>JAGMWT010000010.1:600000-1200000 GCA_020744415.1 Dendryphion nanum | reverse complement strand
CATTCCAGTACTCCTCAACCTCGGATTTGAAGCCGACAGCATCATTGAAATTACCATACCATGAAGCTCGATCATCTTTGAACCGCCAACCCCCTCCACCAACTACTATACCCCCATCCGGTCTCGGATTCAGATAATCCACACCCATCCCTTTCCCATAATCAATGTTGTACGTATTTGAGAGATGCGGATGTACCTTCTTCTCTGGAACGATATGCGTCGCCATTCCCCGAATTGGCACAATGACACCCTTGAACTCCTCAATCAGCCCAGCAGTGTACCCATTCGTTGCAAATACTACTTTTCCTGCTTTTACTTCTCCTCTCTCCGTCGAGAGAATGTTTTCTTTTCTCTTCTCGTCATATCGCAGGGTGGTAACCGGCGTTGTAGTTTGCACATTCAACTCGGGGTACCTCTCTATCATCCGTGCCAACAGTTGGGACACGAATTTATACGGCCAAAAAGAGCAAGATGACGAAGAGCATGCCGAAACTGCCCCCGTTATAGATGTAACCTGTCTCACCTTCTCTTCTCCTTCGATCCAACTCAAATCTTTCGTCCAAGCCTGTCCTTCTTTCCGACTTTTGTCGTAGATCATCTTCAACCGGCTCGACTCATCAGTATCAAGCTGCACATCCCAGCTCCTTCGGAGTTCGAATTCACAGTCAATATCTTCGTCCTCTACTATCTCTTTCAACCCAGCAATGATTGTATGAACATAAGCTTGCATCTCACTCGCTTTTCTCGCGCCGTGGGCCAAAGCAACGGCAGCGAGTGTGGGGACTTTGACTTTCGTGTGGCCACCATTGCGACCAGTAGCTCCAGAGCAAAGTTCCCGGGCTTCAAGGATAAGAATATTGGGGATATTGATTTCGTTCTCAGTACACTGTTTAAGTATGTGGTAAGCTGTCGTTACTCCAGCAAATCCCGCACCGATTATCACGATGTCGCATGTCGCGGGAAGTTCAGGTGTTGAACGCAGGTTGTGCAGTTTGTGAGGTTCGGAGAGCCAATATGAGGGAAGATGACCCGGGACAGGGAGGATTTGGGACATGGTTGTTTCTGGCGGCTTGGTACTCAAGATCGACGCTTCGAATGATCTCCAAAACTGAGAACAGGAGAGAAAGCGAGGAGAATGGTATCGGAAAAAGCGAAATTGCTGCTATGACTATGTGTCAATGCATAGAAAGATGGCGAAAGATCCCTTTAAGAAGCATACGGGTTAGCCTGGTCGGCACTCCAAAGTACGTTTCTCGGCGTTCGGAATAGTTTTGTCCTATCTAATCGTTGTTTAGGTCCGAGGAGCTTTCGCTTTTTGAATCCTACGAATTCTCTCTGTATCTACCATATTCAGCGACAGTCAAAGGATTGACATTTTTGCCCAAATACGCGGCGGGGGCTACTGCTTGGCTGTGAATAACTGGGCTGCACCATTCCAAGCAGCAAGCTCGCTCTGCCTCGCTGTGTCATTCTAAGCAACAAGCTCGCTCTGCCTCGCTGTGCCACATCATGGATCCTCAGATCAACATCATCCTGCAGCATGGAATATTTATATCTCACGGCGAACAAATCTATTCGCTTGTTTCAGCGCATCATAATTTCCCTTCATCTTGAAGTGTTGCAACAAATCGCGATTCAACTTAAAAAGATTCATTGAACGTTTGATCACATCACTGTTCTGCTCTCTGGTCGCATCCCTGTCCCCCAAAATGATGTACCTGGGAAGCTGGCCCAAATTGGTCTCCGCCACTCTCGTGGCATGGGCTTCGTGGTATGTCTATCGATTCATCCTCAAACCGCGCATGCGCCCAAATGAACCTCCTGAATTGCCATATCTTGTTCCATTCGTTGGGCACATTCTCTCCATGAGTACAAGAGCACATCAATTGTTCGCTAGAGGAAGGTAAGCCATCTCAAGAATCGATGTGGAGTTTCCTTGGCGAAAATTACTTATGGCTTCCAGAAAGTACTTTAACAACTCTCCTTGGGCCTTGAAAATAATGGGCGAATCCTTATACATCATCTCAAGCCCCGAAGACGTACTCTCAGTATTTAAAATGTCCAAGGCTCTGGATTTCGATACAATTATTAGCGAGATTCTGGGTAAATACGGTCTTCATTCCAAGACAGTGGAGAGAATGACCGTCCCCCACGATGGTAGCTCTAAAGTCTGGATGGACACAAGTATCGCCAATTTTAAAACTCAACTACATCCTGGTCCACGACTCGACACCCTTCAAAAGAATATCCTTGAAAACATAAACACTTCCCTCACTTGGGAGAAAATCACTGGCCAGATGATACACAGTATAGATGGTAACACCAAGACCGTTTCTTTGTGGGAGTTGTGTCTCACTGTCATCATCGATTCACAAACACGCACCTTTTTCGATCCCATCATCTACGAAACAAGTCCGGAAATCCTATCTCAGTACCAAACCTTCTTATCTGAAAGCTGGAAAATTCCAATGGATTTGCCGTCTTATTTCACAAAAACTCTACGATCGTCACAGGAAAACCTCGTTGATGGATTTACACGATATATCAAGCTCCCCAAATCATCTCGCTCCGATGAGTCCTGGGTTATCAATGAAATCTGCGACAGTCTAAGTGCACTGGGCATCGAAGATTCAGATATAGCTCTAAATCTTCTCATAACGTATCACCTGTAAGCTCTATCCCAATAAACATCCAAACGTCCCTAAGATCAATCACTAACTTCAATTAGCTTCAACACCAACGCCTTCAAACTTGTGTTCTGGACCCTTAGCTACATCTTATTCGACCCAGTCCTCCTCAAGGATCTAAAGAAAGAAATTGAGCCCGTCTTCGCTGACTCTGAATCCCCTAATGTGTCCAATCTCTTCAACTCCTGCCCACTCCTCCACTCTACGTGCGAAGAAGCACTTCGCCTGACAATATGGTCCATGGGCGTGCGCAGTGTAACCTCTCCATGCACCATTTCCGGCAAGACTCTTCAGCCTGGTCACAAACTCCTAATGCCATACCGCGTGATGCACTTTAACGCTGCGGTCTTCGGCTCGCATCCGGAGAAATTCAACCCGAAACGGTTTATGGAGGATAAGGATCTAGTCAAGAGTACGAGCTATAGGCCGTTTGGCGGTGGTTCGCATTTGTGCCCAGGGAGGCTCTTGGCGAGAAGGGAAGTGCAGGTGTTTGTTGCTGCTGTGTTGCATAGGTTTGAGATAGAGGTAGATAGAGAACGGGGCAAGGAGGCAAAGTTTCCGAAAATGGATGATGGGATGCCGTCGGGTGGGATTCAGGATCCAGTGAAGGGAGAGAGGGTGTTGATGAGGATGAGGCAAATCTGATTCGAGAAAGGGAAGAGGAAGTTGAGTGACACCCATTTGCTGATCATCTCGTAGAAGATATCGGGTTTCGAACTACTGCAGCTGCTTCATTGTACGTTTCCATACAACCCGACATGCTGTGATACACACCTTCCCAATGCTCGGTCCCAAGCCCCGTCAAATCCAGCACTATCTCTATCCCGGCTCTCAGCTGGCACCAGCATCGTTACACCGCACATCCCACCGTTCCGGCCGCCACCCTCTCCCGGAACCACAATTCATTGGTACCAGCACCCTGCACCATCATGAAGAAACCTTAGCCCAATCTATCTCTACCCTCGCCATTACCCGAATGCAGATATCACGTGATGATACCTACCAAATTCGGGTCCAAGATGCGAAGAAACTATCGCGCCGAATTATTACGCATTCAGTCCACCACACTAATTCAAAGAAGAGTCATAATGACTCTTTCTATAAGATACACCGTTAGGCCACAACAACGGTCATCAAGACCTCACTGTCCACTGCACATCAACTCCGTTCACCAAAAACAGCTAATCTCAAATCATGCATTGTCTCTCATCAACCCTATTCTTTCTCTTACTCTCTCTCATACCACTATCCATATACGCCCTCCCTATCCAAACCCTGGACGCCTCTACCTCACACACGGCGATCTCTAACACACGCCCTTCAGTCGACCGGGACATACCTGCCTCCGCAAACACTCTGAAGACTCGGAGCGCGGATATTATTTCTCTGACCTGCCCTCCGAAGTCGAAATACAAGAGGGATTGTATCGGGAGTAGGACTGAAGACATTGAGAATGCAGTTTCTGAAATCGAGGTGAGGCAGCGGCCGAATCCGGGATGGAAGAAGGAGGTTGAAAGTCAGTTGTATGAGGTCGAGACAAGACAGTGACCGAATCCCGGACGGAAGAAGGCTACTGAGGATGATGTTGATGTTTTTTAATATTAGGATTACAACATTAATAGGTAGGGCATTAATGCACATGAAAGGTTTCTATGAATACGGTGTATTCGACTAGTAGGATATTGAAAGAATGACAAATCGAACATTCAAAGCTCATAATTGATCAAACGAAACAGCCAAACAATCAAGTAAATTCTTCATACCATCAGCAAATCTCTTTATATCAACCCACGAATCGAGCAGCATATCGCCCCACCACCTCATTCCCCACCGTACCCATCCGACTCAAGGTATATGATACCTTCTTCGTCTGTTCCGTCGCGAGACCCAGTGCCCCAGACCCAATATGTAGGAAACCGTGCGAGTAAAACTCATTCAGAGACGTGTCGTCCCCGTTCAAGTTATTCACACGCTTGAGCCACTGTTCATATGTGATGAGTGGGAGGGCTAGACTGTTTGACAGGATTTGTAAAACCGAAGACCATGTCTGTCTTGCTGGGTTCTCAACGTGATACACAAGCTGGGATGAAGTCGATTTCGGAGCGAGAAGGAGATCGGTAATGGTTGATGCGGCGTCTTCAAGTGGGAGCCAAGAGAGCGTCTACGAGGCGTATTAACATCATATTGAACTGACCAGGGACATGTACACTTACACCTTCTATAAGAGGCAATGCGCCCACTCTCCGCGAAATGCGAAGTAGCGTTGGAAAGTACTCCGAGGGATTCCAATATCCATTGCTTTTGGCACCGGAGATCTGGGCACAACGAGCAATGATCCCGTCAAGTCCTTTATCTTTCGTCGCTTGCTCGAGCATTTTCTCGCAGATTAGCTTCGCTTGGCCGTAGCCCATTGTTGGAGGTGCCCAGTCGGGCTGAAAGGGTAGTTCGGGGATGCTGACTGCAGGCGTAGACTGGCATTGCGCGACAACTGCGATCGACGAGATGAAGATGAATCGCGCAGACGAGGTGGAGTCGTGAGCTAGTTGGAGAAGGTTTGTCATTGTAGCAAATTGGCTTTCGAAGGAGCTGACATTTCTCTTGAAATCGACTGGGAAGGCATTGTGGATAATGTGAGTTATCGAAGAAGCGATACTCCAGTACGCGGGCTGAGAAAGACCTAGTAATGGGAGTGTGGTATTCGTTTCCAAGATTTCGATTTTGTCGATCACGGAAAGAAGAATATGGGCACCCTTTGTCTCGTTTGAGTTAAATTGACGGACATAGGCATTCAAGTTGGGTTGAGAAGAAGGCCGATTGAGACAAATGATTCGCGTTATCGTAGTGTTCGATGCGAGGTGCGAAAGAACATGAGAGCCCAGTCCGCCAGTGCCACCGGTCATGAGTATAGTCGCACTGACTTCTGGCATTAGAAACTTAGGCGACGCATGCGCTGGTACGAATTGCTGCATCAATTGTTCAATCGTGACAGTGTCAGCTTTGGTGGTCATGCTAGTACCTCCTCGGAGGTATGCTGTAATCTTCGAGATAGACGGAAACTCATACAGAAAGTCCTTGGGAATATCGACTTTTGCAGACAATCGCGCGGCTTCGGAAATAAGGAATCGTCGCAGTTGATTGGCTTGGAGGGAGTCCATTCCGAGCTCGAATAGATCATCATTCTTGTTCAACGGAGCTGCGTGCGGTTTCCATATGCTCTTCTGAATGTATTCCAGAATCTCATCACCAAAATCATCCTCCGGAGCAGCATCAGCACAAGGCCTATGGTCCCAAGGCCTCTCCAAAGGTCCGCCCACCAGATCAATAACGCCATTCAACATGCGATCAATTTCCTCTTTGGAAGCAGCCGCTGTTTGAACTCCGGTGTTGCTTCGTGCTCCATTGACATCTTTGGCCATCGAAAGCGAATTCTTGGTGGAGCTTGTTCCATTTACTAGTTTAGGTAACAAAGAAGGAGTGGAGAACCCTTCTAGTAATGCATAAGCTTGTGCGATCTCATCAGAAAACTCAGCATAGGTAGCCTTTCGCAGTACAGAATTCTTGCCAGATCTAGGAAACGACTGGTCAAGTTTCAAGATCACGACCGCATGCGGGGAAGTGATTCTAGCCTGGGAGTCCATCTTCTTGCCAGCTTCAAGTATAGTCGGCCATATCAGGTCTTTGAAGGAATCTACCTCGTGCACTGAAATAGGACATGCTGGCTCAATGAGTACTCCGATTTCGAATTGGCCATGGCCAAATGCAACCACAGCGCGAATCTCGCTTCTGTCCGACAACATTGTCTCGAGAATATGAGGCATGACTTTCTCCCCAGTTTTGAGAACAATCACATCGTCTGTACGTTCGATTGGTTTGAAATCCCGGCCAGGCTTCTTATTACTCGTTACGAACTGATCACTGATTGTAAAATCTTCGATCCAGCCCGGAGGTCGCATGGTGATCTTGTATCGCGGGATACTCTGTCTTGATGTCTCAGAAGATATTACTTCTTGAATTCGACATCCGATATCTTCACGAACGCGGAAATATCTCCAGTCATTGTCTATCGAAGGAGGGCGATATATGCTGAGGCTGCCCATTTCGGTTGCACCAAAACCATTGATAAGCTTAACACCAGATTTAACAAGCTTACTGCCGGCACTTTCGCTTAACGGCCCTCCTCCGGTAACAACATACTTCAAAGGACGCAGGGCATCGATTCCAGCGCCATTTTTAATTTCCACGATGTCCTGCAGGATCGAGGGAACGATATGCAAAGTTCCAGCATCGATCATTTTGATGAATTCTACTGCGGATGTTGCTGAGGGAATAAACCCAGATGGCGGTAGCGCAAACGGTTTACCTATCGATAGCGATGCCATAGGCGCTACCAAGCCAAAACAATGATACATTGGCAAAGTTGAGAACGTCATCACTCTCTCATCATCGATAGTCCACGTGTCGTCAAATTCAAAGCTAGAATGGGGCGAGAGGCTGAGAAGGAAGCGATGGGAATGCGAAATAGCTTTTGGCAGACCGGTAGTTCCTGAAGAATGCAGTATCAACACATCTCGATCGGATTCGGAGATATAGTGATTGACAGATGCGATTTTTGTTTCCGGAAGTTCAAATAAAGACTTCGTGAAGCGACGATACGGTAGTGAGATGTGCACACTTGGCCTCTCATTGTGGGGGAAAAGCTCTAAAGCTTCCCTGACAACACCTTCTTGACGAGGGGAGGCAATGACAGTAACTGTTGATGTTTCTGCCATCAAAGATTTTATTGCATGTGGACTGAGTCTTGTTGATAGTAGCACGACCTTTGGATTTCATTAGATTTCGTTTACAGAAGGCATAGTGACTTACCGGTATCCCAAGTCCCATGAGAGCGAATACATAAGCAAGCAGCCCGACATCGCTGTCAAGGAATAAAGCAACGGGAGGGCCCTTAGATATGTTGCCTGCTTTATCTTGGATAGGTCGTTTGACGTTGGCAAGATTCTTCTCCAACCAAGATTGGCAACTCAGGATCATGTCACGAAATAATTTGTAAGTGACGCGCAAGAACTGAGGGCTGTCGGGGCCATCGAGTGACTTTTCTGCCTGGAGGCAGAATAAGTAGTTCGGGTTTTCCGCAGTGTTGAAATCGATCAATTCGACAACAGTTTTAATTGTGGCATCAGACGGGGGTGGTAAAGAGGCGTCAAACTGAGGCAGAACAAAGCCCTCGAAGACATTCAAACCAAGGAGTTTTGCAGGCATTCTAAAATATAGAAGAATTGATAGAAACGACACGCTGATCGAGTTGCGAAAGCACTGTCTTTAAATCTTGTGCCATCGGATAAGAGAAAAAAGGCAACCATACAGGAAGACCACTTCGATTTCAGCATCCATAATCTACAACAGCCCCCCACTCGCCAACGCAGAGTGTGTGGAAGATCTGCTCAGTAATACACATGGTTTGCGTTGACAAAAGCCCGACACTGTGGTCGAGTATTGAGTGTCGACGGGGCGGATTGCCTTATCTAGGTGGTGCGCGCGAGGGCGCACTGTTATTTCCCGTAGTATTATCGCGAAATGTGCGCGTTTTCGTCATCTCCTACTTTCAAATCAGGAAATAGGATGCGTGGATACGAAATATGGTTTCTGCGCGAAGAAACATGATCCAATTCACCTCATATCTGAGCAGACCTCGGAACAACAAGAAGAGTTTGGTTAGATTCGTGCGACAATGTTTCTGCGGAGCGTCATCGCTGCCTGAACGTGGTACGCCACGGACTTGCTCAGTCATTGGTGTTGACTCCGGAATCTATAGTGGGCGTTGGCGCTCCAAACAACAATAATGAAGCCCTTGCACCGTGGGTATTGTTATATTCCTCGATCTGCGGGACCGCGGGCCGTGCGGCTGAGGCAAAAGCGCGACATAGCAGTTGTGATGTTGGGTGCGGAGAAGGTTGGAAAATTAGGAGTTGTTTTGTGGTGAGAATTAGGATCGACCAGGATCTCTGGAGGGCGTTTAGACGGGCCTAGGGCTATACACCTCGTCGTAACCGCGCCTCGACTAAGAAAAGAAACTTTATTAACATACCATCGTTAGCATTGAGAATAAATATTTCTCTTTCATCTGATAAAGGTTTCCATCAAACCTCAACACAAGCAAGATCGGTACCATCCGGTTCCACTGAGCTTACATTCATATGATTTACTTTTCAGCACGCTCCTTGTGTCTATACAAGTCGCCAGGTGCATATTAGACTCCCGCATGACAGACTAATAACCATCAGTGTCAGTATTGGGGAGGTGAAAGTAGCTGACTGGAAGATATTTTTCCTTGTTGAGACGAACCGCTGCAGAATGCCTATTTTTCAAGAACGGCTTCAGCATTCGGTTCTTATAAGAGAATATGAGGGTTGTTCTTCACCTTGAAGCCCGGCTAAGAGACGCGCATCTTTCGTGTCGGACTTGGGAGAGAAGTTGACGCGAGGAAGTAGCGGCGCAGTCTTGAATGACAGCCAGCTGCCTTTAAATGCACACGTGGGCTACGCTGTTCCGTAGCCAGACAATCTCCCAGACACAATGGGGAACGCGCAAGGAGATACTGTCCTTGGGATCCGGTCACATAGTTTTTCATTTGGTGCGTTACGATCGCGTCTTCCGCGCCCAGAAATTGAGTCAGCTTTGAGGCTGGATGTGGCTGTTATTTGAAGAGTGGGCGTGTGATGACTGAAATCAGGATATGTTCGTTGTGGATTGATCATGTGGACCAGTCTAATTATGGTGAGATATGGGGAGACATGGAGAGAAATTGTGTGTGTGTGGGCGGTCGCTTAGTACCTGAAAAATTTACGACGTGACAGTGCAACTAAGAGGACAGTTGAGAAATTGTTTCCCTTTTCTACTTGTTGAGGCTTGGAACTGAAGAACTTGAGGAAGGTAATGAGAAGCAGTTGAAAATGGAACATCGAATTCGGGAGATGGGCCGAGCATGTAAGTCTCCACTTCTGGCGCTAGAACTCGAGGTTGATATACTGAATGCTGTAAACTAAGTTTGTTTATGGGCCCACACGGTGGGAAACTAACGTGATAGGACGGTCTGTGTAAGAGAGACAATGCCGACATGCACGTTGCCCATTCTCTGATTCCAATGACCTGGCTCTTCCACATGTGCAGCAAGCATCAGGCATCATGGCCTGAGGGTCCCAATTTCAGGACACAGCCTAGCCCCAATCCTTCAGAACGTGTGGCCGGTGATATTTCTAGGACAATACATCGTAGTGCTCGCGTAGCATACATAGTCCAGCCCACCGTCCATAAGTTAACCGGAAGCCCCGAGTCGCGCATCACAAATTTTTCCCACAAGTTGCGCCATCTCATAATCGAGCTGATGTCCAAGCCTGACGCCTTGCTGTTGTTGGATATTCGAGATTCCTGCCCGGGTAGGTAGTAACAAAGGATGCGTCTGACGAGTTGTTCTATTACCGTGTCTGGATTTCTAGAAGGCCTAGCTCTGCCGAAGGATCCGCCAAATGTTTGACACTGGCTCAACGTCTTTTCCGTTTGTGCATCATGGCCAAAGCAAAGCCCCATCGTGGGCGCACAATCCGTGGAGCTTGAAGGGCTGGGCAGCAGTGAAGCAGCCAGGTTGAGCCAGCAAGGGCGGAGAGAGTGGAGAGAGAGTGGAGAGAAGCTTGGGGACGTGGGAGCGTGGCTGAGTACCGAGAGGTGCAATTTACCCATCGCGATCATCCCCTGTGAGCACGACATTGGCGCTAGCAACGGCGAAACCTCCGCATCGAACCCCATCCAACCCCATCCACCCCCTCTCGCGCATCCCACACGACGATATGCAAACAACAAAAGTCTTGACCTTCCTCTCTGGGCCGTCAGTTGTTCGCTGATGGGAGAGAGACAAAGTCTTGGAAGTTCCAGCAATGCGGTGACAATGCAACCCAAGACCTCCTTCGCAAGGCCGCCTGGCGATGACGCGACTTCCAAATTTCTGATCCTAGCGGTTAGGCATTCGCAATATGTTGTGCTGGGACTCCAGTGCGTGTTCTGGTCTCTGTTGTTTCTTCCATATAATGCGCATGGGTTGCCTTCAGTGACATTTCTTGCATTCTACCCACTCTTTCGGTCCGCCTCTCTGCACTCCCTTTGCCAGACTTGCCCATATTCGGGTTATGCTAGGCGGCTGTCGCAACCTTAATTCAACCTCGAGCTCCACTTTGCCTGGGAACGGGCCAATCCGCAACAATGGCTTCCAAAGCAGAGTATGAAGTCGACCAGACGGTCCGCCCAAAGAGCGATGGCGTCGATCCCACTGGCTCCCCGCCAGAGTACGTCGACGGCGTTGTACAGCAAGAAAACACATATGCCTACACCGATGATCGCAAGTTGGGTGTTACCGGTGCTGTCTTCCTGATTCTCAACAAGATGATTGGTACCGGTATTTTTTCTACTCCATCCGGTATCTTTGCCGCCACTGGTTCCGTCGGTGTCAGCTTATTCCTTTGGGTCATTGGTAAGTTTTTCTACAATCCCCATATCTCTATGTTTTCGATACTTACGAGACAATCAGGTGGCATTCTGACCTTCGCCGGTCTCTCCGTCTTCTTGGAGTTCGGTTTAGCCATTCCTCGATCTGGTGGTGAGAAGAATTACCTGGAACGCGTCTACAGGAAGCCCAAATATCTCGCAACCTGCGTCTTGGCCGCCCAGATGTTGTTGCTTGGTTTCTCTTCTGGTAACAGTCTTGCTTTCGGTCGATATGTTCTTTTTGCGTCTGGATCCACTGCTCCCGACGGCTGGGCTGCGCGAGGCATTGCTATTGCCTGCGTGACCTTCTCCGTGGGTATCCACTCAATCGCCCCCAAGTGGGGTATCCGGCTTTTCAACGTCCTCGGCATTTTTAAAGCTGCTGTCCTTCTTTTCATTGTCTTCTCTGGTTTCGCTGCCCTTGCTGGACATCGAAAAGTGCCGAATCCCCACAACTTCGACAACGCTTTCAGTTTCGAGGAAGGCGATGGTTACGGCCCCGGTAGCGCATACACATACTGCACTGCCCTCCTACGCATCATTTATTCGTACAAGGGTTGGGAGAATGCCAACTACGTTTTGGGAGAGATCAAAAACCCTCGCAAGACCCTCGCAGTTGCTGCTCCCATCGCTATTGGTGGCGTCACTATCTTGTACGTTCTCGCGAATGTAGCCTATTTCGCTGCGATTCCTAAATCAGATCTTGCCAAGAGCGAAGTCATCGTGGCTGGTCTCTTCTTCAGGAACGTTTTTGGTGACAGCGCTGGAGCTCGCTCTCTGCCTGCATTTGTTGCTGTCAGTAACTTGGGCAATGTGCTTGCCGTAAGCTTTGCGCACGCGCGTCTGAACCAGGAATTTGCCAAGGAGGGTCTCCTCCCATTTAGCCGCTTCTGGGCCTCAAACAAGCCATTTAACGCCCCTGCCACCGCTGTAAGTATCTTTTGAAAATCGTGACTTCGACCCATGACTAACTCTTCATAGCTCTTTTTGCACTGGCTCATCACAGTCATTGTCTTGGTGGCACCACCAGCCGGACCAGCTTACAACTTCATCACCGATCTCTACACCTACCCAGGTGCTTGGATCAATGGTTTCGTCACAGCTGGTCTCATTTACTTGCAGTACAGCAAGAAAGAGGCATGGAAGTCGCCGTGGCACACATGGATTCCGGTCTCGGTTCTGTACCTCGCAGCCAACATTTTCCTTGCTCTTGTCCCCTTCATTCCGCCGGACAGCGACTGGAACGCGGAGGGATATCCATACTACGTTTTCCCCATTGTTGGTGTCGGAGTTTTGTTGCTAGGCGCCACTTATTGGCTATTCTGGAAACGCATCCTCCCCAAGCTCTTTGGATACAAAATCACCACCACACGACACATCGACGATGCAGGCAACGAACATATCAGATATGTCAAGGTCAACAACAAGCACTTGTAAGCTCTTGTAGAGTGCAGTTCGCAATCTCCAGTGCTCGCAGGTCCTACCATTCCAGCATTTTCAGCGTAGGTATAATAGTCACTCTCGCTCTAAGAAGCTTTTATTGCGCATGTTGAAGAGTCATAGCAGTAAACAACTCTTCCTTCAGATGCCTTAATATAACCAAATCTGTCAATTCAAACAAAAACCATGAATTGTGGATGAATGACTTACTCATAATCGTGCCTTGTCCGCTTGTCTCTCCATGGCTCTTTTTTCCCATTCCCACGGACTCCCCCTAAACCTCTCCTTTTCCCACTGCTCATAAATCGTGTGTGACTCGTCTTGACTTCCCGCTGCCAGCATTCTCCCATATACCTCCAATTGCTCTTTGAATCCTGGGTTCGGATCGCAAACGGGACGTCCCTCGCACAGCTGGGCCAGCCCTTGTTCCCACGTAACGGTCTTTCCATCTTTTTCCCCCTTCCACATTAGATAAGCCACTACCATCGTCGCACTTCTACTCTTTCCCATAGCACAATGCACAAACACGCCCCCCTTCCCCTGCAAACCCTCTTCAATGAAAACACTCGTCTGGTCAAACCACTTCAACAAATCCTCATTCGGGTCATCGTCGATCCGGATGTGAAGATGCTGCAAATGCGGAAATTTCTCCGGGATCTGAGTGTCATAATCGATGACAGAGAGAACATGTGTCATATTTGCAGAGGTCAGAAGAGCTGTTTGGTACACGGCGTACAGGCCGCCGATATAGAGCGAAGGAGCGCCGGGAATAGAGTCGAGCCAGCCCATGCCGGAGTATGCGGAGGAGCCGTGGAGAAGGAAAGACATTGACAGCAGAGGAGTAGAAAATAGGAATGAGAGGGTTTTGGGTGATGTCGTCGTGGTGGGGAATAGGGACGGGGCGCGCGAGATAAGAGATGCCGAGGTCCGGGTACGGCGATGTCGGATGTTGGTGTGGGGGTGGGAATGAGGGCGATTTGTGGGATGATTAAACGGGCTCTTTTGGGTAATTTTTCCAACGCATGAGAATGGAGGGTATGATGTTAAATATTGGAAGTGATCAATATGGTGAGGTATGTTAAACTGATCCTGTTGTACATACTACTATGTAAAGAGGAAGGATTTAACGATGGAGAAGGCACGCTAAAACTCTTCGCAGTTAGCCTTTACGCTAGCACTGACGACGTCAACGTTTATTCGACAGTCGATGACAGTCTCCATCTAATCTAATATCACTTGCTATTTTTCCATCGTGAAATGGAATGTGGTTCTGTTTAGTTTCTTTCCTGCATTGATTCATATCCTCGATTTCACGCCCAAGCCCGAACACGGAAGATCATCCCGTATTAGACACTTCCAAGGTTGCTGAACATGTGCAACGATGAGAAGCCGCATGCATGTAATTTACCAGACAAGAATTTAGGTATCAAACATTCTCGTCTTGAATACATCAGTTCATTCAGCGATGGGCAGTTTATTCTTCAGAACTTTGACTTCAATCGACACAGTCAGATCCAACTCGATCCTTTTTCAAAACAGCTTGCGTGAAGGGTTGCATGATAGATCATATTTTACAGTTGTAGTAGAACCCGAGTCATCTAATGAGATATATGAGGGTTAAGATTTCTTTTCCTAATATGGCTAGCGGCAGAAACGCATCTTCCAGCTTCGAAAAGCGCGAGACAAACAATCAAGCTCCTTTAATACACCTCTTCATTTGCTTTTTTATACCTGCCTAACACACTGTCACCTCCGCCTTTCCGAGTAAGATGTCGCTTATAGGGACCTTCCTACCACCGTTTCATTGTTTCTATCCGATCGGCAACACACCCACTGTCTGTTTGGCGCAATCAGTACCCCCAGAACAGGATACAACAGTTCTTCTTCTCGTCTGTCGAGATATTCGCAATGCGCTCTTCACTGCATATGCCGATATCGGCACCCATAAGCCAAAACCCAAATCAACTTACTGTCATACTTCCAAGCATGCCAATCGTACAAATAAGCTACCCGGAAGATTGATTATACTTATTGCGACCTTGCAGCAGAAATTCGATATTGGAATGTCATCGTGTTGACTGCAGCTATTGATGATCAAGCGGGCATGCATTTACAGGTTCTCTAGAGCCTCTACTATTATATACTTGTTGACGATCAATCGCTCCACCATCTTTAGTGACAAGCTACACGGCTTCTCAAATACTCTACCAGTCTCCATGAATGGCATGGTTGACCGTAAGGTAACTTGATTCGGTTTTCCGACACTAAAACATTTGAAAATGTCGCAAAACTATGAAAATTCTATGCCGTTAATTCTACACAGTCAGCAGAATTCAGAGAGCAACAAGTTTCGCTTCAGTATCAATGGGATTTCGCCAAGCGTACGATGGCAATTTAAGTTAAGAAGGAATGTTATCTACCGGACTGCGCACACACATACCCATCATTTCGGTGGAGTTCTTCTATATCACAGCGTAACGTATGATTTCTGGGAAAATGGCACACCCAATACTGACAAGAAGACAATGAGTGATCTCAAATACCTCAACCCAATGATTGAATGTCTCCGGAACGGCCTCAAGCTGCACTATGGCATTCAACTCTCGTTCGGTTTCCACTTAGCTACAGTGCATGCTCAGCTCTCATCACATTCACCTCTCAATCAGCCCACTGAAGGATCCAGTCACTTTACTATCACTGAAATGTCTATGTCGATAGCCTTCCACCAAGTCTCAGGGTATGCTGCTGTATTTCGGTAAGCGGCGTGAACAAATCACAATTTACATTGTCAACGCCGATGCTATTGCGTTCTGTCACGTCCTTTAGCATCATATGGTTTCCCGGTCAAAGTATCATTCAAATTGAGAATGAAGTAATTGGGATTATCAACCATTAGTTCTCGACTCCGGAAAATTATGGAATGGATCGCACCTACTTGTTTCGATGTCATCAACACTTCCAACCTAGTAGATCATCTTTGGAGCTTGAGGATACTGGCCGCAGTATCCCCGCTACTCACAAAAAAGAACTACGTCTACCATTCGCACCGAAATCCTGCTATCCAGGGGTTCGCAACTGCCGATTCCTTCAAAAAGCTTCTTTTTGGTAATCTCCCAATCATAACGTTGCTGTTTGGAATAAGGCCCGCTCCATATTGGACAAATGCTAGGACTACATGGTGATTCCCACGCCACTCTATCCGGGCCTCTCCACATGACGAATAGGTGAAATTCCAGGGCTTATTACACATCAAAACGGTTGGCAGAATCAATGTTCAGGTTGCGCCTCAAAATGTTCATGGATGAGAGTTTTCAACCCATTTCGCGAGACTGTTCATGAGCCCTGAACACACTGTACCGGGGAGGGTTCGATTTTACGCCTACACACGTGCCAGCTTTGCCGCTGTTTTCCATGTCATTTAAGCATCAAAGCTTGTCAACTGAGTGCCCTTCCTTCAGAGGCTTCTTGAAATGATAGAAGATGACGACCCCCTCAATATGGGGCTGTATCACTTCCAATTTCTATTACTCGATTGCTATACCATGGGGCGATCGAGTTTGAAGTTGCTCCCTATGTTAAACCCAAATTGATTTCGGAACCACCTTAGAAAGAGCGCATTCAGGAATTAATTACACCTCATCATGTTTCGTAAGACTACAGTCAACATTAACGTATCACAAAAGTAGTTTCCCGACGTTCAACTCGGTTTTGGTACCGCAACCTCAAGCGGAACGCCTTTCACCAATGAATACGACACAACAGTTCAAGCCGATAGTGATGGTTGAGATGGAAGAATCATTTCACTGTCTCAACGATGATACCGTCTGGCCTGCTATTAGAAGATGGTGGCAAGTAGTGTGGTATTCGCTTCGCCCTGAAGGCTACTCCACACGTCCCAAAGGTGCTTATTGCTATTCTAGGGCCATAGTCAAGCGATTAAAGAGACAACTGCTCCCGGCTCAGATAGGACTCAAGGATTCCATACATGCCATGTGCTTGCATTTTATGGGTCTTAAGGATCAAGAAAATAGTTCAATCATGACCCTCAAAGAGATGTCTTCTATGGACGGTGGAATAATCTTTTTCATGAATGATATACGCATGGACTTATCCAACCAATTGTCTACATCGCTACTGCGATTCTTTCAATAGGCCTAAACACGCTAAATGTATGTATAAGAGATGTTCTGGACGTGGATAATCGTCACGACGCTTCCAATACCAATTGAAGATAAGGAAATGGTTTTGTGGAAATATCTCATCCCAGCTTTCGCAGAGCGATGTCGCATTTGGACCCACAAACCCAGATACGAGTATCGACAAGGCAAATGCCCTTTTTCTATTACACACGGCGAGGAATTCATCTGCTCTTGTGGTGTTGGTGTCTTTTCACAGGACTACTTGCGGAATATCAATGAATGGCAGGCGCTTCACAAGTACTTCAATCGTGTTGCGATTTCCATTTGCTTCTCATCACCGATGAATGAAGACGAAATTTCGCCATCACATTCTCCACTAGACCTTTTTGTGATCAATACATCTAAAGATGAATGCTACGAGTGCGCTAGCAAAGTGAGCAGGACTGGGGTCTGTTGCTTTGATGTGGTTAATGTAAAGTCGCACGTTATTGTTCTGCAGTATCATAAGGAACACTGGTAGAAACAGCATAAGCCGCTTTGCGAAATTATGAAGATCTCCAAGGATCAAAAGGGCGGTGCATAGTCATTTGCACATACCCTGGGACCTTTATCCCAACTCTCTGTACCAACATGAAACGACTTCTCGATGACCTGCAGGGGAGCGTAGAAAAAGTAGCTAAAGAACTTTTTTCTTGATTAGTATTCAGACTCGTGGAATGAAATGCTTAGCTATCTGAATTGGTTAATTCCTGCAACTTTACTAACTCATAAACTCCTATTTCTATTGTGAATAAGGCCTGGTTAGCAGTCATGAATTTTGGAGATTATGGCAAAGATTGCGCACATGGCTATTCTCGTCTGTCTCCTCTTAAGATTGAGCCTGATATCGATAATGTTAGCAGTGCTACTATGATCAGCCGCTTGCTTGGTTGTTTTGGTATTTGATAGATATGAATGGGTAGTAGCTCGATAAGTCTAGAATAAAGTGGGACTAGTGGCTTTGAATAGCGCATTATCGAACCGGCTTCTCATCATTAATTCAATTCATCACTATTTCATCACCATTGGCATCACTATCACACCTCATTCTCCATGAACAATTCTTATCCCTTTCCCATTTGTGCATCGCTAGATCGCCGTTATGTCTCTCGCAAGTACAATGTTTGTTAACGACAACCGAACTATCATTCGTGGAGTCTCAAAGAGCGCAAGCGTTAGGTCACCCTTGTGCCACGCTTGTGCTACCTTGGTGCCATCCACTTAGGTGAGGTAAGAAGCATTTCTTTTTCCACAAGTTTCACAACTGTAGGCTAAGATAACAGTCTCCCAAATCTTGATGTATAAACTAGCTCCGTCATCCAAATTTTGATTCTTCGGTTATACTTTTATTCGGACCATCAACATTTGAGCCGCTCCATCACTCATCACACCTTTCATGTCACTTTCATTTTTTCATGGAAAACATTTCACTCGTAACTATTTCACATTTGCAAAAAGGTTGTTCACGCATGAATTCTAGCTGTCCTCGTACTAGCACTTCAAATCAACACGCAGAAAAACGCCAGCTTTCAATCCAATTAACTCAAGCGTACATGGGCACCTTATTCAGATGTGAACGCCTTCATCTGCAAAGAGGGACTGGAAGACGTATTAAGGAGGGTTGAGAATAAGATGATGCTTGTATTTTCGGGTCTTTCCAGATACAGCAAGCGACAAATGAATTCGCCAATAGACCGCCTCAACAACACCTTTGCATTGACCAAGTTTGTATGCATGGCGCTAATCTAAGTTTGTAGGCTAAAATGAACACCGCCCAATGCGTTGCAATGACGACGCGAATATCTCCACATGATTCTTCTGAGAAAAAATGATGGTGCGATTCAAAAATTGGAGGTCGAAATGGGAGGGGGCGTCCCAGCAGCAGGTACTATCACTGTGCATCTAAGATTGATAGATCGAATACTTGAACCCGAGTTAGAATATGGGACCTTACCTCCCGGCTCATCAGTCCGCGCCAAGAGTACAATAAGGAAAAAACCCTGCCTGAGGGAGATAGTTTGCTTGAACCACAAAATCAGGGGAAGCTACCCATGTCACGTCTGTCTGTTTACTGCTGTCCAAGGCATACGGGACATATATCATCACGTATTTCTTTCTTGGAACTAAATCTATCCTGTGCAAATGAACCGATATCACAGCTTCAGAATTCATGGAAGATGCCTTCCTGGTTGCGGCATTGGGCTAGCAAGAACGACCACAACGCCCGAGACCAAAATGAATGAACATTCAGGGTTCAGGCAAAGCACCTAAGCCCTTGAGTAGAAAGAGCTATCATTGTAACAGAAATGTGTTGCTTGTTCAAGGATGTGCCAATTTTGATCTCACAAATCGTTTTTTGCCACGGTGTGTGCGTACAACCCAACCGACCTCCAGTTATGGAATAGCAGCTTATGTATTCTAGGAATACAAAATTATGGGCACATCCCCTATTATTTTACAACCATGTTGAGAGGGAATTTTGACTAGAAAGCATGTTCCCGCATCCGCGGGGATACAATCAGCCGTTGTAATCCTTCCAGGATTGGCAACTGGGCTCGCCTCACGCCTTCGCTGGGTCGGGCATTCGCGCCAAACCTTCATACGACTCGAGTGGAGGTTCCAGAAAGTACGGAGGCCAGTTTTGTGGCGGGCGACATTCATGTCAATAAATGTTCAGGTGGTTGCGACGTGCGGTTCTTGAGAATCAGGGCGCCAGTGGCTCACTGCTCACACGTTCCAGCTGCTTGGTCGCAGAGTCCTGCTCTTACGGTTAACAGAAGGGATAGGATCAAGGAAGTTCCTTGAGAGATCTGCGAAAGAACTCAGGCATAAGACATCACAGACACAATGTAGGTCCATGCTGGGCCCCGCGGACATTTAGTCTGATTGAATTGCGCAAAATCTAGCATCGAAGGTACCGCTTGGCTGCGCCCAATTGATCACTCAAACCTGGTGTTGCTCTCGTTATTCTTGGCTCTTTGGGGAAACGTGCTAAAATATCTGCTCGTCACCCTTGGCATACTCGGCAGCGAGGCGAGGACGGCATCGAAGATTAAAGTTTACACCACATACTAGTCTAACCCTTCCGCGTCTTCTACTCCGCGGTGGTCTCCTGTCATTCCGGCAGTACCATTCCGCCGCCAGGCACAACTGTGGACGTGTGAGTGGAGCAAGGCCTACCTCACTACCTTGAACTGCACACACAAGAGTAGGTACCATGGTAATGGTGTGGGCCCTCTCACAAGTTCGGTGTGGTCTGTGTTTTACAAATGCACATGCGCAAACATCCCCCACAGATGCAATTTACTCCAAACGTGCGACAATCTGTGTCAAAAGCTGCAATTGTGCTTGTCTCCTCATCAATCCAATTCACATCTCGCCTGTCTTTACCTGGACTTGGAATTTAGCCGTCGGCACATTACCTTCTAGCAACATTCTAAGTTTGAGCTCCGAGTCAGGTGCCGACTCTAGAACAGTTCTCCCGAAGTGGCTAACAAATCTAAAGAGTCTGACACGCACCGTCACGCCTGGCGTTGGTTTAGACTGAAAGCCCAACAATGCCCCGCTGGACCTAACATCCTCTCTGAGGGCAAGTTCCACTAGGGAGTGGCGTTCCAGTGCGCAACAGTCGTGCTTATCAGTCATGAAATCATTTCATTGGCGTGGGTCTGCCTGGGATCGATCTAGAAATTCTATGCAAGTCAATCACCTGCATGTGCTTGCCTGTAAAATCGGGCAGGGAGTCAACTTCGATATGCGCATGGGTAGAAACTTGACTCGGGAACGCATGAACTCACAACATCCCTTTAGTATCTAAGCCAGTAGGGTTCCCAGATCCCAGGGTACTGGCCGCTGGTTTCTCTCAATCCATCATACAACGAACGGTTCTACAACTCCCACAGGTGTTCCACAGTCGTTACAATTCGAAGTTTGCAAAAATGTCTGGTCCTCCTCCCTTTGGTGCAGGGCCTCCCGACCCAAATATGATTCCAGCTCCACCATCCGCGGCAGCCTTTGAACTTTCCAAAGCTATGAAGGGGGTGTCCATTGGGATGAATGTGTTGTGTTTTATGCTCTTCATGGGAAGACTTTGGACAAGAAACGTCCCAGTCTTCAGGATGGGAGCAGATGACTACGTCATATCGGTTTCCTATGTAAGCTGAACCCTCGGATCCGATATCGAAGTGATATACTTATCTGTGAGAAGGTCTTGATAGTAGTCGACACGGCTCTTTTACTACTGACGATGCCATACATGTTCGGGAAGGATCCAGCAAAGGTCACTCTCCAAGACTCGATGAATGCTCAACGTTACGCTTTACTATCACAGCCTATCTGGGCATGGGCAATGGCTGGTATCAAGATTTCTGTCATTTTGATGATTTTGCGACTCCAAACGGCCAAATTATGGCGGCGATTCTGTTGGGGCTTGATTGGTTTTGTCCTACTCTTAACTACCTACAATTTGATTGCACAGCTCACACAGTGCATTCCTCTCCATAAGACATGGGATCTACTAGGCGTTGTCCCAGGAAAATGTTGGGGCGCAGATGCTATCAGAGCAAACTTGTACGCTATTGCGGTACTCAATTTCACCACTGAGTAAGTTCTTCGCAAACATTACCCTAAAACAACCCAACTAACTACCTTCTCATTTCAGCTTTATAATTGCTCTCCTACCAATTACCTTCCTGACTAAGGTACAACGCCCTCTACGAGAACGTATAATTATCGGAATGCTCATGGGTCTCGGTGTCTTCGCTGGTGTCGCCTCGATCATCAAGATGGTTTTCGCGGCTCAATTCGGCAAGACTGGTGATTACGACCTCGATGGCATTCGAGTTGGCATGTGGTCCTTGATCGAAGAGACTGTTGGATTTACCGCCGCTTGCATCCCTTGTCTGCGCTCTCCTTTCCAGAAATGTCTCGAGTACTTTGGCCTTGCTTCGACCCGCGGGAAAACCGCCTATGGACGCGGATACGGACAGATGTATGGCGAGTCTGGAATGAATGCCGGACGTTCCAACCTAAGCAAACAACAAGCAAGTGCCATCAGGATGAAAAGCATGCGGAGTGCGGATGCCGCAAGCGAGGAAAACATTCTACCAAGTGGCGTCGAGAGCAAGAACGGCGAAATCTGGTGCACAACGGAGGTGGAGGTTGGCGAAGAGTCCAGAGGCGATACACCGAAAATAGCCAACAGTAAAGAGGGGGAAATGGGAAGAAACCAAAAGAGCTGGATTGACGAGCGGGCGGACTCACGATAATACACTGGAAAGGCAAAAGATTTACTAGGGAAATGAATTCTTGACGATTGGCAGCGATATTTGCGCATGGAGTTTTTGAATCCGGGAATGGTGGTCCACTGTGCTTTTGTTCTATTCTCAACCTGTCTGATACCATTATTTGGCGGAATCATTTCTATCTATTACGGCCATTCTTACTTTTCAAATCGGAAAAGACATCAGACTAGCTAGATATCTTCAATGACAGAGATAGTTCGGGCTTCTCATGCCCAACATCCAACTCCCAAAAACCTCCTGAACTTTGCACTGTACAGATTCCAGCTGAACCACCAGCTCACGCGACCCTTCAACCAATACTCTCAAACCGAATGTCTCCAACATGTGACAGGTTGGACATTCTGCTTTTGGTATCTAATTTCCTTTCCCACGTTATGATCCCCGTTCCTCGGTCTTCCGTCCCGTCATCCTGGACACCGTAATGGCCCCACTTGATACGCCACGACTCACGCCATCGGCCGATTAATCTGTTCTAGGCCTATAAGAGGCCGAGTTGTGTGGGGTTGCCGATTATCGCCTGGCAAATCGTGGCACCCGAATTCGGGCCGTTAACGATTCAAGAGCTTTTGAGGCAAGTACCACGTGTTTGCTATCGGTACTGCCGAATACTATGTCGAGGGTCACTTACAACAAGAGGGGTCTGATGTGGGGCGATGATATTTCGAAGATCAAGCGGTCTGTGGTTTAGGCCGAATTACTTTGTCGTGGAAGGTATTTATCAAGGAGGTGGCGCAATATTTCCCACACACTTGGAACAAGGCCTTCTGGCACTGTATATGACGAGAAGGCAATGACACGCTGCATTAACTGAATTCGATTAGTTTTCCGTCAGCATCCGTACAAGAGCTTAAGGCAAGTTTCCAACAGCTTTTACGAAAGGTAGAGAGTCAGGGACACTCACAACGCCTGATTCACGACATCTGGTAGGTCCGGAGCCATGTCCGTCCTTGCATGTCAACCTCAAACTCGGTACCAAAGCCTTCCATATAATCGGTCCTTTTCATGAGTATTGAAGAAAAAACTAGCTAAACAAGCAAATAAGATGGAATGCCGAAATAGTTCATCCTGAAGATATGCGCACAAGGGAGACGGAGTAAAGTACACTTTGGTAAACGAGATGTATGATACACGAAAGAAATAGGGGCGCAACAGAAGCCAAGCTGTGATGTTTCTTCTAGCAGTATGTACGAAAAAATAAAACGGTAGCATGTAAAGAATCACATCACGAATAAATCGAGCGACATTAGGAGAGTAATGAGAAGAAAACTAGCAGCGACATGTCCATGAAATAAAAACAGCTAAATCGTGATAAACTTGCAAACAAAGTTATGGTTTAGGAAAGTTGCGACAGATTCCTAGAGAAGGAATCGGTTTATAGAAGCCCTAGAGGTGTCGGAGAATTTTGTTCTCTGGAGTAAACTTTTACCTGTCATGTCAAATTAGAGGACGATATTACTCGGTGTAAAAGGAAAGCATGTACGCTGGTTCCATCAAAGTAATGTCAGATTCGAGAGTTTGGTCTACCAGATGACCTGAAAATGCTGCAGTTGCTGACGTTATATTCGATGTCACCGAGAGACAAAGAGTTGGTAAAGAGATTGCGCATGATCAATTGTCCTTCACACGGGTCTTCATACTGAACACATTTCTATTGTAGTGAGTGTAACCTTGGTGCTTGCATGAATGCACTGTTCGCTGCTCGAAATACTTTGCCACGACGCCACAGCCACACGAGGTATGCGCCTTGTGCATGGGTCGCTATAGAGAAATGCTCCTCAATCACGATTTGTAGTATTCTGTGCCAACTACTGTATTGGATAACTAGATTACGATGTCCATCATTGATTCGTGGTCAGCAAAATCCTGTCGCGACACACATGGGCAACTGTAGGAAGGTGCGAGAGGATTGGAGTACATACCGGGCATGGAAATTGGACAGTTGTCATTCTACTTAATCTAAGGGATTTTTCTCTTTCAAGTTCTTTCGATGACTCCGAAAAGGACTAAATCTTTGTTCGGTGATTATATAGTCCAATACGAGTCTACCCAGTAACTCAACTGCTTCAAATAGCTTCATGACACTATGAAGCAAACTGGAGACTGCCTTGATTTTTTTTACATAATTATCAAGTGCCCTGAATGATGAAACAATCTTTCAGTGAATTGATCAGGGAAAGGAATGGGAGACCACATTCGGACATGGCCCAGGTACCTGGCTGCCCGCGCCCATTGAGCCACCCATGGGTGGGCAAGCAGCACCGTTCACATTGAGGCAAAAGAGTCGATGAGATAGGGCTGAATCAAGATGAAGGATTCCGGGCGTATCTTCTTGAGTGAGATCAAATGCCAGGTTCATGTGCGTTATGGTGCACGTGTGACCAAGACGCTAGACTGAATATGGCAGGCCCCTTCTCAACCTAATCCTCCTGAGGTTCCTATTGTCGTTCCTTCATGAGCGCCCCGTACACCGCAATAATCCCGCTCTTTTCACACTCTTCAGGAAGTTGCAATGGATGCAAGGACGAATCACTTTCAGATTTGAACATGTCTTCCTTGTTTTTGGTTACTTGCTAAGGTGCTTCCAAGATTCGTCCCTCAAATCATCGGGAACCAGAAATAACCACTGTGCACGCAGTACTCCATCCCATCGATCGTATGCTCTACAAAATCTTGGATATGTGGAAAATTCACAAAACTCACAAAGCTTAGCTAATAGATATTACCTTGTAGGGTTACACTCGGTTGGTAGTTGCACGAGCAGGACTATGTCATGCACCACATGTTCTTGAGCATTGATGGCAACTGCCTACCGAGAGAGATACCGCTTGCCTATCATCTTGGAAAATTTTCGATTGAGATGTAAAATTCTGAACTCAGTCATGTTCATTCACGGATACTGTTCATGTAATTTTGTAGCTGACTGCATTTCTCTTCCCGTTCTTAATGATGAGTTGAACTGACATCTAGTTTGGGCTATTAGAACAAGGTGGCACATTAAATCCGCAAATGAAGAGGGAACATTTCTCAAATGCTTTTCCGTGCTTGGAACACAACTTGATGCTTGCGATGAAGGAATCAGTACCAGTCATTGTGCCCCAATGCCCGAATTACGCTTTTACCAGTTCTTAGGCACAGATGTGTCCTGTGCTTGCATAAGCACGCATGAATCCAAAACTATGACCATACAAATCAACCATCCGTCTTATTTTTTGCCTACGCAGGTACAGTTCCGTGAATCAGCTGGCCTTGTGCACTGTTCTCATGACTGGAAGCACGGAGTGTGGCTCTTACCAAAGACATGACTGTGCGGGAACTGTCCAATCCCTCAACGAATCTCTGAATGACCTTATTGTTGCCCTGGGAATGATCAAGGGTCGTGGAGAAGATTTGGGACAGAATAGTACAGGGGTGACGAAGTTGGTGAGACCCAGAATTCTACTATAAATGCGACCATATCTTCGTCTCTTACACCACGCTATTGCCTTCTTCCTTAAGTCTCTCATTGTATGACCATCATGGTTTTCATCAGTCGCTCTTTCATCTTATCGCTTAGTCTTCTTAAGACCACCACATTCGTTTCAGGACGAGCCTTGGAGCCAAGACAACGTGGTCCAAATTTCATTCCCCGAACTGTGACAACCGATTTCCCTGGCTGCGAATACCCAGATGGATGGGTCGGTTGCAACACAGATTCCAACCGAGGCTGCTGGGTTAGAGACCCTACTGGCAAAGAATATAACATCACTACCGACTACGAAACTGAGTGTGAGTCAAATATCTTAGTTACGGATTATATAACATGCTAAGTGCATCAATCTAGGGCCCATAGGGAAAGAACGCACAGTAAGAAACCGAGATCGCTATTTTAGCGTCTGAATATTTCAAGCTAATGATGATAGTACAATCTCACGATCAATGAATCGACCTGGAATGGCGATGGTACCCCTAAGAATTTCGCGCAGCTCATCAATGGTGTCTACCCCGGGCCTTTGATCCAAGCATGTTGGGGAGATACGTGAGTTCTAACAGATTCATTATGCATTAGAATGCTTTTCTGACCTCACTAAAACAGTGTTATCGTCAATGTGAAAAGTGAACTCCCTACGAACGGAACCGCAATCCATTTCCACGGCGTTAGACAACTTAATTCCAATGTAAGTCTTAGATTCAAACACGGAAGAACACTTTTTAACCAGTATAAGGCGATGGATGGAACGAGCGGAGTTACTCAGTGTCCTATTGCCGGAGGTGACAGCTTTCAATACAAGTTCAAGATGACGCAATACGGACATTCTTGGTATCATAGTATGTTTATCAACATCCATCCATGATTAATACTAATCATGACCAATAGGCCATTATTCCACTCAGTACTCCGAGGGCGCAGCTGGCGCATTCCTTGTTCACGGACCGCACAGTTCAAACTGGGACTTTGAATCCGCACCAATCGTGGTGAATGATTGGATTCATGAGCGTACTTACAAAACGTTCTCAAAAGTTCTAGCTTCGCCTGCTGCTATGCCTACAGCTGATTCAATCCTTTTCAATGGTGTCGGTATGGTTTTCTCTTATTCCTAGTTATGCATTTTGCAATTAATTCAACTTTTTAGGGAAAACCAAAACGACCGGTACTTTCTTTGACTATCCACAAAAGTTCGAAACGGGCAAAAAGTACCTGATCCGCATCATTAACGCTAGTACTGGACTCCATTTCAACTTCGAGATCGATAATCACGACTTGACACTCATTGCCACCGACTTTGTTGCCATTAACGAGTCCAAAGGTAACCAGAGAGTCTCTGTCGGAATCGGCCAGCGCTACACATTTGTCGTAGAAGCGAAGCCGAGAACGGTTTCGTCAAACGGAAGATATTGGATGCGAACGCGTTGGTCGTCCTGCAGTGGTCAGATTAAAGACAGGGTCCTGCAATGGACTCCCGGTATTCTCAGCTACAGCGATTCTGGCACTGGAGATCCGACTACGAGCGCTTCTTCCGGTTCAATAAGCTGTGACGATGAACCTGCATCCAAGTTGGTACCCGTTGTCAAATGGAAACTCAATGATAACAACCCGCAAAACAACCCCTTGGACAACACCTACGAAACCGGAATTGAAGATGCCAGGTTCCACAACAATGCGACCCGATGGAGCATTACAGATACTCCCCTGTGGCTAGATTGGTCAAATCCCCTCGTTTTCAATCTTGGAAACAGTTCTTGGAACCCAGAATATGGGGTCGTTTCTTGTGAGTTATTGCGCCTTGTGATGTGTGTTCTCCGCTAACAACTAAACAGACAACTACAACAAAGTGGATGGGTTAGTATACCTTGTGATCAATTCGGGTAACTTAAGCCCTCCGTTGCACAAACCCGTCAAGGGTGCTTCTCCGGCACATCCTATTCATCTCCACGGCCATGACTTTGCGATCGTTGGATCTGGTAAGGGCACCTACGATCCGACCAAAGTGCCCGCTTTCAATATAAACGCTCCTCGGCGTGATACGGCAATGCTTCCTGGAGCTGGCTGGCTCGCCATCGCTTGGAAGCCCGATAACCCAGGGTACGTGGCAGAATATCATCTCACTTGGTCATTTACTAACCGAATTCTCAGTGCCTGGCTTCTTCACTGCCATATTGCATGGCATGCTGGTTCTGGTAAGTTGATATTAACGATTCGTACTGGAAACTAGCTAACTGAGATTAGGAATGGCCCTCAATATCTTGGAGCGCAAAGATGACATCAAGGTCGACTTGGGACAGGCTCAACAAGGATGCGAGAAGTGGAAGTCATGGCTCGCTGACCCTGCCCGTCCCATTGACAGGTTCAACCCCGCCAGAGATCAAGAGGAAGGTATTTAAATCATGCCAAACTCGTGGTTTCCTTCCATCTTATCTCCGTACACTAGTTGTGCACGAACGCTATTGGTTTAAGGTTGATGAGATTGTCGAGGCAGTTTCTTTTGTACATGATTTTTTATGAGTTTGTCGTTTTGATTTTACCCTTTGACTTTTTTTCCTATATAGACCTTGCACTTTGCTTTCTAGCCTTCAATGTACATATATTACTTTGTGTCGTTCATATTGATTTGGCATTATCTGTGCTCTACGTGTATGCATGTTTGAAAAGTATTGAAACAATGAAACATATATTTATCAAGTTTTATAAGCATTCGAATCAAAACTTCATAGAAGAAGAGACAACCTTTTACCCGACTATACTTGGACGAAAGGTCGCCAGGGTTCACCGCCTCTTATCGCCGTGTTATCGCCGGTAGACGCTAGCGATGCGCTTGCGCAGATCATTGTGGTCTCGCCCCTCTTGGCCCAGCACCTCGGTACTAACAACCCCCGCTGTGTTCAGTACACTTTAAATTCTTCAAATTCCTCCACCACCAAACATTCTTACTCACCACATCATCGACCCGCGCGGGAGCCAAATCAAACCAACATGTCACACTTTCTTAGATCTTTCACGTCCGGCCTGAGTATCAGAGACATATGAAACTAACGACCATATCCCATCCTTTTCTCATCGATTCCGCAAACGGTCGAACCTGTAATCAGAACAAATAGTAAACCTTGAAATATAACTTACTTCTCGCTCAGCGCTGTCTATATTATCGGAAATAGATTCTAGGATATTCTCAACCTCAAATAGAAGCTATCATGCACCTTCCGGGGGCTCCAGTAACCACTCTTTTTGGGATTCGTGATACCCCCACCGCTGGCCGTGCTGTATTTGCCACGCGCGACATCCCCGCCGATACGGTTATCTGGCGCTCTTCGGACCTCACTCTCTCGGTTCTCCTACGCGAATATCGGCGTGAAGTGTGCGGCCAATGCTTCAGTTACGAGCACGGACGGGGTCTCAGCCTACGAGACAAAGACGTTGGCTTCGCCTTTTGCTCCGAAAGCTGCCGTAATGAATGGAAGGCAAACAATGGTGACATCGGCGTGGAGACCTGGACCGCAGTAGAGAAACTGGTTAAGGGGAGGAGTAAGGAGGACTCGGAGATGGTAGAGATCAACCAACCACGGCCGAAACCTGAAGAAATCACGGAGGCATGGGAAAACGTCGCCACGCAAGCGGCTTTAATACGGGTCGCAAGACAAGGGGTAGAGAACAAAAACTTGAATGGTGAACCGGATCCTGCTGTAATGGTAACCAAGCAGCACAAGAAGGCGATACAAAAGGCGCTTTTGCAACCCATATCGCCAGATATCATGAGTTTCTGCGTCTCGGGGATACTGTGGAACTACCAGAAGCCTGAAGCTTGGGACAACGTGCTCGCTCTGGCTGCTGACAAGACACCGTACCACAATGCCGATGACTTGCTGGCTTTTACACGTACCTATCTTCACCTCCTCTGCATCGTTCCACTGCCACTGCTCGATATCGTCACTCCCGAGACGCTCTACCTGCTCTCGTCGCGAGATTCGCACAACGCATTCGGCATCCGGTCTCTCGAAGACGACGGAAGCGAGTTTTTTGGATACGGATGTTGGCCTGCGGCCAGCTACTTCAACCACTCGTGTAGGCCGAACATCGAGAAGAAGCGGATTGGGCGAGACTGGGAGTTTCGACTGGGAGTAGACGTAGAAAAGGGACAGGAGCTGTGTATTACGTATCTGAGCAGCGAAGAAAGGAGACTGGCGCGAGGGAAGAGGATGCAGATATTGAGAAAGAGTTGGGGGTTCGACTGCATGTGTGAAGGGTGTGAAGAGAAGTAGATAGATGGGCTGGCTGAAGAGCGAAAACTACGATTCAAGACGAAGGCGTGGAAGCCAATAAAGTCGGAGCATCCGAAATCTATAAGTAGAAGGGGAGGCAAGGGTTGGGTTATGGGCATACATGGCACAAAATTAGACGAATACGAGTTGTTTTCCCCTGCTAACATTCCGTCTATCGAAGGTTGGTGTTCCGGTACGGAGAAGAGGGACATTGTCAAGGTTCTAGACTAGAGAGGGTTCGGAAGCCGGCCCATAGATAGAGCGACAGTGGCAGAGGCTAGGGATGTCGAGGGGTCCACTCGACTAGATGGCAGCTGAAACTTGGGACATGGATGGCAAGTACAGATTGAATTCTAAAGTGGAGAAGGACAATAATACCACTACGTTCAACACGGTCAACATGAGAGAGATGATGATCAACGGGAATGTCGGTCCAAGAGATAAATGTGATTGACAAGCTGTGGACGATAATGGGGATCAAGGGGGCGTGGTGGGATGTCCACCAACCCAATCCTCGGCTAACCGTATGCAGCGACTCAAAACCCCACGCGACGAACGTGGGCGCCACAAGGGAAAGGATAGGAAAGGCAGAAAAAAAAGATTCCGGGATCCCCCATTCGCGGGAGCCGGGAGAGGGACATAGGGTTTATGGTTTTGGGGGTCTTGGGGCCTTAGGGTTTTGCGAAGCACTTCACGATGGATCACAGGGTCTCTTGTGCTCCCTGAGTGTGTAGTGGTGCCTTTCGAACGGTGGACCATCCACGGTAGGTGCATTGTGGGCAGTACACTTTCACACGTTCGCGCATACTGGCCTCTCTACCATGTATGTACAATAGTGTGTAGCTGGTAGGTACATGGGCCCGACCACACACCCCGTCTACACGTGTCAGCAGAAGACGGTTTCCAACGCCTAGCGTCGCACAAGTGTCCATTGTGTGCGCTTTCTAGAGTTCCAGGGGGGCGAATATCGGGCCAAAAGGGAACAACACTGCGAAGAGAGAAGAAAAAAAACGCTCTGGGGTGTCTGCAGTGGCGGTGGTGGTGGTGTGGTGTGCAGTGTGGTTGAGCGGTCTGCGTCATGGTGCTTGATGGACCTTCTCTTCCGACATCTGTTTTCGCGCTGACCGCCACCCAACCCCTGCCCCGTGAGGCCCGAAACGGAGTAGCGGACAAGGGCCGCGGGCGCCTCCGCGACGGCCAGACGAAGGAGGGGCGGCGCTGGGGGGGTCAATAAATTTGCATCTGGGAGCTATGACCTCCCCAACAACAATTGTGCATCGTGAGGTTTGGGAGGGTTGCCAGCCCTCACCCTCAATTGATTGCGTTGCAGCGCATGTCTGCTCGCGCCCGTCGTTGGAGGCCGCTGGTGAGGTGATTGTCGCCATCCTGGCCGCGCCAGAGGCAAACACGGAGGGCAAAGCGGCGCTTGACGAGGGGTTGGAGGGGTCGGATTGGCAACTTGCAGCAATCCTGAGCCTCTCCGTGCCTCTCAGTGCCTCTCATGCTGCTGCCCGGGGGGCGTCACCGCGTGCGAAAACGGCGTCGGCAACGGAGCTACCTCCTGGATGGATGGTCTCAGGCGCTCAGTCTGGCCGCCTGGCCGTGGAGATGGGTGGTGCACCATGATGAACGGTGGGAATTTCTGTAGGGAGTAGGGAGCAGCAGCACCAGCCAGCACCAGAAGCATTGGCAAGGCAACTTTCCGGAGAGGGCGACGAGGAAGAGGCTGTCGCTACAACAGGTGTTTATCAATCCAGCAGTTATAAAAACCTCAAGGCCTCGCCCGAGGGTTCTGCGAGAATCTCTCGTCTCTTCTTCTTCTAATTATTTTACATACTCTACATTCTCCCCGAACATCTCTCCAGCATCCTTCACCCCCCGTCCCCCCGTGCTCCGACCTCCTCTCCAAGTAATTATACACTGCTAGCCCCTTTCCCGCCGCAGTTCCCACCGCAGCTTGTCGTTCGAAAAGAGCGGAGCTCGTTCTCGATCCACCAGCTTGCCCCACGTTCACTGCTCGACTCCGCACAGACCCAGGCAATAGTGCAATCTCGATCTGCCCGCTGCAGCTGTCCTATCCTTTTAAGACACTCACCTCCGCTTCACCACCTGCGCTCCCTTCCAACTTCTCTCCCTCCCTTCCTCCTTCAACAAACACCTTCACCCAAATTCTCACAACATGGCCTCCCGTGCTATTCCCTCACACCTGAAGCCCTCAGCGGCTGCTGGAGGTGACGGTGAGGGCTTCTCACCGCGCCACCATGGCAAGACCCAGTCCCACGTTGTAAGTTGTAAAAAATCAACCCCCGACCTTTTTTGCTTTTATTTCCCTACTCTCCATTTTTGCACTGGATGCTTTTTCTCCCTCCCAACTGGATTGGAAATCACTTTCTGCGTCTTTGGAGCTACACGATGGTCCCAACCACCACATGGCCATCTTGATGGTTGCCGTGTTCGCCCGATGACGTTTTCCTCATCCTGGACAACGAAAGTCTCGATTTGGAAGCCGTTGCTTCTTGGAGAAACCAATTCATAGCGGAAACCACACTCCTACGTTCAACAGCATGGGGAGTCGTCGCTGCTTTTCAAATTGAATCATCTCGGCAACATCGAGCGAACGGCATGGCCATCTTTGTCGCTCTATGGGCGTGGTTCCCACTTATTTTGGTTGAGGGCCCAGTTCCCCTCCCGAGGTCATTTGCAACTCAACAGAGCAGGAGCACACAGCTCCGATACCCCAAAAGCCTGCTGCGGACGACATCTCTTCTTTAATCTGCTCATTCTCTGTTTGAATCACCACATCCTCGTTGACAACCAACATCATGGGTTTGGCTAACCATGAGTGCGACATGCAGGCTTTCGAGAACACCTCAACCAACGTGGCAGCATCCCAGATGCGCAATGCCCTCAACAAGCTTGCAGACACCGTCACAGATCCCGCTGAGAAGAAGGTAAGAAAATACACTTTGTTCCTCCTAGCCAGTTTTCTTACAATCTGCAGCGTTTCGAGACCGAAATGGACAACTTCTTCGCCCTCTTCCGACGATACCTCAACGACAAGGCCAAGGGCAATGCCATCGAGTGGTCCCGAATTGCTCCCCCCAAGGCTGAGCAGGTCGTCAACTACGAGGACCTCGCCAACACCGAGGCCGTCGAATACCTGAACAAGTTAGCAGTGGTCAAGCTGAATGGTGGTCTCGGTACCTCCATGGGTTGCGTTGGCCCCAAGTCGGTCATCGAGGTCCGTGACGGCATGTCCTTCCTCGACTTGTCAGTACGACAGATCGAGTACCTCAACAGGACATACGATGTGAATGTGCCATTCGTGCTCATGAACTCGTTCAACACAGACTCAGACACCGCCAGCATCATCAAGAAGTACGAGGGCCACAATATCGATATCCTCACTTTCAACCAGTCCAAGTACCCCCGTGTGCTCAAGGACTCTCTGCTCCCAGCCCCTAAGTCTGGTGATTCGGATATTGCTATGTGGTACCCCCCCGGCCACGGTGACGTCTTCGAGTCACTCTACAACTCCGGTATCCTTGACCAGCTCTTGGAGCGTGGCATTGAGATCATCTTCCTCTCCAACGCTGATAACTTGGGCGCTGTTGTCGACCTCCGCATCTTGCAGCACATGGTCGACTCCAAGTCCGAGTACATCATGGAGTTGACCGACAAGACCAAGGCCGACGTTAAGGGTGGTACCATCATTGACTACGAGGGCTCGGTCCGTCTTCTTGAAATCGCACAGGTGCCAAAGGAGCACGTCAACGAGTTCAAGTCCATCAAGAAGTTCAAGTACTTCAACACCAACAACATCTGGATGAACCTCCGGGCTGTCAAGCGTGTTGTCGAGAACAACGAACTTGCCATGGAGATTATTCCCAACGGCAAGTCCATCCCTGCCGATAAGAAGGGTGAGGCAGACCTATCCGTCCTCCAGCTCGAGACTGCCGTCGGTGCTGCTATCCGTCACTTCAACAACGCCCATGGTGTCAACGTTCCCAGGAGGCGTTTCTTGCCCGTCAAGACCTGCTCAGATCTTATGCTCGTCAAGTCAGATCTGTACACTCTGCAGCACGGCCAGCTCGTCATTGACCCCAACCGATTCGGCCCCGCCCCCCTGATCAAGCTCGGCAGCGACTTCAAGAAAGTGTCGAACTTCCAGGCGCGCATCCCATCTATTCCCAAGATCGTGGAGCTCGACCATCTTACCATCACTGGCAAGGTCACTCTCGGTCGTGGAGTAGTCCTCAAGGGCACTGTTATTATTGTTGCCACCGAAGGCAGCACCATCGACATTCCCCCAGGCTCTATCCTCGAGAACGTCGTTGTTCAGGGTTCGCTTCGTCTTCTTGAGCACTAGACGCTTTCTTTGATTCAGAGGCACACGTGCGCAACTAGCACTGCAGTGGGAAAGTATTTGTCAGTTTTGATAGCTAAATCAGCATCAATAACTCTGTGCTTGAATGAACGCTGAGACGATTGGAGGCTCTAATGAACGGTATGGACTCTTCTTGTAGTTAGACAAAACATGGGTTTACGGGCTTCTTCCTGGCGCATACCCGCTTAGTTATGAATGTAATCGATCACGACATACAACAATTTTACTCTGGCTGTGATGATTAAAAAACGAGTTTACTCTGCATTGACTTTGCCTGAACCCGACTACATACATGTAGAGAACAAACGCCCATGTATATCTTGGAGCCTGATTGTCCAGTTCCGGTAGGGCGGCGATAGGGCAGCTGCTCTGTGGTAAGGCAGCTTTTTTGTTGGAACCCTTGCTGAGTTGTCCAATTTTGGCGGACGTCACAGCCCCACCATCCTCACGACACCTAAGCTTCACTCACACCACAGGCTGGTACCTGGCTCTCCCGAGGCGCAGTCGCCCAGTCAGCTGCCCCGTGCCGCCCAAAGGCACGAGATATAGGCCATCCGGCAGCAGCATCTATTCTTTTGCATGCGCCAGTTCCAGCAACATCTTTACCACCCTCACCCTGCGACCGGATCCCGACCGCGACCGCCATTGCCTAACCGCCCCCCCAAACCGTAACCCGAACCGCGACTCCCACCATCCATCTGTGCCTCTATCGGACTGGGTACAAGTAGAGTCGCATCTCATAAAATACGCGTGCCGCACGCTGCTGCGCTTTCTTCGACCCTTCCCACACATGCCTGACCGCGATCTGGTATACCTAGGAGACCAGAGAAACCAAAATGACAGCGGAAAAGGTGGACACGAGCGCGAAAAGGGCACATGCCGAAGCCGAGGAACGAGAAGCTCATCAGTACTGGGGCTACATGATCCAGGAAGACAAATGTGGTACGCCAATGTTTGACCGCTTGCTTACGGGGCTTGCACAGATTATTGTGAGTTTGCGGAATCGCATCAAGATTATTGATGTCGAACACGCTGATGACATGTTATCTAGAGCGAGAAGTTTGAACCTACCGACTCCCCCGACCTCACACCTTGCCAGCTTGCCGCCTTCTACCGTGCCGTTGGCGGAGACTACGACGTCTTGTTCAAAGACGCCGGCGTCGCATCCATCTCCTTCATCTACCGCTCCCTTGGGGCTTTCTACAGCTTGCAGCCTGCACCTGAAGATGATGGGTACTCGGCGCCAACAGTCCCCGCGCTGAAGCATAAGGGATTTGTTACATGGCAGACCATACAACTGCTTCTTGGCCCCGATGAGCATGTCCCTTTCCTGCAAAAAGCGGTAGAGATATTCGACATCAAGGATCCCGAAACAGATCAAATTTTCCCAAAAATCCTGCCGAGAGGCTGCTTCCCTACCGCACCCGATGATGCGATGGAGGCGTGGTACCAACGTGTTGCTGAGCGGTTGCAGCGCGACGCAGAAGATGGGGGACCGGAGAAGCCAGATGGTGCAACGAGAGTACACGTCGAGGTAGTTGATGACCCCTCCATTCCCCGTACATCGGGTGAGTTCTCGGGCGAGGGTTCCGCAGACGAACGACATGGCGCTGCTACGTATTTTGCGGATCCGCTATATAGGAAGAGAAGGCCGCAATTTATGAGACATTTCTCCAAACAGCCAACATTCGCCGAAGAGCGGGCGCATATGGTTGCCAGTAGGGTTCGACATATACTACATCCATTCCATAAGGACCGCCGAAGGAGTCCCCCGGAAGTCGTGGATGACTTCTCTGACGACGGCGGCCCGACTCCGATTGCGGTTGTCCCACCTCCCCATCTGAAAGATCCTCGATATCCAAACCACAAGCGGCCGCACCCACCGCACCGAGAAGGCTCAGTCAGCACCACAGACTCCGACTCGGATTCCGACGGTCCGCCTCGTCATCGCAGCACTCCAACTCTCAGGCACAGAAGGAGCCACGACCCTCCTCCGACCGAGCGAGAATACTTCCCCCAGTACTTGGACGGAGCCAGGAGATACAGCCATGACCCTCCTCCTGTCATTCCGCCTGAACGACGAAAAGAAGATGGACCACCGCCTGTATACGGCCCAAGCATGACCCCGCCATTCGCAGCACACGTAGCGCAATTGCAAGCTCAAAACTACGTCTACGACCGCCGACCCGCCATGCCAGCAAGAGCCTCCTACCAACCGCACAACGTCCGCTACACAGTCAAACCCGCCTCCCCCCGCGGGGAAGAAGTGACCTATCCCCGTGAGCGCGAAAGAGACCGTGATCGAGAACGAGAACGAGAACGAGACCGCGACCACACGCACACGCGTGAACGGCACGCAGAGCGCGACCGAGATCGTGAACGGGACCGGGACCGCGACGCCTACGAACGAGACCGTGAACGGGACCGTCTAAGCACTCGCTCCCACCGCGAGCGCGAACGCGACCGTCGACGCAGCGAAGAACATCTTCGCGAACGTGATCGCGATCGAGAGTCTCGGGATCGAAGTGATTCTGCACGAACGAGGAGCCATGATGAGTGGGATGATAGGGATCGGGATCGAGATCGGGATCGGGATCGGGGGGATAGGGAGAGAGATAGGGATAGAGGGGATAGAGGGGATAGAGATAGAGATAGAGATAGAGAGCGGGAGAGGGATAGAGATAGGGAGAGGGATAGAGAGAGGGATGGGAGGGTTAGATCGAGGTATACACATGTGGCCGGGGTACAGGATGGGGTTAGTGGGAGGAGGTATCCGGTTTGGAATTAGAGATTGAGGTTGGGGTGGATTTGGTGGCGTTGAGGAAGGGTAGACTTGGGGGGTTTTGGTGAATGAATCAATGAATCAATGAGTGAATGAATGAATGAATGAATGAATGGGGTTTGCTGTGGAAGTTTGTAGGAGAGGTGATGGGGGTTTATCTTTTCTAGTGTCATTTTTTTTTGGTTTGAATTGTTATCTTCATTTTCAAGTCTACGGTTTTGCGAGCTAGAAATGGTGTTGAGAGTGGTATCGGTATGTATGCATGTACGCAGTGATGTTGCAGACTCGATTCGAGTGAACTCGATGGGTTTGTCTGTGTGGCTGTGTATCAAGTGAGGTAAACTGAGCTGAACCGAGAGTACTAGACGGGAATGGTATGATATTATATGAATACCGAAGCAGAAGATTACGATAACACTGCAAGTATTGGAGAGAGAGAGAGAGAGAGAGAGAGAGAGAGAGACCAACCGATACAGCTAACTTGTAGGAGATTGTCGTCTTGTTTTGTTGCTGCGGAGAAGAGAGACGGAAAGGCAAAATGTACGTGGTTGGAGGCAAAGGAGATTTGTGGAACGGAAAAACATTGTACTGTGTGTGTTTGATGAGGGCAACATGGACTCGATCCCGAGCTTCCAGCTTCCAGCTTCCCATGTCTCAGATCTGTGGCGCCCTCCCTCCCGGAATACGTGGCACAGTTCTGCCGTTAGCCTGGAGTGGCGCCTACGCTTGTCACTGCCCAGGTGGATGGCGCGTCGGGGTCTGGGCAGCGCTGCGCGACGCTGGTTGGGAAGGCCGCGTCATGGGCTGTTTATTGGGTGTGAGTGTGGGATGTGAATATGGGATGTGAGTGTGGATGTGAATATGAGTATGGATGTGAATATGGGTGCGAATAGAGTGAAGTGTGGATGGGTTATCAGTCGAGCCACCCACCGTCCATGCTGGCGGCGGCGGCGGTGCAAATGGGAAACGGAAAATGGCTGGTGTGGGTTCGATGGGGTCTGGCGGACATGGCGCGCGTGTTTTGGAGATTGGGTGCCCAGGCGGCGATCACCGACAGGGAGGGAGACATGCCATGCAGTCACGCTTGTGCAGCGCAGGCACGCACCATGGAAGGCGACTGCTGCTGTTGTTGTTGATACGAAAGCTGTAGCCGAGGAACAGTTGACACACCACACCATGGAGTCTTGGTTATTGGCGGATGCATATCTTGGGAGAGAGTCAGATGAAGAGAGAGAGAGAGTCATTTCGCCTTGCTTGGGTGATTTGGACAATGAATGAGGGGATACGGAGCTGAGGTAGCAGTCGAGCGACCAATCTAGAGGGGCGGAGGGAGCTGAGATTGATTGATTGATTGATTGATTCATCGATCGATCGTTCGTTGCTGCAGCAGCAGCAGTAGCAAGCAGCAAGCAGAAACACACACGTGCGTGCGTGTGCGAGAGAATTGGAAATGGAATTGGAATTGGAATTGGAATTGGGAACTGGAATGGGAACTGGGTTTACCAACGGCCCGTTTCCCACGGCGTGTTTGTGTGCCTGCCCAGGTGAAGGATATTGCACCTGTTGATCCGAATGTCAGGCAAAGGTGGAATCCGAACCCATGCAGCCACAGCGAGCGGCGCACCCATCCGTAGATTGGAATCGTGGGTTTTATTACGGTTGGTGCCGGGGGTCTGAACAACGCAATTGCAAACCTAGTGTTTTGACTTTTGCTACATAGTATCTTCTGTCATGCTTCCCGTTTTCTCCAGGTTTTTCTCCATCTACAGTGCCCAGTTTTTGCTTTGATCCCAGCAATCAAGTCAAGACTCCAATCCGCCGGCCGGGTTGGTTTGCCGTTTGATGCTGGTGCCCTGCTTTGACTGTGCTGTCCAGCCTGTTTGGCTTGCCTTGCTCTTCCAAGCTTGCCCTAGAAGCACGGGCATGTCGCATAGATGGATGGGCGCCCGCGCTTCCAGAGCTGCGATGGCTGCTTCTGCTTCAGTGCTTTCTGCGTCTGCTAACCCCGGCGGCCCGGACGTCATCGTCCTAACCACCTCATTCAATCCTCCTGAGGCCGCGTCCCAATTCAATCAACACACGTCGCCTCGGCATCTCTTCTTTCCATCTCTATCTCATCCATTATCCATCATTCCTTCATCCTTTTTTTCCTTTTCCCTTTCTTCCCTTTGTTATTTGCTTTTTCCCTCCGAAATCCTCCCACACTCCCCCATCCTCCATCCTTCCCGCTCTGTCACCACTCATACGGAGCTCTCCTCCGCCTCTTTTGCGGGGCTTTCTGGTTCGTTCTGCTTGTGGCACAGGGTCCTGCCGCTAGATTGATAGCTGCCGCCCGCTCGCTCGACAAGGAGCTAATAACGCAAGCAGGTTTGTGCCCGCAGCCAACAACACCACTGCTGCCCACGGCCACAGCCACGGCTGCTGCTGCTGCTACTGCTGCTGCTACTACCTCTGCAGCCCGCCCGTCCTGCTGCTGCTGCAGCTCCTCATCGCCTCCTCACCACCTGTCTCTCCATCCCCTCCTCGCTCCTCCGTCTCACCCTCCTCAACCCATCGACTACACTCTTCCTTCGAGGCACCCCAATTGACCTGTTGTGGTCGCGAACCATTCGACTTCCGCTCGTTGACCGGCCGTAACTCCTCCTCCCCGCGCCGCCAACATGGCTACCCAAGCCGAAGCCTCAGAGCTCAAGTCGCAGGGTGCCATAGAAGCTGCACAAGACCCCAATTCCAAAGTCACGGCCGATGATGCTGAGAAGAAGTTAATGGACGAGGCCAAGCTGGCGGGAAGTGCTGCCTTTGAATTCGATCCAAATGCCACCACAGAGGAGAAGCGTGCTCAGGCCCAAGCCCGCGTGCCCCCAGGTTTCCACCACGAGCGGAAGCCCAATGCCACTGCCCTGGTCTCTGATGCCGTGAGTACACCCCCATCCCTACAGGCAATAGCATGACGAGTGCCCTGCTTACCATTGCCCCACACAGGACGGCTCCGTCGGCACCAAGTACGACCTCCCACCACCTTCAAAAGCTGGAGCCGTCCAGCCACCTTCCTCCCCGACCTCCACCAAGGAGAACGGCAAGCTCCCGGAGCTCGACGAAGACGCCCGTTGGGAACGAGTTGGCTGGGCCCCACGATTCGGCATGCCGGGCTCCGAAGAGGAACAAGACGAGGGCTCTATGCTGGACCATCAGACATGGCTCGAGGGAAAGCTGGAGGACAAGTTCTTTGGCGACTGGTATCACAACACCGGTGTTATCATTTTCGCTTGCTTGAGCTCCTGGGTCGTCGCTGTGCTTGGAGGTGGCCTGGGATGGGTCTTCCTCATCATGGCTACCTGCGGAACGTATTATCGCACCTCGATACGTCGCGTCCGCCGCAATGCTCGAGACGACCTCAACCGCGAAATGGCTAAGAATAAGCTGGAGACGGATCATGAGAGCTTGGAATGGATCAACAGCTTCTTGGTCAAGTTCTGGCCCATCTACGCCCCAATTCTCTGTGACACCATCGTTGCCTCGGTTGACCAGGTCTTGTCCACCTCCACGCCCGCTTTTCTCGACAGCCTGAAAATGACGCATTTCGTGCTCGGGACTAAACCACCGCGGTTGGAGCATGTGAAGACGTACCCCAAGGCTCAAGATGACATCGTGCTCATGGACTGGAAGTTCAGTTTCACGCCAAGTGACAACACTGATCTCACCGCGCGCCAGGTCAAGAACAAGATCAATCCAAAAATCGTGCTTGAGATTCGCGTTGGAAAGGGTCTGGTTAGCAAAGGCTTGGACGTCATCGTTGAAGACATTGCTTTCTCGGGTCTTATGCGTCTCAAGTTCAAGCTCCAGCTCCCATTCCCTCACATTGAGAGGGTGGAAATGTGTTTCTTGGAGCGACCGACCATTGACTATGTCTGCAAGCCTCTTGGCGGCGAGACGTTCGGTTTCGACATCAACTTTATTCCTGGTCTCGAGACTTTCATCATGGAGCAGGTTCACGCCAATCTCGGTCCTATGATGTATGATCCGAACATCTTCCCCATCGAGATTGCAAAGATGCTCGCAGGAAACCCGGTCGATCAAGCTATTGGTGTGCTCCAGATCACCTTCCACGGTGCCAATGGGCTTAAGAATCCCGATAAGTTCTCAGGCACTCCCGATCCGTATGCGGTTGTGTCCATCAACAATCGCAACGAGCTTGGGCGGACCAAGACGGTGCATGAGAACGCCAATCCCCGTTGGAATGAGACCATCAACATCATTGTTAGTTCGTTGAAGGATTCGCTCACGATCAACATTTTCGATTTCAATGACTTTCGTAAGGACAAGGAGCTTGGAACCGCTACTTTTGCCCTGGAAGCTCTGGAGGAAGATGCAGAGCATGAGAATCTGCATCTCGAGGTGGTATCCGGTGGTCGACCGCGCGGTGTCGTGCAAGCTGATATTCGATTTTTCCCGGTTCTCGAGGCTCCCAAGTTGGACGATGGAACGGTTGAACCGCCTCCTGAATCTAGGACCGGCATTGCAAAGTTCACTGTTGAGCAAGCCAAGGAACTCGATGGTAGCAAGAGCATGGTTGGCCAGCTCAACCCATATGCCGTCTTGCTCCTGAACGGACGAGAAATCCACAAGTCGAAGATTATGAAGCGCACGAACCAACCTATCTGGCCAGATGCGACTAAGGAACTGCTCATTACTGACCGTAAGAAGGCTAAACTTGGGCTTGTCATCAAGGACGATCGAGATATCGCTACTGATCCGATTATTGGCACGTACCAGATTACTTTGGATGATCTACTCGAGCTCTCAAACAAGGGACAGGAATGGTTCAATCTTGCAGGTGTGCAAACCGGCCGTGCCAAGATGAAGTTGCAATGGAAGCCTGTTGCATTCAAGGGCGGACTCTCTGGATCTGGTGGGTACCTCACACCTATTGGTGTCATGCGACTACATTTCCAAAATGCTCGCGATCTACGTAATGTGGAGACCATGGGCAAATCAGATCCTTATGTTCGTGTTCTACAGTCTGGTGTCGAGAAGGGTCGAACGGTCACCTTCAAGAATAATCTCAATCCTGACTGGGACGAGGTTATCTACGTGCCAATGCACTCCACTCGAGAAAAGCTGACTCTAGAGGTCATGGATGAAGAGCATCTTGGCAAGGATCGTTCTTTAGGTCATATCGAACTCTCTGCTTCGGACTTCATCAACCAGGATGAGAACGGCGAATACGCCGTTTACGAGCAAAAGCAAACGGTTGCCGGTGGTCTCAAGTTGGGAGGCAGGGCTCAAATCAAGGGAACACTCAATTACACATGCTCGTTCTACCCTACGTATTCCGTCTGGGATCCTGATGAGGATGAGGAGGAGAAAGAAAGCACCGTTGGCGGTCTTTCTAGAAAGAGCTCCGTCAAGACCCAGGGCTCGGCACCTCTCTCGCCAGTTGGCCACAAGAAGACAATTTCCGGTGTCTCTAGATCAGACACGGTCGGAACCATTTCCTCACTCAAGTCCGTCAAGAACGGGTCACAAAATGATAGCAGTGAGCTTGATCTTGCCAAGCAGCTCGAGAAGAATGAAGGTCAGCAGGACGAGGCAATTCCTCCTAAAAAAGAGATTGAGAAACTACGTCTTACTGCCGATGACCTCCAGCAGTATGGTAAGTCGGGGAATTTTACTAGCAATGTCGGGAAAGGATCGAGGACATTATGCGAGCTTAGTTGGTTGCCAGACCCTGCAGCATTTTGTTTAACATCTTTTTAGTTGATCAGATTTTTTTTTTCGTGGGCTAACGTTTGCGCAGAAACCGGTCTCATTGTTTTCAAGCTCATCGATGGCGACTTTGCGGAAACTGGCGCTTATGTCGATATCCTTATGGACGATATGGCATTTCCTAGTTATTCTAGTGCGAAGATCAAGACGAGGCATATGAATTTCAACGAAGGTAGGCGAAAGTACGTACCGTTTATTCTCCGGTTGCTGACATTTTTGGTGTAGTGGGCGACACTATGGTCCGAGAACTGGATTTCTCGAAGATTACGCTTCGTATCATTGAGCATATCGACAAGAAGGGCGAGGGTGACGAGGATCATGTCATTGCTAAACTTACAGGAAATACCCTTGACGTCCTGCGAAAGTGCTTGGTACGTGTTTCTTGGCATAATCTGGGGATATAACTAACATGTGGTAGTACTCACCACAACAACTCACACTGAAGGACAACCATGGCCGTGACAACAAGATTACCGTCTCTCTCAAATACCTCCCCATCAAGTTGCGTCTGGATCCCAGCGAATCGTTCAATAACCAGGGTACCCTTCGTGTTGATGTTCTCGATGCTGCCGATCTTCCAGCTGCCGATCGTAACGGCTTTTCAGATCCTTACTGCAAGTTTGTACTCAACGACAAGGAAGTGTACAAGACAAAGACTCAGAAAAAGACACTTCATCCCGCATGGAATGAATATTTCGAAGTCCCAGTGCGGAGTCGAACGGCAGCAAACTTCATCGTCAATGTGTACGATTGGGACTTTGGCGACAAGGCGGATTTCTTGGGTAAGGCTGCCATCAATCTTGATATCTTGGAGCCATTCCAGCAGCAGGAGGTTACGCTCGGCCTCGATGGCTCGTCAGGTGCGATTAGGCTTAGGATGCTTTTCAAGCCAGATTATGTCGTACGTGCTCGCCAGGGCTCAAGCACATTCTCAGGTACATTCGCCGTACCTGGAAAGGTCATTGGCGCGCCTGTGAAGGGTGTAGGCAAAGGTGCTGTCTTCGTTGGAGGTGGTGTGGTCCGAGCAGGCACCTTCCTTGGCCGTGGCTTCAAGCGGAGAAAGAGCAAGGGCGCCAATGGTGCTGAAGATTTCGATCGCGAAGCTTCATCGCCAACCACAAACGGCCATGCCAATGGTTCTGTGGAGGAAACACCTGCCATATCCGTTGAGAATGCAGACGGTGGCGAGGCCCGATCAAGTTCACACCACAACCGACACAAGAGCTGGGGAGCCCAGAGCTTTGGCAGCAAATTCGGCGAACACTCGGGTGGCGGTGAGCAAGGTACAGCTAACATCACCATCATATCAGCTTCAGGTTTTCCACTCGGTACGAACGTGCGCGTCCACGTCCGTGTGGAGACAGGCAAGGGACCCAAGGAAGTCCACAAGACCAAACACATTAAAGCACCCTCCGGCAGCGTAACTTTCAGCGACGAATCCTTCAAAGTACCGTGCAGCGCCGACTCCTCGTTCAAACTCATCGTTAAGGACCACTCCACCTTCGGCAGCGACGACGAACTCGGCGAAGCCAGCTTCTTCATCGATGACCAGGGCAGCGGCTCGGAAAAGAGCATCAAGACCGGTCCTGGCGAGGTCATTGTCCGAAGCAGTTTCATACCCGCGGACGCGGCGAGCACGTTTACGAATAGTGGAGGACCGAAGAGTCCGGCGCTGAGGAAGGGTTTACTGAGTCGGGGAAGGGATAGTAGGAGTGTTACGCCGGCTTAGAGAGCTAGGTTGAGGGGGGTAGTTGTTGCTCTGGGGATGAGGGGGAGTAGGGGAGGGTTAGGGCTTGGGGCTTAGGATTGTGGTGTTTCTGTTTGGTAGGGGGTCGGTTATTTTAAAAGGCTGGTCACAAAAGAAAAAATGACTTGGGAATTAGGAATACGGATCCCTTTTTTTCTTGAGTGGCATTCCTGGGTTTTTGGATATGGGAAGGGATTTTCTATTCTTCTTCTTCTTTGACAGTCTCTTTATTCATCAATTCTTGTTTCTTTTATCATGTATGTGTTGGCATTGTCATTGGCCATTAGCAATTGCTCATCTCCTATCCTTTTAGTTATCTTCTGTTTGACGGTGGGGGGTAGGGGAATGGGGATGGGATAGGATGGTTAGGGAGGTGGGAGGGATTCTTTTATACCAAATAGGAGGAAGAGGGAGAGGGGACGGATAGGATGAGAAGGGGTGAATAGTGGATAGCGGGTAGTTTACTAATGTGGATGCATTTGTCTATATACGAGGTATAGGTGTGTGGAGCGCAGTCTGCGTTATATGTTTAATGTGTTTATAGGTAGGATTGGATAAGAATGGAGTAAACAGAAGAGTGAATAGGAGTGTAATGGATAGGATAGGACAGGACTAGATTTCAGAAGGAGGAAGAGGTAGTGCAAGGCGAGATAATGTTGTTGAATAGGATAGAATTCAAAATTGACCAAGCAACATCAAATTGTGAATTGATCAGAATGCTTGAGATTATTGCGGCTTGAGCAGTTGATTATCGAAGATGCATTAGGTTGAGAGGACGAGTCTATCTTATGTCATGGGGGCTGAATTGACTGCGCCAAGAGATTGTAGGAATGGTGCTCGTATTTCCTGAGTACTCCGTCTATTAGCGCTAGCCATCTTTAGAAAGCACTCAAAAGCAGCGAGCACCTTCCCCAGATCCGTATGTCAGCGCCGACAATACCTCCCAATCCCTCAGCTTCGCAAAAAAAAAACATGACAAGCCCTATTTTCCTCGCGCTTCCGTGAAGGGGAGGTTGTTACTTGTATCTACACTTCCCGCGAGATCTTCATACGAGAAAATATCGCTTAGGAGACATCCAAGAAACGTGCATAAGTTGCTAGTAGCAAAGCAATAGACTGAATCTCACTGGTTTCTTCGTACACTCCCAGCATTTTGGCGAACAACGTGGCCGATTCCGCCGTACAGCAACACATATATCTACCCTTGGCAATGGATAAAGACAATCTTAAATCTCCATTTGTTGTTAAAAGCAATTTTCTGTACGATTCAAACGACACCTCCGTTGAGTCTGGGATAAAAGGCGTAGTAGTACCAGAATCTGCGAGTGACACGAACGAACGAGGAAATGATCGAAAGACTTTGTGGGCGTGGCTATGTCGGCGGTCTACCATGACACTCATGCTTCTCTTGATATTTGGTGGTCAGTCTTCCCTCCCTTAGCTGACATTCTCGTCGCTCACGCTGAGTAGCCTTGTTGTTTTCGGGTAGCTATTATGCCTTTTTCATGGTCCTGGACGGAACAATGACAGAACACCGATGGTTTAGACAATCACATGTCACTACAGTATCGCTACTGTTGACCACTGCTTTCAAAGCCTGTATTCTCACCGCTGTGGGCACGGCCTTCGCACAACATTTGTGGCAACTTGTACGCCAACGCGCATATACGATACGAAGCATCGAGCAGTTCTTCCAACTGCGCTCCAGTGTCGTAGAACTAGGAGAACTGCAAGTCATTTTACACGCCCCGTTCCTCGTATTGATGGCTGTATTTGCCTGGTTAGTGCCATTCGCGGCTATCTATCCTCCTTCGTCTCTCACGATATCCATGCATCCATTCGTGGAGATGCGAGAGCTTGAAGTTCCCGTTTTGTTCCCCGCACAACCCGAATTCGATGCTTGGACACCGGAAACTACGAGCGGCTTACGATTAAGCGTCGTGGAGACAATTAAGTTGATGGGTGTTAATCAAACATTAGCCGGCCGTTACTCGTGAGTTTTTGAATTCCGATTGATGCCAACTAGCTGAGCAGAAATAGCGGGCCGATAGAACGTCTAAATACACTTGCGAGATCAACGGCCCTCACTGGAACAATTGCTGGGTTTTCATCACCAATGAACGAGAATATGTCATATGGATTGACATTCAGAGGTCCGCAACTCTCTTGCAATCTCGAAACTATCGATGTCCTGCAGGCGCAGGATGTCATGTTACCCGGAGGACTGAATATCTACAAAATCAAATGGAACAGGTGGGATTCGACTCCAAATCTGACAATCACCTCGTTGGCTAGTGGCCTAGAATGGTATCCATTTAATGCAACTTCACAAGATAGCTACGTCCTACCGTGGCAATCACCAAACTCTTCCGTCACATACTTGGGGAACGTAAGTATACTGACCTGCCATCCCATCTCTGTCATATATGACTTGGTATTATCCTATTCTCGGAATACGCGCAATGTCAGCTTTACCAAACGGGACCCGAAAGCATTGACTCGTGGTGTCGAAAGTGTGGACCTTATAATGTCTCGAAATATATCCGAGATTGACGAGAAAACTACCGAAGCTAAAAAATGGGCGGAAGAAGTGAAAGCGGCATTGCCTAATTGGAATATCTTTGCTCTGTTGGATGCTTCTCTTGCTGCGCTTTCGTACTCCTGTTTCGATAGAATTCAAGGCACGGTCAGTGGACCAATGATTCTGCCCAACGGTACTGAAGTTTTAGCTCAGAAAACGGCAGCCGTGGATTGTCGACGAGAGTGTCCGTGATCTTTTTCCCCCATACAGTACATCAACCATACTTACATTTCGCAGCGCTCGATTCGGCACTCCTAGATACGTCAGTATTCAACCCAGGCCGCTTCGTGGCCGTGGACCAAACCGCTGACCCAACACGTTTCGATCTGAGCGAGCACATGTTGAACGAATACATCACAAACGTCACGATATCCGCGATGTCTCTCAACATCGGGACTGTGAAGACCCCTGTCAACATCACCGAATATCGAACGGTATACGACTTCTCTGCCCCTCTGAGCCTCATAATCCCTTACTCGCTGTGTCTACTATTTGGTATCTTTTTCGTGGGCATAGGGATCTGGTCACTGAATCGGAATGGTGTTCCGGCAATTGATGGAGGCTTTCTGCAGGTCATGAGTACGACGACTGGCCGGACGATGGAGGCTTTGGCGGTTTCGCACCAGCGATCTCTCGATGATGGTTATAGGCCAAAGGGATTGTTAGATCTAGAGGTCAGGTATGGGGAGTTGGTGGATGATGCGGGTGTGGGGACTGGGGTGGAGGGATTTGGGACGGTGGAGGAGACGAAGGTTTTGAGGAGAAGGTGAAGTTATGTATATATGGTTTTAGTGGACTTGTACAACTCCTTGCATCGCTTTCCGTCTCTCGGGGTCTCTTGTGTCCCTAGTAACAAAAACCTCGATCAGCACCATTATCCAAACTATGTTTTAGAGCAGGCTTCTTGACATACAGGGCCAACTACGATCGGTCTTGTAGATCGAATTACCCCGCGCACGCCTCCTGGGGACCAGAACGATTTGTTGGCGCCTGGCGGTGTGCAGCACTGCAGATAGCCTCTCGCAGGAGGTATTGGGTTTTCTCGTGAAACGCCATTGTGGCTGTGTACATAGTTCCGTCTCACTGGGAACATGGGGGTGGGGGCACGAAATACATTGTAAATGGTTCGGACGTGCCTGTGCGCTTAATGCTCTCAGAGCCGTTGCCGATCGTTTTGCTGCCGTGGCTGTGTGCATACAACAAAGCCATTCAGCTGGGCCATGACGGACTTGACATTGAATGTATATTGTCCATAGGTGTGCTCGAAGCTGCCCGTCAGTCTGGCCTGTCGCCGACTAATCTGCTGCCAAAAGCGCATGTAAGCAACAAACTTGGCTCGCTATGGCAGGCAGTCCGATCTCCAACACCGTTTACACAGGTGTTTGGAAGAACTGGGATGGTAAGTGCGACATGAAGTAGATGTCCCAATCTTGCGCATGCGGGCTGACACGACCTCGGGAGCGATAGAGAGAAGTCACATGTCCGGGTTGACACTTACAGTCTCGCCGAATCAGGGTCCAATTCTCATTTCCTTCCTTGCACTGTTTGTTGGTGTTGCGAGTGGCCACATATGGCCACTAGTTACCTTCGTGCTCCACCAGGTCAGGTCCACGGCATCTGATCGTGACGGGCTTCATCATCAAATACAGTCTCTTCTTCGCAACTCTTCGAGTAGTCCTAGTTTCATTTGGATGGTCACGAGACTGAATTGGGCATGGAGAAAACGGACGCCGCGATGGCGAAAAACAACCATGGTTGGATTTCCAGCCTTGGTACACATTCTCTTCACAGCCTTCGCTAGTATCTTTTCTGCCCAAATGACTTTATTTGACGATGAAGTTCTGGCTCGCGGAACGGCCTGTGGGGCCATCTATGATAATTCACTGGCCGCTTTCCAAAACGCGACGACGAGACAGGACGCCATCGTCGCGACCAATACGATTGGAAGGTGGACTGCCGAAAAGGCCCTCCAATACACGAAGACGTGTTACGATACAGTGGACCTCGCAGGTTCCGCTAGCTGCAAACTGTACACGACACCCAAAATCACACCCATCCGAAACAACACAATACCGTGTCCCTTTGGCAAAAACATATGCTCTATACCCACTGGAATCTCGATTGACACAGACATAGTGGATTCTAATAAACATCTTGGAATTAATGATAGGCCCGAGGACCGAATTCAGTTCAGAAAAGTTCTCACTTGCTCACCAATACTCGCGGAAGAACAATATTCGAGCGACTGGAAAGATGACCCGAACGAAAGCCCGGAGTTCGCATCATTACGGAGAAAGTTCAAAACATACAGTATTGGGAAAAACAACCGTGTCAAGGACTTTGATGGGACGTGGAAGATCAGCAACCAAAGTCTCTGGTTGAGAACTGCTGGATACGATCTACGGTAAATACGTCGTACTAGGAAAATATCTCCACCCAAACACTAACTGTACCCAGATCTTTGGAGTCTTACTGGGGCTACCAAGACTCCCCAGAAACTTCGGCCTTTTCTCCAATACCAGAGCTCAACACCAGTGACTCCGACCTAACCATTCTAATCATCCAGAGTACAATCGGCTACACGAACGAGGTCCTCGATCCCTGGTTCAAAGCCACGCGCAAAAACAACAGCGAACTCATCAACTCCACGTACAACTACATTAACCCCTTCAATGACTGGGCCAGCACGAAAATATCCTTCTTCCCGGACCGCATCAACTCAGCCCTCGCCTGCACGGAGCAATACCAATTCTGCAACACCACGCACTGCAGCCATCTTACGGGCATCTTCGCCAACGAAACCTCGCCATACTTCAACCTACACCTCAACGCGAACCAGAAAGTATCTTTCAACGTCATCTTCAACGCCGTTTTCGGCGTCATGATCGGCAACGGCCCATTCTTCTTCGGCGACCGCCTCCTGCTCGCGCGCGACAAAGCGTGGGCGGAATACACGCCCGTGTCCGGCCCTCTTCCGCCAAATCAGTGGGAAATGGAAGTTGCGAATATGGCAAATCTCATGCTGGCCGCTGTGCAGCGCCGCATCGTGGATTACGCTTCACCGCCGGATATTCCGCTGTTTTTGTCGACGGGTTCAAGGAGCTCGCTTGAGTGGCTGAGACCGCCGGAGACTGATGCAGAGAAACGGATCTGTGGCCTCGTAAGGATACGCAATGCTGCGTATTACAACTTCAGTGTTGGGGGAATATTAACTGTGTTTTGTGTTGGCTTGTTCGTTATTCTGGTGAGCACGCTTTGTCTCCCTGGGGCGGCGTTTTGGGCAGGGAGGAAGATGGGACGGGGGGAGTTTGCGCAGAGGGAGTGGAAGGAGGGACATTTGTTGTATTTGTTGCGCTCTGGGTTTGAGAGGTGGGGGGTGGGGCCGTGGGTTGTCGAGGAGGAGGATATACCGTGTACGAAGGATGGAGGTTTGAGGTTTGGGGCTGATCGGCTTTGGGGGAGTGGTGGAGATTGTGAGGAAGGAGTGGGAAATATGGGCCGGGAGGAGATGGTTAATTTGGATGAGGTCAATCCCTTGATCTTGGATGGGTTTTCGGGGTGTAGAAGTGGGGAAATGGAAGGTCTTGGGGTTGATCATGGGTCGGTTCGACGATAGTTCAACGTATCCAACGCCTCTCCCCAGCATGTTCGTCATTGGGTTTCATAATGAGATAATACAACAACAAAAAAAAACTTTGACCTCCGCCATTTACTAATTTAATTCGCAACCCTATAATCGTCTATTCATGTCCAAGGAATGGAAATCAAAATTCGCTACGGGGGGGTATTATGTCGTCGAATCTGGTCTAACAAAAGATTGACACCTAGATTTACCAAACCTTTAGATATCGAGCATTCTTCAGTCTCGACAAATATCCTATTCCGTAAGACCAAAAAGAACTAGCACTAATCCTCAGTGGAATTGGTGAATTGTCGTGGTTTTATTCCTCACATATTCTAACAAGCAGTGCGGGGGGGCATCAATCGTTTCAACATCGACTACTATCGACGGTTCAGAAATCGGTGAGATGTGGATGTCCCTGGAAGAAATAATAGGCTATATCTAGAGCTTATTTATGGGTGGAAGAGGTGGGGTGTGGAGACGATATTGAATTTTATTGAGTTGTTGGTACTATGACTATTCACTACATACTATAATTATTTACTACATACCAATGCAACCTCATTTCTATTCCGCACTTCCTCTACAGCTACTGTGCACCCAATGAAGAGCTTTTATTGTCAGAGCACCTGCTCCATGGACGCTGGTCGATTAAGCACCGGTACCAAGTAGGTCGATTTGACAGCGAGGTAGCTACAGTGGTGACGGAGAGTTCTGTCGGAGCCTGAAATTCCGGAGTACGAGAGAGATGTCGGGGTTTGGAAGAGGCGGGATATGCTTCGGGATATGCTTTTGGAAGGCTCGACGGATGGAGGGGTTTTATGGGTTTATTGGGGGAAGAGAATTGGAATAGGATGGAAGACAACGCAGGTATCATCCTTTGCTTTTGTCAGGGAATAGTTATAGATGGGAAATTATTGATGTAGGTAAGCGAGGTGAAGAGTTCATTTAATAGCTAAAGTGGCTGATTCAATTGATGAAATAAAACTGGGAATTTTACATTTTAAAGGGTTGAATGATAATGAGCAAGGAGCAAGATGAGATTACTGAACCGCTTCTCCATTTCGTGTTCTCTGCTATCCATGTTATATATGTCACTTATGATTGTTCCCGAATCTAACGTCTCGAAAAAAATGTGACAATTTTCATGGGGGTATAGGATGTATTGCATTCTAGAAATTGCATCGGATAGCAATCGCCAATTGTCATGATTGGAGTTCAATTTTCAGTAGAGGTTAGTAACTGTGAAATTTTCGACGAGCGAATAGCACCATGTTGAGATATGAACTTGGAGGACTAGTTCTATACTGAGCCTTTTCAGCGGAATGCATAGTGAATGTATACTCATGGGCTATTTCAGGATGTGGAGTATTCGCTGCTTCACTGGTTAGAGGATTTTCTTGGTAAAGAGAAACGAGTGAATATTGTACGAATGCATTGCGGGAAGAACAGAAGGTTTGATCGATAGTAAACGAACAAAAGCAAACAAGCAAGTTATACTATGCGTATGTTTGGTTTCCAGAAAAAGTCTCGCCGCAAGATAATCAAATCGTTAACGCGAAACGAATTCAATCCTGCCAAAGATCCCATACCATCCAAATCACAAATATCGAACTTCAATTAACCTCCCATCTCCCAAGGTAAGTGGACCAACTAAGATCTACGGATCCGAGTATTATTGGTCCCCAGCTCCGCAGCGATACCCTATATTCCATACGCGCACGTGCATACCAGAACCCTCAACCTTAACACCATTCCACTATAACCCCCAACCACCTCCGGATCTCAACGTCTGCTAACTCTTTCTCTCTTCTTTTTCTCTTCTCTTCTCACAGCCTCTTCTCACAGTCTCTCATCGTTCATCCTCTCCCTTTCGCAAAACCTGACGTCACGACCCCCTATCCATCCTCCCCTCTGCGCCTTCGGATCCCCGCCCCATCGACGCGACCCTCACCTCACCTCATTTCGCGCACCCATACCCTTACCCCTGCACGGCAACACCCAAGCAGCACGAATACCGTCCCCACCACGGGCGGCGCCGCATGATTCTCATGAGAACCCGACAAGCCGAGATAATATGAGGATCATGCGTTGTGGACTATTAATTTGCCTAGGGCTGAAAAGCAGCTAGCTCTGGTGTTCATGCATAGACGCATGTCCATCTAGTCAGGACGAGCGTGCTTCCGCGGCGAGATACAATACCTGCGGTCCCGTGATGGGACGTGGGGTGACATGCCGGGGTGGGAGGGAAGAATGGAGCTGGGCGGATAGAAAGAGAGGACACAACTCGGGTGTGGATTGATGATTTGGCATAATACTGCCTTTCCAGGTGTAAGATTCATGCGATGGGGCGCGCATGTAGGTATCGGCAGTACATGTCCATTGTAAGACTCGGTAGTCGAAAGGGCCGAGCGTGGGTGGACAGATCGGATGGATTCTAGAAGGATAAGCGAAGCGATTGGCGGATGGAAACTGTACAGAAAGAGATAGATGCAGGAATGTGGAGATGGAAAGCGAAGGCAAGGAGAAAGAGTCATGAAGAAGTCGTGGAAGGCGGACGGAAAGCTGCATGTGTGGCGGGCAGATGATCGAAACGAAACAGGAAGGCGTGGAGGGAGTCATGAATAGCTAGCTAGGTGCGGACGCAGGTAGAAAGACAACTAGGTCCGTACATGGCGAGGTAGGCTGGGACGCAAGAGGAAAGATTAGAGAGGAGAAGGACACGGGCGGGACGAGATCGACCGCGGGCCTGGTAAACGGTGGAATGAGTCGAAGTGTGCAGATGGCGATGAGAAGAAGAGATTTAGTGGATCCCCTGGTCTATCTTCCTTCTGAGGAAACACACCACCGAACGAATGAATACCCCTACATTACAACTCGACTCTGTTCTTCGACTGGTGGTGGTACCGAAGCGAAGCGAAGCGAACCAGGTCGGATAGATGGAATTTTCCACCCATGTATTCTGTACATGGACGTTCTCGCCAACATGAACATGAACATCATCATGCTCCACTCCATCTATGCTGGCTGGCTCTACAATGAACCGGGGGCAGCTACAGAACCGAAATGACGTCGAGCCTCGACATCTGCTCGCCCACAACAGCAAACCCCTCGTGATCACTCTCACAGACCTCTTCCTCCCCCCCTACAAACACACAGGTACATATCGTATTGTACCGTATGTACCTCTGCCTAAGTGTATGTACTACGTACAAAGAGTACACACAGACCCCTCAACCTCAGGCACCCAGGCACCCAGGCACCCATCTATCCGCCTCCCATCCTAGTACCCATGTCGACGCCTCAGCACCCACCAGACTGGCCCCATCCATCCATTCACATTCAACTCGCCAACTTCCCTCGCGCAGATCGCTGACCCAGGAACCGGTCACGCCCACGACGCCAACGGCAGAGAGACGACAAACCCTTGTACCGAAAGGCGAGGGTGAATCCCCACGCATAAGATGCTCATTTTATAAGATTAGAGAGATGAGCATGAGGTGTGGGCATGGGCGACGCGGCCAGGGGGGACGATCCGTTAGACGAACGTTCGGACCAGGGAAGTGCCGAGACGAGATGGGTGGCGTAGGGGGTATGCCGAAGGGTACTGCACAACACACAGCACACAGTGCACAGTACGTTCTTACTGTATGATGGAATGGATGGATGGATTCAGAAGACACTATCAGCGGCAGATTCTATGAATGTCAGGTGTTAGGGTGGGGAGGGGGATATGTGCACTCGCCATAATACTCAGGACGCTGGGTATGTCCTCCTCGACTTCCACCCACACTACCGCGTCTATGCATCGATAAGCGCCTCTCCCATCCATCCATCCGCGCTTCACATGCGCCACCCGCGCAGCATTACACTGCAATGCAATGCATCAACACCCAACAATCAATCACACAACTATCCGGCTTCTCCGCACCCGGCGTAAAACGCCTCTTTTCTCCTTCCTCTCTCGCCGAACCGCAACCGCGACACATCACATGACATACCCTGTATGGGCCTAGTCAGAGCATCGCTCATTCCCAGCTAGTCCCGATTGAACGCAAGAACGGTGTGTGTTGGGGGGGGTACGAATAAGCTTTGTCACGGCCTCGCTGTGTGTGGGCGGGCGTTGACGAATGAAAGGCTGGGAAGCCAAGAAGCTACTGTAGCAAGAAACTGTTGTGGCTCAGTGCCTTGTCAGGCAAGAGAGCGAGTGGAAGTAGACAAAGAAGTGGGGGGTAGGGGGCTCCGAGGAGTGAGGCGTCATAGGTGTGTGGCGTCAACGTCAATCAGTCAAGGCTCAAAGTCCTCAGACACGTCAAGCTCTCCTTACACAGTCGATCCAAATGCCACATTCGAAGACGGTCTAGCTCCGTTCCACCTGTAACCTTAGGGGATTTCCGGAAATAGAAATAGGCGGGAACTGACAAGACCCGATTGGGATTGGTATCCTGCCGTTGCGAGTCCCAATGACTCGTTCTTGCCTCTTTGGTCCTTTCCTGTTTAGACGGTGACAGGAGCAGCCTCAGGTTGTAGCGGCAGCAGAGCCCCCAGCCTGAGACAACAGAGCTGGAGCCTCGGCGAGCACGGGTTTGGACATCAACCTAACGGAACATGGAGGGCGAACAAGACATCTACGTAGTACACCAATATCGCCATCCTACACATATATTCCCCTCAAAGGGCAAATCCCACCATTCTCCTCTCTCTTGCCTTACACACACACACATCTCTACTTGCCTCCCCCTTTCTCCCAATCCTTTTTTTCCACGCCCAAACAAACACTCAACGAGTCAAGGATCCACAGTCAAGACGCATCCTGCACTGCACTTCACATGCAGCGCAGCACAATCCCTCCCAACAAGCGAGCGTTTCACCTTATACGAAAACAACTCTGCTCCGAGGCATCGCACATGACTTTTGCATCCCAACCATCATTCTCCAAGAGATTTTGACAAGTCCCCAAGGTTCATAGCCTCAAAAATACATGCACGCACACACACACACAGACACATGTTTTAGACTTCCGACGTTCCCATCTCCAAGACTTTTTAGACACAGTCTCCAAAAGTCAGAAATACATGCACGTAGCTGTTTCGGATGGGCACCTTGAACATTCCCATGCCCCACCTATCGACTCCACTGTTGTAGCAAAGCGACCACCGTGACCTTTTTTATTTTTATTTTCATTATTTTTCATCTCAGGAAACATCTCCCACCAAACTACCTATTCATACCCAAAACTCCACGGCCCAAACCTCACATGTCTTGACACACCTGTAGTCCAAACCCTTCCAAGCCCACAAGTCCCACCGTGATATTTACCTCGCCATAATATGTTACTATTTCACATCCGCCCACATCCTTACCGTACAAGTACAAGTGCAAGTGCAAGTGCAAGTATACCCAACAAAGATGTAACACTAGTCAAGAAACGTGTTCGCGACCCGCGAGGCAAAAATAACCAAACTCCACCCACCCAGAATCTTTCCCGCTCTACATTTTCCCTCTTCCGAAATCCCCCAAAAAAACAAAACATCCCCATCCCCACTCCCATCCCTCTTCATCCCCAAAACAGAAAACACTCCAGAGTTAGTCAAGAACTGCGAGCCTCAGGAGTTAGGCACCGGAACTGCACGCACATAGCACGCACATGTGACTACTCACGTTTCGGGTTAGCGCGCGCCTTTGGGTGCCTGCCCAGCATGCCTAGCTTGTGTCAGGTCAACGTAAACCTAAAACGCACATCCAAAACATCCCAATACTTGGAATTTGAGATTCTGAGGGAAATGAAGGACGACAAGCTTCAAAGGGTCTTCAAAGTTTTGGAGGGGAACGGACGTCTCTTTCACATGTGTCTATGCGCATTGCATCGTATTTTGGAATCGAGTCATTCATTGTTTGTTTGGTGTTTCTAAATACTGAATAGCGCATGTGCGAGAAACATCCTTGAGTTTTTTTTGCACCGGAGCGCCGCGCTCCATAGATGGGGCTGCCATGTTGGACTATTCACACCATCGCAATATCGTACATGTGCCCACCTTTCGTGGTGATGATCATCCGCAAGCAAGAAAAACCCATAGATACTCCCAGAAAACGTCACATGAAATCGTTCAGCCAAGCATATACCGAAGTACCAAAATACAATAAATTCAATAAATAGGTGTTGTAAAAGGTCGTCAATGAAAGTAAGAAAGAAAGGTTTGCCATGAAACAAAAAGAAAAGGGGAGGTTTGACCTTGCCCCAATGACTACATTGTAATCTAATGAGTGCGCTCCTCGTTCAACAAACTGGCGATGGGGACGTTGTCGCGGGGTGCTGAGCTCCAAGTACCGCTCCTCTGTCGGACGGAGGGAACTGGCATGGGGAGCATATAGGGCATGCGCTCAGGGGCGGAGATGGCGCTAATGGTCATGGGGCTGTAGTGCCTAGGCTCGGATTGGATGGGTGAAGCGTAGGGAGGGAAGGGAGATGGCTTGAGTACGGGATTGTACATGGTGGTGCCATCTGGGGAAGCATCAGGAGTGGGAGGACGGACACCCTGAGAACCCGAGCGCCAGATTTCCTCAAGCTGGGCAGGAGAGACATCAGTACCATAGTCGGCGGCGATGGTGGCCCAGAACTGCTGACGGCGGGCCTCGTAGATGGCGCGGAGGCGGTCGGTATCAACAACCTTGGGTTGGTGGGCAACCTCGGTGTTGATGCGAAGGGCGTTGAGGGGCTCGGGGGAGTCGCGGGGGGTCATGGGACGCGGCTTGGGCAGCAAAATCTTGTGGCTGCGGTTGGGAGACGCGGTGACCGATGCGGCCCTGATGTGAGGGCTGCCGCCATTGTAGCTCATGGGAGAGCCGTGGCGGGAGGATTGAGAGTAGTCATCATGATCCACTGCCATTGAATAAGCCGGGGACTGGCCGGCGGAGTTGGAAGAAGCGGTCGAGGAGACAGATGAAGTGCGCTTACGGCGATGGCTACCGTGCGACAATTGGTGATAGTGCAGTCGGCAAGCCAGCTCAGTCTTCTTAAGATGCGCAGCAATGTGCTTGTAGGGCATCTTCTGCATGCGGGTCTGGAGAAGATAGTTCTCCTTTGAATTCTGTTAGCACATGTTTCAATGGATGGATAGGAAACAACTCACCTCTTCCTCGGACCAAGACCTGTTTCCTCCAGCAGACGACATCTTGCGTGCGCGGAGGCTGGAGTTGCTGGTAGTGTGGGAGTCCATCTCAGCGAGAGGAGAGAGGATCTGGGGTTGGTGGTGGAGCATGTTGATGTTTGTTGTGTGTTGTTGAGGAGTTGGATCGGGTTTCCGAGTAAGGACTGGTGTTGAGGAGGTTTGGATAGTTGTTGTTCGTGAAAGTCGTATGGTCCGCTAGGGAGTGTTCCTTGGATAGTCGTCGAGGCTTGCTCGTGAAAGAATGTATTACAAGTGGTAAGACACACAATGTAATTGCTCAGCAATGTCAATTAAGGAATGAAAGGCAGCCCAACCGGTGGGGAATAAAAGAAAGTAATTACAAGGCTGCTAAGAGTTGAGAAAACAAAAGACTGTTGCCGATGAACGAACAGGAGCGGTTGAGGCCTGGAAAACTTGGGGCATCCGACCTGATATAGAGTTTGGCACGGTGACAAGAAACGGGTCGTTCTTGGGAACACGACGACAGCATGGCTGATTGGAGTGGCAGGAGCTGTGCGGGCAGCGTTTTCAAACCTGAGTCCTGCAACTAAGTTTTGATCGTCGTCATGGTGGACTGCGGCGTTACAAGCCCAAATGTTTGGAAAATCCATGTTACGAGACATACTAAGCTGGAAGGGGATGGGTGAAAAGTTTGGAAGAGATCTGGATGCCCGGGCGACGGTTGATCTCAGTAGGTGGTGCATGAAATCCGAGGCCTCTTTGGTGCGTAGCGGAGGCAGTTTCAAAACTGGGCGCGTTAGAGGGAGGGAACGTGCTGCACCTTGGGCGAAGCGAGACGTTTGACAGTGTTTAGAGGACCAAACAAGCTCAATCGGAGCTCCGTCAAGCAGCGGGCGCTAGCTGCACGGTGACACTCTGGGGACAGTGCCCCAGGAAGAGCCGCTGTGCATTCGGAAAAGGCACAGGATCAATAAGCACGAACGCAGCAGTGGAAAAGACGCTGGAGATGACCAACGACGAAAGCAAACATGGACTTGAAGGAGACGAAATGACAAGAGTGAAATGAAGAGCAGCGAGACACGCAACAGGAGGAGCGGACGCTCACACGACGGGGTGCTAACAATGTGTGAGAGACGAAACGAAAATGCGTCGGAATGTCTGTGATCCGCTCTTGAGCATCAACCAGACAGGCGACATGGGACTTGGCAGATCTGGGGTGATGGCTGGAGGCGGCGGTGAGAGAGGAACGGTTCTGCCATTCTGGCGAGGGCCGGGCAAGGCTCTCTTTGTCGCGCCCCTCGCGGGCTCAAACACTCAAACGACGAGGCGCCGAATGTGACACGCACCCAGTGTCGGGGTGTGCTTGGCACATGGCGGGGACGGCAGGCGAGAGAGCGGAGACGTCAGCGCGAGCATCCAGGGAATTGCTTGGGATTGCAGGCATTGGACGCATTCGAGGCAGTTGAACTTGCAGCAGTGCGACGGGGCCCATTCTTGGGAGTTCTTGAGGGCGATGGATGCCTTGGAGCCGTCTCTTGTCGAGGTTTTAAGAGGAGTCCGCCCGCTTTGATTCTGGCAGCAGCGTGTGAGCGTTCACTGGCGTCCCCTCCGACCGTATCTCCCTCGCTGACAGATGCAGCTGCCATGCCGACGCGATCGCTGGACTCCGGACTGGACACACACGGCGTGTCGCGATGAAAGCCTTCTTCAGTGGTGTTTAGCCCCCATGTCCTATCTGTTGTCTTCGCAAGGCTGAGATAGGCGAGCGAGAACAAGTCCGCTGGCAAAGCTGGGAGAACAGCGCGAGCGCGAGTGAGTGTCCCTGGGTTGCTGCTGTCTGCTGGCTGGGTTATTGCGATTCACCCGTGGCCCGCTCCCTCCCGTCTGAGGTGGCCCGGCTCGCACTCTCGCGCCCAGCGGCTGCGTCGCGAAGGATGATATCCATGATTGCAAGAACGAGGGAAAATAGACAATAGGGAAAAATGAAGAGGAAAAGAGGGGCTGGGATGGATCACGACGACCTTGAGAAAATGCGGGTTAATTTGAGATAATCTACTCGGGACGGGTGCGCAAGTGGCAGCCATTGGTGGGTGGTTGGCTGTTTTTGACCTTGGATATTGCGGAGGTGAGTTGTCGGCGCGGGGATGGCCCTGTGCAACATCGGAGCGACCAGGCAGCCGTGCAAGCCCCGGTGCAGTATTTGCTTATGCCGGTGAAGGAGGAAGTACGTACGAAGTAGTGGGTGGTGTGGTGGTAGTAGTCGTTGGTTGATGCTGTGTGCGTTGTACGCTGTGCTGTGTCGTTGTTGTCCAGGAGGCGTTGGTGTAGGATGATAACGGATGGATGGATGGTGATGGCATGGCTGGCCGGCGTTGTTGTAGTTGTTGTTAACGTAAGCACGATATCTTGTTCGTGGTAGATAACAGTGACGGCTTGGGAGGGAGATGGGGAAGGAGCAGCCCCGAGGTTCATTCTCCAGGTCTCATCGGTCAGGGAAGGAGCGCCAGGCAGGGAGGGAAAGAGCACCTGGGCACCAACACTAACCAAGACGACAACTTCCACCGCCAGGCTCCTCCTCCTTCCACCGCGCGCGCACACACACACGCACACACTAGATCCAACACCCACCACAGCTTGTCCACACACACACACACACACACACATACACACACACTCACACTTTTCACCCACTTACATACTATCACGCAGCGCGAGCTCTGCACCACAATGCACGACTTATCGTCACCATCATCCCTCGCAACCACCACCTCCACCCACTACCAAGTACTGACGAAAACCCCCCCTTTGCCGCCATTATCATCATCACCGCAACATTATGACCTGCAAATTTGCAACTCTCCCCCCGGCGGTGAATAAATGCCCATCCCTTTTCTTTTCTTTCCTCTCTGTATCTACAAGGGGTCACAATAGCCATTTTCCGCCTGCTTTTCCGTTACTCTATGTAACTCCACTCCCCTTCACCTCTTTTTTCTTCTTCTCAGCCGTCTCTCGAATCTAAACCACCTCGATCGGTCGGCATGCATTCATGCAACACACTCGCATGAAAGGTCGTCACGCGCTGGCTGCTGCATTCCCCGCCCTCTCAGAGGTCCTCCCCGTAACTTTGAAGCCACCTAATTCACCTAATCCACCAGGGTTCGTCGAGGAGGCTATTACCCCGCTTCTTTGTCTGTCCGGCCATGTCGCTCCATGTCGCTCCATGTCCCTCCTCATGTGCACCCCAGGTCACTCCACGTACCCTCTACCTGTCTCGCCTTTGAAATCCCACCAATTCACCCTCCAAAACATAGGCATACAGACACGCACGGCGCCATACACAGGTACCCGGTACCAGACGTCTACTCGTCGCTCTCCATGCCGCTGGTCGACCCCGCCGGCACTTGGCTGCTCGACCCCATTGTATCCCAGCAAGTCGTCCACACTTGTCGTCGACCGACCATGGCGACGTCTCCCCATTCGCTCGTCTGCAATGCGAACCTGACCCTTTCCTGTATCCCATGTACTGGATCAGCGTCTGCCACCCGGCCAGGCGATCTGCCTGCTTGAATATCATGATGATCTACCGCCTTCACTTCTGGCCAGCGTACCCCGTACCTACCTCTTGAATGCGCTCCCCCAGATTCCTGCCCTGGAGCATGACCTCACACGACAGCGTTTCCTTCTCTCACAAGTGAAGCAGCCCTCGCTCTCTGCCTCTGCCAACCTGTCTGCTCCTTCGCCCCCAAGCCCAGCCTCATAAACGCCCTTGCCCGCCATGTCGTGAGTCCGAGTCCCATCGTCAACCTCTACCTCTTGCCTCGCTTCCGTTGAGCTCTGAGCTCTGGGGGAGCTATTCACCACCACAACCTCCCCCCTTACCCCACCTCCCCCAACAACAACCAGCAACCATACTGCATCGTCTTTTGTCTTCAGCTCGTCGCCTTTTCCATCCCACATTGGACCTGCTGACGTTGTGCGCTTTCCTCTCACAGTTCCTCGCCCGCTGCCAAACGTAGTCTGAAGCCCTCGCCCATCGCCGCGAGCTCACAACAGAACATCCAGTTTGCCACGCCTGCCGAGTTGCCCAGTATCCAACCTGCCGTATCTCAAACTCCAGCTCCAGTTCCAGCTCCAGCTCCAGCTTCAGCTCCAGCTTCAGATACCTTCTCAGCCCTCCCGCAACCGCCGACACCAGGCACATCAAGGAAGCGCAAGTCGGTGAGCCTAGCGCAAGAACAGATGGCCTCGAGCAAAACGACCACCGCAGCGCCCGCTCCGGAAAGCGCGCCCGCTGCACCTGCCATTGAAGCAGAGTCTGTGGAGCCCAAGGCGAAGAAGAGTCGGACAAATACGCCGTGGACGCCGGCTGAAGAGCAGAGGCTCAAGCAGATGAGGGACCAGGGGAACTCTTGGAGCGAGATCGCAAAGGTAAAGAAACACTACATCGCATTCTGCGAAACCACCCAGTATACACCTCGCTTGGAAGGGCTGATCTTCAGGGAATATGACAAGCTGACATGACTGTTTTCCCCTGTAGACCTTCCCTCAACGGACAGAGGGTAGTGTCAAGAAGCACTGGTACAAGGTACTTGAATCTCCTAATCTCCTAATCTCTTTTGTTTGTACTGCCACGGGCTGACTATCATTGACACAGGACATGCACTATGCCGAATTCGCGGAAAACGAGGTGGGTTGCATTCGAGGTGTTGTACAGGTGACATTGCTGACCGTGGTGAACAAGAGCGCCGCCCTTCTTGCCGCGATCAAAGAGTACGACCAGAGCAAATGGAAGGTCATCGGCCAGAAGGTCGGAAAACCTGCAAAAGTAAGGCCATGGACGATTCTCCTTGTGCTTCCTTCGTGTCCATGAGGGATTTCCAGCTGACGGGAATAGGCGTGTGAGCAGTATGCGAAGGAGCATTTCGCTGGGAAGTATTGAACGACTTACGAACACAACCTGCATCTTTCCAGATTTAGCGCGTCGGGACTCTTTAATTATGATACCAACTCTCCTTCTTACATAGAGCATTGCATGCGCAGGTTCCTGTCGGCAGCCGCTCGTCTTTCTTGGAGTCTCGGTCACGGTTCTTGGCGGGCAGTATACGAGGCATATGCGGTGATGCGGTTTTCTTCTCTGGGTCAAAATGCTCGCATCCAAGGTTCCATTAATCAGTTGTGCGTTTTGCTTTGCCTCTCTTTCATTCACTGCTGATGAGTAATATCTCTTTCCCTCCCCCCTCCCCCCTCCCCCAGTGTTATCCACTGCCAACGAGTGCGCCTGCTTTGCGTAAGGGGGGAGCATCTCGGCGCAATATCCATTTCCTCGATACAGCACGAGTGTACCAACTGGCTACGCGGCGCATTCGGTTCCTTGATGTACTGGGACATGTCCCCGGGATGCTGGGGGTTTGGTTGGGACGGTCATTGGTTGATTGTTGTTGGACCCTAATCTGTCTGTTTTCGTTTCATGGCCCTTCCGTTTGTCTCGGGTATTTGCCGCTTGCTCACATGGTACGTTTCAACAAGTTTGCCCTTGGGACCAAAAAACAACTTTCTCTCTCTCTCTCTCTCTCCTTTGATCTTGTACCTGCTCCTGTTCCCGTTCGCAGATCGATCCAACCCGCTACCGCAGCTACCTGTGGCACCTGCATGCAACCAGCCGTTTGCGGTGGCGTCGCGAAGCCTCAGTCGGTCGCATCCAGTGTCCGCTCTGGTGCGATTCGCATCGCTCCCGGACGAGATATTGGCCGCAATGGCCTTGTTCAACGGCGAAGCACCCGGATGCGCTGCGGTTGCTCTACCGAACCGAGCCGCTGGTGATGGTCGGCATGCACAGGCTGCTCTGGTGGGCGAGCAGGCAACTGAGAGGCTGGCAGATGCTGGCAGATGCTGGCAGATACTGGCATGGCTGGTTGACGAAAGTAAACCGACGCCAAGTGGGTTCGTTCGTTAGGAGGCGCTATTGCTATCGATGAGGAGCAAGCGACCATAATGAACCCCGGGCATGGCACACCACACCTACGTATGACCACAGACCACAATGCTGCAAGCTTTCCCAGGCTCGCAAGTTCCCCCTCCATCAGCATCGCCCAAGAGACAAGGCGCACCTAGAGTGCGCGTGGGCAGTGGGCGGTTGGTGGTGGTGGTGAGGATGCCTGTAGGTTCGCCGTAGTGGGTTCTGGGGGTGTTCGTGGAAAAAGTGAATCAGTGAACAGCGAGGGCGCCATGACGAATAGGGAGCATCCATCTCAAGTCAAACCAGGCCTATGGTGAAGCAGCCGCTACAGCCTAATCGGCTAATACAGAGTGTGGTCGACTACAGTTGCGTGGGAGTTGGCACAGACGTGCCGTCGACCAACTATCACCACAACGCCCGTGACCATGAAATGATGATGGCTGTCGACTTCGGGGATACCCTGGACAGGTGAGAGAAAGGACCCCGGTCGTGCACAGTCGCAAAGAGAGAGCGGCGCCAGTACCTGCCCAGTATGTAGGCTAACGACTAGGAGCCTGAGCACTGGTTTTGGCAGTCTTGGTCACGTGCCGTGGTCAATAATCTTCCAAGGAAAGGAACTTCTCACCAACCTGGGGTGCCTAGTTGGCACATACATAGTGGTATGTACCTCCGTACCTTAGCGTAGCACAGATGCACAAATCGGGGACTTGCAGTCTACTCGCTGGCGCAGCTTGGGGGCAGAGAGCGGGGACATGTGGACTGAACGACAGTTGAGCAGCGCAAGTGCAGCAGTTGAACAGTTCCTGCGAGGCGCGCCGTGCCCCCAATGAGCACCTGTGTAGTGGGTTCACAGTTACATAACTCGTAGGTAGGTGGTCGACGGAGTGCTTCGCCGCGACTACGCGACGCGCTGAAGTTGCGCAGGCTGCACTATTCCAGGATTTCTTGGTCGTGTTCTTGCTGCCAACTGTAGGCTGGTACAATGTGGAATGAGGGCGGCGCGGGGGCGACAGAAGTGGACAGAGGTGGACTTGGTCGGCTGCAAGCGCGCGTGCTGCGTTCTGTTCGGTGATAGCGGGTGCCAAGGCTCAAGGACTCATGGCTCAATCGGGCCTGTTGGTGGTGGAAGTGGATGAGATGCTTCTAACCATGTTGGCTTGATGGTGGTGGTGGAGTTGGAGTTGGAGTTGGAGGTGGAGGTGGAGGTAGATGATGATGGGATGAATGGCGCGAATTTGTGATGCAGATGCTGGTGAAGAGGAAGAAGAAGAAGGCGAAGAGAAGGTGAAGGGAAAGAAGAGGATAGATGAGGTTGATGATGAGAGTGGTTCACCGCTAGGTGTTCTTACTACTGCTGCTACTATTGCCACTATCTCACATCTTGCATCTCATCTATAGGTCTGGTCTGTATATCTGCTTTCTCACATATTACTCTATTTCCAATTCGAATTCAAGTTCGAGTTTGAGTATGCGCATTCCACTCGCCACAAGTCTCTCGCTCCTCCGTTCTTTTCAGTTGTTCGTTCCCTTTTCTACTCCGCTCGCGCGCCTCGCTAATTCGTATATGTATATCTTTCACTCACACATCACACACGATACGCAATCCCCACCCCCCAATTCATCATTAGCTCTACCATCCGTCCATCCATCCATCCATCCATCCACCGATCCTTTCACCCACAAGCACTTTTCCTGAATACCACATCTCGTGTCGCATCTATACCGTGGATCTTCCAACCCCACCGCACATCTTTTCTTCTTCTTCTCTCCTTCTCTCCATCTATTCTTCTTTCCTTTCCATCGCCACTCCGTACGCCCGCGACGTGGCCGCTGCAGTGTGCCCTCTCTGCCATCTGGTGCGTCATTCACCAGGGCCTCGGAGCTTTCCTGTGGCTCGGGCGATCCTCGCTCGTGGGCGGGCATGGCCAACCGCATATAGCCCAGCCTCGTCTGATATAGCATCCTGAAACGGCATTTGCAGGAACTCTTAGGCCAATCTGAAGCCATCTATGCCAATGCGTCACAGAACCGCAGCTATGCCTGGCTCCTCGCCCGCTTTTTTTCACACCTGCCAGGCGGCTGCTACGGCAAGCTTGTCCTGTCGGCATTTCACTGCCTCATCCCGAGAACGACTCCAAGGACGGCCACTATGCCCACACTATGCCCACCACCACCATCAGCATGAGCAGCATGAGGGCCCTTGGTCTCCCATGACGGCCACTCACGGATCCCCCATCTTCCAGGGCAGCCCAGCGTCTACTCAGCGTCATGGCATGCTATGCCTTGCTATGCCATGATGGAGCTGCCGCCCTGGCGCTTTCATCCGCTCAAGCCGCTCGCAACGCACCTCCCACCTCCCACCATGGCAGCATGGCAACATTCACCCCCCCAGCAGTTCCTCCCGTGGCCCTGGCTCCCCAAGTCTGGTCATCTCGTCTGTCTCATCCATCGACCAAGTCCACACTACAGCTGTCTGGCAGGTGGCGTGTACCGCTTTGGGAACCCTCATCTTCCCCCTGTCATGACGCCGCCGTCCTCCTAGCCTGTTCTGCCTGCAGTTAATGCGCCCACGCCTGCTGCCCATGTCTGAGCGCTCCTCCTCCCGGGATCGCGCCTGCAGAGCTGTACAACGGCCTGAAGATCTTCTGTGAGGGTTCTAGAAATAGGGCTGCGGTGGCATGGACCATCCAGAACCCCCGCCCGGTCGCGAGCGATTGGAGCGTCGACCAAGTACCTCATGGGCGACTCTCATTTTCCCTTGCCAGCCACTTAGAACACGAGCCCAGTAGCATTGGGAAGTGCGCAAATGACCTCGATGGCTCTCAGATCTTGTGCTAGGGTACCCCCTCCCCGGCCATTGATCACCGCATTATGCTTGACTTTGAATCCGTCCTGGGACTTGCCCTACTCAGCTAATTCCCTACCCTTCAGGAACAAAGACCGTCTCGTGGGAAGGCCCATAGTCTCTGGTGCTTGGACACAGAAAGTCCGTGTGCAATTGAACAGGACCGGGCTTTCGAAGGGACCATACTGCCCGAAATTTTTTAATGCTTCCTCTCCTATCTTGCGCGAACGACATGATATAATGCACAGCACTCCCAACTGGCCATCGAAGTTTAGTTTTCATAAGGCAGGCTATATCCGGATACCCAAACGCTTAACGCGGCCCCAGATAAGATTCCTGATCTGAATGGCGCGTTGTCCCTCCAAGTCTCTCCTGCTGCAACATTTGTCAATATAACAAAACACGAGCAATCCCAAACACGTGCGATACAACTCCTCGAGTCGGCACACCACACCTCAAACTGGGCATCCTTTCTGGTTCAGGTCTCACCGCGGCGGCCTGCCAGAGCGAGCTAGCTCTGGTAGTCTCCATGCATATTCGCAACGCTGGCGGGCCCTTTTCGAGGTCACCTCGAGTACGCGCAAGGCGATGCGGGAGAAGAATCACCACACAATCCAACCTCAAACATCGACCATGGACATGTTCTCCAACAACCCTATGGTTCCTTCTACCCCTACCACCACCTGCAGCCACCCTCAGATCAAACACTTCAACACTCACAACATGCGGCTGCCTCCCACCACACCCCATACTCAGACATCGAACTTCCAAGTCTACATCAACCGCATGCCGCACTCTCTCGCCATCTATCAATGTCACATCCATCCTCGTCCTACGACCCGCCGTACGGGCATCCTCCCCAGCAATCTCGAAAGCGTCAGCGACAAGACGACGGCCTTGGGCAGGACCTCCTCAATCCTATTGATCAATCGCAAGAACCATACGCTCAAGCACCCGGGGGCCTTAACGTACAACAACACCATCAACCTCCTCAAGGCTATAATATCCAACCCTTTGGACATCCCCCTCCCCCGCCCGCAGCTCTACCGCCGACCCACCACCATACCCTGCCTAACACAGGCCGCAATACCAAACCACGAATGGATCACGCAGCTCAGTCCCCCGCGGCGCCCATGGGACCTCCCAGCGTAGTCGGCCAAGAAGGCATGCCACAGCCAGCCCCGCGACCCCGCGGTCCCAAGCTCAAGTTCACCGGCGAGGACGACCAGCTGCTCATCGATTTGAAAGAGAAGAAAAACTTGACCTGGAAGCAGATTGCCGATTTCTTTCCTGGCAGGAGTTCAGGAACTCTACAAGTTCGTTACTGCACGAAGCTCAAGGCAAAGACTACAGTTTGGACAGATGAGATGGTGAGTGCTGCTTCCTGAAACGCAAGACGTCGAGTCGTGCGGCCACAACCTCGGAGATGCTAACCACAACCGGGCGACAGGTCCAAAAGCTTCGCAACGCCATGCAGGAGTACGAAAACGATCGATGGCGCATCATTTCCTCAAAAGTTGGCAGTGGGTTTACGCCGGTTGCGTGCAGAGACAAGGCGTCTGAGCTAGATGCTTTGGAAGCGGTCGCGGCTGAGGAGGAGGAGGAAGAGGAGCAGAGTGGTTACACGCAGGCGCAGCTGGCATCTGGTTCCAGCGATCCAGCTGCGTCTTACCAATGACTGTCCGATCAATTCGAGGGTGTGGTAATCTAATGATGGGATGGATGGAGTTTTTCGGGTCGTGCTGGTTCATGACCCCCAAAGTTTTTCCTTTGGCGGCGCGCCGATCTGCGCATTTTCGAATCTACTAGGGCAATAACATTTAATCACCTTCTTGACGACATTACAACGAATCTACGGTATACCAATTCTCAACACACTCGTTTAGAAAAATCTACATCCTAGGGCCAAATTCTCATCACGGGGCGCCACATACAACTTCGGGGACGAATTCGATACAGCATAGCGGACGGCGTTGGAAAAATGCACACAAGGTTTCGGGGGTATTTTCATCGGCCACTGAAGGGGGTGGGATCTAAAGAGCAGCATTGAAAAACAGTATCACTTTCTTACAGGCACACGGCAGGCAGGCAGGCAGGCAGGCACAGCGGGAAGGAAGATGTGGAGAAGGCGTGACGCAACAACCGTCCTTGGCTTCGACTTTTCTATGTTTCGGAAATATCAAATTGGACCGCAATTGCGTTGCGGGCAGAGAAAGAGGTGGATAGATACCCAGGGTGACCTTTTTTCGTATGTGTTTCATGTTGTCTGTTTTCTGGCCTATTTTTCGTCATCTATCGCTTCGAGACGTTGGCGAAGCGGCATCTCACTGTTTCGGGCCATGCATCATCTTTCAGCTATCTTTTCTTTCCTACCTTGTTTTTTTTTGCACCCTCACTTTCAGGGACTCACACTCGTTACAAACGCATATTTTCCTTTTACGATTACTACTATTCTTCTTCTTCATCAACACCTATTTTGACTTGGCATTTGGTTGCGTATCTATTCTCTCTACAAACACCCATTTTTAGACTTTGTACATCCATTGTAATACATTTAGCGATTTGAAAGATGCAGCTTAATCTCCTATTCACACCATTTACACAAATTCTGCAAACTCTTCATTATAGCCTGAATCGCATTATCTGAAATCAGTTATCATCATTCTCGAAGTGTTCTTTTTCGCGACGTTTGCGCAACCGGTTTTCGTGATGTTGAACTTGAAGCACAGACACGACACGACAAGCGGCAACTGCACTCCACAAAGATCTGAAACTTGACTCCTCCACCCCCCTCCCGCCGGGGCAGTCTTAAGACATTTCATGCCTTAGTACCGAGGAGGAGTTTGAGGGCCAGGCCAGGCCTCGACCTTTCTTGTCTCCGGGTTCCTGGTTTCTCGTGGGAAAAAACCTTGGAAGAGCCCGGGAAATACCCGTCATGGGTATCGCTGCATACTTTTGTCGTTTGATTTTCGCAGCAGTGCAGCCCGGCTGGTATGATGACGGGTGCGCGGCGCACACGTTACAAGGCGGAAATCAAACGACAAATCTTCAGACGAGTAGGGTTATGGTTCATTGGAGCCGTTGCGATGGATCGATTAACCTGGTAAATCGTGCCGTTCGATTATACTAGCTTGTTTTTCTCCAGATGGAATTCAGGATATCAAATTCTTCGTCATGTTCGGCGTCTCCGTCGATATTACAATCTGCTCCGCATTATGGCCTGATATGTCAAACGCGAGGAATATTAGGTTTGGATTGAACGTCGTCAAGAGTTACATGTAACTGTGACGGCTTTGACAGAGGGGTTGACAGAGGTTAGAGCTTTGGGGGAGTTGGGATGTGACCGCTCATGGTTGCGGTCGCGGTCGCTCTTGAATCTTTCATCGAAGGGAAGCGCAATTCGCACAGAGAGAGAAAGAACCAACTCTTTTCACCAGAGCTCCTATGTATTAACCTTTACTTCACTTTACTCCTCATTGTCTATCACAAAGCGCATGTCCTCAAAAACGTCCATGTCTTTCTAATTCCCAGCACCAGAAAGAGAAAAGACCTTTCTCCCACCTCTCTCCCACGTTAACCCATCACGCCGCTTCGCATCTCCAATATCTAAACCACCACTTGCCCTGACGTTGAATTTAGTTTGTTTCTAAGACTCGCCCTCCCGCACTATGCTATGATTTTCCTTCCACATAATTACAAGACACATTAAGGACGTGGGGTTGACTCGAGCGATAATCGACGATAAGATAATCTTAAGATGCCTTATGTGGACGATCATATTGTGGGTCTGTGGTCTGTGGAAACGCGGGACTGAGCTGGTCAGAAATGCGCGGAAGATCATATTTTGCTTCTTATGTTTATAATCTTTGGGATATGATATGGGGATATTGTATAGTTATTTGCGGTGGATGTATATGATATCAGGACCTGTAAGATAGCTACTGGATCCCGAACTCTTCGGGGTACTCTACTGAGTGCTGCGCACGGCGTAGCAAGACAAGTCCCTTCTTCCATCTCACCGGCTCCAAGTCGACGCCGTCACCGGCATAGGGTACCAAGCTACCTACTTACCTCCCTCCGTCTTTTGCTGACAAGAAAAGACAAGACAAGACCACAAGACACATGGAAACGGAATCTTGTGAGCTGAGATGAATTTGCAGGCGCACATCCAACTTGTCCCCAGCCATATTAGCCCAGTCCAGCTCACCACGCCTTGAACCTGGACCATGTGTCCAACGTGGCACTGATTGCCCCAGCCCCAAACTTGAACCCAACCCCTGGTCTTAATACGCCCAAGACAAAGACCAGAGCTGGGTGCCCACGCGCACGCACAGAAGAATCAGCAGCCGGTAGCTAACTAGCTACGTACAAAGACGGTAACAAACACGAGTGGTCACATTCCTTCTTCTTCCTTTCCGCGCGTGCATCCAGCGAGCGAGGGAGCGCTATTATTGCTGTGCCTCTGTTTTTTTCTGCTTTGCCACGCTTCTTTCTCTAAATCCCGCTGGCCTGGTTCTAGGCTTCACATCTATAGATGGTCTAGCTTATTGTTTATCTTGGTGTGGAATGTCTTATTTTTTTTCTGGTATTGATAATGACACGATAATCGTTGTGTTTAGATACTTGAGAAGGGATTGTACCGTGAATTAGATTTCGAAGAGATTAAATATGTATAGATTCTAGTACCTGTCTAGTTATTTGGAAAGCAGGAAAATTGTACTTTTCCTGTGCTCCAGGGACTTCCAAATCCTTTGGTCACTCAATAAAGTTCCTAGTATATGAAGTCTGCTCATTATCATATCGAAAATACTCATCTCCCTCTCTGCCCCTTCCATAAACATGTTTCTCCTAAACATTAGAATCAATCCACTCCGATTGCGCGAGTTCGTCATCTGGCAATCTTCCCAACTCCTCTTTCACAACGTCCCGACTCCTCACTCCCGGCCCGATAGTGAAAAACTCCCGCCTCTCAGCTCCATGGTTCCATCTGCACGGCAGCAGGCCACAAATCCCAACCACGTCTCCTCCCACGCTCGCAACCCGACTGGCCACCCCCAAGACCACATCATCGTTTCAACTAAATCACATCCCCTCACTAACAAATCAATACCTACCCATCTCGGAGCATAATTCGCCCCTCCCCCTCTCGCCACCCCGCAAAAACTGAAAACAGCAACTTCTTCCCTTCGTCCTAAACTATATTGTATGATACATCCCTCGTGCGCGCCATGTGGCAGTGGCGAAAAAACACAAGAAAAATTTTCTGCATTTCAAATCCTCGCCACTACCACGTTTTTCTTTTGCGCTTTTGGGGAGGGGTGGGGGACTGGGGGGCTTTGTCGATCCTTCTTTTTGGATAGTGGATGCACAGATAGATGGATGGATGGTTTCGTTCCTTTCATGGTTGGTCCGAGGGAGGGAGGGAGAGGGTTGGTGCGGATCGATCATATGCTTGTTCGATGTGGGCGTTGGTCTCTTGCCTGCTGCGGGCATGTATGTTTAATGCATGTCTGTCTATCGTTCCGTTTGTCTGCCCGGTGCTGTCCCGTGCTGTACATAGTAAGTACTTCCTTAGCCCAAAGGGCCCACCCTGGTGGTGGAATTCGGCTTTTCTTGCCTGTTCGTAAAATGCAGCGTGTGCCTGTCTATCGATCAGTCGTTTCGTCAGTTGAATGTACCCCTCACTATCCATCCATGATCAAACGTTACGGCGAGTGAGTCTGCATCTCAACCAATTCTTCTCTTTCCTCACTCTCTTCATCTCTCCGGGCTCATGACATGAGTTCCATGATTTCTTCATTTCCACAATACCTCCATTTTCACTCGCCCACGATCCTTTCATATGGGCGAAGAAAGGAATCAAGTAAATTCATTAATTTCATCAAACCAAACCCGGGCTTGCTCTCCTCGACCAGCCAGCGGCCAGCGGCTCACCGCGAGCAGGCCCCCGCCGCGACCCGCTGCAGGATGTTGCAGACTGCAGCACTGTAGCGTCCTGTACGAAGCGCAGAGTTTACATGCAAGACGCACAACGCTCGCTGCAGGCAAGCAGGCGGACAGGTAAATAGACAGGGCTACGCAGCCCTTACAATCTCACGTATTGATGTGCTCGCCAACCGTTCAGCAGTGGGCGAAGGAAGGGGGAGGGGGGTAGACCCCCGCCCAACGCTCTGCCCACTCCTTCACCCCTCCCCAGCAAAACCTCCGAAGAGTGTTTACCAGGCTTACACCACCAGTCTCACCCGCTCAGACAATCAGTCACGCTGCAATCTCTCCAACTCAAGCTGAGCTGGGTCGCTCTGTTTCGCCACAACACGGCGAGACTGAAATTAGAGCACACCGGGGACCGGGTAAGGGGGTGAACGCGTTTGTTTCACTGTTGCTGATTCCTTGCCTGTATGCTGGCCATCTCGTGGAAGAAGGAGGAGATATCCTTTATCGGGGGTGACATCATCCCGGTCCTAAGGGAACGTCCTCTTCCCTCGCACTCGCGCCGTATACCCCCATTCGACAGAGACGGACTGGCTCGCATCCACGCACGCAAATTTTTTCATTGGCCTAGACGCCGAAAATGCAGTGAGCGAAACACGCCCAATTAGACCGGTTGGATTCTTGTTTTTCTGCAAAGTCATGTGAGGCGAGGTAGCGAGGTCACTATAGCCTATATGCGTTGCTGATATAGCCCTGGCCTTCCCGTTTGGGCGAGGGGGATACGGTGCCGGAGACTCTTTAGTCGGGGAACGCCGTTGCGAGCACGTTTGGAGATGGGGGCTCAGTGCACCGAAGACTGATCGAGATAATATGGCGTTAGAATCTGGATGAATGGGGATGAGGGGAAGGCGGAGGCGTTGGCGTTGACCGTGGGCGTGATAGGGGATATCGATGTTTGCAATTTTGTTCGTTCGGCTTCTGGATAACTTAGCGACGGTAGAGTCGATGCTGACTACCGGCAGTAGCGGGTTCATGCCTTGGGTAATCTCGGGAAGAGGAAAGGGCATGCAAAAAAGTGTCGATATGGAAGGAAAGAGAGGACTCGGGAGATGGCGTTTAGGAAGCCTGTTCTGGACGACGATAAAGTCTATACTTGGACATTGGCTGTTCTGCTTTGAGGCTCCAAGCACATTTATTCCTTTTCTCCTCCCCTCGTATGTTCCTGTTCGAGGATAATCCGTATCAGCCCTTGGCAATGGAGACTGATCAAGTCCGTTTCGTCAACGGAGAATTTATTTCTGCAGTTTACTAGACGTTTCCCTTTCCCTTTTTGCTGAGAGTAGCAAAGCAAGCAAGAATCCTCGGACTCGCTTCGACGATAGACGACGGCGGGTGACATCCTTCAGTGCTATGCATAAGACGAAGCATAAGACCTCGAAAACTGGCGCACAGCAGCCTGTCTAGACCCCTCATCGTTTGCTGCACCGTACATAGTACAATATGATCATGCAACTCTCGCCCCTTCGGCTTTTCTATGGCCAAAGATCTCGCAACTTTGATTGTGGTGTGTCTATGCGCCATCTTGCATACAGATGGTGCGCGAGGGCGAAGGAGCATCTTAAGGTCTAGTGGACGTATGCAAGCTTCGGCACAACGCAGGCGATTGAGTGCAGGAAGGAATGCAAGAGATACGTGTGCCATAATCAGTGGATTGCCCGTTTGATCTTGGCTATGTTCAGGGGAGTGGCAGGCAGTCGGCGACAGTGACAGGGTAGACAGGACACTGAGACAAATCGAACAGACGGCCGTCGCTGATCCACTGCGCACCGAAGCAACACATCTGCAGCAGGTCAACCAGCCCGACGCTGGGTAAACATGTGCCACTGCGGTAGGTATGATCCTAGGGTCTCCTGGTTTTCTGCCGCTGCGGCCGGAACATGCATCCCCGTTCCCAGGCTGCAATATTGGGACTGATATGTGCGGGTCCTCGGGGAGCTTGTGATCTGTGGCGATGATGTACTCGGTAGGGGAGAGAACAGAGAGCGGATGAGGCCGAGTGTGAAATGTCTTGCTTGCTTACTTGCCCGCGCCTGCCAGGTTCAAAGTCACTGGCCACCTCTGCTTATGGATACTGGTGTGGGCTCAGTGGCAAGCCCGCTTGGGAGTGAGCAAGCAGCTGGTGGATGGAGGAGTGGATGAGATTGTCACCTGAGAGGGTGATCGAGGGTGTTACACGGCAGGCGTTTGCGTTCGTGTTGAGGACGGGGCTTGATGGATGGGCATGGGACCAGATTGTTTTGTTCGACCGGCAGCGCGTAGACTTCTTGGTGGCTCGAGAGGGGGAGGCATGTCGGAGGCAAGGCAATAACCCTCAGGGGTGTACAGCGCCTGGTCAAGGGAGGGAGCGGAGTGACGAGGGATGCTGGATGATGGATGGATAAGCGTGCTAGGCAGATGGGCTGGTGCCGGTTGGATGCTGGATGCTGGATGCTGGATTATGGTAGGGGGTTGGTGCGGAGATGTTCGTTGCATGTTTTATCTGTTGGTATGAAGACAATGTAGTTCAAAGAGGCAAATTGCGCTGCTCGAATGTCTTTCGGAACTACTTCGAAGGCTATTATGGCTTCTGGTGTGGCAAGCAGATCATGCTCTTAAGAAAAGCGCCGACTCCTATCGCCAGTGGACAGCAACTGGCCACTGCGGAGCAGCCCAAGGAGAGATGAAGTCCCAAGATTCTCAGCGGAATTCTTCAGAAGCTAAAGGTCCTTCTTTCCACAGTGGAATGGCGACCTTGCTATATTCGAAGGCGCATGATCAGCGCCTTTGAAGCTTCCATACGCTATAGCATGCCGTCCAGATAGCTTTCTGAGTGAGATTAGTGACCCCAAAGTTGAGGGCGAGTTGAATGTTAATCAAACTAGTTAACCAATGCCGTTCAGAAGAAAAAAGACCGTGTTCGTTATCCCAGGATCAGTTGTGGGGAATGGCAGTCGATATTCGGTTTAGAGCCTAGCCATAAGACGAGGTATAGGCAAGCCCGAAAGACTTAAGTAATTCCTTGCCATTCCTGGGCGATATTTTGTTTCTATAAGGATTGGGAGGCGATGTATTGGATAATGAGGACCAGGAGGATGGGCAGTCATTGCTGGAACCGCGGTTAGGAGAATGACAAGTTGTTTGGTGGCATAGGCGAGGAGGCCTGACGCGAAACGAATCCAGTGAAGCTGCGAAGAGTCGAGAAGGGAAATTGTATTGCTTCTCCTATGCTTTGATTTCTTTGATTCGGGTTGAAAAAAAGCATCGGACTCTGTGGACAAGCTTGCCATGAGGTCAATGCTATGACCCGGATGGCCGAAGATACCCCTACAAAGACAGTACGTAGACAGCCATCTTTGCGATTGCCCCCTGAGAATCTTATTTCATGACTTGTTATTGAGAGTTGTTGGCGTAGAAGGTTCGATGATGCGGTCATTTGCCTCCCCGAGCGGCAATAATGCGGATTCCGAATTTACTAGTTAGGTGTTGAAGAAGAAGATGTAAAGGGTCCACTTACATGAGAGACGACAATGGCATGAATTACAATCTCAGTCCTTCATCATCACAAAAGAAAGTGTAATCGCCAAAGTATAGCCGGGTTGGTTCTGGACCCTACGACTCCTTACGACTCCTTACGATCATTGGAGACACATCGAGCTTGCAGACCAGATGACAAGACCAAGCTCACTGGCAAACTTTCGTAACAGCTTTGTGATAGCATGGTTAACGATCATGCAAGAAGCTCGGTGAAGACATCCCGTCATTGTCCGTAAGAGAGGCAACACGGCCCTAGACTTGAGTCTGTCTTCATTCACACTGATTAGTTACTATAGAACTTTCCCCCCGGTCGAGACATCGGAACTCGAAGCACCCGAGATAAGTCACAGACGTACCAACTACATCATTTTCACCGCATTACACTCGGTAGTTCGCGGATATAACGTTCGACATCGAAGAAGACGACAGGCTCTGTGAGATTGTTTGGTACCTTAGTATTCGCGTCTCATTCCACGTACCATCATAATGCCATAATATCGGCATCGGCAACGTCCACAGGAGCTTACAATGACATGCATAAGGCGCTAACTACCCAAGGGTGGGTCAGTCAAGTACCGTTACACAAGGGAGAAATGCATATGTCTATGCCTTCAACGTACCCTGCACCAGTCGGCCAAGCCTTAAGCTACAGAACGGACGATGAAGCATCGGCATGGAATACGCACATGAAAGGGCGCATTTGGGAACCTGACGTGTTCATAGCTATCTCTTTCTCCAAGTTCCGAGCTGCCGAAGGTGTGCATGAAAGAGGAGAAACAAAGTATTGCAGAAGGGCGATATTCATTTGAGCTCCTACTCACTAAATCCGAGAATGTATGATAGTAAGAGAAACTGACGTAAAGTTTCCAAAATCGAGAAAAGAAAGATGGAAACCCGAACGCGAAGAGCGACTTCTTATCACTACGCTGTCTTGGGATTTGAGTTGGGATAGTGGCAGTGTACGTGTTCGCCGTTTCAATGATTTGGGATACATTGGGTGTATTGTTGATTCTGGAAGACGCAGATTTGAGACAGCGATAAGAGGTAAGGATAAATGATAACGAAAGTTATTGACTGATTTGTGGACAAGGTCAGTATGTGTATAATGCGATTCATGTGCGCTCGAACATTGTTATGCATGGTTATAGTGAGTTTTTCCGGGTTTAGTGTATGCCTTTCAAATGTGTTGAAGGATAGAAGCGGGTAGAGAGACGTGAGAGAATGACATTGGCAACGTTGGTGGGGGAGGAGCGAGATTCATTGTGCTAAACTAGAAGGAGAGGAGAGTTGAGGAGTGGAGCTTGCAGTGAGATCAGAGTCAAGAAATCGAAAGGCATGAACGGGGAGGAATTGCATTGAGTAAGTTTCATGACATGGGCGACGCATGATACAGTATTTGAAAGGCAAGAAAGGCAAGAAAGGCAAGCGAGGTGACATGACTCGTAAAAGCCGTTGTCCCGGAGGAACAATGTCTTGTGAAATATGAGTTTCGATATCTGTCGTGGAATGACACCGGGTTGATGCCTTATAGAATATAACAAGTAGTGCTGGAAGAAGATCTCAGAGATTGCTGGCGTGTCCAAGTCGGGCTTAGTGGCTGTTACATATGAATGTATCACCTCTGTTCGAGATGTCATCTGACAGCGGTCCACAAAGCTTGGCAATAATTTTTGGAGTGAGTAAGTTAAAGTCTGTGGGTTTTTAGTCATTGTGCGATGTAATCGATCATCTCAAGCGACTTCAGTGTCTAAATACCACCGATCATGCCATGATGTGACCAATGTGGGATCCAAGGGACAGGCCGATTGAACTAATGCGTCATGTTGAATAGACCTTGGTGGCTTGCTCCATTCATCAACAAATTGTGCGAAGGCCTAGTAGATTGTGAACGTTTTTCGCAGCGGCTCCTGGGGATCTATGGAACAGATGCATCGGTTGTCGTTCTGCAATGTGGTCGTAGAAAGACAAATACAGCATGTTGGGTTGAAATAAACGTTACACAAAGAACTAGTCTAGTGTTAGCGCAAATTAGGTCATCAGCAACCACTCGCACTCCTACTTTACCGATTCTGAACTCCGATGTAGTATTGGTTGCTTTCCATATTTATGAACAGAGTATTCAATGGTGCATTCTCGAGTGTAAGAGTACCAGTCACTGTATTTCCCGATATTGTTTGTGATAGTGTGCCAACGATTGGCGTTCACATGCAGGTGTTAATTGCCCTTTCTCAATAGAGATGATTCTCTCCCCCCAGCTTCTATATGGTATATAGAGTACGCTCCTCTAGACATGTATTCATTTCATACGGTCAAGATTTATCATGTATCTGTCATTAGCCAAAGAGATATCATCAACGGTCATGTTGCAAGATTTCGAAGGCGTCTGTGTGATCGATAGAAGGAAAGGAAATTGCAACTTCGTTCATGATCCATATTCATTAGCTACGGTGAAATAAATACCCACTAGCCACTATGGATGTGAAGTCTTTGTGTTCAAAACTGCAAAAGGTATATATTCGAAATACAGGGAAAAAATGTGGTGTTGGAAGACTACGGGACAGGTTGAGTAGAACCATTCCTTGCACCCAATTGGCGGACTGTGAATTTTGACGCTCAGCCAAAGCAAGGCCGGTATTTCACGAATTCGCATCATGGAATTCATCAACTTCTTGAGTGTCTGAGTCTTTGCGCTGTAACGATGTGTCCTTTGACGGCTCCCCAGGCGTTGAATGTAAGAGCTTAGATGGAGGGATGCCCTTCATTAGATCGTCGTCTTTTGAGGTCGTGGGAGGAGGTTTCTGTGGCTCTTCATTTGTTCTATTGGATTGCGGTTGGGTTGATGCTTGCGGCACTACCGGGTCACTCAAATCAATCAAATCGCCCATTGTTTGCGACTTCAGCTCTTCTTGCTTAGGGTTCTCTGAATTTACTTGACTCGATCGAGTCGGCAGTCTCTCCAGGCTATTGTGGCGCGGGATATTGAATTGCCTGTGGGGGGTTTGTCCAGGCAATATAGCTGCAATTTGTAGAATTTGCTTGACTTGTTCATCGGGTGTCTTTGCATCACTGTGGAGTGTCAGTATCCACTCCGTGACACATTAACTGAACGAAGGTTGGGGAACTTACACTTTGGCATTGATGATCCAATCCAAGTCTTCTTCGCCCTCTTCGGACCCACCATGGCCACCTTGCACCCGCCTGAATAGTTGTGGATGCCAATCAATCCCATCATTCATTCGCTTCGCCGCCTCTTCGCGCTGCATATCCTCTATCCGAGTTTTCTCGTCCGTTGCTACGTCCTGGTCTTTTCGTTTAATTGCCTCGGTTACTTTCGCCCACAATTTCTGCGACTCGCGTTCATCTTGCTCGTCGAGCGGTCGAGCGGTTGGCGGCGTGTGTCTGGCATGGGATGCATCGAAAAGAAGTTCTTTTTTCCCAGTCTATACATTATTAGCGTGGGGGCCACCATCACTTCTGTAGGATACACACCGTGAGATCTTTGATGTACATTTCCTCGTTCCACAGCCCTGAGAGCTCATAAAGGTTCTTGTCTGTCCTGGTATCTTTGATGAAGCCGCCAATTGCGTTGTATGTGCCGCTGAAATAACCTCTAGTTTTGAATTCGATGTCCACAGCCAAGCCCGACTCGGGACAGCGCACATAGCTGTGGTCACCGAGCTCGTACTTCATTTTGCCGAATAATATGCCTCGAACGTATATGTTAGGCTGGGTAACAAAGCTAAGTCAAGTCAGTTGAGTCGGATACGTTGAGCAGGGCAGACATACAACCGCTCCCCTGTATTGAGAAATCTCATGACTGCTATGCCTTCCATCATACTAGCTGCAGAATTTCCCAAGAACTTGCTTCGTGGTTTCAGTGTCCCATCAATCCGAATGTTATGCTCTGGCGCCATGAAAAAATAGCTCGACTTTGGAGGGTGATGTGATGTTTGCTCTGAAATATAATAGCCCCGAGTACCATCCGGATAATCCCAGTAGCTTGTGAATGTTTCCCCCAAGATGGGATTCAACGGTTTCTTGACTCCTCTACTCAATGTTAGCAAGCCTTCGAGGAAGATGAATGAACTATCATACGGAGGTTTGATGTGCCAGCCACTCAAGTAGAACTTCACCACGGCTACAAATCTGTGGACAGGATCCTCTATTTCAGTCAGAGGTAGCAGTGTCTCAGGATGTGCCATGAAACTACAATCAAGGGTCAGTAATCTATGTATCTCTAAGATTCATGTAACCGGCCAACATACTTAGTTATCCTTTCCAGCATCGATCTTGGCTCCAGTATAAAGGTGGGTAGAGTTACCCGACTGAGGTCCGCGCCAGGCCGTAACTGGGAAATGATGTGCATGAGCACTATCACATAAGTGTTATGTTAGTCCCTGGATGTTTTTGTTGTATCCCGCAAGTTCGTCTTGCGCATCCGGCATTCCGCATCGGGGTACACGTACTGCTGCCCTGTTCCGAGTCCACCACTGTCTCATCTTCTTTGGTGACATCGTCGGCGCGAGTTTCGTCAGTTGAGGATCGGTTGCCTATAAAGTTGCGGCGAAAAGCGGTCAGTGGTCTGTACCTTTGAGCGAGCCATTGCGCAGGTACGAAAAGAGTACCGGAGGTAACATACTGGTTAGCGAGTGCCGCCTATGGTGTCCGTGTCCGAGAACCATGGTGAGTACTGTGTCGCAAGATGCAGAAGGAAAGAGAAGGAGGTTACAATCTGCAAGAATTCGAAGGTTTTGGTTTCGGGCCAGGCCACAGGCAGCAAACTAATGTGAACGGCAAGGTCCGCAAGGTGATGAACTGAGGTGTGAGCTGCGCAGCCAGGCGATGACGGAACGCGCTGGGCAGCGCGGGGAAAATTTCAGAGACAAGTAAGCCACGAGTGACCGCCCCACGCTTTCGCTCTGACAGAAACGCCGACTTCACCGGTCAACTGTAAATAAATCAAGTTTAACACTACGTCTACGAATGTGAAATGGGCTCCGACACTTGTTAAATTAACTGCCGAAAAGCTCTAGACACTGCGTATTGAGCGTATTGGACGCAGAAGCAATTCTCAACAACCCCGCAGCGCTCGGCGCGGGTCTCGCAAGGAATACCAATTACGTTACCAATTCGTTTACCAGGATTCTATTATGTATAGCAGATAGGCCTCCATTGAAGAATAACTACTACACTTGAAGATATTCACAAGCGCCATAGTTTCCAATATCAACCTCTGTCATGTATCTTGTCTCTATTTCATGCCAGCGAAGGTGGCAGTATAAAATTCTACTTTCCATGGTGATGCGTAGGAGCACCTAAAATTGGTTACTCCGACTCATCGGGTATCATAGTTTTCGTGATCCGCCCTCAAAGCACTATCATGAATAGTTGCGAACCCTCTGGATCGTGTCCTCTTTGCTGACCTGGGCAACCCCCGCCTCGTCATACTCCTTATACACATCCGTCAGAGCCGACGGATCTACCGGCTTGGTAGCTTCCGACACTACCCAGGTCTTGAAGCCTTCCTTTTGCGCGTCCAGTGCCGTGAACTTCACGCAGTAATCGGCCGCGAGCCCTGCGATGAAAACATCGGTAATTTGGGCGTCTCGTAACATCTGAGCAAGCGAGCTATGTGACACATTTGGGTTGATAAAGGGGTCTGCGAATGCGGAATACATCTCTACCCGCTTGTCCTGTCCCTTTTCCACAACCTGGTGTATCTTGCTCAAGTCTAGCTCGGGAAGGAGCTCCGATCCTTTTGTCCCTTGCACACAGTGGTTTGGCCAAAGTCGAGTTTCCTGGCGCTCTTGCGGGTTGAGTGGGTTCTGGATAGTAATCACGGATTCGAAAGGCTTGTTATTCGGTGGTTCATGGTTGGAGGCAAAGGAGATATGGTCCAAGGGGTGGAAGTCCTTTGTGGCAATCTTCAGCGGAAATGGGAGCGACAGGAGCTCGTTGATGGTTGGTACAATGTCACGTCCGTCCTGGACAGCTAATGATCCGTCCTGTAGCCCGCCCATTAGCAAGAAAATACTCAAGATTTGGGCATAACGTACACCACACTTACAGGCGGACAGAAGTCTTCTTGGACATCGACGATGACGAGCGCAGGCTTGAAAGTCATTGCTGTTATTATGAATGGGAAGGCTGTGTTAGTGGTAGATCAAAAGCCAAAGGAACCGCAGCCTGATATTTATATGGCGCGGATGGCTAAGAGTCACTGGGTACAGCCACTTGATAGTTGACTTAGGCAGAAGGTTAAGTCAAATGGATGGGAGCTCGTGTGCTGCGTCGTCTACCTAGAAGAAGAGTGGCACTGTGGCTGGTGTGGATGTTCGCCAAGCTGTGGCTGATGCCAAATGAGTGACTAATCTATAGCGGTCGTGCGATACATCCGAACGTAACTTCACCCAAGAACAAGCTTGGAAGCTCTACCACCACCCACCTACTCTCCACTCCTTGCCAATTGCATCTGCAATGTTTCTCCAGCGCTCTGCCGTTGCCGCAGTCCGGCGTACTGCGCCTCGAGTCCTCGCCAGGCGCGCTTTCACCAGCTCTGTCATCCGCCGTATGTCATTTCGCAACTATCGTATGATCACTACTGATGCAATTGCAGGCGAGGTGCAATCGAAGCCCACCGCAGATAAGGATGCTAGCCATACTACCAGCGCCCCTAGTCTTCTCGAGGGATACAAGACAATCGACCGTACGTCAATGGCCTAGATTCATCATACCCAACCGACCGAACAGATTTCGGTTAGACGAAAGCGGTGGAAGATCGGTCACTGACAACTATGAGTGCACAGAGATCAAGAGCGATGCCGATCTATTCGGTCCAGGTGCAAAGCCTGGTACTGTCCCTACTGACCTCGAGCAGGCCACTGGTCTGGAGCGTCTCGAAATTTTGGGGAAAATACAGGGTGTTGACATCTTCGATATGAGGCCTTTGGATGCTAGCCGTGTCGGTACGTTGATTCCACCCTTTGAGATGGAAACGAATAAGACAAACGAAAGTAATGTTACGATGCTGATGGATAATAGGCACGCTCGAGGACCCAATCGTCGTTAACTCGGCTGGCGACGAGCAGTATGTTGGCTGCACTGGTTGCCCGGCTGACTCCCACAACGTTCTCTGGATTACTGTACGGACCTTATATCAAGCTGACGATTTCACCTGACTGACAAATTCAAGTTGAGCCGCGAGGAACCCGTCAGCCGTTGCATGGAATGCGGCTCGGCGTATAAGATGCACTATGTTGGCCCTGCAGACGACCCACACTCCCATGATCACGGCCATGATCACCACGGTACGTATCTTAGAACATGTCTAGAATATACAAGATGCTAACGCACCTGCCAGAGAACCCACACCCTAGGCCCAAGAACATGGCCGATTTCCTCAAGCCAGAGTACGCAAATCTATAGGCTGGGTCAAGCTTCATGGAATTGAAAGTGTATCTATCCCATTTTACAGTGATTGTGACGCCAATGCACTGCCTGTAGCATAGTCGAGTGGCTCTTTTGTTTAGAATTGAACATGATGTGTTAGAAGTGGATTTATTTCTATTCATCGTTGATTAGTCTCTGGATCATGACCCCTTGACTGTTATGGTTCCCAGTATTACGCCTTCCATCTCTTTTAATATATCGACCGGCGTGACATCCCCATTGACGGCCCCCTTCTTCCCCTTTACTTCTCCTAGCCCGTCCAACTTGTACACCTTCTTCACCTTTGCTAGGTCGGCGAAAGAACCCACTTCGTCCCCGTTCTCTCCAATCTCAACGGCCTCTCCTTTCACGTATTCCGACAGATGTTGACAAACGCTGTCATGGGTGATTTCCGAGGTAAGGCCAAGCTTGATAGCAAGGAGAGCAGTAGTGTCATCGGTGATGCCAAATTTCCTGTACGACTCGCCGATGTTGTTGTTTGAATGCAGTCGAAAAACCAGTTCTGAGTGTGAAGTACGGGCTTTCAGACGGGAAGTTTGGGTGTTGTGGAGAGCTAGGAATGTGGCGGCGAGAAGATGATTGAAGGAAATTATCTATGGCGGGGTAAGAAGAAATTCGTCTGATGATGAAAGATTGAAAATGCAAAAGACAAGTGATCAGAATGGCTGAAATGAAATCTCCCGATAAACGTTATTTCATGGAAAATCAAAATGACTTTGTTTGAAGAAAGGAAAGTCATGATGCTCCAAGTAGAATATGGATTGATCCGTAGTCTTACCATGGTAGCATCCAGGAACGCATAATCAAAATCTGGATTTGCCTCGAGAAGCTGGCTTCGAAGAAAAGCCGCATTGCTGACATTCTTAAAGAGGGCAATGTGTATGGGGTAATCTGGATAGTGTGGGAGGGTGATGGTCCGGACACGTGCCATGGTGTGTTTGGACATGGAGGCTGCACACTGTGTGACTCTTTTTTTACTGTGCGTATTTCCCACTTTGCAGGGAATTACCGGCTCCAGAGAATGCTGTATCAGTAGTGGATGGTTGCAAGGAAGATCAATCGACTAGAATGACAAAGAATACTTGACGCCGTGAATGTCTGAGAACTGGTGTTGTTGGTGGAGGGGCCATTCATCCTCGCCGCCCGGATTAGGATAATTAGCAGCGTTGGAAAAGACGCAGGCAAGCAAGGGAAACAAGCGACTTGGCACGAACAGGTGTTCGCTGCCCCCAACAACAACGCGTTTGCATTTCCAACTTGGCGCATGTTCTTAGGTTTAAGGCACAAAGTCAAAGTAACGAGTGAACGCACGCTCACGCCATCATCCATACGTACACGGTACACAGAACTTGCTTCTGCATGTCGACGCAGCCTGGGCGGTCGTTACTGTGGATAGCGTCCTTCGTGGCTTAGGGCTGAATCTTCCATCCCGTGATTTCGATCGATCCGGCGACAGTCGACCCCAGTCAACCCCAGACCTCCCAGGCCGAGTCTCCAAGAACGCAACAGGAGTTTGTCCTTCGTCCTGACCTCTTACCTTGTACCTAATCGCACTTCTGACGCCGTCGTGCGATGCCACCTGCTGGGCGCAAGCCCATGTTATGACCATCAGCGTTAGATTCGGCTCCACAATCACTGGCCCAGCCCAGGCCCGCCTCGGTTGCGTGCAGAAGGATTGACATCGGCTTCTTCCACGGCGATTCCCACATCTCACGTCTCAGTGCATCATGGGTCCGAAGAGGGCCTCTGACGACGACCTCAACCCGAACGTCAAGCTCACCAAACTCGACCATGTCGACGTCAATGCGATCGCTGCAAGTGCCCTAGCCGCTACCCAGCAGCGCTCTGTGAACCAGGATTTTTCCGGCTCCGTAAAGAAGAAGCTGGCTACCTCGACGCGTACTGGCCAGGCGTGTGACCGATGCAAGGTAGGCTTTTTCGCGACATCAGCACACTCCATCGCCCTGTCGCATGCTATTTATGCTATTTCAATCATGAAGTAGACATAGTTCGCGTGCTCAATTTGAATGTGTTCTAGAGAACCTAGCTGACATCATTATCTCATAGGTGCGGAAGATCCGATGCGACGGCCGACCCGAAGGTTGCTCCCCATGCGCGCAGAATCGAACGCCATGCAAAACAACGGATCGCATCACTGGGAAGGCTACGACGCGCGGGCATGCCGAGGTTCTAGAGGGTGAGAATGCGTTTCTGCGGGCTCAGATCGTCGAGTTGCAAAATCAAGTGAGGGAGATGGGACAGGAACCAAGGGCATTGCCCAGCTTCAACCCGTACACCTCGCCCACCTCGTCGTGGCCGGCGGTAAATATGGCAGGTGATGCACAAGGTTGGGCCGATCCCTCGATGAGGCACACAAGTTCTCCTCCTCCACCTGCTGGATATGTCCCTGCAAATGGGATGGACGCGACTGATTACAGGCCACTGCCACAGTTCAAGACAGGCTCCCTCGGTGACAACTACCTTGGCGTATCATCTGCGGATTCATTGCTTAGTCACATCAAGGGGACATCACTCTCCGTTTTTGGCACGGAAGTGGACATTACCGATTTCGTGCAAAATGAGGACTACGACAACTCTGTGATGTCTTACAACCACTTTCTCAAAGTTGCCTTGAACGAGGACCGAGATATTGAACACGTGCCATTTCCGGCCTACCAGAGTTTGGTCGACTATGCTACGTGGTATCTTCGATCACTCAATCCATATACGATGCTACTTCACAGGCCTACCTTTATGGAACTGGTAAGTACCACCGTTGTCTTTCGACGCTTGACTAACGCAATCAGATCTGGCGAATAGGAAACGAGCCGCACTTCGAACCATCCCCAGCCGAAACTGTGTCTGTCCATATGATGCTTGCGATCATCAAATATCAAATCTCCGTACGAAATGGCCAGTCATCTTTGATGGAAGAGTCGCACCAGCATTACCGTTTCTCTCTGAGTTTCTTCAAGGACCTCCATTACGGCCATAGTTACAAAGACGTTTGCGCTATGACCTTGATATGTTTACACATGCGAAACTTTCCTAAGCCAGGTGCGGCCTGGATCATGGTATCAACAACGTTCCTCCTAGCCATAGAACTAGGACTTCACCGCTCTACCAAGGCATGGGCAGATTCCTCGACGAAGATGGATACGATCGAAATCGAAACCCGAAAGCGCGTCTTCTGGACTCTTCATGCATTGGCCACGAATTTAAGCGGGAAACTGGGCAGGCCAATGCCCATCAATATCAGCGATATCGATGTTGAGTTTCCCGAGCCCATTGAAGACTGCCTTTCTGGAGATGTTGATACGCTAAGCCCTTTCCACAGATGCTCGTTTCAAGTGGGCATCCAAACAGCCAAATATACGGTCTGGTCTTCTGAATTGTATCGAACTGTTTATGCTGTTCGACAATCCCCCCAAGGCTATGAAGAGGCTGTGAGGCGACTGGAGAAAGGCATTCATCAATGGAAATTGGAGATTCCTTCAGAGTTGAGCGAACCAACTCGCGCTGCCCAGGAAGATTACATATTCGCACTATATCTCGAGCATTGGGACCAAGAATACCAACTCTTGCTCCATCATCCAGCGCTCTGCCGCTCGACTGACCCCGATTTTGTCAATTCTAACCTCGATAAATGCCTGGCCGCCGCGCAAAAGATGCTACATAATTGCAACGAAATGCGCAAGATCAGGAGCTTGGACATCCCATGGATCAACGCGGTGGTCTACATAGCTGCAATTTTCACGTCACTGTTCATACACTTCCAACGTAAAGATCAGATGACATCGGGGGATATGACCAAACTCAAGAGTGACATGGCTGAGTGGATCGATGTTATGGGCGAATGCGGAACGCTTTTGGGTACGTATTCTCTATTCTGGTTATATTTTCCCTAACACGGCTAGGGTCGGATGAAAAATTGAAGAATGCCGTGCAGAAAATTGTAGAGCAACAGCTCAGCAGTATCAATGACAGCATTGTCAAGCGAACAGCCACGGAGTCTCTGGCCCAAGCCGATCTACAGGCTCCCCAAGAACAGGCCGCTTCGTCTGTTTACGGGAACGGTAACAATTTTGATCAATTTTCTGACCCAAACGGGAACAACCCGGACGCTTCCATCGTAGCATCTAACACTGCTTATGCTGCTATACCTGCAGGTGCCACTTTCTCCTACAGCAATGGCACAAATCCGCAAGCGAACGGTACATTCGAACAACCAACATACGGCGGTGAAGATGTTGGCATGACTCCCTCACATGCAGCAGCTCTTGCCGCAGCAGCATCGGATGCAGCAACTCAGCGACCAGACGACACATACTCGTATGCCAATGCACAGACGGTCGGTAACAGTCACCAAGCCGTATATACTGCCAATGGAGTTAGTCCCAACGATTGGCGCCAATGGACAAAGACGTATATGCAGCCGCTTGGACTACCTGGCGGCGAGTACCTAAATACAGCAAACACTCTGATGACTCTAGGTGGTCGGCAAGGTGAAGCCCAGGCTACGGGGCAAGATGCTGCGACCGTTGAAAGCTCGGCAATGCAAGGGCCAGGGCCATCAAATTTCCAGTGGCCAGGAATCGCTTTCGACATGCCTAATGGACACGTTAATCAGTAGCCATTTGTATGAATATTTTTACGGGTATTTGGGAGAAACGATCTGGATGGCGTTCGTATTCGGTTATTCCCAGGCTGGGCGTCGTTTTGGGGTCGAATTAATATGGAAACTTCATCGACGTTCTAATGTTCTTCGATTTATTTGTATGATACTATGTTTGGAATATGGGTCCCGCGGTACGATGGGTCAAAGATCAGGTGACAGAGGGATGGGGCGATTGATGCCGGAAGACATGAAAAATGGTGGCGGATTCGGATTTTATTTCCTGAAGTCATTGAACGACTTCGGCTGTGCGACGGCGAGGCCTGGCTGGTATCTCCGATCTATCGTGCACACAACCAACCGTCTCTTCCATTTGTCACATCCAGCTCATGCTGTACTGTATGTCGTGCGTGAGAGGAGCGAGGTCGAAAGGACGCGTGAATGTAACCGAACGTTGGAGCATGGGATTGTTTTCACAGGCGCGATCCGCGGAACTATAAGGATCGTCATACGAGGGCCACGCAGGTTGTGTGCTAATAGGTTAGTTCGCAGGCCAGATGGCATCTTTCATATAATTGTCGAAAACAGCCTCCATGCAGACAAATTAAGCTTAGACGCGCGATACCACATCAAGAAGGCAAAGGGCATGGCAATGCTTGGCAGGCACCGTCCCCCGTCAAGCTAGTCACATGGCTCCATCTGGCTACGTACAACTCTGTGCACTTATGTGCACTACACCCGAGGCGCTGTCCCACCTTCCTTTACGTTCGTAGTGGCCGAGGCGACAAACAAGACTTTGCCATGCTTTCAGGATGCTCTAAATCGTCCAGGGCACTTAATCAAAGGTGGAGTGCTGATCACATACTTGCAGCATACATGGGCTTCGCCTCCCCGTTTCTGGGGAAAGTGAATGGAACCATGGACCGTACCCTGATGGCTGGCAAAACGCGCTCGAGTAATCGGTACGTGTGACGGGTTGAGTGAGTATATATGACAGGCTCGCTCCTCTCATTTTCGCCTCCATCTCCAATTCTCCCCTTTTCCTCGCTCTGTGTTGCTTTTCTCGGAGGTGGTCGTGGGTTGTGCTACTGAAGACGTTCTTTCTTTTTCTTGGTGTTTCTTGCTCGTTGCAGTACTTTGCCCCCTTCTTCGGTATGCGTATCTCAGTAGCTGCTTGGGCGTTCGCCTTCGCGAGCATCCAGCTTACGTCTGCCCTGAATGGAGCTATGAACCGCAAATTCAATTTGTTAGCCGATATGGGCCTTTTACCCGATGGTACCCCCATGGAAGAGGAACTACAAGCACCGCAAATCGCTGAGATGCGAATTGCTGCGACAAGCAATCGCCCAAAGCCGCCCAAGGAGAACATTGTCGAGGAATACGTCTCTTTGCCAATTGACCATTTTGCGAAGAATCGCGACTATACCCAGCAAGGGTCTTTCTTCAATCGCTTTTGGGTCGCTGAGTCGGCTTACAAGCCTGGTGGCCCCGTCTTTCTGTACGACGTCGGAGAAGCGGATGCTAAACCGAACGCACTGTTCCGGTTGCAGAATGAGACGAGCTTTTTTAAACAGTTGGTAGATAAGTATAATGGTGTTGGAATTGTTTGGGAGCATCGATATTGTAAGTGTTGGAAATTGGACATGTTCAGGAGCCCCTACTGACTAATCAGACGGAAACTCCTCTCCAGAACTCATCGACGTCAATACGCCTCCCGAGGCGTTCAAATTCCTCACAACAGAGCAGTCTCTAGCAGATGTCGACAAGTTCGCCAGGCAATTCAAACGGCAAAACATCAAGAACGATCTGACCCCAGACAAGACCCCATGGATTTTTGTTGGTGGCTCGTACCCGGCGATGCGCGCCGCGTTCATGCGAGACAAGTATCCTAATACGATTTTCGCTGGATATGCTTCTTCTGCGCCCACCGAGGCAAAGATTGATATGTCTTCATACTTTGAACCCATCTGGAAGGGTATGAACAGATATGGATTCGGCAACTGCAGCAGAGATATCAACGCTGCCATCAACCTCATCGACAGGACTTTGGACAGAGGCAAAGACGCAGCAGCAAATCTGAAAGACCAATTCCTTGGTGTCGGCGGAGCCAACAACTCGAACGCCGGCTTCGCGGACGCACTTATCACACCCTTGAATTTATGGCAGTCGTATGGCATCGATGGTGGCTACTACGCTCTGCGTCTTTTCTGTGACTGGATTGAGACTGATCCAGCAACGAACAAGATCGCAGGTGCCGATGGCTGGGCAAAGAGCAAGGGTGCGAACTTCACCGTGAACCGGTGGGCATCATACCCGAGATTCGTTCAAGGAGTCAACTACTTCATGGACACGGATTGCGTAGGCAAAGAAACCTACAAAGGAAACTGCAATCTCGACAAGAAATTCTCCGACCCAACAATGATTGCCTGGACATGGCAATACTGCACTCAATGGGGTAAGTGAAAATAGCCACCATGAAGCTATCAAAGCACTCGCTAATCGGACTTACTAGGATTTTTCCAATCCGCGAACCTAGGTCCCCGACAACTCGTCAGTAAATACAATTCCCTCCAACACCAAAAAGACATCTGCCACCGCCAATTTCCCACCGCCCGCGCCCCTCTCTTCCCTGAATGGCCGCGCACCGATCTAACCAATAAAATATTCGGCGGTTTCGATCTCCGTCCTTCCAATGTATATTGGTCCGGCGGAGAATTCGATCCCTGGCGCACGCTATCTCCTCTCTCCATCGAGCCATTCGCACCGAAGCCGCAATCCTTCACTAGACCCCCGACGTGCAATGACGAACTGGACGATGGTGAGATCTTTGGCTATGTTATTCCGAATGCGCAGCATTGCTATGATTTTAGGACGAATTTTGGGCCAGGGGAACCGAGTCGCAGGTTCTTTACTGATGCGTTGGATCGGTGGCTTAAGTGTTTTAAACCTAAGAAGGGAGGACGGGATTAGATAGATTAAATATGGGGTTTTTGGAGTTGGAAAGTTTGGGCGGGGGAGTTTTGATGAGTATACGGATCTCACGTACCTTTGAACATGACAATATCTTTCTACTATCAAGTGGGTTTATTTGTTTTTTGAGGTTTCCTGTGATTAGTTACAGTTGCAACTTTACTGGATGCTGGCGTATTCATCGAGCTTAAGGCCTAGCGGGAGGCTGAAATGAATGTTGCGGACAATTGAATAAGTGTTTACTATCTACGCACGTAAATACAGGAACACAGTACACTGTATATTTTTATAATTCATCAACGTGTTGACCTCTCATCGCATTGATTGAACGAAGCCTTTCAGATCCGCCAAGCACAGATCCAATCCCAAGGTCAGGACGAGACTCTAAATGTACATGTGACATGATGAAAATGTTATGATGATAATCAAAAGGCTCAAACTACACCTCCGACATACTTGGCAGTAAATGATATCTCAATGCAAAACAAATTACGCTCAAAAACGTTCACAAAAAGGTAACCCACGCCATGTTCATCCAACCGCACTCCGCTAAATATCCATAAATTCAATCCTTCCCGCTGTCTTTTCCTCCCCCTCCTTCTCCACTTCTACCACCTCACTCCACACCTCCGACTTCTTCCCATACTGCTCAAACCCCGGTGCAACCTGATCCTCTATTCTCCCACCACTGTCCACAAATTAGCAAGCAATTCCACACCAAAACCAAACCATGAAAATCTCAACTCACCCAACCCTCTGCTGCACCATAAACGGCATCCATTCTTTCCTATCCTCATCAAAGTAATGCTCCTCAAACACCGTCTCCGTCAATGCCTTATCCCCATACTCCTCGGTCAAAAGCCCCGAATACCGATACGGAATCAACACGGGTGCCCCCTCGAACGTACTACTCCGCAACGGAAAAATATCTTCGTGCATGTAGTGGTGTTTGTCCTTGCACATCATCGATCCCTTTTCTCCCTCTTCTTCTGCGCTAGCATTTCGTCGCAACGTAGTCATGTCGATGAATAATCCCGTCGCCGTATCAATCCATCGCGCATCTATCACATTCAGATAATCCTCTGTCGAAGCATTCACGTAGTTTGGATTGATCTCCAACAGATACGAACGACTCGATGCCGATGGCGAAGTTGGTCTCGGCGGTTTGGAGCCATCGGACGAAAGCTCGAAATGATGCACTGTCATGTTGTAGTAGTCACCCAGGAATTTTATAGACGATTCGCCGATTTGCACGTCGATGTCCGTGTCCCAGGGCATGATGCGCCGGTTCCAGTACCAGCCTAGGAGCGAGCCGTGCATTATCCAGGTTTGGATGTTGAGGGCAGTCATGGTGGAGAGGTAGGTTTGGGCTAGGGCTGTGAGGTTCGAGATGCGGTCTTCGTCTGTGAGGGGGCGGGAGCCGAAGCGGCCGTCATAGTGTTGGTGGAACTGGGGAGGTGATTAGGTAGGGTAGGAAGGGAGAGAGGGGTGGTATAATACCATGGATTCATGGAAGTATTTGCCTTCGGGGTCGTATTCGGTGCCAGAGAGGTCGCGTTCCATGTGTGTTAGGCCGTGGAGATTATTGAAGTCTTCGATTTGTTTTGGAGCGGTGGGTAAGGCCGATGTGATGTGTGTTAAACATATTAGAGCCAGTTCAAGAGTTGGAAAATGCATGGTGGGGTGTGGTCCAATGGAATGGCAGTCCTGGTGCGGGACGGGTATATGTCGTTCAAATGGAAAAGATATCAAGACGTAACGGAAATGTATAAGGATGTTAAGAAAGGAATGGCGTGACGGAAAAGAAAACCAAAGTGCCAACGAAATTGTAGCTGCGCCACCAGGATATCATAAAGTGACAAGCAAAAGAGAAAAAATCCAGCACTGTCTCACCATGAGGCGCTCTCAAAGTATAAGTAAGTATCTGGGCGCCCGGAACCGCTAGGGCACGCGCGCATATACTCTAAGCAACCACCACAGTTAGCTCGAACATACGTATACCTATCAGCAGTTCGACCCGCGATGAAACAGGTTGGGCCAAACGCCCGTTTCCTGCTAGCTGGTGCATCGGCCCTGGGGAGGAAATGGCTGATTCCGTTCATCGGAAGGACATTGGCGACGAATGGGGAGACGAGGGGCGGCTTAATTTGAGGGATTAGATGGCCGGGCATAATCCGGGGAAGGCAGAAGAGGTGCCTGTGGCTAGTGACATGGATAGTCAGAGGTCCTCTGGCCTCAGGACACAGGAGAATCGGCCGAAGATGAGACCAATGGGTCAGGGACCCGCGGGACTATTGGCGATTCCACGCAAGCAGCCACCAATGGTTGAGGTTGACGTACAGGAGTAACAAAGCAACTAGCCAGGGAAATTAGCACAGCACGCGGAGGGGGTGGAAAAAACGAGTTGGTACAATAGCCACGCGTCCAAGCCATGGTGATGACGACTGGGAGGGTGAGGCGAAGCTTATTCACGACAAGCCTTCGCCAAGCATCTCCTTAGCCGTGCTTGGAGTGAAAGGCTGGATCTCTCCATCGGTTTTCCTGTCCGAGCACCTGCATGAATGGCTTCCGTGTGACCACCCATGTGCTCCATTCCAGGCTTGATTCTGCAACCTGCAACCTGCATCTCCAGTCACAGTTCACAGAGTCAGCCTCCTCGCATTGCATCCATATTTCAGCCGTTGGGAAACACGGGTGCCCAGCCGTGAAGCCAGAATGCTTGTTCTCTCTTAATCCAGCCCTCGCATGCGTTCAGGTATAGAAATGGGTTCGCTAGTATGTCGATTTACGAGAACGACGATGAGTTCAACCCGGCTTCGCAATTTGGAAAGATCCGCCAGATATGAAGCGCCGGCATGGCCAGTTCTAGAACTATAGCGTCATAGCAGGGACATGCACGATCGATATTACTTTTCTCCTCACCTTGGCTCGGAAAAAAATTGCGATCGAAAAATAGAAACGAAGGACCTACTAGACTTCGTTATTCGTGGAATGTGTTAATAGGTTCCAGGTTTGAGGTGTGGCTCGAGACACTGGTGACCATTAACGGAAATAGCGCCATATGATGTGCGTGGCTGCAGTACGAGTAGGTGGTGTTTGGTTTGGATGGACACGTTCCATGTTAGTCAGGCCATCAGCCACTCCAATAACTCGCGCCTGGCCAGTGAAAACATTGTTGGAGCAACCGGCCCCGACATGTACTGCTAGGACAGTTTTCTAGTAGTGCGGTGCTAGAATGTTTAGACTCTAATTTCATCAGGCGGTCTGTTCTTTGTAAACGCGTACGTCTACGTAACCGACCGCATTCGTTGGCCGAACATTTCGTACCAGACAGCCCAGGCATCGTACAACACCAGTAGGACAGGAAGTGGCTGAGTAAAACCAATGAGCTCATGTCCCATGGTTCGGACACGGGCTCTAGAAGAAGGGTCCAGTTCTCAGCCCGGGTACAATTTCTATTCCTCTCCCCACACAACTAACTCCTCATCTCTTTTAACAGTAATCCTTCCTCGTTTATAATTTGCATACATGTTCGGGATGACATTATTCTATTGACTACACCCACGCGCTCATATCGTTTGAGAGTCTGGCCAGAGCCGATAATAAAATGCTTCCCGCTCACCATCGCACTGCATGAACCCCTTGAACCCGTAGATCGGATCCAAGGATGAGGCCAGACCCATTGGGACCATACACAAAAACAACCATGTTCGCAACACTGGATGACTTCCGAGCTGACTCCAGCTATAATTTTTCGCCCTCGTATTTCCGGTAGTACAATTATAGTACCTGGCTCCGATGATCACTGCCTTGATAAATTTGTAAAGGAACAACGAGATGTCCCGACAATCGCAAAGAAAGCGTGAAGAGTGAAGACGTGAATAGTATCATACGGAGAAACTAAAACTCGGTGACCTAATATTTTCCCCCAATCTCCAGTGGTACTAAGATATATCTCTGTGCACCGAGACGTGTTCAACCGTCTCCGCTACATTCACTTTGCTTATTAGTACTATAATTTCATTACTTAAGTTACATGATCCACACTTTAGAATTTTATGATCGTATTTCCTTCTTTTCATAACTTTCCCTTCTCCCCTCTTCTTTCCTCTCACTTCATAGCCTTCTAAACATCAAAAAGAAACACGCACCTTCCCATCCCACCATCCTACCGTGCCTTGTCTAAAGCATCTAATCTCTAGCCCATAAACCTAACAACCCTATAACACTCCAAACACCCTCTATTCCTTCCCTTTCCCCTATTACTCAATCTCAATCTCAATCTCAACCCCATCTCCCCTTACCCCACCCTCCAGAAACCCCCTCACAGGCAAAGCGCAAACACAAGAAACAAGATCGTAATCCCAAACACCAAACCCAGACAACGAAATACCTAACCAAACACACAAAACTCTTGAGAACCTTGGAAACTTCTACTTTTGCACAAAACGCGCCCCCTTTCCCCTCCTCTTTTTATTCTCACGAACTGCTCCGGAAATATGACCAACCGTATGCAATGTGCTGGTACAAGGCAAGACTGTATGATGACGATTGTGCAGATGTGATAATGGAGCAGTAGATAGAAAAGACCTTTGACGATACATGTATAAACGGGACCATATGCACGCATACACACACACACACACACCTATACAGCAAAGAAGATCCAAATTTCATCACCACCACCATCAACCACCCACTATCTGCACAGTACGTACAAGATATAATAATGTACACACACCCATTCATTCATACATAGCACCCTTGGCGAAGAATCGAGAACACTGGGTCCCGGTCTGTTGGCTCATTTGTTCGCTTCCAAATCCGAATTCATTATGATTATTGATGGACAGAGGGCGTGCTTGATATTTCACGAAGAACGTTAAGCCCCAACGTCACAACTTCTACTTATGCTCCCTCCTTCTCGCATATCTTGTCACACTTTTTTTTTTTCCAACGTCTTCTCACACAAACATCACACGGACATATCTTCACGTCAAGAGAACAAGATAAAGAGTTAAAAAAAACTTTCAATTCCCTTGGGATTATGCGCCGGATATAAAAAGCTGTTACTACCGTTAATCTTGTTCATCTTCACGCCCATCTCAAACAAAGCAATCCAATTAGGGACACAAACAAGAAGACGAGGCAACCTTCTCTTTCTGCTTCTGCTTCTGCTTTCTCCCTCTCACCACCCCATTTCCATCGTCCTCGATCCAAAAACGGATGCATCTCAATTCCGGGTTCCAACACTTATTACATTTCCTTCGCAACGCACCCAATCTTCTTCTTCTTCCTCCTCCTCCTCCTTCTCATCCTCGTCTTCGTCTTCGTCTTCGACTTCGTAGTTTTTGTATAGAGTGAAAGAATTTGTACACAGATAGGCCGGAAAACTCTCCACAAGAGAATCTCCGTGGCAACGACCCGCGCGAAGAAGGGAAAAGATTGTCCACTTTGAAATATATAGAAAAAAAGGAATATGCATGCATACGGATATGATGCAAACCAACAAACCCCCATTCATTCCCTCGCCGCCTAAACAGAAATTTCCAAAATGTACAATGCTGGAGATTTCAATCTCTCTTGCCCTTGTAAAAAGGATAAACAACTCCATAACGCCGCCCGATGGTGTTTTGGTATGGTGACTGACGAGCTACAACGCCGAAAAAGCGATTGTAGCAGAAATTCAAGCTTATCGCAAAAGTCTATAGAATACGACGCGTGCGCACGAGAAGGAAACAACGCTGATTAAAAAGCTTATCGTGAAGAATAGAGAAAGTCACTCGGCGCCCTTCTCCTGTTTCACCGGGTGGAACAGAGTGGGCCGCATGCAGAGGCGACCGCTGCCATTCTCTTCTGCTTCTGGGCCGCCCTCGTCGTTCTCCCGAGCACCGAGCCATCTTCGCCACCATGCGGAGGAGAAGCCGGCATTGTAGTAGAAACTGTTCCCGAGTTGATTGTGCTCGCCCCAGCCGAAGACACTATCGGTAGGCTTAGGCGGGTGGTTGAAGGTACCGTCGATATTGTCGAGTGGCCAGTTATGGTCGAAGTACACGGGATGTGGAGCATACACGGCTTTCAGACCGTGGTGAAATGCGACAGTCGGAGGCCACATCTCGGGGAACATGTGGTGCTTCATGAGGTATGTCTCACGGTGCATCAGATCGAGCAGCCTCCTGGAAAGACGGGAGACGGTAATGATGGCGCATCGCCGGGGAGGTTCAGGCATGTCGAGGTTGTAGCCGGATACGTCGTCACGGAAAACCCAGTTCGTCTTGGCTGGATCAAAGATTGGGTTAAATGTGATGATATCAGCCTCTTCGCCAACACCCCATTGGTAATTGTCGCTGGTGTACGGCACAGGCGGCTCAGTCTCCGGTGGACTTGGGAGCATTCCGGAGTTCTCAAACTTGGGCGGGCCCCACACTGGCTTCTCGTCGCTGCTGAAAGTCTCTTCTTCAACCATGTCGGTGAAGTTGTGCCACGACCCGTGAAGTTGGGGAATATAGTAGCGAGAAGCACGCTCCCAGATACCCTTGCGAGGCTGCTTCTTGGCCCACTCGCCAATCTGGTTATTGAACTCAAAGTAGTGGCCGCTGAATCGAAGATCCATCTCCCAGTTCCAGTAGAAATCGTACTCTTGGTGAACCTGTGAGAACCATTGCATGGCGAAGTGGGCACTACGATAGACAGAATGGACGGGAGCCTTGGCGTGATTGTAGACGTTGCTGGGGAAGGGCTCGGGGTAGTACATGCGCATCTGCTGTTCTGACCAAAGAGTAGCCATATCCCAGAACTCCTTGGGTAGGTTGTCCTCGATGGTCTTGCGATAGATCTCTTCGGAGGACCAGATTGGCAGGCTATCGTCCTTGACGTGCAAGAGGAAATGCACGTCGTACTGGCCGCCAGACTTGAGAGAGAGTTCGTTGATCATGGCGCGGATGGTGAGAAGTTGGTAATCGGTGTACTTGTAACCAGTCCAGGTACGTAGGATATAGACGTGGCGAGGGAGCTTCTTCTTGGCTGGGAGAGACTCCTCGCCTTGGGCAGGCTTAGTTTCATTCTTGCTGAAGCGGATCTTGTTCTTCTGGTAACATTTCTTCTGTGCTTTACCCCAGTTGACGTTGCGGTAGTCAACCTTCTTTCCGCCAAGAGACCAAATTTTGTCAGAGCCGGCAGCCTCGGACTTGCTCGATAGTGCGAGACCACCCTCTTCTTTGGAATAGGAGTAGCCATAGGGACCGAGCCTACCGAAACGTTCGAAGCAGACATTCTGGTCCAAGCCAAGTTCCTCGTAAGAGCCGAAGAAAGGCTCCGACATGTTCTGGGGGATACCTGGGTATGCATAGACATCGGGAGGCTCGACCTTAGACTCCTCATCAAGATAGCAAGGCTCGACGGGGTCGTGATGCTTGAGGTAGGCATCGGAGGTGTAATTGGGATAGGGATTGAAGACGACGGGGTCCAGTGGCGGGACCTTGGTGTCCTTGGCGGGCCACTTGGGCTTGACATTGTCCTCGGGGTTGCTGCTCGTCGACTTGCGGATGTAGTCTTGCTCGGAGACCCAATCGCGGAAGGGAACGATGGTACGAACGCCATTGAAGAACCCGCTCAGACTGGGACGCGTCAGTAAGGGGTTCTGGATACATTCCTATAGTTGGGGGATATTTACCGAGGGAAGTGCTCCCAATGATAAAGCTTGTGGTCGTCTTTTCGTTCGGGGCCTTTCTTAACCTTCCACATACCACCAGCCAGCATCGAGGTTAGCAGCAGGGCGGCAACGAACAGAGTGACGACGCGAGAGAAGGAAAGCCGCGGGCGCTGCAGGCGGTTGGCCCATGGATTGCGATGTTTCCATGACTTGAGAGTGGGTGTGCCGAAGAGAGGCGAGGCAGCCTGGCTATCAGCGCCGGGGACCTTTTCGTAATTGAAGCGCGTCCGAATGAACAGCTTCCGGGGGTGGATATTAAAGCGCGACATGGCGGATGCGAAAGGAGTGCGATGGGACGAAGGCGCGCGAGGAAAGAGTTTGGGAGGAGCCGCAAGCGTGGATTGAAGTCGAGCGGGTTATGACTGCATGGGCGGCGTTGGAGGGGGAGTGGTCGTCGATTGTCAGTCGATGGCAGGTAGGAGGGTGAAGAGGAGAGGTCGAAAGGAGTCGAGTCGGGGGGTGATTTGAGGATTGAGTAAGCGGGACTGGGGGTGTGGAGACAGCCGCGACAAGAGAAGACAACTGCGAGATGTACTCGAGTGGATGGGGAAAAAAAGGGGAGGCCCAGACAGTATGTGATGGGGCGACTCGGAGGTGGTGAATGGAAAAAAGAGGAGTGGTCCAGGAGGGAGTAGTAGTGTGGGGTGTAAGAGTAGGAGGGAGAAAACGAGCGAAGTGGCCTTCTGAAGGAGGCAGAGATGGCACAGAGCAGAGAGTGAGAGAGGGCGCACGGCAAAGGAGGGAGGAGGACAAGGCGATGCTACTGAGGGAGCAAAGGAGGTTTCGAGGGGCGGCGGAGCAGAGAGAGATAGGGCGCGGGTGAAAAGGGAAATGCCCTGCTTGGCTGTGGGGGGATCCTATTGGTGCGGCCGGGTCCAGCTCGCAGCAGCTCACTCACTCTCCCTTCTCACACCCAGCAGAGCCAGCAGAGCCAGCAGCTGGGCCACCTGCAACTGCGCACACCAGAGAAGGGGGCAATGTTGGCAACGGGGGCTGGGCAAGGCTGGGCAAGGCTGGGCAGGGTTCGCCATTGCCATTGCCATTGCCACTGCTACTACTGCCATTGCTATTTGCTCTTTTCTACGCCTCTTGGGTTTTCATCTACATTCTCATCTTCACCTTCATCTTCACCTTCGTCTTCATCTTCATCTCCATCTCTTCTTTCTCTGGATCTACATTACACGGTAGTCTACCAGCGCGCAGTTTACGGGCCGCAGGGACATTGCACCACAAACCAGACAGCCCGCCAAGCCACTCCGTTCAGCCCTGAACCACACCCCCAATCTCTACCTACAGACTGTGTGTACAATACTGTGCGCACACTTCTCTCTTTCCCACGGCCTCAAGCGTCACACTCACACACACACACACACACACAGAGAGAGAGAGAGAGATACAGTCCAGCCCCGAGACCCTCGATCCGCCAAAAGTCTTCGCATTCTTCGATGCCAGGCGATTGATCCGATGCCACTTCCTTCCGGTTTCCCACTCCTTCGCCAACGTCTGTCCGTCAGGAAAGCGTTGGTGAGAAATGGGGATGATCCACGCCCGTCTAGTGCGCATGGGGGATAGCTGGCCGTCCTTATCGGCTTCACCACGCTGTCTGGCCCGGTAGCTATCATGCAACCAGCCATGCACACCACCACTAAACCCACCGAGCACACTAAGACCACTCGCTTTCACCACTAAATCTCTATACTCCAGGTAATAGCCAGCGAGCAACAAGACTACTACAAACTTACTGAACCACCACTTTCGCCTGATTAGTGGGTAGTCCATTGGCCCTGCGCTAGGGGGATAACAGCCGCACTCAGTCCTCCCAACAGCTGGTGCTGGGCCCACTGGCCTTTCTTTCCTCTTCTCAGTATCTCGCCATGTCAATCTATCTAGCAATCGATTCCGACGCGCAACACCTCCATGGCGACGCGTGCCCCCCTCTAACCGCAATGCAGCCATCATCTGCAACTGCTTCTGCACACACGCTCCTCGCTCGCTCCACTTGGACAAGGTGACGGCCGCTGCCCGCTTCCGCTGCATTGCCCCTGGGCGCCGTCTCTGTCACAAGAACCCTGAGAATTGCCCGTTCGCGCGGCTTTGGCAGCATCTGATCTGTAACCTATATGACCTACCATTGGCCCAACCTCGTCCATTGCGCGTCCACTCAGCGGAAATCTCACCAGCGCTCGGTATCTTTGGTGGCGAAAGGGTTTTGAATCCCCCCGAACGGGTTCTCAAGCCGTACTCCCCTGGTGGCGCTCGCTCCCTCACCGCGGTCTTTTTTTTCTTTCTTTTTCTTCTTCTCGCTCGCAGCTCAGACCGGCAGTGGTCGACGCCTCCGGCCACGCCCCGACTGGCTGACTGGTCCATTCTCGCCTTCTCTCTTGTCCATCCCTTCCATGTCGTCCATGGGGGCGCTCTTGGCATTGCCGGCCTTCCTCGACATGCACAATTTTGCACGAGATTGCCACTCCGGCCTAGTCTAAAAATAATACCGCAGCACCCCTCATTCAGCTGTTTTATGCAGCAACGTTCGGCGGCTTGACTTCGGACATTTCTGTCCATCGTTGCTTTTCACATCGTGTCTGAGTCTTTCATCTTCACAATGAGACTCTCGCCATGTCGACTTCCTATCATTGAACAATAGCCTCTGGGTTCGGCTCCACTGCATTGGTTCAGGACTCCACCCTTCGAGAACCCGTTGAGCTGCAGGATAGCCCGACATCCTCGCATCCTCGCATCCTCGCATCTTCGCATCCTGAGGCACTTTGGCGTTGGTGAGATTCCGCGACGAAACGTCCGTCGCGCGCCGTGCCCGCCTTGCCCGCCTTGTTGGGAATTGCACCCCTCCTCCTTGTCTCCAGGTCCCCGCCTACTGTCTCTACCCAGTACTAATTAATTCTACTCATTCCACCCACCATAACATTGCAAATGTCACAACGTTGGCCGATGACGTCTTCAACTGCTGTTGCTTGACTTTTTGTTCCCGAAACAGCGGCTTTAGATTATCCTACCTGGGCGTGCGAAGATATTGGTGGGTTTGAGCTAGGCCGGCACCTCACTACCACGCCTTTTCATTCTCTTGTCCGACATGCCCTATAGATTGATTGGAGCCCAAAAGATCAACTGCCCTTGTGATCCACCTAGGAAGGATATTTGGCGATCAGGTAACGTGCTGTCGGACCTTCTACCACTCATAGAAGGTAAGAGGATCCAAGGCCGTTTCAACATTTGCAGTGTTTCGCAGCCAGTCACCCGTTTCTGTAAATGCTTACCCGACTTGGTGACAGTTGGACACCTTGTACTAACGATCGACACCACACCCCGCCAGGTCGTCGTCAGCACCTGATATCCCCTCCACATGTGCCCACCTTAGTTCCTCCAGCAACCTTTGCTGTTGTAGTTACATGAGGGGCCGACTATTGCTATATTTACTCAATGCGAGAAATCCGCTTTTGGTAAGGTACTCCAAGGCAAGTAAGCCAACCACTATCGTAGGCACAGATCTCTATCGCAAAATGATATCATCCAATAACACGCATATTAATAATATTTCATCATACCGTCAGAGGACATAACACGCCCCAACAAGAGGTACCTTGGACTGTTTCGGATCTGACTCACTATCAATCCTTGTGGGCTGGGATAATTACACTACAAAGATGAGCAAAAGATACTTTATCTTTAAGCAGCTGTAAATTACTACGCATGTTAAGCTTTGGTATAAGCACACAAAAATTATACACTACTGTCTAGTCCTTAGTTCTCTCTTGTTCTTGGATCGCAAGGGCAGGTTCGAGTGTATTAACCATCCTCTGCAGTTAGTGCCGGTATCTAATACTTATCCAAAGTAAACGACCGCTATCATTTGCGTAGCCTCGCTGACACAACTCTGAGTATTTTGCACTTGAAACTGGCACAGTATTCTATTGTGAAAGCAATACCAAAGTCCTTTCTCAAGATTCTCCAATACGTTAATGCATTTGTAGTTCTAATTGTAGACTTTGTGTTAGGTTGGTAAGGAACTAGTGCTTGATTCTACAGTTGAAGCATCCATTCCAATGCGGATATAATTTGTCAGGTTTATCACTGAGACCTTTGTTTTCCTGCCTTGCAAAACTAGTAATTTTCTTTTACACTTCAAATCCTCCAAATCATCTTTCCCCAAACACAGTTATCCTATTGCCATCCATGTCCTTTCCATCGAAAATCCCCTCGTATACTTGTCCAAGCTCATTCGCCTTAATTCTACTAACCCCACCTTTCTCCTTTACCACGTCGTGGTAGTCCATCCTTAAGTATCTACTTTGTATCAGATAGTTGTTAACGCTTCCGAGGCTATCGGTAGCCAAGGCAGCTCTTGAGCTATTAGGCCTTAAATTCGATTTAGACAGCAGCGGGAATGTACAAGATGCCTGCGACTATCCAAAGGTGATGTCCTATCCACTCACGTTGCCAGCATTTGCCATTGCCTCGCCTAGAGTTTCCACTGGAGTTCTCGCAAAGAACTCTTTAAAGCCCTCCGGTTTGACTTGTGAATAGGTTGAGTTGTCCAAATTCGCGAATTCGCCTAAGTAACACTGCCCATTTATACAGTAATACTGGTAAAACATGGCCATATACCTCATGGGTTCCTCTGGATACTTCGTCTTCAATTCATGCATATGCTTGAACACGTCGTCCAAGGAGCCCAGTCGTTTAAGCTGAGGCCGAAAGCCGTAGGCAGACTGAAACAGGTCCGCTATTTCACGCATTGATCTGCGGTCACCTAGAACTACCCTTTGTTAGTATACAAGGAAAAGGGGCAGACAGCCATTGCCTACATTTTTTTACTCCCACTGCCGTGCGGTCTACCGCCACTGCGGCTACAAATCCAGCTGCGTTCTTGTAGGTAGTCGATTCCCATATCGAGTCTTCATTGCCCCAGAATGTCAATGATTTTTCTCGCCCATCCCATATCTGGAAGTATGCACTGAACAGTGTGTCCATGAATGCTCCTATGAGGACGTGAACGCCCTTCACATCCTTACTTTCCAGGTATTTCTTCACCTCAATCATAGGATCTTTGGGAAACAACTGGCCCTTCTCCAGCTTCGTGAAATTCAGACAATAATCGCTAGCGATATATCTCGGCACTCCCTCCATGGAGCATGCGTCGATTAAGACCTTTTGCCCTTCGATCATGAATTCGTTGTTTCCAAGGTATCCACAAATAATCACATCACAGCCTTTTGCAAAAACGCGTGCTGCAGAAGTGTCGAAGGCGCCACCTCGGATGATGTGAACGGCATCGCTCTCGACAAGCCATGAGGGCAGTTTAGTCGGGTCTCTGACGTAGCCGCGAATAGCAACGTTTGGTTGCTGGAGGAGGCAGGAGGCTATTAAGCGAGCGAATTTGCCAGTGAGGCCAGCAATACCAACAGTGATGGTATCATTCGAGGTGGTCATGATGAAAGAGTCACTATAATGAGGTACTATAATGGAATACTTTGAAGGATATTGAGGTGCAGGTTCAATGAGCAATACTACGTTATAAATATCAATTTAGCTGATGGAAACTTGCCACACGGCCCTGTGAAGTTCCGTTACCGAGTGTGACAGAAGCTTGGGATAAGGTTATTTGACTGTGACCGAACCCTAATGGTTAATAGTTGTTAAGAGTAGTGAGTTGTTTTTTCTAGAACATGGTCACGTGATGGGATATCGGAGAGGTTTCTACTGGCTGTAGTGCAAATCGGTCCGAAGCAACAAACCTTGAATTTTATGGTAGGTTCCGATTAGCTTAGAAAGAGACTTTACGTGTTACCAGGACTGGTCCAGCTAGATTGTATCTACGCCAAATCAAGATGAAGTGTATTCAATTTTACGCTGCGCTTGGATCCGTTGCGGCCTGGCTACTGCGAGGCATTGCTCTCCCGGGCATAACTGAACATTAGCCCAGTCTAGCTGAAACTTTGCGAGTTCAAACACCGAGCCCCGATTTCAATCTACCCAGTCGATTCGGAAATACCACGAAGAACGCGATTTAGAAGGTCATTGGATATATTTATTACTAACGCGCTCTTCGCGGAGTCGCGACGTGCCGAGCACTTCGGTACGGCACCAACAACATGACTGGACTTGTGCGAAACAATGCGTTCTAAGGGATAACTACCGTATCACTATATCATACAGAGCTTTCGATCTTTGTATGCATTTGTAACAACAGCATTCTACCAGTGACGCACTTAATCCGCCTACAAAAGCAAAGACTATGGTCTTGATACTCGGCATTATGGCAACCCCCGTGGTCTGCTGCCACGACTAGTACTTGTCATATAGATCGGCCGTAGTGGGCTCGGAAAGCATTAGGACGTGATCAGCTTGGGTAAGTCTTTTGTCGGATTTAGCGGAGGGACTGACGGCGGATTTCAGGGCTCAAGGACAATGTTATGGCACGTCTCTATGTGACAGAAGCCTATTGCGGTAGACATAGTTGGGTGTTGGACCATATATAAAAATACTTATAGCATATAATTTGTATTGTGCTTATACGAAAGCTTAACGTGTGTGTGGTAATTCACAGTTGCTTAAAGTGTAAGTATCTCTTGCTTATCCTAGCGGTGTAGTCATTTTAGCCCGCGGGGAGGGACGCTACCTGTCATACCATTGTCCTTCTGGTGATCGCATTATTAAGTCAGCTTGCTTCATCCAAAATGGGGGAATCCCATTCATTGACTGATGTCCAAGTGAATGTAAATTGGCAGAGCAGCATGTAAACGCCATGTGTTCAGCGCAGATTTCTGCACTAGATACTGGGTTATTCCAGTTGATATGTGTATTCTTTCGAGATAATTCCGTGTTTGCACACATCATAGTCTGTTTAAAGAAGAGGCGCTCGGGCTACAGGCACGCAACTAGGCTATCGTACTTCGTTTTCCATGTGTATAAATACCACCACAACCAATCGCGTTACAGCCGCAGATCTTCCGTGGGGTAAATGCCAAGACCTTGAATTTCACACGACGACTCATCGCAGCAATCCCAAAACATCCTGACTGTGCTCTGACAACCGCTACACCCACGATCTCGACTTCTCACGACGCTTTCGTCACAAATATTTACGCACGTACTGTCGACAGCCCCCAATACAACCCCCAGATACCAATTGCTCTCATAAACCGCAACCATGCCCGGTGCGCGGGGTCCAGTGCCCGTCCCTCTCGATTCGCAACCACGAAATGTTGCCCAGGATGTGCTCAACCTCCTCGACACAAAAGCCGAATTCAATACCGCCGAAGATTTTCCTTCAATATCACAAGCAGAAATAAAAGGAGCCTTGGACAAGTTGGCTAGCAGGTCCATGGTGCAGTACACGACGAGTGACTCAGAACAGGCCCATCTGACCGCCGAGGGAGAGACTATAGTCGCCGAAGGTTCGCACGAATACAAGGTGTGGTCTGCAGTGAAGACTGCCGGAAAGGTCCTCATTAAGGAACTTCCCGCTGTCGTGGGTTCCGAATCTGCAAAGGTTGGCCAAGGCAATGCCTTTAAGAACAAGTGGATTAAGAAGGATGGCGACTCGCTTGTACTAGTAGCTGAAGAAGTCAAGGATGAGACAAGAGATCGGCTCAAGGAAATTCAAGAGACACAAACCCTTTCAGACTCCAAGATCTTGAACGACTACAAGAAGCGGAAGTTGGTGACCTTACAGAAAGTCATAACATATACCGTCACCAAGGGTCCTAAATATGCTAAAGAGATCCCGGTTGAGGTTACGGATTTGACTGCGGAGATGCTGGTAAATGGCGAGTGGGAAAAGGCCAACTTCAAGCCATATAACTTCAACGCACTTGGTGCATCACAGAACGCAGGCTCATTACATCCTCTGAACAAAGTCCGCGCCGAATTCAGAAATCTCTTCTTCAATCAAGGCTTCACAGAGATGCCAACGGGCCACTTCGTTGACTCCGGCTTCTGGAATTTCGACGCCCTCTTCGTCCCACAACAACATCCCGCCCGCGACATGCAAGACACCTTCTTCATCTCAGACCCAAAGAAGGCTGATAAGCCCCGACGAGACGAAGTCACCGAAGCCACATTGGAAATAATGGAAGCCGGCGCCCGTAAGCTCTACGCATCTGGCGAAAAGAAAGAGATCAAGCCCCGAGACTACGATGCCTACTTCGAGAACGTCAAGCAAGTGCACCAAGAAGGCGGTTTCGGCTCCAAAGGCTACAAATACCAGTGGTCAGAAGATGAGACCCTCAAACTCGTCCTACGCACTCACACCACAGCCGTATCAACATGGGTCCTACACCGCCTCGCCGAAGACCCGCGACCAGCGCGATACTTCTCCATCGACCGCGTCTTCCGTAACGAGACAGTGGATAATACCCATTTGGCTGAGTTCCACCAGGTCGAAGGCGTGATTGCTGATTTCGGACTCACGCTGGGTGGACTACAACTCTTCTTGGAGGATTTCTTCTCCAAGATGGGCATCGAGGGTCTTCGATTCAAGCCGGCATACAAGTACGTTAAACCCCCTTCCCCATCTTCTAAACCATTTGTTCTTAGAGTCTAATACTATACAGCCCCTACACCGAACCCAGCATGGAAATCTTCGGCTACCACGTCGGCCTCAAGAAATGGGTTGAAATCGGCAACTCGGGCATGTTCAGACCAGAAATGTTAGGTACGTAGAACCACAACATGCGCGCACTGTCCCCATTTACTAATAATCATTTAGAACCAATGGGTCTACCGAAAGACATGCGCGTCTACGGCTTCGGGCTCTCGCTCGAGCGTCCAACCATGATCAAGTACGGCGTTTCGAATATTCGGGAGTTGTTGGGGCATAAGGTGGATTTGGAGTTCATCAAGAGTAATCCAGCTGTGAGATTAGATAAGAATTAGAGAAGGGAAAAGGAGGTCTGTAGTTTGGGGGTCGGGGAATATGGATTGCTTAAAGAATGCGATTAGGCTTGACGATCGTGATGATTATGAGAGAAAGGAGAGCATGAATGAATGATAGATGGGGGCGAGCGAGGTAGATTATGTGGAATGAACAGGAATGCACTGAAATGCAATCAAATGGAACAAAAAAAAGAACATCACATCCCTGTCTACATTCTGGATGAATGCGTTGATCAGGGAGTGCAAGTTTTGAGTTGCGATTGCTACTACCTTACTACGTGAGTGGCGTACGAAGTATAGAGACGATGCTATAATCCCCAACTCCTGACCCTGCTCAATGGTCTTCCCTTGGAAAGCAAAACTTGCTAGTCTCTCTTTCTCGACCACCGCTTCTTCGTGTGCTCGATATGAGACTGGGCGAGTTCCCCTTGATATGTTGTTCAGTCTGCCAGGCCGGAGTAAAGCCAATCTGTGCCTTTTCCAGAATCCATTCAGGGTCTAATCTTGCCGTCCAAGAACTACTCTTTCGTATTCCCGCTGCTTTCATGCAGACGCACCCCATTCCAGACCCAAGAGTAGAGAAATGTCATCCTACAACTCCCCCTCAATCCTTCCCCTCTTCCCTCTCTCCCGCCCCTCTCCCATCCCAACTCCCCCCCTCCCCGACCCTTGCCCTCAACCACGTCAAACCATCCTGCGCAGCCCCAAACCCTACACCCACAAGAACCCCCATCCTGATCGTCCTCGCCGCCATCACCATCGGAAAAGCATTCCACGCGCTCCAGATCCCCGCCGTAACCATCCCCGCAACCCCCGAACTAACAAAATCCCTACTCCCCTCCACACAAACCCCCATATCCTTCATGTCCAACTCATCCACGCCCTCCATCTCCCTCAGCGTGCGTCCCGCCCTCCACGTGCCCCGAAAAACATCCATACTCTCCTCGACGATGAAAAAAATTGACGTCCAGGTCGCGAGATGCGCACCGCGGCGAACTCCGCTTATGATGCCGTCTTTGGCTTTGGCGTAGTTTTTCGATTTGTGGTAGAGGTACCAGCCTGGTTGTGAGATGGGGAGGCGGTGCGCGTTTTCGGCGCGGAAGCGCAAGGAGGAGAGATGGCCGGAGTGGGAGGCGCCGAGCGTGAAGCCACAGAAGAAGGAGGAGGTAAGGGCGAGGAGCAGCCGTTTATCGAAGGTCATACCGAGGCGTTCGGGGGAGGGGCGGATGGGCTGGAGGGTGGTGGTGGTGGTGAGAGGAGAAGGGGAGGATGGGTCGAGGGCGGAGTTGGAGGCAGAGGCGGAGGGCGAGTGGAGGGTTGCCATTGTGAGATATAATGGGAATCGTGATGCGATTTGGTTGTTGGAGTCGTGGTGGTGTGGAGGGGTGGGTGCGGGCAATTGCTCGGATGTCAATTGAGACGGGAGATGTAAGACGCCATTCGAAATTTAGAAAAAATTAACTCCAGGCTTTTCAGTCATACTGGGTGGGTACTGGGTATCAAAAGGTGCGTACAATAGTATGGGGTGAGCGCAGTTCGAACCAGTGAAGTTGAATGTGAAAGCTTGAGCTTCATGCCAAGAAATCGACGACAAGGATCTTCATTATGTCCCGCCATCAATGTCATAATTCAACCCCTCCCTGCCTACCTACAATCCACCGTCAACAACGCGTTTAGCGACATCTTGCAATCACCATTCTCAGGAACGGCCTCGGCTCTTTCAAAATCGACGCGTTTTCCATCCCATTGACTGTATCTCTCAAATACATCCCAACTCCAAGTCAAGGACGACCACAATGACTACCTTCGTTCCTCCAACACCCATGACATGGACTCTGCGTCTCAAAGCGCACAAAACCACCGTCTTCCTCCACATCAACCAGCTCACCACTTTCGCAACAATAAAACAGCACCTCTTCGCCGCCATCCAAGATACAACTCTCTCCTCCACCAACGGCCTCCGCGTCACCCTTCCCTCCTCGCCCTCCGAAATCCAACTCGGCCGTCCCGTCGACATCAACGACCCCCAAAGCGGGTTCATGCTCGGCGAATGGGAACGTGCCACTGATGGCGATGACGGCGATACTAGAGGGAAGGGGAAAGCAAAGGCACGGCCGAGAAAGGATGAGGATGATGAGTTGGCTGGGAAAGAGAATATCAACCAGTGTCCGAAAGGAGCGGGGCTGAAGGATAATGCTGTGTTGGCTTTTAGGTGGCCGGGGGACGGGACGGGGTGGGAGGAGGAAGAGGATGAAGAAATGGGCGACGAGGAAGGTAGCAGTTGGGGGGTCAAGATTCCGTCGTATGAGGACCAGTACGGGATGGAGAATGTGGGGGATGTGGGAGGGAGGAGGGCTGTTGATGAGTAGAATGGTTCAAGAGGAGGAAGACTGGGATATAAAGACTTTCCCACGCCTTCGATATGGGCATATACTGTTTTGCATTTCCAGGCGTACAGGCGAGGGTCGGATGCACAACGATTATACGATACCACCAACATGATAATGGCCCTCTGAATATCTAATATCAAAGGGACTTCATTCTACCCAATATCCCCTCTCCTAACACCGACCTACAACCTACTCCCCACCCCCTCCGTCTCCTCAATCCTAAAAACATACTTCACAGCACTGGCCTCCCCATCCCTCAACTTCTCCAAGGCCTTCTGTACACCTCCCAACCCCCCGGCCACAACTTCCACCGGATGCGCCTTAAACCACCCCTCCGCCAACCCTCTCGCCATATACCGAAACCACACGTACGCAAAATCCTTCGCATCACTATGACTCGACCCCACAGTTGTAGTACTTTGCTTTACGCCGTCTGCTAACCCGTGATACTCCTTCCCCGGCAGAACCAACGTAATCTTGCCTCCAGCCTTTTCAAGCACCTCTCCGATATTCGTCCACGATCCGTGATCCGACACGGCGTCCAGCGCATGCCACAACTTCTTCCCCTGCAACGCGTCCCGGATCCCTTGCACCGCCTTCTCGTCTCCGTCCCTGTAATCGACCACCGCATCCCCCTTGGACCGATCGAGCAGCGTTTCGACGTAGGGCTGTCCGCGGCCCGCGACCGCGATGATGGGGTGGATGTTGGCGCGCGCCGCGAGCTTGATAGCATATGCGCCTACGGCCGAGGCGCCGCCGTACACCACGAGCGGGGTTGGAGCTTCATTTTCTGGTCGCGGGGCCCAGGGCTCCGGGAGCCCGAGACGTAGATGGAGGCCGATTGCGGCGGTCATCGCGGCGAGAGGGATGGCGGCGGCGTCTAGGTTGACAGTCAGCTTCTGGAATTTCGAAACGCACTCTTATGATAGACAAAGTGGGGTGTTTAATAGTCCGCTCAGGAAGCAAAAAGAAGAGCTGAAACATACCTTCAAACCCTGTGCCCTCGGGAATCTTAAACGTAGTATGCTGCTCCCCCAGCGCGTATTCCGCAAAACTTCCCCCCTTCGTCCTCATCTCGTGGAAACTGGCGACGCGGTCTCCGGGCTTGAATTCCCAGACTTGGGACCCCACGGCGTGAACGACGCCTGCGATGTCGTCGCCGGTGTTGGCGGTTTCGTTGAGCCACATGGGGACTTTCCTGCGATTGAAGATTAGAGGAGGAGAGTATGGCGAGCGGAGTGGATGGGAGATTCTTACCAATCTTTGGGATTTGAACCCGAGACCACGACTTTAATGACGAGTTGTGTAGGTCCTGGTTCGGGGATTGGCGAATCGACGATTTTGACGACGGGGCCGACGGATACGATGGCTTCTTTCATGATGGGCGTGATTCGATTCTGTTCGATTGGTTGAGGATTTGATTGTAGGGAATTGAGTATCCAATGGGTCAATTATTCGCTTTGGAAAAGTATGAAGGGTAATTGGAATTGTTCTTCGTGCTAGAGCAATGTCGTCGATTGATCGCTATCTAGATATAAGGGATGGTATAGAGTTATGACCTCACTCAATTGCAATTCCAATTCCGAAAATAAGACCCAAAAATTTATTTCACAAATCACAATCGCGGGCCTCCTACTACTCTTATAACTACCCCCATTCCGTTTCCCCTCCCAAGCTCCCAAGAATACCCCTCCATCCAATTCCATGTCCACAAAATCCATCCCAAGTCCCCAATTAATCATGACGTTGATTGCGTGATTCCATAGCCCACACTACCCCACTATTGACCACGCCCATGCAAATAGCCCGACATCAAGCCCTAGCCCCTAGCCTGAAATGGGGCATCCACATAATTAGATCCACTCTCCTCTCCCTTTTTAACTCCACCTTTCTTAACTCCGAGCTTACATAACAGTACAGTCCATACACCAAAACTGCCCTTCCCCAACTTTCCGCACATGAGATGCGACTTCCACTTCCGATTATCACTCACGTTCGGAAATCGAGAGCCGGGTCCTTGCCTATCGGGCCGATCAGCGAAGGTGAGGGGAGAAATGAATATAGATACAACATCTTTACCTCGGGATATAGTTGCATGTACTTTTTACATCGCTTACATACGGCATTGTGTTGTATTGCGATGGCTGTGCTGTGTATGTATTGGGATAATGAAACTATGCACGACCGCCACGATTCAAGATAAGAAAGATATAATGCAATCACTGCAATCACTGCAATCACATCCAGCCAAGCACAGCACACAGGAAGACAAACACAATATTCAACTGTATTCATCAACACTCCTCTTTCCTTTCCTACTACTTCTCCCTCCATCTCTCTCTCCCTCTCCCAATCACCCACCCACCAACCCCCACCTCCTTACAATCTTTTCTCTCCTTTCTCCCTCTATATGTAAAAAAGGACAGCAATGCATACATGCACCAAACGTGTCGAGTACCCATAAAATTAATCTTAACAAGAATCAGTCCAAGAACCAAAATCCCAATGCCTATTCCCAAGCTTGGAAACCCAGCCCCAAAAACTCCACAAAGACAAGAGTGAGGCCGTTTCAGAAAGACAAAAAAGTACAAAAGGTTGGTTTGGTTAGACACCGCACACAATCAAACACCGTTGAATCCCCCTTCACTTCCAATGGACTGGCACTGGCACTAACCGGGTGCCTTCTCAACGACATGCTTCAAGATTGTGACAATGAGCCCAGAGAAACGCCTGCACCTGCCTCGATAACGCTCCAACAAAAGATGGAAAAAAATGCCCCGTTGAGTATTCGAATGGGGTGGGGGAATAACCGTTTCAACCAAACTCGAGAGACTGCTCCTCCGGTTCTTTCCATTGACAAAAGGATACATAAAAACGAGGTGTTGCGGTGGCGGATTGTGTTCCCCACCATTATGCAACACTCACTACGCCTGCGTTAGCGAAAGAAGAATATTTATCAGCGCCACACGCTCTTGCCTCCACCCATAAGGGAGCCTCGAGATCCGCTTGTGAGTCGCACAGGATCCCTCTTGAGCGTGGAGCTTTCCCTAGGCCGGTCATCTCCTGTCACAGACAAGGTCGTCCGTCGAGCAGCCCCTTTAATTACGGGTGCTGTCCTTGGACTGAGCACGCTAGACTGCCAGCCCTCGCCTTCCTTCTTGCCCATGCGCCTCGCAGCACCAACGGATAGAGCATTCTCATTTGGCGGGCTGCATGAGGTTGCGGCAGTGGGACTGCGGCGACGATGAGCTCGGCTTGCTGCAGTCATAGATCCCTGGTTAGTCGATGACCGTCGCTTTATGGCATGACCAATCGTACGCGCATCTGAATGCGTCCATTTCTCTTCATCTGAGCCCGAAGAAGCTCCGCTTTCCGCTGTGGTATGATCTGGGGAATGTGGTGCATGTTGCACCATGCTCAACGTGGATGGGCGCACAGTATTGGTTCCAATCTCACGCAGTGGGGAAAGCGGCGAGCGCTCAGAGTCGGAAGAATACGCGGCCATAGTCGGTGGAGGTGGAGGTGAGGATCCATCCGCCTTCTTTGACAAAAATCCGGCCTGGAACCGACTCGAGCGCGGTTTGAGATCCATCGAAGCTTGCGGAGGAGTTGGAATTGGCGAGGAACCTGTGTGCTCCGGAACAGAAACCGGAACCGGAACCATACTCGAAATGGGTGGAGGTGGAATGTCCATTGACGAGTTGGTGGGAGTCGATTCGAACTGCTCGGGTGTCTTTTGGAACTCAGCCAGTGTCCCGTTCTCAGTGTCATCCCTCCAGCGTACCCCGCGCTTAATCTTTGAGGGCGACTTCTTCTTGGGAGTGAATTGAACCCCCTTCTTAGCTGGGCCCATCTTTCGTCGTCGTGGTGAGCCCTTCATTGGAGACATGTTGAGATGAGGTGGTGCTTCCATGACTGGTTGCAACGGTGGAAGCGAGATCGGCTTCATGGGAGAGGGGTCTTTAATATGAACTGGTTTCCTTCTTTTAGGAGTTCCCTTATTTGATGGGGCGAAGTATTCGGTGACAGGAAGACCATGCTCAGGTCTGATAGCCTGTGACGAGGCATTGGTGCATGAGTTCATCACCTTAGTGAGAATCCTCCTGGCAGCCTGTACAGCCTCGGCCTCGTCCATTTGAGTGATTTGGTTGAGGATCGTAACAGTCTCAAGGTGTGCTTCAACGAGAACCTGCACAATCGCTGCATCTCCACCCTTGTCTTGTTCTAGCATGACTGTATATGCTTCCCGATCCGCTATTGACTTGAGCAGTTCGTATTCCCGAGTGAGGTTAGCCGCATCATGCGTGTCCGTAGATCCGTCTACTTCACTGAGCTGGCGTAATCCCACCTGTAAAGCAGTGTCGAGCTTGCTAGTCCAGTAGGTCCTCTCAATCTTTCGGTGACAATGCTGTCGGGTTTGCTCAAGTTCGACTGAAACTCCTACTGCTTCCTTCCTCATCGCTGTGAGCGCTTCAGGTGCCTCCTCCTCTTCTCGACTTTCACGGACATTATCGAATGCAGCGATCCATGATTGAATTAGTCCCACCCGCTTCTCGGCCTGTTTCAACGTCTTCATCGTCATGAGTCTAGCCCGTCTCTCTTCAGTTGAGTCATCAAAAGCCTGGCGCAAGCGCACGATGGCTTCACGGAGGATACCTTCCTTCTTTTCACTATGCTTCTGGAACTTGACAAAAGCGCTGCCTTCAAAGTCCTTCTGCTTCTTCATGAGCTCGTCAATAAGTGCTCTCTGCTCGTCGATTTTCTTTAAATAGTCCTTGACGTGACGGTTAACGTTGAACACGTTCTTTGTGACCTTCGTTTGAATATTCTTCGCACGATTGGCGTAACGCAGTGTGTTCTGGGTCTCGTCAAAATGAGCACTCGATGGGCTGACACACACTATCATGACTGTTCGGCAATTTCCTCCCAGGGAGAATTTGAGCAGACGTGTGAGTTTCGAGTTTCGATATGGAATGTGATTTCGCTTCCGCGGGTCGCAAAGAGCATTGATACAGCTTCCTAGTGCGAGAAGTGACTTATTAATATTGGCACCTTCCAGCAGGCGCTCTCCGCGATTCTTCGTTACGCTCGCTCTTTCACTGCCTGCTAAGTCGATGATGCTCAGTGTTGCCATTGTGTGCGGTTCATTGACAGCTGCATTGCGGTCCTTTGACGATAAATTGATTTGAAGAACGGCGTGTGATCGAGATGATGTCGCGTTGGCTTCCGTTGGTGACATGGTTCGGTATTCGTTACCACGTACAATGATATCCATTACTTCTTGGACCTAGATAGAATTAGCAAATCATCGAGAGATACGCGGAACCTATCTTACACTCTGTGGACGATGGCTGGAGAGGCCCGCAACCGATACAGTCTGGTTTGCGTCCTCTCGCAGCATGAGCGATGTCTTGCTTCCGCCTTCTACGAGTAGATCCCGGATTGTCTCGTTATAAATTTCCAAGTAGGATAGTGTTACCTCTGTGACTTTTTCATCTTGCATGTCCTGTATCCGCTCGAATAGCTCCTGCATTGTGAGGAAAATAATGCCTGGTTGTTGTGATGTTCCCCTACTCCCAGTCAGCGCATTCCGGCGAATAGCTAATGAAATGTGATATCGTACGTGATAGTATGTGTCTTGCCACAACCGGTGGCGCCATATGCGAATACAGTGGCATTGTATCCGTCCAAAACGCTGTCCAGCAGGCTTTTTGTTGTTGCTTCATAGACATCGGCCTGAGTGGTATTTTCGTCAAAAACACGGTCAAAGGCAAAGGTCTGGTCTTTGACTCGCTTGCCCTGGGGCACAACTGAGCGAGAGAATCGCTGAACGGGGTTATCCTCGGGAGGATCAAATACTCTGATCATCTGTTAGTAGGCAAGCACTTTGGTGAGATATTGGCAGACGGCAAACGTACAAACATCTGTCGTCTACAATCTTGATAACAGGACGAATTCCCTTCTGGTGCAGTTTCGGGGTCGGCGCAGCAGCAAGTGAGCCATCTCCAAGAAAGAGAGTCTGGTCGTCTGTTTTTGCTAATTGGGCTGCTTCTCGGATGGTAAAAGGGCGGACTCGCACGGTGACGGAGATAGAGGACGCGCCATCGGCAGCCATTGTGGCAGGCTGGTTGGGAGCGAAGCGGCGGAAAATGAATGTCGAGACTCCTATGAAGCTTCCGGTATTCGCACGAGTTCACTGCTGGGCGGTTAGTTGTTGTTGTTGTTCATGTGTTCGTGTGTCGTAGTTGCTGGTCGCAGTTGGTCTTTCCGACAACGCAAGTAAACAAAATGGCCCGTGCGCCATAACAGACAGGGGTCAGGGTTCCTGCATAGATGGCGGCGCCGGACTGCCCAGGTGAAATTGAACGACAACGCAGAACGCACGCACACGTGAAGGGCACTGCACCTGCGCCTGGCACAACCCCAGGTCCATGTCTCCGTCAACCTGGGCATCCACTTCCTATGCGCATCCATTAGTGCTAACTTATTCCAAACCCCCCTTTACCCGCCCCATCCCCCCATTATGAAATCTGCGCCTGCAATATCTTGAGCTATTCTGAGATATGCAAGTAGCAAGCCCGGCGTTCTGTTACATTGTGTCGATTGAACTCATCGCAATCACTCAAAATCGAGTTCACTATTGCACGTGGGAACAGTCGTAGCAAGCACAATTTAATTCATCAAACTGATCAGTATAGGGGGCCCCCGAATAAAGAAAACAAAACAAAAACTTTCATAGGCCACTGCCGACTACTTCGAGCAGCGCCTCCACCTCCACAGCTTCGAATCCAATGGCTGCCAGTCGTAAACAGAAAGCATTCCACAGCCAGGCTTCAAGTCAGGATACAGAGCCCTTTCAAAGTTGCAAGTCCCGTTCCTCGGGCTGACCCGTCATATCAGCATCGCCAGCAACCTATTTGGTGCACTTCTGCCACTGTACGTACACGACTTGGGTGAACTTGAGATCAGTAGAGTCGGTAGTGAGCAGACCAGTAGCCGAGGTTCCACCGCTCACATTCTCAAGGCGGACCTGGGAGTTGATGTTGAGGTTGCCAGCGGCACCGCAAGGCGACCAGACGACCGAGGTGCTGTCGGCCTCATCGTGCTTCAAGTAATCACCAGTGAGGGGGCCCTGGAAAACATACTCGGTGCTAGACTGTTTGGGGAGTCAGATCAGAACCATATTGTTACCGGGGCGAGATTGTTACCTGTGTCTGTTGACCAGAGAAGTAGTAGGTCGACTTGAGCGTACCCTTGATACCCTTCTGGATGGCGGCATATCCACGGTAGTCGGCGCTGAGGATGGAGTACTGGAAGCCACCGGGGTACCTGATGTCGACGTTGAGCTGGCAGTTCTTGCGGGAGTCGGTAAGAGGAATGCCGGGTCCCCAAGAGGCAATGTAGGCATCGAAGATGAGGGTGACGGTGGACTTGTCACCAGAGATCTGGGTGCTCATGGTACCCTGGGGGCAACCGGTTCCACCATAGGTGACACCACGGATTTCGACCTATCCAAGTCAGTACTTGATATCAAATAATTAAGCAGAGAACAAACCTGGCCTGGTGGTGGGGCATCACCGAGCTCAACACCGGGAATCGACTGCGGGAGAGCAGCGACAACGGGAACGAGGGCAGCCAACCACTTCATGTTGATGTTTGGTTTGAGTTGGGATTGTTCGGTGGAACTGGTAATGAGCAATGTAGAGTGATGAGCTTAAGCTGTGGAACTGGAGACTGTGACTGGCGAGTGGATGAAGATCAATATGGAGGGAATTCACTGGGATTTATATACCAATCCCTCGGCTACTCCGCAACTGACCCGGGTGCAGAATACGGCTCTGATGCATCTGCTATCGATTAATGCAACCTTTCGTTCAGTACGACCAGGTCGAGGTATCTGCCGCCAAGTCGTTTTTTCAATCTCCAGTACGGATGGACCGGCGGGCCGGCACTGGCCAGTGGTCGAGAAACGCTTCGTAGAGCTCAGGTGAGTTCGTGTTCGTTGTGCACATTGTTGCCATGTACCGCAAACACTGTCCAAAGTTTGCCTCCACGCCGAAGTCCAATCTCTAGGAACCGACATTATCAGCCACTGACGGCTCGAGCATTTGCCTGTAAGCACTGCACTATCCTCTCATTGATCGGCTGCGTGGCAATTCATTTCGGTGGCCATGGGCTGGAAACAGAGAGATCCTGGTCGACGACACCTGCAAGGCCGGTAGCATTGTTCTTTGCCATGTCCTAGACCAGGAATCTGACCGATGTGCTCGTATGCTGCAATCCAGGCGTGTGCTACCGTGTGTTGATAGAGGCAACAATATGCGATACGAAGCTTTGAGGGTGAAGGGAGCTTGGACGAGAAAGAAAATCCCATCAGATGACAGTAGGCAAGCCGTGTGTTGCGCCGGCATGGTTCGGCTAGTTCGCTTGCTGGTGGGTCTCGAAATGCAGGACGGGCAGCACGGTTCTGATAGATTGTGGTTGAATTGATTGAATATAAAATTCTAGGGTGCTGATCCTGAATTAGAACATCTGGAGTGAAGACTTGGCAAGGACAGGAAAGAAGAAGTTAGACGACCCCACAAAAGCACGAGTTTTTCATATATGCTCCTCGTATGGCGATACTATTGTATATTCTCACTGGTACCGAGCGCTGAAAATAGTATTCTGTTGCGCTCGAAAACTGTCGTGAGCGAGGTTGTGGAGAGGCTCCATGTCGTAGATCTCTAAACGGGATTGCAGAGATTGATGTGTAGATTAACCTTAAATTAATGCTTGTCAGTAAACCGTGGCCAGAAACCCTGCACTAATCCAACTTGGCCAGCCGGCAGCCTGCAAGGGCACTCGCTGGATCTGGATCACGACGTTAAAAATAACAGCCCAAAATGCAATCGCCGTATGAGCATGTCAGGTTACGGTAGGCTAGCGATGGGACGAGCGATTCAACTCCAAAAGGGTATCGTGATGCTTCCAGGCCCGCCGGCCTGAGCCGATACACAGCGTTCTGTATACAGCCGACCGCAAGGCTTGGGTGGAATAGATTGAAAATTGATTACACACAGCTCGTCACGAAAGGCGCGACCAGCGCTGCATGGCACTCGACGACTTGGCAGCTGATACGATACCTTCGCCCGGTTGTTGACATCTGAAGAGGAAAGACACCATGTCGTGACAACTTCAACATGGCCAAAGGATTTGAGTCGAAGGGTTGGAGGCAGCAGATACGAGACTACGACAAAGTCGCTTGGAAGAAGAGAAAAGGACAGTTTGCACTTTACGTTTATCCAGAACCTCAAACGATACTGCAAGCTCCAGCGCAAGCGCAAACGTGAATCGGCCCCCTTTCGCGATTGTCGACGAACGAAACTCCAACGTATCGCGGGAATGGAACAGGAGAGGCTCTTTGTTCAGAACTCGAAAGAGATTGAATTGTAGGCTGTACACGTGTGGTGCATAGTGCACAATGGACATCCAAGGTTGAATAAGCCGGGTAAAGGCCGTTGCCTTTCTTTCCAGTAGGTTTTTATGTTCGAAATATACTTGAAGATTCAGAAACGAGGAGCAGACTACTGTCTACAGGTACATCGTAGACCATAGTGTTCCATGATAGACTTTTCAAGCCCGTCGGATCTACCGGAAAGGTCGCGATAGATGCTGCGAACGCCTAGATCGACGTGACCGATGAACCCATTGAGGCCGAGAAACAATCACACGAGAAAGTCAGGAAGAGTCGGAACTCGCGGTTCCAAAGAGCTGCGCCGAGGTCAGAAAGGACAGATTGAGTGGACGCTGGACTCGAGCTGCTTAACAGAAATGGAATTATTGGGGCTATGTATGTGAACGGGGTCAAGACTGCATCTTCGGACAGCTCTCGGAGGAAGCGCCAGACTGGGCGTGAACAGTTCGCAGACCTCGGCGCGTGGCTTTCGACAAAAGCGCGGCGTTCGAACTAAGCAAAAGAAGCGCCTATGACCGTACAATTCGGAGGGGTATAATCAGATGGCGGGGAGATGAAGATGGTCATGGAAGAAAGATGAAATTTGATGGCCAGGGAAGGATTGGGAGAGATGGAGTTGGAGTTCGGCCATCCGACCTGTCCGCCCACGATTGGAAGGAAGGGGCACCGCCACAAAGATCATGGCGTCATCTCAAATCGCCAGTCTTTTGACAAATCTCTGGTTTACACAGCTAGACATAAAAGCAACTGCGCGCCATTTGCCTCCCCTCCTCAATTTTTTGAGCAGACGATCGCCAATACAGCTCCATCATCTTCAAACTGAAGTTCCTTGCAATTTCTGCGCTTGTTATAGCTTGTTGCACGTCTATGTCATTCTTGTCGCGATTCATCAGGCAGTTCAGTATGAGTTCCACCCCCGCAGCTCCGATCTCGACGCCCGCCGGCGCAGAGACAGCCACGGTTGCAGCAGGATGCTTCTGGGGCGTCGAGCACATGTACAGGAAAGAATTCGAAAAGAAGGGGCTTTACGATGCGCGCGTAGGATACATTGGTGGCGATTCCGATAATCCGAGTTACAGAGCAGTATGCAGTGGGAACACAGGACGTACGTGTATTCAAAACTCCGTTCCGTGAATTATTGTTAACTTTTATACAGATGCCGAAGCTCTCCAAGTAACGTACGACCCCAAACAAGTCACATATGGCACTCTCCTCGAGTTCTTCTACAAGATGCACGATCCAACGACATCGAACCGACAAGGCCCAGACGTTGGGTCGCAGTATCGCAGCGGTATCTTCTATCACAATGAAGAGCAGGAGAAGATTGCAAGAGAAATCACAGATAAGGTCAACAAGCAATGGTGGAAAGGCGGCGTTGTATCGGAGATCTTGCCCGCAGGCAAATGGTGGGACGCCGAGGCCTATCACCAGCTTTATCTACAGAATAGTAAGTCATTTCTCGATGCACAGGGGGATCATTGCTGACAAAGAGAAAGATCCCTCGGGATACGAGTGCCCCTCACATTTCCTCCGAAAGTTCCCGCCTCTGGAGTAAATGTTCAATGACGTGAACTGTGAAGAAACTGAAAATCATGACAAATTGGGATGAAGGAATACTTCCACAGTAAGGTAATTAGGCATCAGGTTTAAATATATATTCTTTGATGAGTTGGACTTCAAGCTCTAGATAGATACGAATAATGATTTCAACAATACAAATCACAAGCATGTTCAAATAATCCGATGTCCAATAGGAATCCATATATTGCAAGACTATGCACACCCACCAATCCAACCCACCAAAACTACCGCAACGTCGGATTTATAGTTTCGCAGTCGCAGGCGGATCCCTAGGGCACAAACAACAATCAGCATACAACTCTTTATCACCCACAAAACGTATCCCCAATTGCCACCCGATCGTATTTTATGAATTCCATCCACTTCTAATAACCATCCTCCCCTTCAATCCATACACACATAAACTATAGCAAAGGACGCTTACGATGGCGGCATAGTATCAAAAGTCTGCGCAACCTCCTTCTCCCAATGCAGCTTCGCTTTTCCAAAGATCTCCGCCGCAGGCTGGAACTCCTTCTGTCCCTTGGGCAGAAGACCAGTGCGCAGGATGATAGTATCGGGACCCATGACGTGTTGGTGATGGTAGATGTGCGACGTGCAGTTCTTGCAGAAGAAGCAGTCGACGGCTTTGCCTGTGGTGGGTGTTAGGTCGGGTCTAAGGGGGGAGGGAAGTACGGGGGAATCAATGTACCGGATTCGCCGTAGTAGGTGTATTTTCCCAGGCTGTCTTTGCCCTTTGTGATCGTGAGGGCGGAGCGCGGGACGATCTGATTTAGGGTGAAGACAGAGCCCGAGAGGTATTTGCAGGTGTCGCAGTGGCTGGGGGAGGATGTTAGTTTAGGTGCGAATCAATCCAGACATCTAAAATGAAGAAAATCACAACAAATACACAACACCACCAATTCCCCCCCGAAAACAGAAATAAGATAGGAATAATAGAAGAAGAAGAGGATAAGAACTTACCAAAGAATGTGCCCCTGCTGATCCTTCTCCAACTTAGCCTTGAACTCCGTCTGTCCGCAAAGACAGTGTCCATCAAAGCTCGTCATGATATCGATAATAGCCAACTCTTTCAAAAATAGACCAATCTAATAAAAATTGCACAAATCAAATTCAATCCTAATCCAATTCGTCACTAACAAGACATCAAGGTCCTCATCTGCCACGGGGCAGCCAACGTCTTATATAGCCTTCCCTTCCATTTTACCCTACACTGCACTACCCTACCCTACTCCCCACGTCCTCCTTTCCCCCTTCCAACCACACCTCTCCTACTCTTCTTATCCCGACCACTTGTATCCACTTGTCTCCGTCCAAGCTCTATGCAGAGCCCCCTCAATCCCCGGGTCCGGGGGCCCCCTCATTCGATGTCGATATGACGTCTCCAATGGCGTGTTGCATTTACATTTGTTTGGAGATGCGAAGGCATCGGTACTCTGGTGTACCAACATCTCATATTTTTCCCCCCTTGTAGGAAGCAATCCCAAACGTTCATTTCCATCTCATTCTCCCCCTCCCCCATAATCCCAATTCAAGTATAGCGACCCTCAGCACCCCCAAGACCCAGGCATCCACCTCGAAATTCAAATGACGCCAGTGGGGCATTCTACAAAACCCTTCCTTTCTTAGACAAAACAGGAGACACAAATGCGCCAACATATCGGCTCACCCATCCCCATCTCCTAAGCATCTGCGGATCCGCACGTGCAGACGCGGCTGAGATGCGGCTGCGAGGACGAAAAGGTGGGATGTGACGTCGGCATTGGGTTAGGCGGGGGTTTGCTTCTCTTGGTCACCCCGCCAGGAACGCACGCGCTACGTATGGTGCCATTTTTTTCTGAGTGTGAATTAGTAAGTGGGTCTGTGAGGGATTGAATGGGGAGGGGAAAGAGACATGATAATGATGAGGGAATTGGTTGGTGGAGTTTTTGGGAATTGATTGGATTGCGTTGGATTGGATGTCTGGTTTTGGAATGGGGATGCGGAGCGCGGTGCTTGGGAGTTACGTTTTCGGTGGGTTTGGTAGGAGGGGTAGAGGGGTAGGGGTAGTAGAGTGTGGGAGTGGATCTTCCGGTTTCTCATCCTGTAAAGGTCGCTGCGCTCGCGACTCCATCATTTTTTAATCGAAGGCAGAGAAAATATGCTGATGCAAGGCACAATTCGCAACAAAAAGAGAAAGAGACATTTGCGGGACGCAATTGGATACGTTTGGCTGTTAAGTATATACATGGAATTCGGTCTGAATACTAATCAGATCTCTAGACTCTTGTCCCCATTTTTTTCCCATGATAACAACTAAGCACACAAATCCGCATCCAGACTTGTCAATCCCTTTTCATCCCCTCAATCGACCTCGAGCAATTGATACCGGCCACCGTGTCGATCCAGCGCATCTTCTACGCGCTCCATCACTGCGAGCACTTTTTCTTCTTCGAGCCGACGACCCACAACTTGGACTGCTACGGGGAGACCGGCCATCTTGTCTGCGTCGTAATGCTTATATGCACCCTTCGCGACACCATTGAGCTTCTTGAAATTGAAGGAAGCAGGGAGTTGGTCTAGTGCAGGGTCGACGTGTGTTACGGGAATGATACCGGCGGCATAATCCAACTAGGATACCATCAGCCTGGCAGTTGCCCACGAAAACGAAAAGAAGTGCTTACGAGGTTGAAGAGAAAAGTGTATCCACAGCTACTGACAGCGTCGTGCATCCCATCATGCGGAACTGCCGGCGTCGCATTAGGAGGCGTGATCATAAAGTCCATCTTCGCCGTCTCGGACCACCACTGAAAGAATCTGTTCTTGTATGCTTCGCGCTGTCCAGCCAATTTCCAATACTCGTGCGCCGATTTGGGATGCCAATAACGCAGCAATCCCGCCCAAATACTATCCCCCTTGACATACTTCACCCACAGATAATGCAGATATTTGATGGGTCGCGGCAGGCGCATGTAAAAGTACATTTGGGCGGCCCCTGCATCGTTCCACTCCCCAGAGCGGAAATGTGACATGAAGGTGTTTCCACCATCGCTCATGAGTAGTTGGGATGCGAGGAGGAGAGCTTCGTAGGGAGATGGTGGAGTCACATCGAACACTTCATGGCCCTCGGCGGCTAATGCTTTTGCGACTTGATCCAATGCTCGAGCGCACGCTGGAGAGGGATCTACTACACCATCTGTTCGCATGACGCCTACGCGGAGTTTCTTCTTCTCCCGATACTCTTCCACTATATGCTCTCTCCACTCGAGAGGGTGAACAGTGTAGTCGTACTTCCATGGCTGCATACCGACAAAACTCTTGGTGAAATAGGTTAAATCGTTCAATGTGCGTGCCATCGGGCTGAAGACGCTGGGAATAGCTTCTTGCCCAAACATGCTGGTATTAAACCCGGACTTAGGCCATCTACCAGTCGAGCATCGTAATGAATAACATCCAGAAAAATGGGCAGGCGCTCTTACGGACCCAGCGACGTCTGAGCCAATACCGATTCTACTTCCGCCAAAGGCCAAGAGAGCTGATTCGCCACCCGTGGAGCCACCGGGTGAGTATTTACTGTTGTGAGGGTTAGTAGTACGGCCCCAGACATCGTTGGTGGACTCAAATGACAGGAGCGTTATGGGAAGGTTGGTCTTGACGAAGGGAACGGCGCCAGCATCTTTCAGTAGTCGGACCATTCCACCATCTTCAGTGTAGGCATTGCCTGTATTTCTTGAATAGCCAACCGATACGTCGAACCCTTTAACCTGTATCGAGTCCTTTAGTGACACGGGGATACCGGCGAGAGGGCCTTTTAGATTTATTTCATTCTTGGCCCACTCTTCTGCTTCCGGGAAGAGAATCTCGGTCACGCAATTTGTCTTCTCTTGGGCTTTAATCGCTACTTTGCCGTACGCACGCAGGATATCGATGGGGTTGGTGACTTGTTTGTGCACATCTTGGACGAGCTCCTGGATGGGCTTGCCTAGTATAGTGCGCTCTTGAGGAGAAAGGGGGTAGAGGTACGTCTGCGGGAGAGAAGCAATCTTGGATGCTCGCTCGGTCTGCTTCCGCTGGCTATGTGTGCGTTAGCCTGTGTGGTTGCATACACTGCTGCTATCGAGCTTTGGAAGTGCGGAGGTGTACCAGTCCCGCCGATGCTGTCGGTACTCTAGAATGCCCATGTTTCCTGTCAATTGTAGCAGATACAGCTGTGGTAATTGGAAGATGAAGGATTCAGACGACGAGGAGCCGTCTACTATTGTCTCTGCATCGGAGCGGTTATCGGCGGCGGAGTGCTGATAAGTGTCACAAAGAAAGGCGGAAAGAGTGCGGAGCTCGACCGAGGTCATCCTTCACGCTTGGACTTACTGTTTTGGGACAGCTTTGGCAGCTAACCCCACCCTTATCAACTTTCAAACTCCCATCCCGTTCTCACACTCATGCTTAGAGATACCTACCAACGGTGGTATGTACAATCACTACACAACGATATCGGCCACCCTTCTTTGGCAAGTAGATAGCAGCGAACAGTTGAAATCAATTGCTTTCCACTCTGATCGGTGTTGGGTTCACGACTCATATTCGCCAGCTCAGCCTTCATCGACCTTCACCTGCAGCTGTCCTCTCATATGTTTCTGAGACGACTCTGTCTCTTCAGTAACACGTTACTGCGCGCCACATCGAACATCCTAAGCCCACGCCCCACGCTCCCAGGTGTCTGATTGAGCCTCAACTTCTGCTAAGCAAACTCCCGCGCGCGATGCTGGGCGGGCGAGCTGGCTGCGGGACGGGGAAGCGTAACAAGCAGCCGTCATTGCCGCAGCGTCGACTGTCGTCCACAAGATGTCCAGGGCGAACCATGGCGACCGATCCTTCCAGGCCGCCAGAGATGCGTTGCCTCTGAATGGTATTGCACCGAACTGTAGTTTTCATTTGACAGGGTGGTTCCAAGGTTGCGTTATGCTGTACGCGCCGTATCGGGTCCGTGCCGCGCTCGGAGCTTTTTTGAAGTAGCGCGATGCAGGTCCCTCATTGGCCAGGCCAGCGACTACTCAAAATGCCATGAAACGAATGAAGACGCTCTACGATGCTGACAAGAATAGACATGGCCATAGCAACCCTCCAGCCATCTGTTTGGCACCACCACTACACGAATATTGTTGGGGCAGACAATGTCAAGTCGAGTATTTAAGATGTCCTGGACGCAGCTCTCTGGAGACATTATCAAACAACACAACATCCAACTCCTCGACCTTCCATACTCTTGACGAGTTTCCTTTTTCTCTTTTTTCCTTTATTTCCTTGTTTCCTACTCTTTTGGGTTTCATCTGTTGTCCTTTGGCCGGTCCTCGTTCTTTCTGTCTTCTGTCTTACGCCTTCTTTTTGCTAGCAGATTACTATCCCTTCATTGCTACACAGCGCTTTCTGGCCATCAGCGACGTCCGTCTCTTCACGACAACTCCACGACAATCATTTCTGAAACCCACTCAAACTACCAACCAACCACTCCGATCAAAATGCAGATTCCCGAGTACGGCGCCGCTCCTTTGAGCAAGCTCTTCTGCCTGGTCCGCGTCCTCCAGGTGATCTCCATGCTGGTTGTCATCTCTGTCACTTCCAACTTTGTCTCCCTCATTGTGTCGACTGGCGTGGAGCCTCCTCAAGAGATTGTTGGAACTTTGAGCATCGTAAGTGATATCAACTATCCCCTATGTTTTCTCCAATCTAACAGTGGCCAGACCTGCATTGCCACCCTCTACATCTGTGTCAGCATTGCCTTCTACTGGTCAGGAGCCAACCTTGGTCTTTTCGTTATGGCCGGTGTCGATGGACTTCTTCTCATCGCCTTCATTGTCATTGCGGTAACAGTCGGCAAGCCATTGTCTTTCCTCAACTGCTACGTGATCGGACAAACTTCCAAGGCGGTGGATGCCCAAAACGCATATGCCTTTGTCGTGTCTGTTGCCAAGAACATCAATACCAACGGCACCGGCTTGGGCTTCTGGGCCGGAGCGACCAAGTCCAACTGCTTCCAGGCCAAGACCATCTGGGGCTTGAGCATTGCTCTCTGGTAAGTTGAAACCTTTAGAGATCGAATTACGGGAAGAGAAAACTAATAGCAATGCAGCATTCTGTTCACTGTGTCTTGCACTCTTCTCCCGGCTCTCTTCTACAAGAACAAGAGGGCCAACGCTCCCCCCAAATCCGTCGAGTCGGCCTAAGTGAGGCAACGAGCACCAAAAAGTACCATTGTCTTCTGCTTCACTGCGTGAGGAAAATGGAAAAGGGGATCGAATATAATCCGTTTAGCAAAGAGAAAGCGGATGACTTAAAGATGAATTGATCATCGACAAACGCCACCAACCAAAAAAGGAGCGACCAGCCACCAACCAAAAAAATTCACAGCCCAAAGGGGCATCAAAAACATTTCAGGGAAGGAGTTTCTTGGGTCTTTTTATCATCTCTGTTTTTCCTCGTTCCAGACATTGAATGTCTCTAATCATAAACTAATGACCATGACGTCGCACACACTCCAATAAAACAATTTTCTTCATTGCCCATGCGCAAAATCTGCTTTGCATCTCGACTAGATCCAGTAAAGTCAAGTGATTATTGATTCGTAGGCAAAGTCCGGCGCAAGGAAAGGAAAAAGCAATGTCGGGTGCAGCCGAAGACAACGGGTGGAGCCGCGCCACTCTACAGAACAGCGAGTGCGAAACGAACTGGTGAAAAACAAAGCAAAAATTTCTCCTATGGTCAACTGGACAGTGGATTGGAAGATGCAAGCATGCAGCAGGCCCTGCAGGAGCTGGGAAGAGATGGACATGCATTGCATAGCGATCCAAGCTTCTTCCACTTTTGCTGACTCGTGCATGACCAGGAAGGATTGGTTGGTTGGTGGGGGGTAGAGCAGAGCTGTTCACTTGCTCTGCTTGCTCTGCTTGGGAGGGAGGGAGACAGACAGACATGTACATTTACGTTTCCCATGAGAATTGTAGCATCAAAGAGGGGAAACAGAAGAGTCAGGTGGTGAATTGGAGGGCAAATACGTGCATCAAATGCCCGAACTGGCGGTGCAGTGCGTAATGGTGCCTCCTCGGAAGCTGGTACTAGGAAGTGTTTCTATGATCACGAGTGCACTGCGGCGCTGCTCCAGATGTCGGCCAAGCTTCAATGCCCCTTCACCCTTCACCCTTCACCCCTCCACATGCCGCCATTGGGGGCTGGCCTACTACTGCTACTGCTTCGTACTATACTATATCATGGCTTCCGCTATCCGGCCAGCGTCTCCAGTCTTTGCCATTGCATTTGTCTTTTCACTTTCACCTTGACTGACTTTCGGCTGCCTGCTCTCTACCCGCTGGCGCTGTCTCAGACAACCCGCTGACATTGTTTTGACGTCTGGAGCCGACGCACGTCATTCGCCGCCTCTCCACGCCCAACCTATCGCTAGAGCTCCCGCCGAAACTCTCCGTCATTCTCTCTGGTCCACCACCCTCTCTCTCTGCAGGCTTCCAGCGTCCCGTCATCCTATCTTTATACCGACATAACCTCTGTTTTCGCATTGCATAGCGGGACAAGTTTCCACCACCCGTCGCCCATCATGTCTATGTCGCAGAGGTTAACCACCATGGAGGAGTATGAGCCGTGGAGCAGATCTGCTAGTCCCGATAGCAGACATCGCAAGTTGAGCTTCAATCCCGTCGGCACCTGGACGCCTGCTGCTTTCGAGGAGCCCGTGGGTGCCTTCGAGGTGCCTAAATGGAAGCGCATACGTGAGTTGCATTTGTCCCTCCACCCAATTCTTCTATCGCACAGCTGATCCCCTCCCAGTCCAAGTCTTCCTCGCCTCCATCTACTGCCTCTTCGCCGCCGGCGTCGTCTTCGGTTACGCTGCGATAAAGCCCGTCCTGATAGACGAACAAGTGTATAGGGACCAATGTACGCAGGAAGAGCTGGACGCCAATGTCATTGTTTGCTACAAGCAGGACCTGCGCCTCAATCTCATGTTCACAATTGCCGCCGTGTCCACAAACGTTGCTGCGCTTCCCGTCGGAACCGTCTTGGATCGCTTTGGGCCCAGAGTCAGCGGCATCATTGGCGCCATATCCATCACCATTGGCGCTTTGCTGTTCGCCTTCTCCCCAGAATTGCCCTTCGATGGCTATATTCCGGGATATCTCTTCCTTGCATTGGGAGGTCCATTTGTCTTCATCTCCTCGTTCCAGCTCAGCAACACCTTCCCGCAGTACTCGGGCAGCATCCTCGCCCTACTCACAGGCGCTTTCGACACCTCTAGCGCTGTGTTTTTGGTTTATCGCCTCATCTACCAAGCCAATGATGGCGCATTCCATATCAAGAAGTTCTTTCTCATTTACCTGATTGTTCCCGCATATATCATCATTGTTCAGATCTTCCTCATGCCTGCATTCTCCTACAAAACCGTCGGCGAGCTCGTGACCCAAGTCGAGGAAAGCAACAACGACGTCTTCCACGAATCCGACAACGAAGTCGAGGACCAGGACACTATAAACCGCCTACGCGAGGCCCGCCGTGCGCATCGCGATAGCATCGTCAGCGAGATCACCGAGCTGCTCGGTACTAAAGACGGCGCAGAGCAAACCAAAGAGGAGGAAAAGAAGAAGAACATCTCAGGCGTCTGGGGCGCTCTCCACGGCCTCCCCGCATCCCAACAAGTCCGCAGCCTCTGGTTCATTCTGATAATGCTTTTCACCGTTCTCCAAATGACCAGGATCAACTACTTCGTAGCCACCATCCGATCGCAATACACCGAGTTGCTCGGCGACTACGACAAAGCCGTGAAAATCAACGATTTCTTCGATGTAGCGCTTCCCCTTGGAGGCGTCATCTCCGTCCCCTTTATCGGTCTCATCCTCGACAACACAAGCACCGTCTTCACTCTGAGTCTCCTCGTCACCATCGCTACAAGCATCGGCGTGTTAGGTGTGATTCCCCACCTCTGGGCCGGCTACGCCAATGTGATTCTCTTCGTAATTTACCGCCCACTCTACTATACGGCCGTATCGTAAGTCTTACCCTCCCACCTCCCTCTTCACTGGAACCTCCTAACCCAAATTCCCACAGCGACTACGCCGCCAAAGTCTTCGGCTTCGCCACCTTCGGCAAAGTCTACGGCCTCATCATCTGTCTCGCGGGCCTCCTCAATTTCTCACAAACCGCCCTCGACGCCGTTACGCACAATACCTTCCACAACGATCCAATCCCCATCAATATCATCCTGCTCAGTCTCGCGCTTTTTGTCGGTATTTTCCTTGTCGGATATGTGTATAAGAAGAGCCACACGATTCAGCGTGAGGTTATTGAGGAGCAGGCTGAGAGCGCCAGGGAGCTGCTGATGCCAGGTGCAGCGGAGGCGAGTGCGAATGGGGTGGGATTTAGTGATTATGGATCTATGGCGCAGACCAATGGGGAGGATGTGGAGAGGGGGAGAAGATATTAGGTTGACTTTCTAAGAGTACTTCTTTTGGTTTGATTTGGTTATTATAGCATATGAGCATCAGCATGGCGTTTTTGGGGGTAGTTCTTTTTCTTTTTCTTTTCCAGTTCTTTTCTTGAACGTCAGTCACATCGTGGTATAGTATTGGATACTAGCCGAGGACACAACTGAGATTGGTTTTCCGAAGCCGATGACGAAGAGGCACGACGATTGCGATGGATTCATGGATGGATGTTGACTTGCTCATATAGCGAAGGCGTTTCTTGGGGTCCGGATTCCTCGCTGCATTATGTGTCAGGATGTTTTTATCCATCTCCGAGCGAGAAAATTGAAAGAGCAAGAAGAAGAGGAAGAAGAGGAGGAGGAATGGTATTCTGGCGCGATAGCAAGGCTAGGATCCATGTAAATACGTACTGCAACGCAACGTAGGATATCGACGAGGACGCAGATGCAAAAACATTGAAGTGCAAAAATGAAGAATAGTAAATACAATTTCCTGAATTGACATATCTACCATGTTCTACGCACCGGTGCGCCATGCGAGCGATTGGGCGTGGGTTTGTTCAACAACGAGCTAGTACTCAGCATAGATATTTTTATACATACGCACACATGCACACAATGATTCATTCACTTACTCACCCAACCATAGCCATCCATGAATACATATATATGTTTAAATTTTCAAGTCTTGTATTTCATTCCCTTTTGCCCCCCTACCACCTCTACTCCATTCCGTGACATTACATTCGTTAAAAGAATATCGGTAAAGAGAAAAGAAGAAAAGAAAAGAAAGAGAAAGAGAAAGAAGCACCCTGACACCGACACTACGATCCTCCTTTTCTCTTCTCTTCTCTTCTCTAACAGTCCATGCGTGACATGACATAATCATTGCATCGACATCAGCATCGGTATCGGTATCGACATCAGTATCAAACCCCCCTCCCTCTCTCTATAAAAGCAAAGAGAGAAAGAAGAGTAATGCAAGAAAGGAAAGGAAAAGAAAAGAAAAAAACAAGGAACAGGAACAGGAACATGACACCAGGAACACCCCCCAACGAACCCGAACCGAAGGAACCAGCCGAATTCATGAAATGGATGTGCGAACATAAGCAAACCACACACGAAGACAAACACACGCCATTGCCCATCCCGATACCCATCCTACCAATTGCCCATCCCGAACCCAAAACCCCCCCTTCTAACCTTCACCCAACACGTCACTTCTCCATTCCCTCTCCATGCTCTTCTTCTCGTTTCTCCTCCTACTTCTCCTCCCCCTCATTCCCCCCTACTCGTCCCGATAAAACTTCTTAAAAATCAAATGCAAAAACAAGTTCACATTCAACCTGACACACCCACTGCCACCCCCATCCTTACCCTCTCCAAAAAGATTCATAAACTGATGATTATCAAACTGCGCCTGCAAGAGACCGTCAAGCGGCACCTCGGCGAACGCACCAGGAATCATCATCGAGCCCTGCGACCCCTGGATCTCGAAGACGCCGATCTGGTTCGATGAAAGGGTGATGTCCAACCGGTCAAAGTGCCGCTCGTTGTAGCCTTGCCAGGATGCGAGAATGCCCTTTTCGGCCAGATTGCGTGCGCTGTATTTGAAGGAACCGAAGCGGTATTCGCGGCCGGCGCGTTGGAGTTCACGCATGTGGTTGTATTGGCGGGTGAAGGGGAGCAGGAAGCGCTTCTTGCCGCGCTTGTTTTGGAGCGTGACCATCGCTTGTTCGATGTAGTCGTTGTAGCTCTTGAGTTGGCTGTCGAGGTAGTGCGCTTTCTCGTCGAGATTAGCAAGGGTGGCGCGCACGCCTTCCAGTTCCCGAGCGCGCTGGATACGTCGGCGATGCTTGGTGCGGATGTCTACTGCGATGGCATTAAGTAAGTCTTGGTAGTGGTTGTGGGGATTGATGCGGCCGGCACGCTGAAGTGTGAGAATGTTTTCTAGGGCACAGCGCTTCAGTGTAGGGTAGTCCATGTCGAGGAGTGTAGTTGTTGACATATCGGTGGTATATGTTGACGCAGCGGATGACCGGATATTTGAGTTGCGGTTACGGTCTTTTCTTTGTGCGGCAAGTTCTTCATGAACAAGAGCATCCCATCGATCCTCATCATCGGGGGTGATGGGTCGGCACATGATCTCAGTGAGGTTGGCACCTTGTTGTATACGAATGATGTACAAGATGTAGCGCTTTGTTTCCATGAAGAGTGCTTTGACAGCAGCCTCTGGATCTGGGGGAAAAGTCAGTACGGAAGATATAACATACTGGAGAACGATACTCACCCTCTTGCTCATGGAACTTGGGGTTCAGGGTCAAAGTAATTTCCGTAGAGCTAACGTGCAACAATTCGTTCTCGTTGTTCTTTGCACTGCCAAGCTCCCGAATAACTTCTCGAAGCGGGTCGTCTTGGGCAGGGCAAAGAATTGGTAGATCATCCACAACCAAGTTGTGGATGGCGAAGATATCAGCCAACTTAATGTAAAGTGTAGGCTTCGTTCGCGCGAAAAGATCGTTGAATGCGTCGATGTCGAACTGAGCCTCCGCATCGCGGATTGTGATTGCTTACAAACATTAGTCGAGCTCCTATTCACAAGAGATCTTAACTTACTGTTGGTCCATATATCATTAAGCCGGTCGATGGCCTCCGTGATATAGCTGTTGAGTGGTTGCAGGTAGACGTTCTCGCCGCCGAACATCCTTCCAGCAGCAACTTGCCCGAGGACTTTGGCGACTTCTCCAAGGTTCCTATTCATGAGGGGAGAGAGGCCTCGATCAACGACGCCCCACTGTTGTGGCTGCAACAAGGCAGGTTGGAGGTATGACTTCCATATCCAGTGGCCCACAATTTGAATAATCTGTTCTTGAGGCTCATAGTGAAATCGTCGATGTAACTCTTCAAACATTTGCTGAGCGATGTATCGAACGCCGTAGGGCATTTTGTGTAGGAATTCTTCCATGATAGTGAAAAATTGGTCTGCAATATCTCGGAGGTCTTGGAGATGATGGATAAAGGTCTCTCGAGTCTCAGGATCTTTAATTGCCTGGTCGCGGGAGACGTTAGGGTCGCGATGACTTCTTCGGCCGGTCCGGAGCTCCTCGTTGTTGATCGCTGAACGGTAGATTTGCATTGGGTCGCTCTCCAGGTCCAGTCCTTCGTTGTCGATGATGTTCTCCTTAATCAGCGGGCCAAAGACGTCCTTCAAGTACTTTCGGTCTCGAGGAGAACGAATATAGCTGCTGAAGAGTTTATACCAGAAGAAGCTACCCCGAGTGTAGTCTTGCAAAGTGGCACATGCATCAATTTCCTCCTTGAGTGACCGGGTAACCAACTTTAGCAAATAGTATTCTTCCCTTCGCTTTTGTGCGAGACCGAAAATACTCATGGTTAGCTGCTCAATGCGTTTAGTATCCTTCTCGGCAAGGCCTTGTTCGCGCATCCGCTTGAAGAACCGAGCCATATACTGAGGCTGGGTCTGAAGTAGAAAGAACAGTTCTTGGTAGTGCTCCAGCTTCCGTCGAGAGTTCTTGTTCAGCGCCTTGAGATCGAATGGATCCTTGGAAGAGATATCCTTGCTACTCAGAAGTGTGCTGACATGTCCTCCAAAGTGTTTCTGATGTTTGACGACTTCGTCAAGGGTGATCTTGTTCTTGACGAGCAGGGCAATCTTGATATCAAGTTGGTCAATGTACTGCTCCGCCAGCTCGTTTTGGCGGACATGTTGAACTACGGTCTTGCGTAGGCGCTCAAATTCTGCAATAATTAGTAGAGTTTTGATCAAAAGGAGACATGTACATACCAATTTCCTCATCGAAATCAATATCGTTGTCATTTAAGAGGTGGACAAAATTCTTCACCGTGGAGACAGGGGGATTCTTTCCACTCGTGAGGCTCTTGTACGCTTCACCTTGTTGACGTCCTCGAACAAAGCTCTGAATCTTGACTACCTTTTCCATATTCTCCTTGTAGAATTGCTGCTTCTCAGCAAACTGTCGCCGGACTAGCATGGCTCGCGCCAGTGATTGAATCTCTACAATCATATCCTCGTGTTCTTCTACCTGACCGAGAAGAGCCCCGATCTCCATTCTCAACATCGTGCCTCGGGCAAATCCTTGAAGTTGCACAATCTCCGGCTCCTGGTTATTTAATTCGCACAGCTGGTCGTATGTCCGCTGTCGTTGCATAAAGCCCCGACAAGCAGACTGAAGATCAATGATGGTCGGGGTTTGTGCCTGTATTTCCTTGAGATCAGAGAAATGTCTCTGGCGGGAGAGAAATCCACGAATATAAGACTGTAATGAAGTGACGAGACTTTGTTGCTCCTCAAGCTGTGCAAGGGTATCGGCAACTTCAGACCGAAGCTGCCCCCCTCTAGCAATCGCTTGAAGGTCGACAATCTGGGGTAGCTCGGCCTGGAGTGCTTCCTGCAGTTGCCTGAGGGAGGTTCTCAAGGAGTTGCCCCGAATCTTGGAATGGAACTCAGACCAATTGACGTTCGTGCTTACCAACTTCTCTTGCATCTGTTCGTTTTGTCGTCTTGCAATTGCGCCCCTCGCAGCAGCTTGCAGCAGGGTTACAATAGACTCGTGCTTGCGGAGGTTTTCCTGGTCAGCTCGGAGAGATTGTCGGATATGAGTCGCTCGGGCGACGGCTTGGAGCTCGCAGATTGCACTTTCATTGTCTTTGATCTCTGCGTACTCGCGGTCGATCTGTTGTCGAACTAGGGCGCCACGGATCATGGCCTGAAGATGAGGGACGTTGACTTCGGATTCACGAGTTTCCTCGTACTGGTTGCCAAGTTTCAGACGTTGCAATGCTCCTCGAATAGCGGCTTGAAACTCGCGGATGCCATTCTCCTGTCGCTGTATTCGTGATTTGATTAACTGGACTTCGGCTCTTGCTTTACGTCCTCTGAACAGATTTTGGATCTTCACTACCTCCCACTCCTTGTGACTCCAGTATTCTTCCTCGCCGCGTATCCTGGAGCGGGCAAGAAATCCACGGGCCGTGCTCTGGAGTGTAACGGCAAACCGTCTCATATCAAGACGATAGTAAGCAATTTGCCGAGCCCAGTCACCGCGAATCCTGGATTGTAGGTCCACAATCAACTCCTCGTTGTCCCACAGATCCTGCATCATGTTCCCGAGTCGAATCCTCACCATGGCGCCACGAATTTGTGCTTGGAGATCAAGAATGGTGGCTTCGTTCTCACATAGTTCCCTATCAATCCGGTCTTCTTCGGATTCCACTGGTTCTGGTTCTGGTTCTGGCTCAACTGCGAAGTTGGCTTGCATGCCGGAAAAGTTGGGCATGCTAATACCAGCCTTGTCCAAGCCCTTTTGCATAGCCTCTAGTTCGTGGTCCTCAAATTGAAGCTTGCCTACGAGGTTGCCGATACGGAAATCGACCATGCCTTTTCGGAATAGTAACCATGAGAGAGCGTGTATGCAGTATATAACTTTTGGAACGTTCTTCTTTTCGTACAAATCAATCAACTCAAAGCGGAACAGCTCAGGAAGCTCGACTTCGGAAAGCAGTTGGAAGAAATGGGCATAGTTGTTTGAATGGCGGTATTGGAGCTTCGGGTCCCGGAAGATCCGTATTGGTCGTTCCCGAATGGCTTGCACTATTTCTGCCAAAGTCACACCATCCCTCAGAGCTTCTTCCAGTTCCACAATAGGTGGGATATCCTTGTGGATGATGTCTTCTATCCACTCTTTTGCCTCTCCAATATGGCAGAGATACTCATAGGCTTGTAGGAATTGACGTTGCTGGTCCATCCAGTTCCTGCTTGCCCAACCTGAAGCTATCTTCTGCCCCTTGGCGGTGTCAGTTCGTTGGAGCCTCCTCCTTCCATGCAACCCCACCACTTCTTGTTCTGGTGATTTGATGGCAAAATCGTCCCCTGAAGAGGATTCGGCGAACTTGGACAAGGTCCGGAGATGGCCTGTTGATGACTTTCCAAAGCTCTGCAAACCTGGACGGTCGATTTGGTTTGAGAGAGGAGACCGGGCGGAGTGATCGCGCATTGGAGCTCGTACCGAATCCGAACGTGATATGGCCATGGACAGTGGCCGAGGCTTCGCGGGTGGGGATATGGAGCCATCGTAGGGTGTGTATTTGATGGGTTCGACGCTTTGCGATCTGGTGTGGGCGGAGTTGGCGGAGACGGGCCGAGCTGGCTTCTCTGCAATGGGGGAGCTCTGAGGAACGGGTGTTGTTGGGCGTAGTGATTTCCGCATGCTCATATAGGAATTGGCGGGATCACTCTCTTCAGCTGAGCCGAAATAGCTCTCGGTGCGTGAATGAGAAAGAGCCGTTGCCTCACTCAAGCCGCGACGATGGCCTGAGACAGGCGATGTGAAGCCATTGGAGACTTGTGAAGCGTTACTGGATAGCGTGCTGGAACGGCTTGGTGGGTATTGATTTGAAGCACCCGAATAGGCCGAAGAGCCATTCGAGGCAGTGGATGTTTGTCGTAGAGGCGATGGCGATGCCGTGGTATGGCCCAGTCGCGTGCGGGGTGCGTATGAATAGCTCATGGCGATCGCAGACGGCGAAGGAACTCGTCAATGGATAGGCGGCAATGCATACGTCGTACAAAGGGCGGGTGTTTGAATTTCGTTGTCGTGCTTGCGTGCAGGTGTTGGAGGCCGTTGTTGAGGCCCACGATATTAGAAGATGGATCAGAGGCGCCTGCCTGCAAAAAAAAAAGGTGGTGATATGATCGCGAACAGCGGTAGCACAGGCCGGCGGTCAAGAGCAATAGGCGAGGCCGAGCAGTGGGAAATTCTGCACGGCCGAAGAAAGTAATGAGGAATGCAAAACGCAGGAAAGCAGCGCAGCGCAAGATGGCGATGGTGGATTTGGAGTCGCGGGCACACGGGATGGGAAGTCGAGGGCTTGGGCGGTGTCGGGCGGATGCCCAGCTGTGTTTACCGCGGAGGTTTGTTGTTGCCCATCGCAACCGTCCGCCACGCGAAGCCTGATCGCCTCCCCGCCCAAAGGAACATCCGATCAAGTGCTTCCAGGTGCCGGCAGAGACGTCACGAGCAGACTGTCTCAATACCAATCCAGGGCGGATGCACGCCCGATCCTTACTTTGCTAACCGCCGTGTACCATAGTATGCGGCTTGTTTTGACTGGAAAAACCTGCGTGTCTTCAGTCGATGCTACGAGCGTCCATCTCGAGGTTGGTGCCCGCACTCGTCCCCTTTTCCGCCCTTCTTCGCGCCTACGTGCAGGCACAATGGCAGCATCAGCGCACTCAATCTCACTTCCTGAGCAGGGCTATTCCCATCGAAAAGTTCGTTACGCCGATGCCAGATTTCCAACGCTTTTCTGTCACCAAGCCAGGATGTACCTATGGACATCGCTGAGGATCCCTTGTTATTGTTGTTGTGCTCGTCCCGGGTTCAACGGTTCCACAGCACCGCCGCGCCTTAACAGAGTTGGGATGACAAAGAACCCCTGCATGCCTGAACGCGCTAGTGTCTATCGCACGTGACGATAGCACGGACCCCTCGCGCCTGTCACTCCCCACATAAATTCTTTTCGCACGCTTCGTCCCCTCCTGCTCTTGGGAAAAGTTCACCACTTTTTCCCGGCCATACGTTTTTCTTGCTCTTGCTCAAAGAACTGAGGTCTCTCACCTGGTCATCTCGCATTCCTCCCATCTCTCTTCTCGTTCAATCACATCTTCTTTCGTATACTATGCCCATCCTCAACGGCGACGCCATGGAGCCCGCTTTCAAGGATGCGCTGGATTTTTCCACCGCCCTTGACGTGCTCAAGAATGAATATTCGGAGCGTGACGGCATCAGCGTCCAGGACCTGATTGACTCCAAGAGGAACGGCGGCCTGACCTACAACGACTTCCTTATGCTTCCTGGCTATATTGGTACGTTGGTCGCCCCACCACTTGCATTCAAAGAAATTGCTTGCACATATGGTCTTCGCAATATCGCTCCACGCAATTTGATCTGACCAGGACAGGCTTTCCTGCTTCCGATGTCACCCTCGACACCCCCGTCACCAAGCGCATTACCCTAAAGACCCCTTTCGTCTCCTCCCCTATGGACACCGTTACCGAACATAACATGGCTATCCACATGGCGCTACTTGGTGGACTGGGTGTCATTCACCACAACTGCTCTCCCGATGAGCAGGCTGAGATGGTGCGCAAGGTCAAGCGATTTGAGAACGGCTTCATCCTCGACCCCGTTGTCATCTCGCCCCAGACCACTGTTGCTGAGGCGAAGGCACTGAAGGAGAAGTGGGGATTCGGTGGATTCCCTGTTACAGGTTCGTCTACAACTCTTTCCTCCCAGCTCAAAACAATATATGATGAACAAAATTTCATTAAATAACTTTCGTTCATCCGCAACGATTCCGTCGTAATGTGGAGAAATGGATATCTGATCGCAAATTTTTGCCACCCCTGTTGCAGCATCGAATGCCACACACAGTTGCTGACAAATTTCAAATAGAGAAGGGAACCCTCCGATCGAAGCTCGTTGGCATCATCACTCCTCGTGATGTCCAATTTCACGACAACGACGACGACCCGGTCACCACTGTCATGACCAGCGACCTCATCACTGCACGCACAGGCATTGATCTCAAGGAGGCCAACGGCATCTTGAGTAAATCCAAGAAGGGCAAGCTTCCCATCGTCGATGAGAACGGAAACCTGATCGCGCTTCTTTCGCGATCCGACTTGATGAAGAACTTGAACTACCCACTGGCGTCCAAGCTTCCCCACTCTAAGCAGTTGATCTGCGCCGCGGCCATTGGCACCCGTCTCGAAGACAAGACGCGACTCCAGAAACTTGTTGATGCTGGTCTCGACATTGTCATTCTTGATAGCAGCCAGGGCAATAGCATGTACCAGGTTGAGATGATCAAGTATGTCAAGGAGAAATACCCTGGTCTCGATGTTATCGGCGGAAACGTCGTGACTCGTGATCAGGCTGCCGCTTTGATCGCAGCTGGTGTGGACGGACTCCGAATTGGTATGGGAAGTGGTAGCGCTTGCATTACCCAGGAGGTCATGGCTGTTGGTAGGCCCCAGGCCACCTCCGTCTACAATGTCACTCAGTTCGCCAAGCGCTTTGGTGTACCGTGTATTGCCGACGGTGGAATCCAAAACGTTGGCCACATTGTTAAAGGTCTTGCACTTGGAGCATCTACCATCATGATGGGTGGATTGCTTGCCGGAACTACCGAGTCTCCTGGAGAGTACTATGTGAGCAATGACGGGCAGCTTGTGAAGGCCTACCGCGGAATGGGTAGCATTGCGGCAATGGAGGACAAGAAGGCTGGTGCTGGTAGCAAGGACGCAAAGGCTAGCAATGCTGGTACTGCGCGATACTTCTCCGAAGGCGACCGCGTGCTTGTTGCTCAAGGCGTTTCGGGTGCTGTGCGAGATCGCGGCTCCGTCACTAAGTTTGTGCCTTACTTGATGGCTGGTGTTCAGCACTCACTCCAAGATATTGGCATCAAGAGTCTTACAGCCTTGAGAGAGGGTGTAGTCGACGGGACTGTTCGATTTGAATTGAGGACTGCGAGCGCGCAAGCCGAGGGCAACGTACACGGTCTGCATAGCTTCGAGAAGAAGCTCTACTCATAGATGCGCATCACTTGCATAGGATTGGCGTCTGGGTGGTAGGCTTGACTTGAAATTTATATTATGACTGACGGATTTGGATTGAACGACATCTACCTGAATATCTAGAGAATACTAGGTATAAAAGCAATGATACCATGATTTGATGCTCCTCCACCATTGACCATTAATGCCCGTTTTGGAAAGGCTTAGTTCCTGTGCTCGGTGTCACACTCTGGGTGAAATGTTCCAACCTCGGCATCTGTCAAGCTCCCCGCAACACCAGCTTCAATCTGGACAATCGTCATGGCCAACCCGTGCGCCGCGTCCAAAGCCTCAGCGTCGACTTGCTATGTCACTTCCTCACTTCTTCCATCCCCTCCTCCCGACTAAACCGATCCATCAACGACTCGTCATTGTCTTCACGCCGCGTCGTTTCTTCTCAATTGCGGCCCACGGAGGTACAAGAAGTTGTAAAGAAACACCTGGATCATCAACAGTCTCAACTTCCACTTTACTAAAGATAACCAAGTCACCCATTCGCTCAATGAGTACCGCTGCAGACCATACTCCACTTAAGAAGGTGCCCAAGGCACCTCCGGCTCCACGGCCCAGTTCTAGGTATGTCCTACCCTCTTCAATCAAAGAGTCTCACACATTCTTACAGTTTTAGTGTTCTCCTGATATCTCCCACAAACCAAATCCTCTTGCTCCACCGCGTGAGAACATCCTCCTCCTTCGCGTCCGCTCATGTGTTCCCCGGCGGTGCGCTGTCCGCCCAACACGATGGACAAATCCCTGACGTGAGCGATCCCAAGCGACATCAAGATGGCCCTGCATATCGGCTTGCCGCCGTGCGCGAGACCTTCGAAGAATGCGGAATATTATTAGCCAAAAGCAAAAAGACCGGGAAACTCTTCACAGAAATCAGTGACGAAGAACGAGAAGAAGGCCGAAAAGCCGTACACAGTGGTAAAGTCGCATTCAAAGATCTTCTCGAACGCTGGGGCGCCGAACCAGATGTGGACGCCCTAGTCCCATTCACACGCTGGGTCACACCCCCGAACGTCCCCAAACGCTTCTCCACCCAGATGTACATCTACTTCCTCCCACTCGGCACCGTATCCCCGACCAAACACGCCAGTCCATCCCGCACACCGCCCTCCTCCGGCCTGGAAGAAGAAGACGAAATCGTGATTCCAAACCCCACCCATGATGGTGGCATTGAACACACCGCAGCCCGCTTTCTCCCTCCAAACAAGTGGATCGATCTCGCACGCCAAAACAGGATCATCCTCTTCCCTCCGCAGTTCTTCCTCACGCTCTTGCTATCTCCCTATCTCGCTTCAACCGTAACATCGCCGTCGTCCCCTATCCCCTCACCATCCGACCTCCAGCTCGAGCGCGAACGACTCCTAGACTTCCTCGCTAAACCCCGTACATACGAAGGCGAGACCGAAGTTTCGTTCGCCGAAGCGTGTATTTCTCCTCTTGTGCTCGGCAAGGGCGAGTACGGACAGAAAGACCAAGATGGCGTGGGCCAGGGAATCGATAAGCACACTGCTGTGTTGGCGCTTGATCGGCCGGGCAAAGAGGTTGAGGAACAGGGAGGGGGTAGGAGGGGAATTAGAGAGTGGGTTGTTACGACGAAGTTTAAGGGCGAGGGACCGAGGGATGTGGATGTGAAGAGGAGGGAAGAGGTGCTTGGGAGGAGTGGGGGGAAGCTATAGAACTGTTACATAGGAAGAGGAATGTATATTGCATTTAGAAAGAATTAGATCCGCATCGAAATCGAAATCGAAATCATGAAGGGGATAGTCTAATGCGCCGTGAGCGCCATCCTCGGTTGTTACCTTCACAGCCTGGTGGACTCATGTAATCAGCGTCTCCCTTGGGCTCAAAATTTATGTCACGCCAGTTGATAATTTCTCCTCCGTTCTCTTCTGCCAAACGTGATTCATTATTCTTTGGTTACGTACATCTACCTCGACACGAAGAGAAACCTGATGAAGGAGGAAAGGAAAGGATGGGGAATACGATGATGGTATTCAGTGAGTGAGTGAGTGTGAGGTATCCCATCTCGGCACTATCAAATCCACTAGATCTACACCGGAAACCCCCGACCCCTCCACCAAACCAGCATTACCAACCACTCCCCCAAACCCCCCATTAGCCCTTCCATTACTCTCCTCAAACCTCCTTCGCTACGCTTCTCAAAGCGGCGCATAAATCCTCGAATGCGTACTATACGTCGAAAGCGCCCTCCCGCTTCTCCTCCTCATCTCCTTGACCGTATTTCTTCTCCTCACCATAGTCGTTCCCCTCTCTGGCCTCCTTCCACCCATCTCCCGGTTCCCCCCTTCCAACCTCTCAACCCCCAATCTCCCATCCTCCTCTCTACTTTCCCTTCTACTCCCCATCGAAGCTGAGCTCGGCACTGACTCCGACTCCGCATCCCACGCCGAGTGTACACTCGAACTCTTATATGCTGCAGGGGAATTATCGATTCGATCAGGCGGGAGCAGTAGATTTGGCGTAGGGCCGTACACAGTGGTGACGAGGGATGGGATTTGAATTGGGGCGGAGATTTTGGGGCGTGGTGGGTGCGTGGTGGGGGTTGCGGATGGGAATGATGAGGGAGGTGAGGAGGTGGATGAAGAGGAGGTAGAGGAGGTGGTTTTGGAGTGTCGGCGGCGCGGAAGAGAGAAGTAGCGTGCGCAGAAGCGGAGGAAGTGGAGGCGCGCCATTTGAAGCTCGTGAGGGATGTTGTTGTGGGGTTGGAGAGATTCAAAGGTAGTATGGTGTTGTTGATGTTTTTGATGTTGTATTCTCGTAGTGTCCGGATTCAGAACTCGGTACACGCACGTATCGATGTATAAACTTCGTAAAGACAAGAAGACAGGCTGCAGAAAGCAGCAACGATCTACTAGCACTCACACTCTCTTATACGTAACTGGCCTAATTGCCCCGCCGAAATATCCGTTTCAAAAGAACTCGAAACAGCGGAAGCGAACAGGAAAAGGAAAATAACTCGTTGCGCAGGCAGCGAACGGTCAATGTTTTGAGTATTTTTGTACAATGATGTTTCCCAGACATGTTGGAGTATTGGGCCAATAGCGTGCGCGGATCAGGAGGGCACTAGTAAGAATGTGGATGTCAGCGGTGTTGGCGTTGGCGGCTTATGTTTTGGGGCACGGTGCTGGGCATATCCTTGTCAAGTTGGCACACGGTCGGAACGGCGTTTGGCGAGCGGATTACCTTGTTTTCTTTCGTTTTGGTCTAGGTTTGGATGGTTGTTTCGTTTGAGGTAGTGTGAAGGTGTTGGGAAAGTGTTGGGTTGGTTCGGATGTAGCCGTGTAGGTTCAAAGGTCCATATGTGGTCGGGGCCTTTTCAGAACGCCGGGTGGAGGGTTCCGATGGGTTGGAGATGTTTGTTTCATCATTGCTGGTTGAGAGCTTGCGACTCGCTACGGTGGTATTCACTATGCACAGTAGGGGTCTGGGCTAGAAGGGCCTACTGGCTGGTTGGCGGGTTGGCGGAAGTAGGCGGACATACCCCACGGTAGGATATGGTGCAGTGACGGAGGCTTGGGTTTGTGCAGAAGATTGAGTTTCGGTCATGTTGGTGACCAGGCTCGAGAATTGGCCGCATGGTCGAAATATATAGGCACTTGTTTTGTCACCCCGTGATGGGACCTGGAGTGTAGTACAAATGGGTGATTTTGAAACAGTGAAGCGAGTTTTGTTTAGGTGGGGAGCATACGACACCCTGCTATCTCTTGTGGCATGCACGTCTACTGAGAGTTTTGTGTGTATTCCGGAAGAATCGGTTGGTTTAGTTCGAATTGAGGTTAGACATCTCAAGTGTGATTAGTGTTGAATTCAGACACGTTAATTTTAGTCTGAGCCGAATTAAAGCGGATGGTGAGATGTCAAGATCATCGAAAGCCGACGTCGAAAATCATGATGGAGTGACGGTAGTCAACTAGTTCTTCGAGCATTGGTTCTAGGCCCGAGCCCTATCGCCATTGGTACCTACCCGCGTCTTCCCTCCTGAATCTGGTAGCCGTTGGTTCCTTCCGATGGCACGTGGCATGATTGACGTAGATCCAATAGGGAAGCCTGTGAAAAAGAATATCGAAGGGTTCCATGGGTTCCATGGGAGGAAGAGTTGCAGAGAACATGCGAACGCTGCAGGTAACAATAAGCTGTCGACCAGCAACTATCTAGACGATCGACAGCACCTTGTTCAAAGACCACATCCGCTCCAAAATACCTAGGTCCCTGGCTCTTATCCATCGCGCGCTATCGTTCACTCCCCCAGGCCCAGGTACGGACTCCAGAATCGATAGTGACATATTGCCCTACCGGATAAATGCTCCGAAGTGCGTCAAAACCTCAGTGCTTCCCGGAGCAAGGTTCCAAGGTTGAGAGGCGGCCCCTTGGGTTGTCGGATAACTAGTTCATGTTCTTGGTACCAAAAGGTGGTGTCAACGATGGGTACCTAGGTACTCTTGCCATGGAGAATTGTCCATGTTGTTCGCTCCCATTCACAGCATGGCAATCGGAAGAGGCACCAAGTTCGGAGTTTGTTGTTGGGGTCCCGCGAGGCACGCCGCATGCACGGCGGGCTGTTGGGGCAGCGATCATCGAGACGAGACAGGGCCGGATGTCGCAGGTAAGCAGGACGACATGCGCGGCACTCCGATATGGACCCGCTCGCGCAAGGCACCGAGGCGATGATTTGGCCGATGATGCAAGGTTTGGTGAAGAGTGGGTGGCAGGTGTCGTTGAAGTCTGCTACTCAGCTGGCGGGCTTAGAGAGAGAGTCAAGAGACGGGCTACGACGACCACGACGATGACATGGCGCCATGGCTTTTCGCGCGTCTAGGTAAACTTCCAAACCCATTTTTGTCCTGCTTCTGTCAAGAAGGCGACCACCGGAGACGACTGGCGGCCAAGGCTGAAGTCAGATGTCTGTAGGGGCGGTACGCCCAGCCGTCTGTGCAGGTGAGCGCTGGAGTGAAAGGGTCATGGACTGGAGATGGGAAGACGATCGATCCTGCCGAGTGCGCCCCTCACGACTCACCCATCCGTGCACTCACCCCAGTGCCGTCCGCTTCCTGAGTCCTGACCACATGCATTCACCCTCCCAACTGCGCCATCCCTCCGCCATGCTCGGCCATGCTTTTGGCTTTTGGCTGTCGCCAGCGCGCTGCCGTGGAGGCGTTTCCCCCTCTCTCGCGCTGCGTCGCCCGTCGCCGTATCGTTCCATTGTTGCTCAATTGGCGCTTGGCGGGCTGTATTGGCTGCTTAAAAAAGAGCGCGCGCTGCTGCGGCTGAGTAGCTGCATTGCTATCCTGCACTAAATCACCGTCCTAATGTCCTATACGCGGCAGCCCACTCCTGGAGGGGCGGAGACTGTCGAGATACCTACTTACTTCACCCTACTTACTTAGCGGAAATCCTTTTTCACCACCTTCTCTCTCCTGTTCTCCCATTCTCTGTTTACTTTTTGAAAGAATAGAATCAAATCACCTCTCTCATTTTCACTGCCTCGCCCTAGGCCAATATCAACTCTATCTATTTCTAGATAGAGTACACTCGCTATCTATCCACACACACTCTCTCTCTCTCCTCCACAATGCTAGCCACCGAACCCCAACAATCACTCCTCCGCCGTTCCTCCTCCATATGGCGCCGCTTCTCACGACGAGACCGCCGCTCCAATTCCCCCCCAGACCACCCCCCTCCTCCACCCTCCCATAACAAACTCCAAAAACGCAACCTAATCGCACATATGCACCGCATTGACGCCCCCGGCGTCCGTCGCCCTGTCACCAAACCAACCCCTCCCTCTCGCGCCTTGGCCTCCGACATGAAAACAACAAACTTCCCTGCCTCGGCCCCCATCCACACTGTATCCTGGAACGTCTTCCTGACCCCCGAACAAATCCACCATTTCTTCATGGGATTCCGTCCAGAGCAGATGGAAGATAAATGGTTTATGTAAGCTTTCCCCTGTCGGACTATACCATCCCAATCCCATTGTACCACCCAGCATTAGCGACCGAGGCGGTGTTGCATATCCATGCCAATGTTATGCGGTGCTACATTGTAATATATCGTGCCACAACCACACAATCTAACACTTCCCAATGCAGATACTCCGAGGGGCCTGACCGCACGGGCAAGCTCAAAGTCCATTTCTTTCGCAGCTGGACGGGAATCAAGATTGCGGAGTTGTTCGTGGTGATTGATACCAAGGGCGAGGGTGCGGGGAAGATTGTGGGGATCAAGTGGAATGGCAGTGAGGAGACGAACGGAATGAATGAGGAGGAAGCGAAGTATATGATTTCGACGACTTGTGCGTGGGTGTTGGGCGTGGATTTGGAGAAGGGGAAATCGTGATTTCTTTCGTTTTCCAGCTTTTTACCTTCTTCCTTTCTTTCTTTCTTTCTTTCTTTCTTTCTTTCTTTCTTTCTTTCTTTCTTTCTTTCTTTCTTTCTTTCTTTCTTTCTCTCTTTCTTACTTTTGTTTTATTCTTGTTCTAGAGCATTAGGGGTCTAGGCGTAATTGAGAGGCCACGGGGACATTGTGGGGGGGGTGGGGGGGGGGGTGCCTTCATGGAGTTTTGCAGGATTAGATCCGATCAGATTGGACGATTTGGAAAGAGAAGAAATATACCCAGTGCTGGTGTGAGGCGAGTTTAGATTGGGGGGATGGAGGGGAAAGCAGTGATGAATATCTCATGACTTTGATATTAAATTTTTTCTTTCATATATCCCTCTAGTTATTGATTCTAATAAGCCTGTTTCGATATGTCACGACAGTCATCAGACCCATATGCAATTTTTAATCAAGCGATAATAGAAGTAAGTCGAAATTTGTCTATTGGGTATAGCAACATAATGAAAACCAATCAATCTATCCGCCCCGCGGCTCTCTATATCCTTCAACGTGGGCCAGTATATGTGGCTCGGGTATCATGATTCTACAGCGTCCAACAATAAAAAAAAGCAGAACACACTCTTATTCACCTGAACAAACGTGTCTGAAACCAACAACACTCTAAGTTTGAGCCTCGCGGCTGTACTTCACGTGCTCCTCCTTCTCGCCATCAGTAGCCTTCAATCCACCAGCCTCTTCATCAGAAGAATCAATACCAAACGCACGTACGCGGGCAGCAATCTCCTCTTCGGTCATGAAAGGCAGCTCCTTTGCAGCGCGGACGTAGCTCATGTTCTCGCTGTAGCCTTTTGCGAAGATGAGATCGATCTCCTCGAGAGAACGTCCTGCGGTCTCGGGATAGAGGAAGTAGATGATGGGGAAGAAGATGGCGTTCATGGCGGCGAAGAACAGGTAAGTGCCCCATCCGATACCGCTGAGCATGACGGGAGTGATCATAACTATGAGAGAGTTAGCCTTGATACATTGAACAGGGAGATTGCATTTTCAAAAAACGGACCTATGAAAAAATTCCACAGCCAGTTGGAGATGGTAGAGGTGGCATTGGCCTTGGCTCGGGTCTTGAGAGGGTTGATCTCAGCGGGGTAGAGCCAGGGCAGGGGTAGCCAAGTGGCACCGAAGAAGGCAATGTAGGTGAACAGGCCCACAGCGGCACCCTTAGCAGATTGCTCGTCTCCGGGGATGAGACCACCGAATACAAGGACCATAGACAAGCATTGACCGACGGTTCCATAGAGGAAGAGCTTGCGGCGGCCAACACGCTCAACAGCGAACCAGGATGTGGTCGCGAAGATGGAGTAGATAACCATGTTGATGCCACCGAGTAGAAGAGCCATATTGTGCGTCACACCAATGGATTTCTGGAACAGGATCGGGAAGTAATAGATAACGGCGTTGCAGCCAGAGAGTTGCTGGAACATCTGCGATGATGCACCGAGCAACATGCGGCGGAGATGCTGGCCTTTGCCGTTGGTCAAGAGCGAACGGAATGAAGTGACACCACCGTTGTGACCCGAGGCACGAATAGCCTCTTGGATGTTGGTGAGTTGCATTTGTACTTCGGGATCGTCGCGTGTGAGACCACTCAGTCCCGCCATGACAGTTGCAGCTTCGTCACGACGGTCTCTGGTAAGTAGCCAGCGTGGAGACTCGGGAAGGGAGATCATCATTGCGAGAACAATGAAAGCGAACACGCATTGAAAGGCGATCGGGAAGCGCCAGGTAAGATCATCAGGACCATAAAGACAACCGTAATCAATCCAGTACGCAATCAACGTGCCAATAGCAACGTTACCACCCTCAATGCAGATGAGCTTGCCCCGGGACTTCGCCTTGCAGCATTCGGCCTGATAAGTCGGGATCGTCGAAGTGTTGATGCCGTTGCCGATTCCGGTAATGCATCGACCGATGATGAACTGAGCTGTTGCACCACCGTTCGGGGGCATGGCAGTGATTTGGATAATAACACCGATGATCATGACGAAACCGCCGAGGAAGATGGAGTTGCGGCGACCAAGGTGGTCACCGAAACCCAGGATAAAGCTAGCGCCCAGAAAGCAGCCAGCGGCGTAGATGGAAACGACGAAGCCTTCGTAGGTTGAGTCTAGGACCTGGGGAAATGCGGTGGTGAATGCGGGCGATGAAATGATACCGCTCATGACACCTTTGGCAGGTTAGTTCAACGTTTTTGACAGTTTTGACAAATCAGAGTCTAATGTACCTTGATCGTAACCGAAAAGAAGGAAATCAGTGGTAGCAACAATCGTGATAAGCAGCTGTAGTTTCCTGCCAGACGCACCCCAATAGGTGGGGACGCCCGTATCATTGTCCTTGACACGAGGAGCCATTGCGAGGGACAGAACAAAGGTTTACGAAGATCTTCTCACTCAATCTGGAAGAAACAAAATAAGGGTCTCTGGAGAATTGAGCGGGTTAGAGAATACTGGGGTTGGAAGCAGTGGAGGAAACCCCGAGGCTCTTAAATATCTACTCCTGTTCCCACGGTACAGGAGATGCCCGACGTGATGGTGTTGGAATCATGGCAGACGCCATACACCATACACCGACGGTCCACTTCTTCCCACTTTTCGTCTCACTCGTGGAGGGGGCTAGAGAACAGTTTTTCGACATCATGGGCCCTGGCGGGGGAATGCTATGGCTCAAGTGGAGGGCCTCGGCGGAACGCATGTGGGATGAGGTATTTACATGGAGATGGTTGGTGGAGCAGAGTCGAAGGTAGCCATTTAGTGGACGATTAGATTGAAGTGGACCAGCAGGGCTCTCTTGGCCCGAGGCTACTCCGCCAAAATGGGTGGTGTTTTCGGTCGGATTGCCCGGCACGTGACCAGTGGGCACTCGTTAAGGCATATGGCGTCAGGGCTTGAACGCCTTCCCGTCGTGGCTCCCGTTCCTTTGCTTCGCTGGGGTTGCTTATCTCAACATGCGGCGAGCATGCAACTGGGCGATCGCCTCGGTAGTCATAGGCCATCGTCGTCCTTGGAAGCCTTGGAGTCTGATGTGAATGGATGCGGAGAAATCCCATGCAAGCAATCTCAGCCGCGGCGCGCCGTTTCTCTCCGGTTTCTTGATGGTTGTCGTGAAGAATCGGCAGTCGTCTCATGTCATCGATCGAGTTCAGTTCACAGTTTGCACAGGGTTTGATGTTTTTTTTTTTCGGTTTGGTCTCAACGCCGGCGCGCCGTGACGTCACATCCCCATTCTTCACGTTGTGATGTCGCCCGTGCAGTTGCACCGTGCCTCACTCCGTCTTACCTAGGTGGGCAACGCCCGTTCAGCCTCTTCACCTTGGCTGTCGATCCCATTCTCCCTCCCGACAGCTTCTCAATCCATCCCGACGCTAGGCGCTCTTGTTTTCGCTCATCAACATCTCTTCTTTCAACTACCTAACATGTTCAAAATTCTCTTGGAGGGTGGTATCAATACAACCCCTCTCTCTTGGCCAGTGTTGCTATTCGGCTGCGCAACCTCGCATCCATATTGATCATCTTGGTGTACTGGATTCTATATTACACAGGAGCCAAAGGATTCGAAATAGATTTTGTACGAGATTCGAGGTTGACAAGTGAGGGGTTCCAAGGCTGCTTGTTTCAGACACCATTTAGCACACTATTTCGAGCACCGCACTTTTATCGACTTCATCGTTTACTTCGGAAAATTCCAACAAACGTATGGGCCAATTTCTCCTTACGCAAGGAGCATCTAATATAGTATGAATCGATACCAGGACTAACATACACCTTTTCAATCTTTTCTTTAAACATACAAGACACCCAAACACATGCGCTTTAACCGAACAGATCGGGCAGGCCTGACAATGATGCAGCATTAATATGGATATTCTGCGCGACCCTTGGCACTCGCTTTATTTCTCTTTCTAAAAAGTATGAAGATTTCGATTACAGTACAAATGGTGCATTTCGATCTGTATTAAGGTTTTGTTTCGCCCAGGTGCATTCCTAACCTACAGGAAAAACAAATCCTCCTCCCAACTTTCAGATCGAGTCTGCCGCCATGTTATTACTCATGTGGGAGTCTTTACTTATCGTAGGGTTCTTCAGTCGGTGGGCAAGCTGCCGTAAGTGGGGGGCTTTACAGATCAGACTACTTGTAGCATGGTCTAATTAAGACGCAGAAACCCAGTCGCTCACTAGCCAGCATCCTCCGGTCCCAGCTGCTTCTTTCCCGGCACTGCCATCCGAGTTCAATGACATACCAGGAAGTTATCAAAAATGTTGGACGTCTTTCTACGATTATTCGTTCACGCGAAACTTTCTATTTACGGAATTTGCCAAAAGTTCGACACGGATAGTTACCACATTCAACCCACCACGTACAGGTATATCCACTTACAGTGGCAATGCGGTCGAAGACTGTTCAACGACTCTGTTTGGTACCACTATCCTGTGTGATAACGCAACCAGAGCCTCCAGTCATCAAACAAATTGTCGTACCAGGCCAACAATAGGTACAGTGTCTTGGACTGAGTACCAAAGCGACATAACTACAATCACACCGACATGGACAAGCCAATTCCAAAAGCCAAGTCCAACCTGCAAAGTAGCGTCGGATCTAAGTCCTGTCTGTTCTCGTATGTTTGACGCATGGAGGTGGCACACGGCTCAGTGGAGCTCTCAAAAGCCTGTGCCAACTGATATTACAACAAGGATATACAACGCCGTCCCGCAATGTACCCCACTCACTTATACCCCGTCGCCATCAGCACAGCCGCTTTGCAGAATTTCTGCCAGTTTGTATCAGGCGTACCATTGGCCTAAGCCAGCGCCATCCGGATCCGCCTTTTGCACATCTGACGCGACACTACCATCCAAGACCCTCACAATCCCAAACCAACCGAGCACAACAGTCGTATCTGGGCATACTCTGACAAGCCCTAGCATTTATCATTTCCTAAAAAATGTCCAAGTCGAAACTTACATAGGTGCCGCCATTCAACCAGGCGGACTAGGACCGCAAGCAAGAAACATCTGGGCGGTATCCAGCTTCATTCCAGCCGACAAACCTCTCACAGTTGCACAACTTGAATCTCAGCTTCTCACAGTATCCGAAACATGCATCGGCCGAGAATTGGACTACTGCTCACTACACCTCAACACCGGATTCCGCGTCCACGATATTTCCACCGTTCGCTCTGAGATATATCGCAGTCACTGTGTAGACAAGTGTTTTGGTGAGAAAGGAGGAGTGATTTATCAGACGGCGTATCGGCCTACGATTGCGATACCAGTGAGCGACGTAATGAGGCAGAATGGGGATATTTTTCGGGATTGTTTTTGGGTACTCGATGATTACAGCGAGGGAGGGTGGAGAACTTATTACTCGAGCGAGACGGCGGCGGTTCTGGTGACGAGTGTGGCTTCGACGGCGTTTGTACCTATTATGACGCCTACGATTGGAATGATTAGGACGGTTAGTGCGACTCCGGGAGCGACGTTGGTGACGGCTGTGAGACCTTCGCAGACGTCGAGTAGTTGATATTGAACGATTTGTGTGTTGGATTTGGTAAATTGAGAAATATGTCGATGATTTTCATTTCTCAATTTTCATTTCGCCTGCAATCCGTTGTTGATCTGATGTTTGCTAAAATAGATAGCTCAACGAAACGCTTTCGGGTCGTTCGAGTCAATTCTCTAGCACAGTTTCATTCCCGGCTATTGCCATTATACCCGATTTTCGTTTATCTCCCTTTGCAATATTGTTCTTCTCCCACTCATCTTTGCTTCCGTTTCCATGAATATGGGCACCGTAAGTACGCAAACGATGCCGTATTTCCACAGTCCTTCATTTACTACAGCCACCAAAATGGACCAGGATAAACGATAGTAAGCGGTATATTTTTCCATCCTCAAGCCTGGGAAGATTGGATCTGCGAACAGCGATTCTAGTGTGGTGAGCCACGTGTCGACTTCCTCGTTGTTTAGGCATTCCCAATCGCAAGCTCCAGCCGTGTCTCATTAGCTCTATATATCGTACAAGGTCCCGCAATATCTGCCTCCATATGCTATCAGAGGTACATGAATATACGTACTCTTTCGAACTACCTATGCATGCCTGTTCGAGGGCTCGCATAACTACGCCCAGGATGTTTATCAACCATAATTACGAATCTCTATTCTTCCCATCACTGCTCCGGGCCTAATACAACCATGTTCAATCCAAGCAGGCTCCGATATCGTGCAAGCAAGTCTTGGATATACCTTACTCTAAAATATTCGTGAGCCAGATCACGCCAAGTCTCTAGTGAAGCTTCTGACGTATGCGAACGAGCTAGACTTCGAAGGCTTCGTCGCATGTATTTCGTGCTGGATTAGATGAATTAACGTATGATTCTGAGGATAGGGAAATACTTGTTGCGGCTTATGGCGAAGTGGTCAAGAGTTTAGGATTGCACGTGCATGACAGATTGTCGATCAACTCTCGGCGTCGCATGAGCTATTATGAATACTGTCCCAAGGAGGTTCGAACGTGGCTGCACAAGCTTGTAGCGCAAAAGTATCGTATGTTTTATTCGTCCCGATTGTATTTATGTCGGTTGGAAAGAGATTGTGATCAAGTCAAATCACGCATCCAAACCTATTAGTACCTGGGTTTCCAGTCCGCGACAAAGATTCGATAATTATCAGGGCGACCATCTGATCCATATGCCAGCGTTGTATCATCCACAGTGCATTATACCACGCAGCCTAATTAATGCGCGAACAACAATCTTGCATTCATGCCCGGACTATAGACTCCTGCGACTCCTTCAGCTTCGTGTCACCACTCATATGTGACTGTTGTCGCCACCGTTCAGATATGACTCTTTGCGTTCACCGTTCAGCCAAGGTTCGTTGAGGACAGGGGTCACTTATTCGGAAGGTTGTTTGCTGAACGGTCAAGGTTGCAGGGGTTATACATCACTACATGAGCCTGTGATGACGAGCTGGGATTAGGCGTCCCATTGTGCAACATCGTGCTTGACCTGTATGGTAGGGGACAGATCGGTGAACCACACACATATAGAGTGTTCCATCCGCCGTCCGAAACATGAATGCTAAGAAGATATTTCTGAAATGCCAAGACTTTGCTACAAATGTCTGCTTGCGGGCCTTAAAATCGAATTCATATTCTCTTGATGTGCAATGTGATCACACATCACTGTACACCCTCTCTTTCCGCCTCCTGCCTAGAGTTTTAATTGCACTACCTCTACAAGTATCCGACCAAGTTTGCGAGACAAGGCGGCAACCAGCGATGAAGGTCCAATTAGCGTCGAAAGTCTCGAGACGATTCTACTGGAGGCCCAGTGTGCGATCCACAGCCTCTTGTAAATTATCGGGAACCAAGAGATCAGAGATATCAGGATAAAGAGTTTCAAGGATCCAAAAGGCCGTGTTGTTGTTACCAGCGCGGGTGCAGAGGTATATATGGAGTTATGGGACAGTGTTGACTCATCCCAAACTGAGTGCGTCGTCCGTGTTGGCGCCGACAATGACTGGAGCCTTGAGAAAAACTTTCCAGCATCCAACTGTGCAATAGCGAGATCTGGAATGAGGTCAGCATCGGCGAAGGGAGAGAGGCTGTATTGGGCTGTCATGATCACGGCCTTGTTCAGCGTTTCGTATGTTAAACCTTGTGAGCACCTCACTATGTGGTAGGTGCTTTTGCTGCCGATGTTCTTCAAGGTGGTATCTTACTTGGCCTACTCAGATGACTGGTTGAGAGTCCCAGAAAGGGATATAAAGTTCCCCCTCAAGAGTTTATCGTCTCCCTCAATGTTGGCGATGACATGGGGCACCGACGAAGCATGCACCGGCACTTTCTCCCCATATGATGGCTTTCTCTGAATTCCCACCGAATCGAACAATGTTCTCCTGGATACAATCAAGAGTTAGATGTTGATCGCGAAGTGTTCGATTTGTTGCACCCGCTGCCTGGATCTCTCTGGTGCTCAGGAAGGCAAAGGGATGCACCATATTCAATGGAGACGAAACTGCGAATACCACAGTCACAATTCTTTTACGTTAAAAAATGAGTATCTCTGATCACCGGATCATGGGAGAGAAGGTGAAGAGATGAAAACAAAAAACGTTGATGTGTTGGAGAAGAAGGATCCTTCCTGAACCCTGGCGTGGTGTGGGCAGAATACCACGGATCGGCGCTAGCCGCACCTGGACAGCGTGGTCGTGATTGCTTCCGCGGTACAGTTTTTCCATTCTCGTTTCGTGGACGCCACTATCCTATCTCTACAATCGCATTGTCACGAATGTCAGCCTTTTAATTCGACATCACCGCCCGATCGCACATCACATCGAGGTGTTGGCACCTGCCTGATCATTGCTACTCTTAGATCAAGAGCTCACACGGGCTAAAGCACGACAAGACGCCAGCTGATGTCGATGTTCACAGTCCGAATACTATGGCTGGAGATGCCGCCATAGATGCAGATATTACAAGTTAGTATCACGTGGGTCACCGGAAAAACGGTAAGAGGAAATGGTGGAAGGGGATGCCATTGATACGTCGATATGCCTGCACTAGTAAGGAACACGCTCCGCTCGAGTTCTATGGGATCATATATCGTATTGATCGTATTACTAACTGTTCCCAGTATATTCCAAACGAAACACAAAATCGGAAGTTTGAACGAAATGAAAACAGAACAAGGTTGCGTAGATAAGCAATCCAGGTTGTCGGTAACCAATACCCTTCCATCGAATAATTCCCCCATCAGTGACCCGTTTGGAGTTCCAGAAGCGCTTCTAGCTAACCAGGAAAGCCACGTGACGGTCTTTCTCAAGTCTCGAGCTTACACCTTAGCATCGTAGTTCTCAGTTGTCGCGTCTGTGACTTTGACTCGTCTGATCAAGTGTGGGTTTTCAGAGGTAGTCTCGGCACCGGATGATTCGACGAGGACGTTGCCCGCCTCGTCGTGTGTTCGATCCCACTCCGCGACCTCTGAATTGGGAACCTGTCTTAGTCGATGCGTCACTGAGCCATCTTGATCGCTGACGAGAGTTTCGGTGCGGATGCTGTAGTCCCTCCACTTTGGAAGAAGCTTGATCCAAAGATAGTAGTACCCAACGCATCCCAGCATGAGTCCAACGCCAACAACGCAATATGTGGCATACCAGAAAGAGACGTCACCGCCATCGTCAGGTGGATACCAGGGCATTATGAGCATGAATAGGCAGGCCGCTGCTGAGATAATGAGAGCAACGTGCCATGCTTGGAATTGAGCCGGCGGTAAACCTTGCTGCTTACGCTGATATCGAAGCCAGTAAAGTCCGACTACCATCAAGAAGAGGAATACAGCATCTGGGTATGAGCGCAAGTCAACTAGGAAGTTGAAAGCATCTCCAAAGGGCAGAGCCAGGATGACGATGACTGTCAAAGACCATTTCAACAAGATCGGGTAGAACGGAGTTCCAAAGGGACGAGTGGATGCCCAAAGATGAGGCCAAGGAACAACACCTTGACGTGCACACTCGCGAACCATGCGTGTCGCCCCGATGATTACCGCCATTATGTTCCCTGCCGCGGAGACAGCGATAAGGGCTGGAAGGCCTTTCGCTCCTTTTCCGAAAACTGCTTCAAAAAACAGAGCGGCTGTAAGTTCTTTAGAGGCTCTGATCTGTTCATGAGGAACAGCAGCGAAATATGCGACGTTGGCGAGGATGTAAAGGATGGAAACAATCAAGAGAGAGATAGGCGCTACCCTCTTCAAAGTGTGAAATGGATTCTAAGAGGTTGATCAGTCAGATTATGCCTCTCTAGCCTTTTACGACCATTATTCCGTACCTTGATCTCGGCAACAACGTTGAAGGCATTGGCATATCCCTGGTATGCAAACTGGATGCTAACCAGAGCGTTTACGAAATCGTTTCCGTTGTTTGTAACGCCATCGAAGCTATTACGAAAGTTTCGGTGGGGGTCCTTTACTGAGGTCTTTCCACCGAGGACTACGAAGCCTGTGATGACAATAAAGAGCAGGATTATGAGTTTGACGGCAGAAATCAAGTTCATCAAGCGAATAGACCAACGGGTCGAAAGTAAGCAAAGAATGGCAAGGAACGAATAGGAGGCAACCGCGAGGCCCTTGTTCTCCCACTCCGTGGCAGGATGGCCTGCAGCCCTATAGATGTAACGGGCAAGGACTATACAAGATTAGCGTGTGAGACAGGTGGGTTTGGCAGGGTCTAAGACTTACCGACGGCGTTGCTGCTGGAGAACGAAAAAGTGATGGTAAAGAAGGCAAAAGCCGTTGGGAACAAGAAAGCCGGCCTAGGATAAGCTTGTTCAAGATAGGTGACTTGACCTCCAGAGCGATTAGGGAAAAGCGAGGCATATTCCAAAAAGACAGCCAGTGCCGCTGCTGACAGGATGGCACCTATGACCCAGTAGATGATACTGAGACCAACAGAATCCAGAGCACGGAGAATCGAACCGGCTGTACGACAATGATTAATTTGATCGTGATACACCCGTGGGATGACGACTTACGAGTGGAAAACACTCCGGTTCCGACCATTTGCGAAACGTTCAGGAAAAGGATTCCTGCCCATCCAACGTGGTACCCCAAAGGACTGACGGTTTCGACAGGTGCACCATTGGCATCTTGAAAGACTTGTACGCCATCTACGATGACCTGGTCGCCAATCTGCGCATTCTTCTCTTTGACCTCAGCGAGGTTGGTCTCAGAGCCGCTCGACCCAAATAGTCTTTTGAAAGTCGCCGCCATGGTGTAGGACAAGATGCGACTACCATAAAAGTCCAAAGGAGGGGTGAAGACCACGTCCAAACGGCGACGAAAATGGACGTCTTTAAAGATAAGAATCTCTGCTTGTCATGCTTGGTCGTGCTTGGTTTAATACAGTTGAGCCTCAGGCATTCGATAACGCAGGGATCGTCCAGGGTTGCGGAACTTTCGCCCAGAATCGCGACATCGGCAATGCCACCGAGAGCTACCCATCAGGAAGGAGACCAGCATCAGACTGGCACCGCAAACGTGGCGAAGAGATCCCTTGTATTTTGGAAAAGGAAGGTCGTCGAGAACAGTCTCGTGGACCCGAGATGTTGGAATTTGTTGGCTGAAAGTCGTGATGAAGACCGCATCAACTGCATCCCAATGCGCCGGTTAGTGATCGCGAGGTGATCCGAGAGACGCATGAGGATCGCACTCCAACCGGTCGACAATGGAAATGAGCATGAAGAGGACGTATGATTTAGTATCGGATGACTATTAACTATTTATGAGCTGCCAAGGGCATTGATTATTGTGATGCCCAACATACACGAGTTTGTTTTCCGGCAAAAATATCACATCAACTTTTCTAGTAACCACCTTCCTTCTCCTTGACGGCCTCGCCCATAGCTTGGGCGTCCGTCTTGTACTCCTTGAACTTTCTCGCAGGAACGCGCTTGATGAACATCTCGTCCAGCTCCTCGTAGGTGCGGCCCGCGGTCTCAGGTTGGTAGAACCACAGATAAACCAAGCAGATAACGGCTAGGCCACCGAAGATGAAACCAAGACGGCCGCCAAGATTCAATTTATCGGGGTTGAAAAGGTAGGGGAGCACAAAGGACCACATGGTGTTGAGCGCATTCTGAAGTGCAAGACCAATCGCAATGGTCTTGACCCGGAGTCGTGAAGTAGACACCTCGCAAAGGATCGTATACGCCGTCGCACCAATCGTTACGTTGTACCACCAGCAATATATGAGGATCATAGAGACTGCGCCCTTGGAACCACCAGGTGTCTCGAGAGTGGCTAGTCCAGCCATCAGGAAGAGGATCACGGTAAGAACTACCAATCCGTAGAAGGTCAAATTGCGGCGTCCAACGCGATCGACAAGATACCAAGACATAACATTGCCGACCAATGAGATGACTTGCTGCACAATCTGGAGCTTGAAACTCATCTCGGTGGTAAATCCAGCTAATTGCATGTAATAGGTGGAATACGAAGCTGCAAAGGCAATTCCAGAGAGGGCCTGGATAGAGAGGGGCATAATGGAAATAATAGTACGGCGAAGATTTGACTTGCGGAAGCATTCAAGATAGGTGACGCCTTCAGTCTCCTTACGTACTTCTTGCAGAGTAACGCTGATGTGTGCGAGTTTCTTCTGGCCCTCTTGTCCTTGGTGGCCCAGTTTGTTGAGGGCTCTGAGGGCTTGTTCCTCGCGTTCCTGCGTTACGAGCCACCATGGCGACCTAGTCAGGGGTCAGCGAAAAACGTCAATCTAATAGATACACAAGTCGGCTTACTCAGGCATGAAAGGAAATATTACTGCTGCGATGAAAGCAAAGCCGTATTGTGCACAGAAGACCTAAGTATAAGGGTTAGCGGTGTCTTGCAGGTAGTGGCTCGGGTACATCGTAGATGTCCGTTCAAGCTTCGAGGCGCCACATAGATCCTGAGCGCCCCGTCTAGTTTTGACCCATCTACTTTGCCCCCTGGTAATACGCACTGCTCGGTAAGCCCATCGGTTTGTATAGACGCCAGTAGAGTTGACAATAAGGGCAACAGTCAACGGACCGAAAGTATATGCCAGTGCCGTCAAGCAAGTCAACATGCCTCGGAGCGCAAATGGGGCCACCTGTTTATAAAATAGTTAGTATCCGTTTCTTGCAATATGACATACACATTCAGGATATCTCGGCATGGAAATTTTGATGTTGAGCAGCTTACCTCTCCAATGTAAGTGACAGTTACTGACGCCAACGCACCAACGGCAAAACCGTTAAGAAACTTTCCACCGAAAAAAAGCTCATTGGTAGTCGCAACGAATTCCATGGTAATGGCCGCAAAAGAAATGACAAGGCAGATGAGAACGACCATCCTGCGTCCAAGCCAATCTGCGATTTGACCACAACCAAGTGCACCCACAACGGCCCTGTGAACGGCATCAGTTACCGCCATCCCAAAGTCGAGTTTCATCCGCGCATGGTTAGCTTGCGGAAACAAGAAAACACTTACGAGGCTACGGGCGCGCCCTGGAAAGCGCTCTGCCATTTCGCATCAAGAGCAAACGTCCCATCCGGAAGCTCATATCCAAAATCTTTCCTGAACTCCGGAATACCAATAACGCTTCCAGCAGCTTGGCTTTCGAATGAGACGAGAAGGACAAGCCACACAGCGTATAATGACCACAGACAAGCGTAAGGATATTTCCTGAACGAAGCAAGTTTGCCGACATCGTGATCCTCGGCGTTGGCAAGATGGCCCAGCTGAGCGGTGGCATCAGCATCGATTGCGACAGGGGCGTGTTCGCTCGTTTCGACTGCGTCGACCTTCTCTGAATGGAGGTTGGACATTGTCGTTAATGTTGAGATCGACACTGCGCGACGAAAAAAGAGAGCGAAATGCGATGCGGTGGCGAGATGGCGATGGAAAGTAAGCGCGAGGATTTCGAAGCTCAAGTACAACCTGTGAATTCCTAGCGTCCTCGACCCAAAGCTGTGGTCCGGATATCGATGTGGATCGTGGAGAAGTGTGGAGTTTGGGGCCCCTTATATACAACTGCCAGAACTTTGAAGCCACGCGGTTACAGTGCGGTGCCCCATGGAGAAACTGTATCCACCCGCCTGGAGCCTCATCTCACGAGGTAAAGACGTCTGCGGTTCTCCGGCATAGAGTTTGGGCTATGAAACTTGGGGTCTGGGGTTGCCCTCGATCCGAAGATTGGGTCGGCCCTATTTCCAGAGCCCTATAGCAGGCCGTGCGTAGCGATCGCGCAGAGCTGTGGCCATTCACATCGGCTTAGCCATGGGTTTAGTGCATTTTGATTCCCGATGTTTTGCCGTTAGATGAAGAGGTTGTTCATGTTGTGTCCACTTTGGGAACTGCAAAGCGCTGGAATGAGTCGGGACATCGTGAGATGGGATGAGATGGCGATGTCGAGGTCAAATAGGATAACCGAAGCGTCGCGTCCGTGGGATGGTCAGGCACCGTTCATTGCTTGTCGAAACAATGGGTAAACTATGTGGAGAACATTGCAATCGATGACGAAGAGCTCCTTTATTCATAATTGTTGATTACTATTTGTTTGTTCAGGGGTGACACCATCATAATACCATACCATCATGAAAAGAGTTTTCGAAACAATTTGTGCCACACATCAGCCATGTCAATGCTGAGGTTATGATATTATACTTTGATAAATAAGCGATACAACTATAAGGAATAAACTCGATAAGCAGAGGGTGTTCATTTGCTATCCTAGAGTCGTGGTCGTAAGCAAACTGAATATATGTTGAAGGCAAAGTAGGTTTGTGTTATGATGAAAGAGAATAAGTGCGTATTGATATGATAAATTGCCTTAACTAAATGGTGGCATCTATGTCGTCTACGATTTGTACTTTGATACTTCCATTGCTCAAGTCCGAACATGTATGGAGCGCGTCCAGCGCCTTCTCCAAGGGGTATGTATGGCTGACCAAAGACTTCAGATCCAAAATCCCTCCGCCCAAGCATTGCAGGCCTGCTGGCCAAGTGTCGCGGTATCGATTGATAAAAAGAAGGCTGATCTACTTTTAGTTAGTTCGATGCAAAGAGAGAACAGTCTTGTTGAAAGAGTGGTCGACGTACCTCAGCAAGTGAAATGTGCATGAAGGGCAAATTGTTCATAATCTCTCTTCCAACTCCAATCACCATGACGGTACCCCCTCTTCGCACGGCGTACGATGCAGTAACAACGGAGCTCTCAACTCCTGTGCACTCCAATATGGTATCTGGCGCTGCATATTCTCCAACCACGTCGCCTTCAATACCGACGCCGAAGAGCTTTCGGATCTCTTTTGCGTTGCCTTCTGCATCCAGATCCTTCCTTACTTGGTAAGTGATTGCAGTAGGCACAAAATTCTTAGCGAATTCGAGGCGGCGAGGTTCAAGATCTGTGATGACAAGTGGATGAGCACCGGAAGCCCGAGCAGCGGCGAGAGCAATTAAGCCAATAGGGCCAGCACCACAAATTACAGCACCTCGTCCCAGTGAGAGGCCAGCACGTTTTATGCCATGCATTACTACCGAAAGGGGCTCAAGTAATGCGCCTTCGGAGTATGAGACATTGTCGGGGAGTCTAGGAGGTGTCAGTGTGAGGTGATAGGTCAGTATACCATAAGGGATACATACTTGTGACACCACTTCGAAGGGTGTACCTTGTATCGCTGTATGGTTCCGTGGTATGGATATACTCCTGCAAATTGGACGTCCTCGCAAAGATTGTAACGACCATCTAGACAAAGGAAGCATTGTCCACAAGGAACACCAGGCTCAACGGCTACACGATCACCTGTCAACACCATTAGCAGGTATTAATTACATGCAGTCCACTCCTAATTTACCGGGCTTGAGATTAGTCACACCCTCTCCACATTTCAAGACAATGCCAGCGGCTTCGTGACCTAAGATGCAGTCCCCTTCAACAACAAGAGATCCAATTCGCCCTGCTTTCCAAAAGTGAATGTCGGATCTATAAGATAGTCAGTATTCATTCTAACTTCCTAAGATTCGCAACACTTACCCACAAACACCAGTCGCCTTGATATGTAACAAGACATCATTGTGACCCGGAGCATAAACGGGTGCTTCAACCTGCTTCAACTGATGATCCGCTGTTACTTGCAGTGAAGGGTTTGGGAGAGGAGCTTTCAAGATGGCTCGCCGCGGTTCAGAGGCTCCATTTGACGTCTGAGGGCTCTTAGTTTGGATTGTCTCTGAAGTGGGAGGGTCAAGAACAATTGAGGGCGCCATATTGGACGAAGAAACGTAAGCCTTGCGAGATAGTAATTGTGAGGGAGGAGACTGGTGAGAAGACAATAGTCCTAAAGAAAGACGAGGCACGCGAAAGGAATTGCTCGCACGTGGTGGCGCATTAGAGGAGTTCAAGGTTTGGTGCAGAATCGATAGAAGGGCACCCCGAATGACTTCCCCATGCCTAGAGACGGGTACTTGTGCCAGTAGCGGCGGGGCCAGGCCCGAGGTAATGTGGAGGCGAATGTGTAGGGCCAAGAAAAGAAATCCTAGCCCCACTCCGTCCAGAGGAGGAAGTGATTGGCGCCGTTAGACTGTTCCAAGTGGCTCCAGACTACGCTTTGGGATAGTGGTGGTTAAATCTACCATTTTCACGATGCTAATCCCCCGGATTCCCGGAATAGGCTATCCATGCCACAAGGAAATCGCACCTCCAGCAGATCGCAAACAAGACGATGCAGCAAATAAAGCAATTTTGTACGTCGCGCGCACTCTCACACAAACAACACCTTTTTCCTTGACATATTCTTTTCTTTTCACTATGTATGTAGAACTGGACAAAGAGCACACAAATGGTGTCGCTCAGAACACAGAGTACGGCCGAAATGTTGTCGAAGGCCTAAAGAAGGAGGAGCAGGCGGAGGCTTCGGCAGTCCAGAAGTTATCGAGCGAACACGACCACGTTTTGAAATCATTCAGACTGCTGATTTCTGATCTATGTCAACAATTCAATGGAGGCCATCCAGGGTATGTCGATTGAATGCTGCGACACGCCCAAATTCTTTCTAACATGCGCATAGAGGAGCTATTGGTATGGCTGCTATTGGAATTGCCTTGTGGAAATATGTAATGCGATATTCTCCTCGCCAGCCGGGTTACTTCAACCGCGACCGGTTTGTACTATCGAATGGTAATGTTCCACATTCCCGAGCTTTGCTCATGTATCAGCTTTGGACTAATTTCCACAAGGTCATACTTGCCTTTTCCAGTACACCTTTCTCCATTTGACAGGTTACAAAGACATGACGTTAGACCAACTAAAGTCCTATCATTCCGACCGAGTTGATGCGCTTTGCCCCGGCCATCCGGAGATAGAACACGAGGGAATCGAAGTAACAACAGGTCCACTTGGACAGGGTGTGGCGAATGCGGTTGGACTTGCAATTGCAACCAAGAATCTTCAAGCGACATACAACAAGCCTAATCTAGACATCGTTTCGAATCACACATGGTGTATGATCGGAGACGCGTGTTTACAAGAAGGGGTCGCACTCGAGGCCATATCCTTCGCTGGACATCTGAAACTCAATAACCTGACGATTGTATATGACAACAATCAGATAACTTGCGATGGCAGTGTTGATTTGACAAACACAGAAGATGTCAATGCTAAGATGCGCGCATGTGGGTGGGAAGTGATCGACATCGAGGATGGCTGTTTCGATATCGAGGGACTGGTGGAGGCTTTAGAGAAGGCAAGAAAGTCATCTGCAAAACCGACCTTCATCAACGTCCGAACAGTCATCGGAGTCGGCAGTGCTGTAGCTGGGAACGCCGTGGCTCATGGCGCCGCGTTCGGGGCCGGAGATGTGGCAAACATGAAGAAGATGTACGGGTTTAATCCAGAGGAATCTTTTGTCATCAGTGACAAAGTCCGCGAGTTTTTCGCAGACATCCCAATCCGCGGCGAGCAACTGGTGCAAACTTGGGAGAAGCAGGTACAAACGTATGAGGAACAATACCCCGAACTTGGAGTAGAGCTTCGACGGAGAATAGAGGGCAGACTGCCAGAAAATTGGAAGGACCTGATTCCAACTAGTTTCCCGGACAAGCCGACTGCTACACGAGCATCTTCTGGCTTAGTATTCAATCCCGTCGCAGCAGAAGTAAACAATTTCATGGTTGGTACGGCCGACCTGTCGCCATCCGTAAATATGATCTGGAAAGGGAAAGTCGACTTCCAACACGTAAGCAGAACTCGACGTGTTTATTGATGCTCGTACTGATGAAATGTAGCCCGATTTAAAAACGACATGTGGCATCAACGGGAACTACGGTGGCAGATATCTCCACTATGGAGTGCGAGAGCATGCGATGTGTGCCATCTCAAATGGTCTAGCAGCCTTTGCTCCCAACACATTTATTCCCATCACGTCGTCCTTCTTCATGTTCTACCTATATGCAGCACCAGCTGTTCGAATGGGGGCTTTGCAACACCTCCAGGTCATCCACGCTGCCACACATGACTCGATCGGCATGGGCGAAGATGGTCCGACCCATCAACCCATCGAGTTGGCCAATCTTTACCGGGCTATGCCAAATCTGCTATACATTCGTCCTGGTGATAGCGAGGAGACGGCAGGTGCGTGGATTGCAGCCATCGAGGCAAAGAAAACACCGACCATCATTTCGACATCGCGGCATGCGTTGCCTCAGTTGAAGCAAACAAGACGAGATGGGGTAGCTAAGGGAGCATATGTCCTAGAAGAAGTCGAAGACGCGGATGTAACCTTGATTGGCGTTGGCGCAGAATTGTCCTTCGCGTTGGACGTCGCAAAACAGCTCCTGGAGAGCAGGAACATCAAGGCCAGGGTCATATCGATGCCATGCCAGCGATTATTTGAGGCACAAGCTTTGGAGTATAAGCGCGATGTACTGAGAAAACACCGCATTCCATCAGTAGTCATTGAACCATATGCACCAAACGGCTGGGAGAGTAAGTTGACTTCCTATACTAAACTAAGTCCTGAGACAGGCGCTAATCGTACTGTTCCGTTAGGATACGCTCATGCTGCGTTGTGCGTGAAGAGGTTTGGCCACAGTCTTCCTGGAAAGGCAGCGTATAAGTACTTTGGCTTCGAGGTGGGTAATATGACAACCAAGGTGGGCGACTATTTGGAGAGGGTTAAGGATGATGCTATCTTGCGACAAGAGTTTGTCGAGCTATGATAGATCATGGATGGTTGTTTTTTTGACCCATTGTGTTAGAAAGTTGAACACTCCTTAGTGCCCCATTGTCGAGCTTTGGCCACTTCTTGGGTTTGAAATGAATTGATGCAGGCCATGGCGTTGAGGGAGGTATCCTAGCCGGAATAGATTAGGGACTATGTGAGACGATAATATCAAGGCACTTGAAAAGTTTTCAAAATACATTTGGCATTTTTATTGTGATGAAGCGAGCGGTGTGGTCGCTGGTCAAAAGGAGAAGAGGAGACGGAGAGATGGAGGTGTTCCGGGAACTGCCCCGATGTCGTGCCTGGCTAAGAGCGAATCGACGGTAGCCAAGGCCGAGAGGGTCATGACTCGCGCCTGACTATGCCGACCCCACTCCTCGTCAACGGGCCCTGCACATTTCCCCAGCATCCAGGCCTTGCAAGGGTTTCTGCATCTCTCGTCTGCATTTCCTTTTTCCTACATAATCCACTGTACATCAATTCAAGCATCCATGGCCGATACCGACGAGCCCGTGAACAAGAGAAGGAGACTTGATGCCGACCAGCCATCTTCTGATGACTTTTTGTCCGTCTTTTTGCCTACACCAACCACAGAGAGCCATTCGGCGTCGGGAGTCGCCTTTGACCAGTTTCCCGTAGACCCTTTCCTCTCTCCGGCCACCAGCTGGGGATTTGATGAATTCGCACATGATCCAACCTATCTCGCATCGCAGGAAGAACTCCGCTCCCTTCTTTTCAATACAGCGAAGTCGGCTGGTCCGACGAGGGCAGGAACTCCGACTGACAGCACGGGCGACGAGAATGAAGCAAGTGACACATTCTTCAATCTGAAGTCTGTTCTAGCAAAAGGGAGACGGGTGCAGTACTTGAAGAATTACATTTCCCATGTTGCTCCTTGGGTGCGTCTTCCACAACCATTTGCAGCACGCGTCTGCAGGCAGAAGCTGACTTGAGAAACAGCTCGACATGTTTGACAGTAATAGGGCATTTGGTATCCAGCTCCCATCTCTGGCAAAAGACTCACCCCCTCTTTTGTATGCAATCCTTGCGATTGGTGCCCGTCAGTTGGAACGTAAGGAAAAGACACAGTCTTCTTTCGGTTCACTTGAGTTATACCAGGAAGCCATTAGGCTACTTACACCTTTGTTGCAAGCGCGAGACCCTCACGTAATTGCTACTTGTGTGGTATTGTGCTGTCTTGAGATGTTTGCTGCTAGTGCCCAAGACTGGCGTCATCATCTAGAGGGATGCGCGGCTGTTTTTGATGCCTTCGGTGTAAACGGCTTCAGTGGCGATGTTCTGCAGGCAGTATTTTGGTGCTATGCTCGGATGGGTAAGTTCATGTTCGGTTTCTGGTATATATTTTGTTTGCTGATGCACAACAGACGTCTGTGGTGCCCTGATCTCTGATGGAACAGAAAGTACATTGCTCAAGCCATCGAAATGGCTACCGCCGGATACGCCTGAAGAATTTGTAGAAACCCTGTTTCGAGGCAGCACCTCACCCGACATGTATGCAAATTTTGCTGTCTATTTATGCGCCAAAACCTGCGAGTTGATCTCGGATCGCAACAAGTTTGTCGAACTTGGAGACGAGAATGGATGCGACGCACATCAATTCCAAGACCGTTGGCTTCGACTCTGGGAACAACTGTCTAACTGGGCCCTTTTTCGCCCGAAAGAGATACTCCCAGTCCAAACGACTTCCTCCGTCCCTTTTCCACACATTTTCTTCTCTCACTGGGCAGCAATTTCTTCCAATCAATTATACCACACGAGTTGTGTGCTCCTATTGGGTAGCAATTCAAAACAGAGGGCCATACCGCCTTCTCCAACCACGTCTGTTTTGTGGCACGCACGACGAATCTGCGGCATCTCACTGGCCAACCCTCACGAGGGTTGCTTAAACAACGCCATTCAGCCTCTTTGGATTGCTGGCCGATTACTGAGTCACACCTCTGAGCAGGCTCTCGTCGTCAAGACCATTCGACAGATTGAAGCAATGACTGGATGGACTGCTTGTTGGCGTGTCCGTGATCTCGAGAACGTATGGGGCTACAAAGTTCGTGGAGAGACATGACAAAAACCGGATTGTGGTAACTTTTCACCACCCTTCGGCCAACCGCCACTCTTCTCTCAGGGTCTCCAGATGGTGGCCAATATCCCATCCTGTAAGGCCCTGAATGCTTTCGATTGCACCAATAATGGCCGTATGCTGTGCTCTCGCAGTTGCTGTCCGTGCAGCGAGAAGAAACGATGCTAAGAGACACGGGTCCCAGCACTCGCGTCTATCGTTGTTCATCGCGATCCCACAAACCCGTCGGGCGTGCCATAAAGCAGACATAAACGGTGAGCTTGAGCTTCTTTGCGTTGTGAACCGTGGCTTATTCTGCAAAAGAAGCATCATGCCCGTGTGACAGAGTTGATTCAAAAGAATCGCAGCGCCACTCGTGAAAACAAGAGTTGGGAACTCGTCTTCCGTATGATTTCCATCTCGTGGGTATAGCTCCACAACTGCCTGGAGCTCTTGTGACCGACTGTTATACAGCTCCTCCAATATTCGCACAAGGTTTGCCCAAGCATCCACGCGATTGTGGCCGTAACGACTTTCGATTCTTTTATTGTCATCACCATTGCAGAAGACGAAAATATCCAAACAGAGAGTTACAACTTGATTCGAACATTGTAGCCAATAACTCTCACTGATGGAAGAGGTTGTCAATCTGGAATTCGTGGGCGCGAATGGGAAACGTATGTTGACTGGGGATGAGGCTGCCAGCCCAGCGCTAAGTTCTAAGTTTATCAGCAGAAGAATTCGCAATGGCAAAGATGACTTACGGAACCTTGCCAAAAGCCAGAAAATCGCGGATGCAAGCGGTCTATGTTCAATTTGAGAGACAACCGCCTCAGCTATGTCACTTACTATATCAATATTCTCTACTTGATATAGGAATTGATCAAGATTAGTCACAGCACGTCTGACAGTAGCAAGTGTACTAAGGAGTGCACCATGAACTACATCAGTCTCGTTTGCGCTTTGTTGCAAGGCGTCTGTCATCAAATCAATTTTATGTACTACTTCCCCAGCATTGCGTGCTTCGCGTGTAGACAGACATGCATCCGCCAGTGCGAGCAACCCGTAGCTTATTGGATCCGATTCAGTGGAAAGCTGCATGACCTCACAGCCGAAGCATTGCTTCGAATCGCCGATATCTAGCTTCGTACACGACCTCTAATCAGCACACAATTGCTAGACGGTCGACCGGACATATGACTTACGAAAGGAGCAATTTCATAGCGATAATGTCTTAGCAACTGAAGGATACGTTCTTGTGGTATCACATCCTGTCCTGCGAATTCAGTTGACTGCCATGCCTGGATATTTTGTTCACTGTTTGATCTTGTCCTGGAGTTTAACATATTCTGTGGATGCTGCGAAAGTGGGATCCCCATATTTCGCAGTTGATCACTCTCAGGTGACAAAATGGGTGCTAATCCGGGAGACATTCCAGCATCTTCCGCTCTAGTCGATGTGTTTGCATTTCCCAATGCCAGCAATCCGTGCAAGGCGAACTCATAATTGTCCACTGCCTGTATGCCTTGCCCCGGGGACTCATCTTGCATGCGCACATTATCTGGATTTTGGACTGTCTCTAATAGAGCTGTAGGAGACAAGTGGTTTGGCTGGGCTGAACCATCTTTTGATTCTTCAGATGGGCTTTCTGCGAGTGTTTTCTTGTCGGCCTCGTTGGAAATGAACTATCAAAGTTAGCAACATTTTGCATGGGTGAAACGATATCAAAGAAGTAATTTAAAGTTGGAATGGAACGGTACATACCCGAAGATTCTTGTAGTTAACATTGGTCGCAACCTCCGGCGTGAAGTTGTTTCTTCCTAATATCTGAAAAGTGGCCGGATATTGACATTGAAACCCTTTACCCACACAATTCTGACAATTCGGCTTTCCTTCATCACCTGCGACCAGATTAGCTTTTGAGCAGATGCATTGCCCAATGAGGGCAGATGCGGCTATGACTAACACTTTCGTCGACGAGTTCGGCATGTGAGGCAGCCTGTCCGCGACCTTTTAGGCCGACTTTGAGAAGGGTTATCGGCACCATCGGGTTGAGCTACTACCTCCATTTGGTCTGGGGAACACAGAGATCTTTTCGACCGAGCGTACCTAGGTTTCTAGAGAATGCTTTCGTTTCCCATAAACAGCGCGCCGAGGAGACATCCATGGACGAGGAAGCCGACGGCACTTCTTCGGGACATCCACCCCTCATTCGTTGCGGGGAAAGAACTCGGAATACTTTCGCAAACCAACAGGAAACCGAGTACGAGAGATGGTATGGAAACGATGGGGCTTCCGAAAAGCTGTCATTTTCATTGGACTCTTGGAGCACTTTTCAATGAAAGTTCTGATACTCTCTCGTCTCGAGCCTAAGGTCGACACATTCAGAAACTGTCAGTACGTCACGTCCGAAAGGGGAAATCCGAAGCGCAGCCAATAAAACAGCTTCCGAACTCCAAACAACGGTCCACTTTTGGCTCCCCCACGATCCGCAAAAGTTTTGTGTGATGCGTACAAAAGATTTGGGATAGCTTGTTTGTCTCTCTTTTGATCATTCTGATACCTTTGTTCAACTTCTTGAAACTTTTGACACTTTTAACGTCATTCACACCATGGTTCAATCTACCGTCAAGCTCGCCTCTGGCCATGAGATGCCCCTCGTGGGTTTTGGTCTCTGGAAAGTCCCCAGAGAGACCTGTGCCGACACTGTTTACAATGTACTATACCCATGATATCCCCAAATCCCCAAACCCACTGACTTCAATACAGGCCATCAAGTCCGGATACCGACTTTTCGATGGCGCATACGACTACCAGAACGAAAAGGAGGCTGGTGAGGGCATTCGCCGAGCCATCAGTGAAGGCCTTGTGAAGCGCGAGGATATCTTCATCACCACGAAGCTATGGAACAACTACCACAGCAAGGATCACGCAGTACCCATGGCCAAGGCTCAGAACGAAGCCTGGGGTCTCGGGTACATCGATCTGTTCCTCATTCACTTCCCTTGCGCACTCGAGTACATTGACCCCAAGGTCAAGCAGTAAGTTAATAGCAGAATGATCAACCCAACGAGCCAAGTTTTGACCATTTCGCAACATCAGATACCCAGCATGGTGGGCCGAAGATAATAAGACCGTCAAACCCGCCAAAGTCCCCATCAAAGAGACATGGCAAGAGCTTGAGAAGCTCGTCGACGAGGGCGTCGCCCGCTCCATCGGCGTCTCCAACTTCCAAGCCCAGCTCCTCTACGACGTCTTGTCCTACGCACGACACCCACTCTCCTCGCTCCAGATCGAGCACCACCCCTACCTTCCTCAGCTCAACCTCGTCAAGATGGCACAAACAAATAAGATCACTGTTACCGCATACTCATCGTTCGGTCCCCAGAGCTTCTTGGAGCTCAGCCCGGATTTCAGGGAGAAGGCGAAGAAGTCGGGCACGCTCTTCGACCAGGAGGTTATCAAGAAGCTTGCGGAGAAGTACAACGTGACTGGAGCACAGATCCTGTTGCGATGGGCTACACAGAGGTACGAATGCACCCCGACCCTACAAATGCGTACATTGGAAATCTGTATACTGACATTTGTGTTTGCCAGAAACGTCGCCGTTATCCCTAAGTCAAACAGCCCGCACCGCCTTGCACAGAACTTGGACGTGCTCAGCTTCAATTTGTCGCAGGAGGATATTGATTCTATCTCGGCGTTAGATATCGGATTGAGGTTTAATGACCCGGGTTTCTATCTGCCTGACCACCCACTACATATCTTCGCATAAGCAGAATGTTATGTTATTATGAATGAGCGCTCCGTATATAGTTCCGGACACAAATGAAATAGACAAGATTTTATGATCAAAGATCTGTTGCGGTGCTGAGCATTTACCTTTGTTTAAGATTATGATTTTCTAAAACTTCGTTGGTTTTGATCACGTAGTGTGCATCCTTCCATGCTCGCCAAATCGATTCCCAGATTGCATTTAATCTGGTAGCATGGCTAGGCATAACAGGATGATGCGTGTGGAAGTTTAGTTCAATGCATCTTCACCAGACTCGATCAATACCCTGATTCAAAGTGAGCAATATATTCGTATTCATAGAAGGCTAAGTACACTCACCAATTTGTGTACGCAAAACCGGCCTGTCCGCCAATATAGCAAGACAAACCGGTGAGCTCAATTGACTTTGATTTCCTGACCAACGCCAAGCCCGCGAAGAAAAGCGGCCTTTGCCAATCCTCCCAGGCTGCCGGGCGAATGCTATACTGGTATAATCTTCATCAATAGCCTGACACCTAATTTTGCCATGGTCCCATGTCCAAATCACCCAAGGATGATGTTCTCCACAGAAAGCTCAATCTTCGGCTTCGGCTTCATCCGCATCCCTTCCAGGGCTGCGACTCCTGCCCCGACCGCGGCCACTGCGCCTATCCCGATCGCGACCCTGGCCACCCTTATTAGGCGGTGGGCGCACAAAAGCGAAATCGACCCCGACGTTCTGCTCAAGAAGTTCCTGGCCATTGGCGCCTTGAATCGCTGCATTCGCTTCTTCGAGGGTCGGGTATTCGATCAGAACGTAGCCCTATGCAAATTCCCTCCTATTAGTATTCTGTATACCAAACCGAAAAGATCTGTAGATGTAATCCCCAACAGCACATACCTTGACATAACCCGTCCGTCGATCCAGATTCAGATGTAGATTCTTAATCGTGCCAAACTCGCCAAACATATCTTGGAGGTCCTCCTCGGTCGCTTCCTCATGTACGTTGGTTACGAGGATGATCCAGCCTTCGATGGAGCGCACGGCGGTCGCGCCTGCGGCGGTGCGGGGATCGCTGGGTTTGGACTCGCCGGCGGTGGACTGCTCCGGTTGGTCGATTTCCATTTCGTTGTCGGCCATTGTGAAGCAGAAATATGGAGTCTAATATGTGGAGGTTTGGGTTGGTGTTGGCTTGGATCGCAAGGCCAGGCGTATTTGCGGAAGTCGATGCCAAGGTATATATGCGCTAGCTGTATTGGTGATAGTGCAGGGAGATTTGAGTATTGAAGCATTGCATTGCTATCTTTCTAAATATTCATCGATCCTTCCACTCTCTAAATAGAACTCTTACCAGGTCTTCTGTTACAGCTTTCCCTTGAACCCGTACTCCTCGCTTTGGCTCCTCACCGGCTTCCACTCGAAATGATGTTTCCCTTCCATTGGCTTATCCACATCCGTATCGCCCTTCTTGTCAAACATATGGCTTCCAAAATAATCGAGCTCTGCCTCATAGAAACTGGTCGGCAGATCTGTACCTGTCACAATCTTGAAGTACTCCAAGCTTGCACTCAATGCCGGTACAACCTGATCTGTCTCCGTTGCTTTTGCGACAATACGACGAAGCGAGGAATATATCTTGCGAACATCCTCCATGACACGGGGATTGAAAAGCAAGTTCATGTCTTTTGATGTAGTCGACCCCGATGTCATGATAGGTGCAAGAAGTGTGTCGGAAATGTAGTCCGCTTGGATGATGCAGCCGGCTCGCCAGATCCTCCATATGTTGGCATAATTGATATCCCAGCCATGTGCTTCGTCGGCCCGTGCAATGATATTGAGGCCCTGGATATAACTAGCCAGACACCCCGCATACGTTGCGTATCGCAAGTCCTCAATGAAAACTTCCTTGTCTAGATTGGTGAGATCTTGAGGTGGGAACCCGCCTTTGGAAACTTCATGGGCACGTTCGCGTTCTCCGCGGTATGCGGAAGCCAGACGCAATGCATGCGCTGTGTTGAGTGTGAAAGCTGGAACATGGAGTTCAATGGCTTCTTGATTGGACCAGATACCGGTGCCTTCTTCGCCAGTGATATCTTGGACGACCTTGTCTAAAACTTCAGAAATGACGAGCGGGTGATGACCCCTGTTATTATCAGTACTTGGTTCTCGTTTGTGAGAAAGATCAGAACCAATTGATATGAGGAACGTTCCTTTCTATCAAAAATGTTAGTAAACAGTCACTCTATCCTCCCTTTGTGTGTGTAAAATTGCACTTACCAGCTCCCCGCCATCGTTCCATTTCTGAAATGTTTTTCCAATCTCTTCATAACCCATTCCCATCTTCTTCATGATCCCCCACGCTTCGCAGATAGAACTCATCATCCCGTGCTCGATGCCGTTATGCATCATCTTGACATAGTGTCCCGCTCCACCTTTTCCAATAATTCCTACGCAAGACTTCTTTTCTTTGTCCTTCGCGGCCACCCTTTCCAGTAAAGGCATGATTTCTTCCAGAGCTGACCCATCACCCCCAGGACACATCGATGGTCCGGCGCGTGCAGCCTGATACCCGCCACTGACCCCACAGCCAATATATCGGATTCCAGTGCCTTTACACTTTTCTTGTCGTCTTTCCGTATTCTTGTAATGCTCATTGCCGCAATCCAGAATGATATCATTGCGTTCGAGATACGGCTCCAGTCCTTCCAGTACCTTATCGCCAACATTACCATGGGGAAGAGAAAACACTAGGAGTCTTGGTTTTGAAAGCGAGTTACATAGGGCCTTGTAGTCTTTGAGACATAAATTAGTATGTGAGGCTCTCTTTCCTTAGGTCTTTTTTTCACAAGAATTGTTTACCCTCACCTTTGAACTTGCTCATTTTCCCCTGATAACCCGATTCATCGGCCTTTGTGATCAACGCGTCCATAGCCTCTTCCGCTGGATCTGATAATGAAACCTTGATCTCATTTTCTGCGAACAGAAGAGCCATTCCACCGCCCATACTCCCGCATCCAATCATTGCAATCTATTGATCTAAATTAACGTGTATTTCATCTTCAAACGGGTCCGGTGTCACCCACCTGAGTGAACTTATCTTCAGCCATCTTAGCTCTTTTCCCTTGTCTTTTCTGTCCAATATCAAGCGCAATCAGCGAACTCAAACACAAGATCGCAAGATACAGATATGAAAGCTCGGACAGTAGCGGCAAAGAAGGATCTTGGTAGTGGATGCAATTGTCAAGCCAGGATCGGAAAGACATGACGCCGGAAAGTATTTATAATTTCGTAGCAACTGGATAATCTAAAAGTAGAGTGATTATCGAATGGTGATGTTGGGTGGGTGCAAGGATTGTTTGGTGAGCTAGTGTCTGCTTTATTGTTCATGGTGACGTCGGCGGGTCGGAGAGGATAAGCTTCGGGACTAAGAACGTGGTTGAGAGGCGGGGCAGATGGCCGAAAGAGAGATTTTCAGCTGAGCTTATGAAATAATTTATCTCTGCTTTGATGGATATGAGGTGCGAGATTCGCTGGGCTGTTGGTGTGCTGGGCTATTGGTGTACGTGATGGAGAAACTTGGCAACGCTAGGTAAAAGCTTGAATATCTCCACACAAGAAGTTCACATCCATCCAGACCTACCTCTTGCCATCACCAAGTCATCATTGTGATACGTTTCTATAAAACAACTTCTGGAAACGTCCTGTTTCGAATCGGCATAAGGAATCTCGAAAGCAACTATGAGGTGACACCCTGCATAATATCCCCAATCGCATCAGCGCCCTTCCCACCTCCTAATAACTTTTTATTCGTGGCCTGAATCAATACTCGACGGTAGCTTGTCAAGGGCGGCGTCCCACTATCTGTTACCTCCAAAACCAAATGTAACAATTGACCTTTCGCAACTGGTTGCCTGCTCATGAGGTCGACTGCGCACTTGTCAGGCGGCGGCAATGTAACTTCTACCTTGCGACCCTCACCGTCGAGCCTCTTGATAGAAAGATCCGCAACTTCCGCATCCACCCACCATTGTGTCGCGCTCGGCTCTTTATAGTGAAACCAGATAAAAGTCAATTTATCGCCATCCGGATCGTATGTCTCGGTTGCGTCAAGAGTGATGGTGCTGCCCGCTTCTGCCTCGATTCGCAATGGCTCAATCTCGCTAGCACCATTGATCGAGATGACGGGATGATGGTTTGCTTTTGCGAATTCAGGCTCAATAGTCCATTGGATTCTTGCAGCAAAATCGTCTTGAAACGTGTCTCGCCATCTCCAGACTGTGGCGTGGTTGGATGTGTACAACTTCCCGTCTTCGCCCTTAACGCGATCCACGGCATCACTATAGTGGTTGCTGTTCAAACCACTGCCGCTGATATCGGTTCGGGCATATCGGCCACCCCACGATCCATAATCTGGATTCTCCGGCACTCCTAATCCATTTTGTATCAGGTAGAGGAAGGTGGGTGTATCTCCCTCTGGAATGAACAAGTAATCTGGGTATGCACTGCCTAGAGGTCCAATCTGAATATTCTCTTTGATCCACTGCTTCTCCATTTTGGAAAAGTCAGGGCCACCCTGATCGAACCCATAGTACCGGTCTCCAGAAATACCTGTCCATGCAGCCATACCATATTGGTTCCACCCATGCACTGATGCAATGTAAAAGACATCAGAGAAGTTGTTGCGTATCCAAGCACCGGTATCGTCTTGGTCGGATATGGCATAGACGCGTAGGCGCGACATAAGGCGATGTGCATCCTCAGGTTCGTATTTCTGATCGATGTGGAGAAGGACCTGAGCAAGAGTATTTGTACCTCCCCAGCACAATACCCAGAGTGGAAGACGCGACTGTGCTTCAATACGCTCGAGGAGGAGTTGGCCGCCTTCAGAAAGGGGTATACTGTCGCCTACAGCTGTCATGCCATAGGTCTGCGAGAAGTTAGCATGTGCTACTATGAGAGTTCCATGCTATGATGATGTGAAGATAGAGAAATTTGTGGGTACACACCTCGGCTCCCTTTTTTATTAGACCTCTAACGTGTTCAGCAGATGGGTATTGCCATTCGGGATGTGCATGTTTATTGAGGTTCTCAACAGCACCGGCGTATGCGTCAACAATCTTGTGCATGTCCTGCGGGCACACCTTATTTTTCATCCATGTGCTGGTACAAGCAACCAATCCTTCTGTCTCAAATTGATTGGCATACAGGAGGTATCGACATAGTGACTCGGCATCGTCGGGTTCGTTCGATATGTCGGACAGGATGAAAACGCGGGGTTTAATGGTGAATGTCTGAAGCTTGTCGGTCGTCATGGTCGAATAGGAGTAGCAGGGAGATGGATCGGATGCCGTTGGAATTGTTCTGCAATCCTAGAAGCTGCAGCTGAGCTTGAAAGGGAGGGTAGCAGCCTTTTCATCGTGTTGCAAGCTGTGTTCAAGAGAGGTTGGTGTTACTCAGTGTCGCAATCGTGTCCAGGGTGCACCAACCGAGGTTTAGCCTCATGCAACCCTGTTTGGAACCGAAGCAAGGATTGACGTGTTGAGCAGCTTCCGAAGAGTGTTATTAGTGGAATAACGAATGAGGAAATGCGGAGCACCGCTATTAATTACTTGGTGTTATCTAGCTTGAAGGGCAATGTTGGAAAACGAAATGAATCTTTCTCTAGGTTTCAACATTCCCATGTCATTCAATCTATTGAATGCGAAAATCAATGCATGTACGACACAAAACTCGCTCCCCACCACCCACCTTTTTTGCTACAAAGGAAGAGAACTTCTTTATTTTCTGAAGAAAGTTCTTAAAATTATAAAGGAATACTTTTACTACTATAGGAACTTTGCTACTAAAATCTTAGAGCAAAATATTTATAGAAACGTAAGTAATTAAGAAAGAAACTTCCTTGTTTTTAAGAAGTTGTCTTTAAAATATACTACAAAATTAAGCGAAAGCCTTGACATTAGAAAAATGCTAATTTCTCTAGAATTAGGTGTGGGTGGAGGGAAGTGAGTTTTGTGTCGTACATGCATCTATCACACCTGATAATCAGTGCAGGTTCGCTTATTTCGAGCTTATTTCTTGCCGCTCACCTAGACTAACAGAAATTAGAAATCTTTTAAAATCTCTTAGAATTTCTTTATTTTTAAATAAAATTAAGAGGAATTCTATTGTTTATAAAGGATTCCCTCTAAATTTTAAAGAAATCTCTTTATTTCATAGCTAGGTAGGTAGGTAGGTAGATAGATAGGCTTAGCTACCTGCTTTTAGCTAAGAGTTCTCTTTGAAAAATGTGTATTCTCTCTCTATCTACGTACACACCCACCTGTCTATAAAATAAAAAGTTTTCTTTAAAATTTAAAGAAGACTATATATAAACTATAGAATTTTTCTTTATTTTAGTTAAAAATTAAAGAGATTTTAGGAGATTTTAATTTCTATAGGCCTAAGTGAGCGGCGCGAAATGAGCGCGAAATAAGCGAGCCTGCACTGATCATCGGGTTTGATAGATTGATTTTCGCATTCAATAGATGTTGGTATCATACAAATTTGAACACCCTCTTCCGCAATTGTTTCAAGTCTTCTAACTCCGTTATGTCCTCGTTGATAAATTCTCGAATGACTGAAAAACCTACCAAGTGTAGATTTTCTGTCCCAACTTTCTTCCTGGTCACCATTGGAAACCGAGCCCTCTCTAGCCAAACAAGATCGTCGCCGTTCCTGATATCGGTCACACCAGGAGTGCCTAATCCTACAAACCCACGCTTGGTGACAAAGAAGGTGCGATTTTGCCACTGAGTTTTCACTGCATGAGAAAGGCGAGTAAAATCGTGCCTTGTTCCCTGAGCAAATATGTCTTCGCGCTTTTTATTCTTGACTTCATGGTGCTGCACCTTTATCTTATGGATTTCTGCTTCTGATGGCACGGGCCAGGGCGTTTGCACGTCAGAGCTCAGCTGAAATCGGCCTCGCAAGTTCACAAAGCAGAGTGCAGCAAATGTCGTGAGACACCACATAGCAGTCCTGGTAGGCGCGGCAAACCGTCCCGCCATTGATGTCCGAGAGAGTACAGCTGCAATTATGGCTGCAATTCCCGTCCCGTACGACAAGTACTGAAGCCGTACAGTACCGGCATCGTCCGCTTTGATCCAGTTAGCATTGTTCTTGAGTTGATCCCAGTCTGTATAAAAGTGATCCCCGATATCCACGTAGGACTTCTTGATAATATCGTATGCTTCTTCGTCAGGGTTTGATAGTATTCTTTCCGAGGCCTTTCGTAATGAATATGCGATTCGCATCAATAGAGCAGCTCTCAGGCGGACTTCCACTGTAGACATGGCATCGCACACCTCAATCTGCAGCTCATCATAGATGTGTGGTTTGAGTCCGTAGGGTGGAGGGTGATCGATGCTAACATCAGCTTCTGGAAATGTGCCGATGCCAATATTGTACAAGGTCGAGGAAACCGAATCCATAACTTTTGACTGCATATCAAAAGTAGATTGCTTCCTCGGTTCACTGAGGTGCCGAATTTGTCTGTCCAGGTTGTGATAGTCAAACAGCGCGGCCCCTAGAACATTTAACGATCGAGTTACCTCGTCTGCCAGGTAAAATTGGAATTTTGAAAGATTAAGAAACATCATATGGAACGCTATTGGTGTACCAAATTTCAGCCGTTCTTTTTCTTCGCGTTCCTTGTTTTTCATTCCCGGAATAGCAAAACTTCGTCTTAGCTGATTTTTAAACAGCGTCCAGGGATCTGCTGTTTTTTCAGCCAACGAATGAACGCCAACAAGTTCTATCAACTGGACAGCAACGCGACGGAATTCTTGATCTATTATGTAGAGATATTCCGTGGTAGATACGCCTTGGGAGTATAGGGCAATGCTGGCTGATCTCGAATTGGCTGTCCACTTATAAAGCATGTCTGTCGCATGGTTGTTCAAGATTGACGAAAATGGCTCCCCTGGGAGTCTGTACTCGCCTATTTGGGTTCTTGTAAAGTGTATTTCGAGATACCAGAGCTTTCTCAGTCGTTCGTCCCATGTCCCACCTTTCACTGGAAAGACATGTGTAATAGTATCAATCTCTCTCCCTCCAATAGCAAGCACCCTATTATAAATGACCGGTGGGACGCCTTTGACAATAGGAAGATCTGTGATTGATTTTTCACGTTCTCCCAGAGCTAAAGACTGAGAGACTTCGATATCCAAATCACTGGCTTCTTGGAAACCATCCGGTGTCCATGAATGTGGTCGAGAGAAGTCCGGAACCCATGATGGGGCTCCAGGATCGATTTTCATAGGGTACATCCAGAAGATTTCAACATCTCGATCAAACATCAGCACCCAGGCGGCCAGTCTTTCGTACACTGCTGCTACACTGATGCCATATGTGGGTACAAAAACATCCTTCGCTGTCGGTTCCAGCAGCTCACGTAGTCCGAATATTCTATCACGTGGGTCTGTTGACTTTGATCGAAAATAGTTGCTGAGGAGCTGAGATGGTCCAGATTTAAAAGTCACACCTTCTCGATCTGAACGACGATTGTTAAGCACGATTCGAATTTGCGACAGTTTGAGACCCATAGTCATGATCGAAATCGCAGCATTCGATTTCAGGCCCGAAAAAGGCATGGCCGCTTTTAGCATCTCCAAAGAAAACTCGTCCCAATAACTTTGAACTGCTGCTGCCTTGACTAAATCTTGTCCTAGATACATAACCGGATCGTTTCTCGCCAGGGCGTACTCTTGTAGAATCCAGACTCGTGCCCACCAGGGTCGGTGTATAAGATCGACATATTCACACAGGAGGTCTTCTTTCGAGATATGGAGGGTAGTAATCATATCAGGCACTTCAATATCGAGGTTCGGGTTTCGTTCGGCGTATTGAAAGAATCTTGTGATGAGTGGGAGATCTGGCCCCAAATAGATGCGAACAGTCGTGGCATGTCGATATATATCGGCCATCATCGTGACTTGATTTCCTCTCTCAAGCAAATCTTCTTGGTTGATACACACAGCATCTACCCATATTCGACCCACGAAGTTGCTTTTTAGGAGTGCACTAAGCGCACTGTGAAGGTTTGGAGTAATATTGAGCTGTTGCTGGTCGATCTCGAGTACTTTCTGTGGATAAGAGCTAGGGGCACCCCAAACATAGGACAGGGCATCGTATGGTAAAGGATTATCGTGCAGATTGATGCGGCGCATTTTTGCCTTTATAGTTCGGTCATTCCCGGAGATGAGTTCTAGCACGCGAACTTGAGGAACACCGGACTGCAAAGTCAAATCCTCATTGGAGTAAATCGAACCTGGGTTAGGCGTGTCTTCCACGTTCTGGGCAATACAATTTGGTTGGATATCAGAGGATCCCAACGCGAGCCGAAGGATACTATTGATGTGACGCTGAAGTTCTTCGCTTTCATTGGTTTGATTGTTCCATTCAGGGAGATCATTTTCACGATAGCCTGGTCATATGGTAAGCATATCGGCATTTAAATATCAAAGCGTTATATCCAGAATGTTAATGCTTACCATGTGGTGTGAACCAATTACTGAGCATCTGAGGTACACACTCCTGAACCTGAAGCACTCGGAGGCCGCGCAAACATCTTTCCAAATTTTCAATCCACATTTGGGGTTTATCCTGCAGATTTCCTTCGCCCAGATCGTCAGGAATGCCCTCGACCTGTTTAAAAGTATAGATTGCATTGGCATTCTGGCCAATGTAATTGCTGATATCTTGAATTCCACCACCGTACACTTTTTCATGACTTCTTTTCAATATTGAACTTGCAAGGTCTTGCAGCCACCGTTCAATATCAACTTCTTGAACCTGATCAATCTTGAACTCAAGAAATTTGTGATTGCGACATTCAGCTGGAATATGACTCAGTTGAGACCCATCACTCTTATACAAATCGTGACAATTTTGACAAAGATCGACGACTTTGCAATATCGACAATGTGCGTGGACATCTTGGCGCCTGATGAGACAATTGCATCCGTTGCATCCAAATTGCAATTTGAAGTGAGCCAAAAGTTGGTAGAATGCAATGCAAGCATTTTCATCGTCCCCACTGCAAAGAAGCATTCGCCCCAATACATGAACGATAATGTGTTGTGCTGATACAAACTCTGTACAGAGCTCGAGAACGCGGGTAATGTGTTGAAGAGATTTAGTATCGATCTCGTGATGCTTTTGGATTTCGATTATACGTTGTTGCCAGCAGCACAGCGCCAGATTTATCGCTGCTTCTTTCGTTTTCGAATCAGTCACTCCCCTGGTTACCTTCAGTAAACCGAGTCTCTCTTCAAGTATGCTCTTAGCTTCGAGTAGTTGACCCTTCATCTGTAGATATATCTCTAAGAACTCTAACAACTCGAGTCTGAGCATATTTTCTGCACCATGGTAATATTCATATCCGGTAATGGCACGTTTCAAAAGATCCTCGTAGTCGTTCGGGAAATTTTCAAACTCCTCTGTGCTCACCAAGATGATAAAATTCCTTACTACCCCCAATGTAACGCGATGGGAATACCCAAATACTTTTTCACTCAAGTCAATTGTGCGTCGGCAGAATTCTGATGCCTCGGGGGGCCGTGGTCGAAGAGTTGTAAAGAAGCAACCGAAATCTACCCTTACTCCAATAATAACCTCAGAATATGGGTCAAAAGTCTTTTCGGCTATGTCAAGGGCGAATTTGAATATCGGTGCTGCTCTTTCGGGCTGCCGCAGTGCACTGTAGCGCATGGCTATTTCCTTGAGTTTATTGATTTGTTCCGCCTGAGATGCTGCGTCTGTATCCGAGCTCGCAGATGTGGGATCCATTGCTACGTTTCAGACAAGGCTGATAAGCTTCGAGTGTGGTGGACAAGCGTTGGTGGCATCGGGAGATGAGTACTCTCTTATGCCTGCGTAATTTCACAACCAAAATGAGTGTGACCTATAGATGACCACTGTGCTCACAGGAGTAACGGCGATACCATAGGTGGTGGGGAAGATCAAACATTATGGGTTGTGGCTGGAAAGGGGCGATATTCGCCAAGGGAGGGCTCGAGCAAGTCAGCAAGCCGCGGCTGAAATCATTCTGGACGCCACCACCTGGGCATTGGAGTTATTTGTCTACAATCCTGAGTGTGATCGAGATCTGCATTCAAAATAGGCTGTCCCGCCGCAAACGAAGTGGTTAACACAGCATAGATATGACTCTAGAAATATCGGGGTAGACACCGAAACTTGAAAGCACCTGAGCAGGTAGATTACTCTAAAATCATGAAGATTGGGCTGTCTTACTACTTTGTCAAATGGATATGATTTTCGTCGCGTCCCAGCCTACATGTGTTGTGTGACGGTGGCTTCCTCAGCTCGATCTCTGGTTACTATTGTGGCCCTGCCAATGATTTAGGCTTCATAACGAGTATCTTAAATGTGCATTTGCGTCAGTATGCTCTTACGGAATTCTAAACCCGACAATCCTCATCGCGTGCCTCAAGAAGTACCCCCGAATTATGCGCAATCATTGAAGTGAACGATAGGTAATAATGTGAGTTCAAAACTCATCGCGAAGATAACTTAACACACTAACTACACACACTAACTACAAAGGCAGCACATGATGCGCAGTTTGTGTCCGAGTCATATATCGGCTATTACGCGCATTTTGGGGATACGTAGAGGCTGTGGGAATCATCCTTTCAATATTACCTGCATACAAAAGAGCCTAGCGCACACATTTCTTTCGCCAGCGCTCGTTCGAACCGTATTGAAATTATTTTGGTACACTTAACCTGACAATCGCTGGTTGACGGCGCAATAAATGGAAAACACCCTGTCACAGAGCATCAAGCGCATCCTGCTGCAGTCGTGATTCGAAAATGATACTGACATCAATAAGCTATTGTTTATTACACGTCTCCGGCATTCAAAGCCTTTTCGCGACAGTCACTGGAGAAGGAACATATGTAATCGCTGAATCCTTGCGCACCGTTTGGGCCTTTCCATACTTCTCAACGTCCGCAGGCTCCGCTATTCCATCCTCCGGAACATTCATGATTCGAGAGGTTGTCGCGGTTGAATCTTCACTCACTTTCCCTTCGCCGAAGCAGCAGAACATAGATCGATGACAATTGGAAGCCCGCGATATCCAGGAGCTGTTGGAAGGTGTGCTTCCATAATACCAGCCGAAGCTTCGAGTCTCTGGGTGCGAACCATTTAGACAATGACAGTATGCCTTGAGTGCCGGAGCGGATGCACATATTACAGCAAGATTGGCTTCGACTGCCGTGCTGACCCAAGATCCAAGCGCTTCCCACGTGATGTCGTATGTAGGATCAGCGATCCTGATGTAGTGAAATACTTTATGAGCGTAATGAATGCGCAGAGCGCCGATAGCGCATGTTCTAATACTCAATCAGAAAATGCAAGAATGGACCAATAGCGAAGAACATACACAAGACCAACCCCAAAGATCGCGGCCAAGCCAACCTTTTGTCTCCATGGCAGCTTTAATTTACGGAGGACAAAGAAGGGAAGAATGAAAGCGATAAAATCTTGAGCAGTGCTCATGCTGATGATGACGACCAGTGTTGTCAGCTCGTCATGACATTTGTATTTGTGTGTCTTCAACCACGACGTTGTAAACCGGTACCAATAAGCCTCGACTGGCCAACAAGTAAAGAGTAGAACGAAGACAAAGGAAATGCCATAGGCGGCCACGAAAACTATACTGGCCCACACAGCTATGAGAAAAGGTTTTGATATGAGTGAAGATGTAAGACGCCGGTAGAAGGTCAGGATAGATATTTTTGTTAGAGTCGTAGTAACCAGATAGATTATCTCGATGGAGAGGGTGATCTTTTCAATATCAGTACACTATATGATTTAGCAGGGGTAGAGATGCTTACCTGTCGGACTGTAATGTGTGTCCTTTTCGTTTGATCGTAGATATGGAGCTGGAAGCCGTATACTCGAAGCCCTGCAACTGTTAACCATAGTTTGATCGGATTAAAAGTAAATTTGCAACTCACCAAGGACGGTCGAAATCATCAATCCAATTAACGGTGGCTAGAACCTTTAACCTGAAACGTTCTCACTTAGATTCAAGTAACATACCATTGTTGCAATGATGAGCCAGTCATCAACTCCGGGTGTTTTTGTGATGCGGAACCGGGCCCATATTCGAGCAAAGAAGACTGTAGAAGTTAAGACAAAGAGCGCGAGAATACATGCTGATGCTGTCCAGTCTCTCGTCTCTGGATTAATGTAGTTTGGTGCTGGCCATTTATGATGCGTACCATCGCCGGGCGGGAAAAGAGCAGGAGCTGGCAATGGCGCCATGATGGTAAAATAGCGTGGTGCGTGAGAGAAATCAAGTAAAAGATGTTTAACATGAGCTGCGTTCGTCTTATCTGATCCCATAGATATATAGACAACAGTCTGATATGCTACAGGAATGAGCCATCCGTTCATAAACCGTTCGTTGTGTAAACTTTGCGCTATATTCTTGTGCTCCTATACGACTCCATAGTAACCACTCGCACGTACATTCTCATATTTCAGGGCGCAAGCCACTGAATCTAGATCTATCTTGGCTATGCACTATCTCGTCACATGTCGCACGATCGCTACCTGCGTATGTCTTGGTTTGAAAAGATGGGAATCTTGAATTCAATGGTCGGACCTATTTGGCCAGTCTGGCGGGTTCCGACTTTTGTTTGCACTCCATTTCAACCATGGAGACGAATGCTTGGATGCAGTAGTAGTAACTCCCACCCAAATTCATCCACTTTTGTGTGGGAGGCAAATCACTCACGGTTTCGAAACTCTGAATGTTCATTCACTGCCAATGCAAATGGATGAATTGTATTAACTCTCGTCATGCGAAAGCGAGCCCCGCTTCGATCGCTCGTTTCAGGTTTGCCTTTCCCCCTGACCCAAGAACTAGGGAGTATATTCCTGGCGTTGATCGCACGTGGTAAACGTCCATATTAGCGAGTTGTCGCCCTATGAGAGTGTATGGAGAATTGACCGTGCGAGGCACAAAACGATCGATCTTAAGGTTTAGGGGACCAAAAAAACTGTCAGTTTTGTGTTGTCGCCAATTCCAACACGGCTGAAGTTCAGTGCTGAAGGTTAGTGCATTCTTCATTAGGTGTTCCGATTGGGCAGGCGCGGTGAATGCGGCACCAAGTGGGGCACACGCACGTGTGGGGAAGCAGTGCCGAACTCTGTTCACTCCCACGAACCATCTCTCAACACCACTGTCACTTTGCCAAAGTGCACACTTCTCGCCACAAGCAAGTCATTTGAGACATATCTTTGATGTCGGTATTCAATTCCGGTGTCAGGTAAGCTATTTGTGATGGCGCGCATTTTGCGTTGTCTCCACGCTATGTCGCACGTGGTAACAATCCGTGCGTTTAATCCCAGGTCGACTCTAGTCCATCGACACCAACAGGCACTTCACCGAGCGTCGTGATTCTGAAGCCCTGCCTGAGCCCTTCACCTTCGTCACTCACGTCGTAGTCGGAGATCGCCGTATGCGATGTGACCCGATTGCTGCAACGCGTTAGTCGGCTGCTTTTGATCCAGAGAATTCAGGGCATGCATTACTCCCATAGTGCAACAGTGCGGTCGTCCCACTTCACGCGGGCTTGGATGTCTTGACTATTACTGATATGCTGCAGACCACCGTTAGCCAAATTTGCTCAGTGATAAAGCATGGCCACCGGCACACATACCTTATATAGCAGTTTCAGAATTGCCTCTGATTCCTCGTCTTTCAACCCGACAATCCGTTTCGTGAAGCTGGGATTGACGAACAAAACTTTCTGCTTCGTCACAGGATGTACCCGCACAACGGGATGGTAGCTCTTGACCGGATCCCTGCGCACAAATTTACCGTCACGTTGAGCATTCTCGGCCTGCGGGAAGCCACTATGCTCAGCCCGCAAGCCCCCCAAGAACTCTTTCAGGGGCTCCGACAATCGGTCGTATGCAGCAGCTTGCGATGTCCATCCCGTGTCACCACCAGTCTCCGGAACTTGTACAAGAGTAAGTAGAGTTATACCAGGTGGTTGGTGCTCATATGACACATCCGAATGGAAGCCTGTGGTGGTTAATTTGGTAGAGCTGCGACCCAGGCGATACAGATTATCTTTTCCTAGGTAGATAGCGTGGAGCTCGATGTGATCTTTGACGTGCGCGCCAACGGGCTGTTACTTTATCAACATATGGTATTTCTCACGACTCAGAATTACTGACATGGACATGAAGCCTTCCAAAGTACTTGCCGAATTCTTTTTGCCTCTCAGGCCCGATGTCTTTGAAGTCTTGATCGCGGAAGACCACAACTCCACGCTCCGCGATCAGGAGAGCAAGTTCATCCTTTTGTGTATCAGTGAGTTGGGATAGTTGAAGTCCTCTGATCTCTGATTTCACGGCGTTTTCAGCAAAATGTCTCAGTCATCATCAGCCTTGGTATGTGCGGTTGCTGCTTACCGGTCCCAACGCGTGGCGTTAGCCTTGTCACAGTAATCTCGGAATCTTTTTTCAGAAGATTGGGTTTAGCTGGGTCGGCATTATGGCCACGGTCGTGAAACTCGAACCTCTCGGTGGGTGGAAATTTTGTGGTTGTATCATACACAGGGAGGTAGGCGGCATACTTGTTTGACTACTCGTTACGCAGCAGCGTCAGTGAGTTGTTCTAGACCACACCTCCAGATCTGAGGATGTTGGCATAAGAAATACAAACCTGACTATGGATCTTGTCGTCATAAGCGACAGTGAGCTTGATTGGCTGCCCAGATGAATTAGTCGCTTCCAGGGTCTCCGTAGTAGTAGTTGCCATCTTGGTTGCTGTTTCTTTCTTCTTCCGTTGATAACTTGTTTGCCACGCAAACAAGACCTCAGTTTATACAGACTCTTTATGTTGAACGTTTTCAGTACTCGCATCCATCGAATTGTCGTTTTCTCTCGACTGACTTTACAGCACAGGTCTTTTTGGGTGTCAAGCACGACATTACAACCCCGCAGGCACGCAACATCACATCAATAATGCGCAATGGAACACCAAGCAGCTCATCGCCACTCCCTCCTTGGTGTATTCCAGTGCCTCGATATAGGGCCATACAACCGCAATTCGCATGGAAATTATTCTCAAATTTTTGGATCTGAAAATACACGGTTGGTCAAAGTCAAGATATCATACGAGACTTTTCTGCCTCTCCTGGTAGCGGTCGTCGCTGGTGTTTGTAGGAACTAAACATCTGTGAATATTTGGAAATAGCCAAGTGCTCTCCGCGGAATACTTATCGACGTTTTTCTCCTCACTGTTTCTACATGACATTGCATCACGGAAGGCAGTCATATTTGACCGGGGGCTAGATAACTAAAATCTTCCTCATGCTAGACGCCGTGGTGAACTAAGAAATGTGATAGCCAATATCGCTTCCTGTCTAGGAAACGGCATATGCATCTTCGGGGGCTCGCTCGTAATTGCAAATACGTCCCCTGCTATTCGCAACCGGCCAAGGCTATTCGACACTCCACCGAGTCTTGGATAACGTAGCATTTCCGGGAGTTGTTCAGTGTTGTATTTGGTGCACTTGATATATTATAAGAAGCATACGGGTCTGGGATATGATAACATCAATTGACAGATTGCAGTCCGCCCTGTTTCTTCCGGGTACCTGGTCTACATTATCTGCTTGCAGGAGGCATTTGTTCAATCTAAGTCCTACAACACATCTTTACTCAGTATGGTAGAGGTTGAAAAGGATGCGGTGGTCTCTACGACAATTCCCATCGACAAGACTGCGCCTTCTTCATCTCTCAGTAGTCAGGACAGTACCATTGAGAAAAAGACACCAAATAATCTCGCCCCTCTCCAAGAAACCTCACGCCCTACACTAGCATCTCTTTGGCACCGAGAGAAAAGGAGAGACCCAAATGCAATTGCAACACAGTTATCAGTCTACGACGATCCCGAACAAGCAAAACACTTCCAGCCCTTGCCCAATTACGAGAATATCCATCGCTTTGACCCGTCTGAACGATGGACCTGGGCAGAGGAGAAGGTATGTTTCATGGTCTAGTAATGACCGAGTGTGTTAACAGTGGAGCAGAAAGTGCTTTCCAAGATCGAGTGGAGAGTTGCAGCCTGGGCAGCTATCGCTTTCTTCGCTTTGGACCTAGACCGCAGCAATATCCAACAGGCTAACACAGACAATTTCCTCGAGGATATGGGCCTGAACACAAATGGTATGTCACACTTACTGTATCCAACATACTTGCTAAATCGTCTACAGACTACAACTTTGGCAATACCGTTTTCAAGCTGTCTTTCTTGCTTGCAGAACTACCTTCACAGTTGATTAGCAAAAAGATCGGCCCAGATCGATGGATACCTGCTCAGATGATTCTATGGAGTGTTGTAGCCAGTGCACAATTCTTTTTGAATGGTCGAAAATCATTCTTGGCATGTCGTGCACTGATTGGTCTCTTGCAAGGAGGGTTCATTCCTGATGTTATTCTATACATGGTTCGTGAGATAACTTAGTTGATGTTGTGGTACTAACTTTGATCAGTCATACTACTACAAAAGCACAGAGCTGCCGTTCCGACTAGCTATTTTTTGGATGGCTAATAGGCTTACGGACGTCGTCGCCCCTCTTCTCGCCTTTGGCCTCCTTCGTTTACGAGGATTACATGGTTACGAAGGATGGCGTTATCTGTTTTTGCTCGAAGGAATTCTCACTCTGGTGATTGGTATTTGGTCGATATTCATGATGGCTCCATCCCCTACGCAGACTAAAGCTTGGTGGCGGCCGAAGGGATGGTTCACAGAAAGGGAGGAAAAGATCATGGTTAATCGAATTCTCCGCGATGATCCTAGTAAGGGTGACATGCACAACCGTCAAGCCATCACCTTTGGGCTTCTTTGGAAGAGCATCTGTGATTTCGATCTTTGGCCTATATACGCTATTGGTCTCACTTTTGGCATCCCAGCAGGTCCACCAGATCAATATCTTACACTCACACTCCGACAATTGGGGTTTGATACATTCGATTCTAACTTGTTGAGTATTCCAGCCCAGGTTGGAACAACCATCAATGTAAGTATCTGCCCAAATATTGGTTCCCAATCTTGCTCCATTATATTAACACCTATTAGATGCTTATCATGACTTGGATTTCCGAACGGATTAATCAGCGCGCATACCTGGGCATCTTCGTGCAATTTTGGTTCCTCCCCTGTGTACTTGCAATGGCCACTGTTCCGAACGATGTTTCAAGATGGGCCAGATTCGCTGTAGTTACCGTTCTCTTATCCTACCCTACGCCGCATCCGATGCAGGTAGGGTGGTGCAGTCGCAACTCTAATACCGTTAGAACACGAACCGTCAGTGCTGCACTATACAACATGGCTGTCCAGATCCAAAGTATTATTTTCTCGAACATCTATCGCGCGGATGATAGACCTCTATGTGAGCCTCACCCATACTTTCAATGTGTCTTACTAGCTAACATGAACTCAGACCGTCGCGGTAACCGTGTCCTTGTTGGAATATGTGTGCTTAATATATTTTTGTACATATTCGCCAAATTCTACTATGTTTGGCGCAACAAACAGCGAGACAAGATCTGGGATGCCCTCACCGTTGAAGAGAAGCTTAATTATATGGCAACGACAAAGGATGAGGGCAGTAAGCGCTTGGACTTTAGATTTGCACATTAGAATTAGAGCTTACGACATGGAACCCAAAAATGGGGAGAGAATAGGAAACGTGGTTTGCTGCTTCAATCATGACCCTATAGTCGTAGATAGTACATAATCTAGACAAACATCCAGATATCCCTTATTCATTACACAATAAACAACCTCCCATTAAAGTCCTCATTCACAGCCCATTGTTCTTAGTAGGTTCAATGAAAACGGATCTCAACAAGTACTTAGATAACATGAGACATCGCAGAAGACACATTTTGTAGTTTTAGTGACTTGAATTAAGGACTAGTGTGTGGCTCCGGCCCTGAATGTCTAAAACCGATTTTCTCACCGACGACTGTGATACCCTCCTCTCCGCCCTCCATACCCGAAATTCCAACATCGTCACCTATTTGTACACCCTTTCACCCCTTCATGTCTACTTCCTAAACCCCTTCTCCGTTTTACCAGTGTGACCGGACACTGCTTAACCGCGGCACCTGCCCCCGACACACTGTAGACCGCCATCTTTGGGGACAGGGCAGTTGGAAAGACGCTTCCACTTTTTGCCGTCGCAGATCACCTATGCAGACGCGTCTCTGATTAGTACTCTGAATCAATGATAAGAAGATGGAAGATGCAACTAAACTTACAATCCAGCCTTGGTTGCACTGGCAATCAGTTTGTCCACTGATTCCGCAATTGGAACCGGGATTGGCGCATCCCATCACTGGAGCAGCAGTGAGCAAAGCCCAGGCAGCGACGACGAGTGTAAGCTTCATGGTGATTGGGAATTGGTTTTTGGGTGCAACAAAAGTGTTGGAAGTTGGTTGAAGTTGTTGGAAGTAAGGAATGCAGTGAAGAAGATGTTGTTGATGGTTTGATGATATGAATGTAATGGAGCCGTAGAGACCGGTTTTTATACTTCAAAAAGCACCGGAGGGTCGGTGATACGGAACGCCTTGAGCACTCTACGAATAGATTAAGAAGGGATATTCGAACGAACTTGCTACTGATTAGGGCGCGGATGAAGCTTTCGTGATCAATTCAAAACGCAGTCATCGTGCTGGTAGTTGTTCCCGTTTTTTGGTTGTGACCCGGAGTTTGCATCATCTCTGATGCGAAGGATCCTTGTCTCCGCAACTGAAGAGACAGGGCTTGAAGTTGAAATAGAAACATTGTACTGTTAGAGAGATCCTCAAAGAAAGAGTGTAGTCTAAATGATCAAATATCCATACATGACTGCGCATGGTCCGGGCGACGTAATTACTGAATGTAGGAAGACTGTCGTATGGGAACCGTGCGCGTCGGTGTTGGTTTCGCATGGGTCCCTCGGGCACCACATTCTTTTCTTAGGTTTTCCATACATGACAGTGCGTTTCCGTACGACACTGCTACTGCAAAGAGAAGTATATTCAGTAGTGGTTCGGGATCATTAAATTTAGAGCTGTTCATACCTATTCGTTCTGGATAGTGTTTCATTGCTTCCATACGTGACTGCGCATTGTCACGACACGATTACCCAATACAGAAATCTAATAGCGCCGCCATTGTAAGATGGAATTACGTACAGGATTGTAGCGAGGTCATTTATGTTCAATATATTCACTGCGGCGCGGTACTTCTTTGTGTATTGAGACCATCTGAATTAAAAATATTCACTTCAGCGCGGAATTCATTCTAGGGTAGCTTGGCGATGTTTTCTGGAACAAACAAATCTTAGAGGTGGTCAGCAATTCTCAGCAAAGTCACCCTGTTCCATTGTTTTGAAAGCTATGAAAGACTCCATATTCTCGCTTTGATGTTCACTAACTCTATTCTCTTCTCTGGTTCAAGAAATGAGAAGTTAAACTAGGCCAACACACCACATACCAATCCCACCAACACAAAGACTACTTCGTGCTAGCGACGAATATAGTAGCATCGGAGGAGACTCCTCGCGCATTTATAAGACCTGCATAGATCCATAGACGGGAATGAAGTGATCTCAAGCAACGACATCATCCTCCGCTTCGTTCTCTGTGTATATGTCAGTTGAATGCCTAGAATGTAGTTGGGTCATACAAACCAGCATCACTCTCGGAATTGGTCTTCCTAGTACGAGGACGACCCCTCTTGGGTTTTGGAGCTTCATTATCGTCGACCTCAGTGGAATCAGCCCTGCGCTTCGTTCCCTTCGCTTTGGCAGGCACAATATTCTTCTCAGCAAAATTGGTGGCGTTGTCAGTAGCATTGATATTGCGCTTCTTAGCTGCGTTTGCTGTGGCCGGTGCAGCTTCATTTTTGGTAGGCCAATTGTCGGCTTCAGCATTGGATTCGGTATCCTCAACCTTGCGTTTCTTGGACCTGGTAGCTTTGGAGGATACCGTAGTCTTGTCGGCAAGTGACTCTTTGTTGTTGCCCTTAGCTTTGGGCTCTGCAGTCTTAGCCTTTTTTTTCTTGGTCCCCTTGTCATCGGCGCGTAAAGCACCTTCGTCGATTTGAGCATTCCCTTCAGCAGCTTCAGTATCAGGCTCTGCGTTCTCAACCTTGCGTTTCCTAAGTCCATCGGTCTTTGCAGGCTTGAGTTCTTGTTCTCCAGCGGCATATTTATCATCCTTGGCAGCAGGTTCAAGTATAGCTTCTTCTTCGCCAGCAGCCTTACGCTTCCTCGTGCCATTTGCTTTAGCAGCGGGAGTCTTCGCAGATGCAGCGGTCTCAGAACTACTAGCGAAGAAGGCAGCGAGCTTTGGATATGCTGCGATGGCCTTCTTCTTCACCGCAACGAACGACGTCCTAGCGGACTCACTCTTCTTATCGAGAATTGTGCCCATGATGTCATAATCAAACTGACGATTACGGTCAGTAACCAGAATAGGCGCGGAGAAGCTGTAGACGTACCTTGCCAGAGCCATTGAGGGACAAAAAGGCTGCAGCGATCATCCTGGTCTCACGCGCACTGAAACCGGAGATAGAAGAAGCATCTTGTGCGCCCTCGACTGCAGCGGCGGCCTTTTTGCCCGTCATGGTGGTGATTCAAGGTGAAATAATCGAAGATAAAGAGTAATTCTGCTGGAACTTAGCAGCTGATAGCAACGGGGGGTTGGCAGTGAGACGGGCTGGTTGACTAGATGTAGCGGAATGTGTGGTGAGACAGAGTTGTTGTCGCTGGATGTAGTGAGGTGTGTGGTGAGTGAGAGTGAAAGCGAGGTTGATGGGGGCTGTTGGCGACGTGAAGAAATGCTTGGGTAGCTTGAAATGAAGTAGATAAACTGAAAGGACGGTGTTTGAAGTCGAGCGTAGAGGTTTTTTTTGAAGTTTTGGAATCAACGTTCGACAAACAAAACTTGAGTTAAGTTGAGATGCGCGCGGGAAAACCTTGGCAATTCAGTGGACATTATTATGAGTGGCTCGGCGGGACTATACTCCGCCGGGGTTTATTTACGATGCGGTGTATGTCCAATTAATGATGGTGAATACAATGTGCCATTCTTGAACTTGTCTGAAATGCACATCGCGACACACTGGCAGGCCAGGAGAAGCGAGAAAAAGTGAGTGAGGCTTCGGAAAATCGAGTGCAAACAAACAACACGCGCTAAGTAGAATACAAATACTAGGGCAAGTGCGCTTCGAGTTGGGAGGGGGAAAGACTTCCCTTGATTCTTCGCATGGGTGAAGTACTTCTATCTCTTCCCACAGAGCGTAAAAAACATGTATAAGAAGTAGAATACGCCATGAAGCAAACACTGGACTGAAGCACCCAGATGTCCCCTTGAGTGAATGAGCACGCCATCTCGTGTTCACCACACTCATACATATATGGGCACATGTAGCGTCTGAAGCTGGAGTAGGAATCTTGATATAGAAATAGCGGAAGTTGCATATTTAAGAGATTCCTACCCGCCTGGACATGTACGTTCAGAAATATCCGTCTGAATTCCGGAACAGAATTAAGTGCTTGGTATACACTCATCCGAAGATACAGCGAAGCCAAGATAATCGATCAGAGTGTTTTTGGGCATGCGAGTAATTGATAATGTGCCTCTAATCGCGTTTAGGAAAAGACTGTAGACTTGTGTGGAGACTCTTGAGCATATTCTGTCACGAATCGTTTAGTTTCGGGAGTATTTATGGGGCCAAAGGAAAGAGTCGGGAAACAGTTAGTTCCAACCATGCGGCTTAATAATAGACGTCGACAATTGGCTCGCTTGTGGACATTTTGGTACTCGAGTGAAAAGCTATGTGTGCAACTTCTTCGGCCTCGAAATCCCTTAAGATGTCTTCCTTGCACAGGAGCATTGTAACACCAAGGAATTCCAAAATGGCAAACGTAGAACGACGTCTCGTCCGAAAATTAGGTTCGTCCACAACTAATAGCCTCGTGTATTTCTGCAACTAACAAACTACAGACTGCTTTGTCCTGGTATGCGCAACCTGTATTGGCTCTTGTCAAGTAACCATCGTTGAGTCAATCACAGGTGTATTGTTGCGCAGCTTATTTCTTTAACTATCTTGGTTAGTCCTCCATGGTAATATTTCGGCTCTTCGAAAACGTAGGCTTAGGCGCTTGGTTCTAGATCGGTCTGCGTTTGCAAATGCATATGTAAGTCATCAACGTGCCATCACTAGGTGAACTCAATCTAATTTGACACAGGTCTCTGGACTTAAAGAGTCCCTCAACCTGAAAGGAAACCAATACAATATATTACTGTCCATGTTCACGGCAGGGTATCGCACCCAGTCCGCGAACGAGAGAAGAGACTAACATATAATTACAGCAACGTTGTCGGACAAATACCTCACGCTTTGATTCTCCAAAGAGTTTCGCCACGAATATGGCTCCCAACGACATTGATCATTTGGTCCGGGTTGACGATGTGCTCTGCTGCTTGTAATACATATGCACAGCTATGCGTAGTCCGTTTTTTTCAAGGTCTTTTTGAATCCAGCCTCTACAGCGGTACGATCTATGTTCTGGGATCGTGGTAGTGAGTATCAATATGTCAGGTATCGTTCCTTCATACTAAACTTTCTGCGTAGTAAGCCAATGGAAATCGCGAAGCGCACGTCCATTTTCACAGCTGTTGGGCAGGTCGGAAGTATGTTCGCTGGCATAATGAGTAAATGAACCCCTCTAAGTATTAATGTTCAAAATGAAAGGAAAAGAAGATTAACAACAAAGATCAGTGACTGCGATGAATGAAAGTCTGCATAATCGCGCATCACTCGAGGGTTGGCGATGGGTGTTCATTATTGGTCAGTATAAAATGGTTCCTTTACATAAGGAAGGCGTGATATAATCTCTGACGTGTACTGAAGATGGAGCAATGGGGATTCCATTTGGGATCTTTGGGCTGGTCGGTACTACTTATCCCTCATAGTAAGCTCTGAACTAAAATGACAATAGCTCTATTTCCCTGATATGCCAGAATCAAACAAAGTCACTACGTTCTTTAGTCAAGAAGATTTACAGTTTGCGCTGGATCGACTACCGCCTAAGATGGAGGATAGTCACAATATCAGCATCAAGTCGCTCGCGCGGCGATTGTTTCTATCCCCAAAGATGTATGCTTTCAAGTTTCTAACAAGTCAAATGTGTGCATTGACATTTTTAGTTACATTCTTACAGCCTACTCAGTTGTAGCGTCGGCATTGGAAGCAATTGTGCTTCAGGTATGCTTGTTAGATGCCCGAAATATTGCAAAAGCTAATAGAACAGGGTCTTTTCCTGCTATGGATGAAAGCTCACGCTGACCGTTTTCCTGTACGCGCAATCACAACATATCCTCTGGGGATACAGGCTGTTGCAATTATCTCCAATATGGGAGCTGGATATATTATTGATATTACTAATAAGAGGATTCCTATGGCTGTTCTCGCTAGCTTGTTACAGCTGATAGTCGCGATCATGCTTCTAGTTCCAACACTTCCACAGACCGGGACATTTGTGGCATTTTATTTAAGTGGCACATCGTACATAGTTAACCCTATCATGTATGGCTGGGCCAGTATCATCTGCCAGCGCAGTGGCGATGATGCATCAAGATCAGTCATTCTTTACGTCATGAGCATGAGTCAAGCAATCTTGTACACCTTTTGGGGCATTGCTCTATATCCGGCCGACGATACGCCATACTGGAAGAAAGGTTCAATAGCAATGATAGTTGTCGTGATAACCTTCCTAGGGTTGACTGCAGCAATGGATTGGGTAAGTAATCCTGATTGGTGGTGAAATTGTCCAGCAGAATTACGCTTATTTTTACCAGCTCGACAGTAGGTCCCTGCGCCGCGACAGTGATGAAACTCGACGAGTCCTCGACACAACAAGAAATAGCCCCGAAACTACAGAAAAGCAAGATTGAAGGGCTGCCAGTCCTTTTGGGTCCGGCTCTGCGATGTCAGCTCGAAGAACTGAACGCGCCCGAGTAACGAGTCACTCTTGAATGCACTGGCACACTATTTTGATACTTTACACACAATAACTACGTTGTTGGGCTTTATTAAATGATTTTTCGCGTCACCTTTTGCTGTTCATATTATATTCTAGAGACATTGACTCCATATTGTTGAAGATATGGCATTTCGTCAATTGCGCATAGAATCAGCCAAAACTGTCCTATTGACACTTGTTTGGTACGAACAAGGAGCCAGTCATTGCCGAGTTCTTGCACAAACATTGTCTTTCATTGCCATTAGGTCCACAATTCAGTGATAGAACGATTGTCCTGACTTATCATTCCGGACACTGAAATCGTCACCACCATCCCCATATTCTATTCGTACTTCGCTTGTTTGCATGATTTTACCTTGATACCCTCTTGCTTCTCCAAGTATGCTTTTGTCACTTCCCTCATCATCTTTCCCTGCTAGTTGTTTATGGTAGATATCTGTCTCAGCCTTGGTCTTGTTGCCGAGGTTGGAGTGATGGGACCGGTCTTGGAGTTGATATGTATTGGCGCTTGACTTCTTGTTGCTGCGACCATTACTGCCACTTCTTGAAGATACTTCGCGGATGAGCAAACGCATGAATGGGATCGAGGCTGCCATGATTGTAATAGCTGACTCAGCAAGCCCCCATATCAAAACTTCCGCTATGTTGAACGTGAAGTCTTTCCAGGTGCCGATCTGCGGTATGTATGATGTTTTTATAGCGCATGCGACTGCGGCCCTGAACTTATCAGTATTAAAATATTTTCCCATGCTCAATCTCAACTTACAAACATCCGAGGCTCATCGCAAATATCACGCCAAATTTCTCTCGTTTATTCATCTGGAGCTTATGAATAATAAGCCAAGGACATATAGCGAGCAGTACGTCGAGAACGCATGCGTACGCTTTGCCTGTCAGTAAGCAAACTATCAATTAAGATCGAATGTGAAGATCGAACTTACCCCCAACAACAATGGAATAATAAATCACTATGCGATTGTCCCAACACTCTCCCTCTAAAGTATAATTCCACAGCTTTTCCACCGGCGAACATTGCCCAAACGTTAACGCTGCACATAACCACATAGTGATATTTACTGAGACGATGATGAACCAGATGATCCACTTGTGCCAGTAGATCTCTGTCAATCTAAGCAAAGTAATGCAGAAAGATGTTTTCGATGTTGGCATGGCAAGTAATGCAAATAACTCCCCAAGGTACATGAACTTAATTCCGGTGACAAGCTGGACGGAATCTGCTTCGTGGAAGTGCTTTCCGACATCATAGTTTACCGATACATGTATCAATGTGGTATAGATAAGAACGAAAATCTATTGAATGGTAAGCATCTTCAGTGTGGTATTCATAATCATATAACGTACCCAGGAGAGAGCCAAAAGCCAATCGTCCCAACCGAAAACTTTGGTATACCGGACCTTGCAGTAGTACCGCAATATCATAAAAAAGAATGGAATAATCGTTTGGACCCACAGTGAAATGACAATCTTTGGGCCATTCGTCTCCGCCATAATGATCTGGGACTGAGTTTGCTCTCGAAGAGAGCAGTAGGGATGTCTGGACAACTATGCCGGAACGAGGAAGGAAAGTACCTTTTGTATAAGCTAAGGATGACACCAAGTATCAGGACTCAAATCGCCCAGATCATCTTGACACTGTAGGATCGCATTTCTCCAGGATGCTAACGGCTCACTGCCCGAGAAGCGACCGTCCTCTGAACCATGATCGAAGCCCGGGGGTGGCAGGGACGCAAGTGGCTGAAGCCTTGAAGGGTCTCCTTTCAAAGGATTTGCAATTTACTGCCCAAATTTCGCGGCCTAACCAGCCTCAGTCCAGGAGTTCGACTCCTGTTTTGCCCATCCCTCCTGACCACAGCGGGCATCTCCTTCACCAAATAAAAAGCGTCATCCAATGAAGGCCTATGCTAGCATCAGCGGATGCTGTTCCGAGTGAAAGCACGGCAGAACCGAACCGCCGGAAGTTACGCCCGATTCTACTCCAATAGTAGAACGATCATTATCGGACCGCAGTCGGCAAGAAATGCATGACGCTTCACATTACTGTGACGCTGCGACATCGAATCTATCCAGGCTATTCCTAGAGAGGTTGAAGAAACAGGGTACTTCAAAGGGTAACGAACTGTCGGGATAGGCTATCACCCCGGTTCCCCGTGCCGCAATAAGTTTCGTATTCCATTCGGCCACCATTCTGTTCGAACTAGAATGGCCCGCTGTGCAGCATGCCAAGCTCGCGTAGAGGCGGTATTGTTGGTCTCCCGTGCAGGCCCCACCATCGCCTCATTCCACGGCATGTGGGGACTGGCTGAGTCAAGGGCATTCTGCGCAGAAAGGCTTTAGACCTTTCTTTCGGATCAGCTTCATTGGTGGACTCTCAATTGATAAGTCTTCTAATTTGAGAATGCAGCAGGTGGGCGAAAGAGCATCTCTGCTCCTGAACTGTCAAAACTGTCAGTTGTATCTTCCAGAATTCAACTATACGATCTCAAATTCCGCCAGCATGGCCATGGAACACTATTTCGGGCAAATTGGATTCAGCACCTTGAATTTGCGCTTCAGTCATGTAATAATATCTGTTGTTTTGGCTCTTGTGGCAGATTACGCATGGATGCTAAACAAGAGAAGAAAAATGGTTTGGCTTGCCGAAGTGAACACCGAAAAGGAAGACTGACCACATACCAGCCACCCGGTCCCTTTCCATGGCCAATCGTCGGTAACACATTTTCTCTACCAGATACCAAGCCCTGGTATCATTTTGAGAAGTTATCCAAAGACTTCGGGTCTCCAGTGATTACATTCTGGATCGGCAGGTACGTTGACTTACATTGTCAATCAATGCCTATCGGAAACTGATCGCGCAAGAAACCCCACGGTGTGGATAAATGATGCATGGGCAGCCGACGAGATCTTGGTGAAACGCGCGGGTATTTACTGTTCACGGCCGCGAATGTTGGTCTTTGCGGAGCTTGGTGCTGGTCAATGGAATATGTTGAACATGATCACAAATACTATTGCCCAACGGAATCGCTTCCGAATACATCGCAAATTGACCCACCAAGGCGTTGGTGTGCAGCAGGTACACTTGAATTCCTCCGGCGAAAGTCAAGTGGCGCTAATTGTATTAGATTAAACCCTACCGCAGCTTCCAGAACGATGAAAATCGGCTGGTGGCGTATGAATTGCTCTCAACTCCAGAAAACTATGTTGCCCATTTCGAACGATACGCCACAAGCGTAGTGTCCATTATTGGGTTTGGGCGGCGCATCGCCAGCACTGAGGACCCTATCATTACCGAAGTCATTGCACTGATGCATAGAGCAGCGGCGCTGAACGTACCTGGAAAAACATTTCCCATGTTGATGGAAACATTCCCCTGTAATACGCAATTGGATTCCATGATGACAGAGCACCCTTTCTGACAGAATGCCTAGTTCTTGCCAAATTTCCCACGTGGATGGCGCCTTGGAAGCATGGCTTAGGCAAAGCCGCGAAAGCACAACACACCAACCATGATTTCTTCTATTCCATGGCCGAAGAAGCAACTGATTACGAGCAGAACAGCTACTCGAAATTTCTATTCCAGGAATCTACAAAGTACGATCTACACCCACTTGAACTTTCGGGCATCGCTGCAAATCTTCTAGGAGCAGGGTCCGATACTTCCAGTAGCACTCTTATCACGGCTGTCCTTGCTATGCGCGCATTTCCAGAAGCATTGCCACGTGCTTGGGAAGAGCTTGACAGAGTAGTGGGAAAATCGAGAAGCCCAACTTGGGATGACGATCTACCATACATGCGAGCTTTCGTCAAGGAAGTGTTCAGATGGCGATCAGTCGCCATCATTGGCGGCATGCCTCACTCACCCATCCAAGATGATTACTGGAACGGATACCTGATCCCGAAGGGCGCATGGGTTCAAGGCAACGTGTGGGCCATCCACCACAATGATCGGGATTTCCCAGAACCAGATCGCTTCAATCCGTTACGATACATGGCCGGTCCAGAATCGCGGCCGTTTCCCGGAGAGAAGGGATACATGACTTTTGGATGGGGACGCAGGTCCTGTGCAGGACAGTACTTAGCAGAGCAAGGCACGTTTTTGGGAGTTGCACGGCTGGTATGGGCATTCAAGGTCCAACCTGCGATTGATGAAACAACAAGCCAGGAGATCCCAGTTGACATCTTTGATTACACGTAAGTCATTGGTTTTTCCCCACATTCTGTTACACTGAGATCTGTCTCACTAATCGTTGATATCAGTGATGGCCTAAATTGGCGTCCGCGTCCGTTCAAGGTCACATTCCAGCCACGCGACGAAGATATTCGAAGAACAATTATCCGAGAGGGCGAGCAGGCGCTCCAGGACCTAGCGCAGTACGAGCGCCCGACCAAATATCGCTTTAGCACGTTCTATCAACAGTAAAGCCGAGTGGGGCCGCGTCCGTCGCCAATCTGATTGTCTTCGTGGTAGTGATCGGCAAGTGTTGGAAACCCGCTATGTCAAACATGGGATAGAATGTCGTCCACCAACAGTGCTCCAAACCAGAAAGCAGTAGCTCTTTGTTTTCTGAAATCAGTAATCGGACCTAAAAAGCCACTTCCAATACATTTCGCATTTGAAGGGGGAATTGCTCGCCTGCCCAAGACTAGATAAATGCACCATCGCACCACATGTTTGTAACTACTGCAAGACGCTGTAAGCACGCAGCACAATGTAGTGCCAGCGCTGAGATCCGTGGTAACGCAGTGATTACACGACTCAGCATCTGGGAATGGAACCGAGGATACTGAATTTAAATCCAGTCCCCTCATTTACCAGCTGTCGAAGGATTCCTGTCAGGCCACATTCTTCTTGTGGACATAAGTTGCTGGGTGAGAACACGAAACGCACGACTGTGCCTCATGTACGGATGGTATATGGCGTCCTCTACCCTGGTTGGTTGGCACGGTACCCCAGATAATCTGGACTCTCGCGCGAGCCATTCACCGCTTCGCTTAGCAGCGTGCCGCCGCATCCGCATCCCCTAGTGGCATCCCGAAAGTGATCGACTGGGGTTCCACGGCTTCTTTTCGAAAAAGGGTCTCCGCTCGACACAAATCGCCCCGACTCATGCAGACTTCTGTCAGATACAAAGTGCCGTACTTGGCAACTCAGCCTTTAGTTTATTAACTTTATCTTGCGGACAGAGGCTGCGATTTGCTTTCCTTGATTTTACAGTGCTGTTATTGATTTCTTTTTGCAGCCATGTCTTCATCTTCGTCTGTTGCTCTCAAGCAAGAGACCTCTCTATGGTCTAACAGAAAATGTCTCGCAATGTGCTGCATTGTGGCAATTGGTATGACAGATGGAAACTCCGCCTACGTAACTATCAATACTAAGTTTCCCAGCGAATATGCAATACGGTATAGATACTGCTGCTGTTGGTGCCATGCAGGCCATGCCAGGGTTTCTAAAAGTTTATGGATATGAGGATCCTACAAGTATTTTCGGCTATGGGATTGATGTAAGTGGCAGGTGAACGAATCTGGGCAGGTCTCATCTAACTTTATTTTCCAGAGCACAGTGCAGCAGCTCATGACTTCGCTCATGAGTCTTGGAAGCTTTGTTTCTGCTATTGTTGCTGGTCTTTTTGCAGCATACCTTGGCCGCAAGGCCGGGCTTTGGGTAGCTTGTGCTGTGAATGCTGTCTCAGTTGCCGTTCTGCTCGCGACAACATCAAAGGCTGGGCTGTACGTTGGGCGCCTACTTTTAGGTTTCGCCAACGGTTTCCTGGTTACGTTCTCCAACGTATACACTGCAGAAGCCGCCCCTGCCCATCTTCGAGGGTAAGACAGTCTTGCCAAACTCTATTCCTGGTTGCTAACCTGCACGTAGTGTTATGGTCGCATTGTTCGCGTACTTTGTGAACTTTGGCTCCATTCTCGGATCACTCATCGACAATTATACCAAGGATCGCCTCGACAAACTAAGCTTTCGTATTCCTCTTGCGTGCTTGTATATTGTCCCTGTTCTCCTCGGCGTAGGCCTCTTCTTCGTCCCAGAAAGTCCTCGTTGGCTCTTGCATCAAGGCAACCAAGAAGCTGCACGAAAGTCACTTGAAATACTTCGCTCTACATCCCAGGGCGATGAACTTGAGCTTGAGTGGGCCGAGATGGTACGTGGCGTTCAAGAAGAACAACGGGTAGCCAAAGCCACCCCTTTCATGGACATGTTCCGCGGCCATGATCTCCGTCGTACGCTTCTCTGCTATGGCATGATCGCTTCTCAGACTGCATCTGGTGTATGGTTCTTTATCGGTTACCAGACTTATTTCTTCTCTATCGCTGGCATCACCAAAGCCTTTGAGTACTCTATCATGAACGCATGTATCGGATTCTTTGGTGTGCATTGCGGCATGTACGCCATGAAAGCGCTTGTTGGTCGAAGATTCCTCCTTATCTTTGGAGCAATCACTTGCGGTCTCTGCATGTTGTCATGCGGTATTGCAGCAAGCGTTAATCCTACAGCCAAGTCCACTGGAACCGTTCTCGTCGCTTTCACAGCTCTCTTCATGTTCTTCTACGATGCATGCGTAGGTACCGCAAGTTACCCCGTCGCAACAGAGATTGTGAGCTCAAGGCTCAGGGCTTGGACTGTTGGTACTGCAAATGCGTTGGGCTACTTCCTTGCGTGGCTTGCTGGCTTCTGCAGCCCGTATTTCATCAATCCTCAGGACCTGAACTGGGTATGTCTACTACTTCACATTCCATCCCTTCTTATACAGACATCTTTGTATTCCTTGGCCCTGTTGCATTATCTTCCATTATTTTGTTTGAGTCTAACTAACTTTTACCTCAGGGACCAAAATACACGTACATTTGGGCCGGTTCCAACTTTCTCTGCGTCATATTTTTCTACTTCATGATCCCAGAGATGAAGGGCCGATCCCTCGAGGAGCTGGATGAAATCTTTGAGGCTGGTGTTTCTGCACGTAAATTTCCGCAGTACAAGTGTACCATTATAGAGGACGTGAAACAGGAGGTTTTGACGCACGGACATCATGTCGAGGTCGGGAAGCAGGAGGCCTGAACTCAAGCTAGAACTGGTGGATATTACATACTTTGAGATATAGAGTTGCGGCGTGTGAATTTTGTAGATTCAAGATAGCGTTGGCCTGTTTGGAAATAGAATTATCACTGAGGATATAGAGATCTCAGTGATCAGAATGCTTTCTACCTGGCGATATGACTTACATCACTCTGATCTATACATCTTACAAACAAGAATCGCAATTATATCGTGGTGGATACTGTTGCACAACAGCACTCTTGAAATGTTATGATTAACAATTGACAAGGCGTACATACGCTTGAAAGCTTAACTTACTCCCAATCAATGATAGTCTACTAACTTAAAGAGAACTCCTCAGAATTATTTAGCATTTTTGTTTCCAACAATGAGATTGATTTGTGGACTGATGCATACCTATATCTAGGCGGGATAGTGCTTTGTGTATCAAACCTTCGTCCGACAGAAGATATGGCAACAACGTATGAATACAATGCTCCTGTCGCAAGCCAGCTGCGAGAATTATAACACCGACTACAGTGAAAGCTCTATGGTGTCTTTAGTTTTCACTGTGTCATACGTTGTTACTTCAGCAACCCATTTTTCTAGTCTTTCATTGCTTGCTCCATATTGTGTGCTCGGGCCAAATATCTGATACCTTAATAAAGCGACATTCTTCCACCTTTAAGCACACCGTGACACACTAACGCAAGGGAATCAATGAGCGACAATTTTTACCAATGATGCAAGATCGCATGCACCTGCTTGCTAGGTTGCACTAACTGCAACATATGAGGAAGGAATCAGCCTTAACGATAAGAGCTTCGACACGCAGGGCCAAAGCCAAAGCCAAATCGAGCAACAACGAGTTATTCGAACCTACGCACATGCGCCATGGAGAGCTGGAGCGCAACTAAGATTTGCAGACCGAACAATGTACATTTGCATCTAGTCCTTGCCCGTTGCGCCCAAAGCCACATCCTCGACTTTCCGAAACACCGCTGCGATATCTTCACAGTACACAAATTGAGGTTGAGATCACAAATCCTGATTTATGACAGCCAGGTTATAAAAGTGTTAGTATGAATTCAGTGGATAACAGTAAGATTATGGTCATTATTGACAGCTTTGCGCAACATACAACAAGCGCGAGATTGTGGGAATAAACCCTTCGCAGCACTCAATTTCTTCCAAGATGGCTGCTGGGGCGAGATATCTCAAACGGATACAATTGCACACTATATAGTGGAAAGGGCCATGAATATATATTATACTGACATTAGAATCATTGCCTTCTCGGACCAATCTAGACTGCCATTTGATGAAGACAAAAATCTGTCGTTTACAGAACGATTGTCATACCTTTCATGAATATTTCAAGATTATAAGACGTTTGCAGATATGATGATGCAAGAGGAAAATGTAAACATTATCATAGCCCGCATATTTTCTCTTCACAGCTTTGCGCCGCACGTAGTCAAGAAACTCAATCCCATATAAACCCGGGGAATAGTAGACGTAAATAATCAGCCTTTACGCTCTTCACGGCCGTTGGCTGTAACACCTGTAGTCAATTTTGCTTCTCGTAATCTTGTCTTGAATCCACCCAAAGGATTGAGCATTGATATGGGTTGCCATTCCCTTCCTGAATATAATGAGCCAAATCAATTTCGATTCCAGTATCTATCGGATGCGTAAATCAGTGCATTTATACCAGATTTCCGAATATTTCTCTACGTCTTTTCTCCCACAGAGCTTTAGAAGTCTAGAAATGTGCTAGCACAAGCTTTCTTAGAACATTGAAAAAAGGTAAGAATAAGGCTATACAATGCAGTGTACTTCTTACATTACGTTTTACAAAACTTAATTATAAAGCCTTAGGATATATAATACTAACACTAAGAATTTCTTTATAAAATGATAAATTTTAAGAGACTGCTAGACTCTAGCTAGTCCTTAAAGCCCTGTGGGAGAAAAGACGTAGAGAGATATTCGGAAACCTGGTATAAATGCACTGATTTACGCATCCGATGCATTGGTACAGAATCGCTGGCAATATCGCATGCTCCGCATTCTTCCAAGGACAATCGACTTCTGTGGCAAAATTTATCTGTAACTTCTCATGGCTCTTCTACTTTTGAATATTCAAAGGGTGTGCCGCATTCATCAAAGCCAAGTTGCTTGTTGGAGGCAGCTTCTCCTAGCCAGAAACGTCGTTCTATTCGTACTCCCCACAACCGATTTATTTTGTAAAATTTACAGCTTGAGGCCGATACGGAACAGATACTCCAACTATCTCATATAGTGATGATGGGCAAATAAGCGAGTCCAGCCCCGTAGCCTCATCGTCTCCATGTCCACGATCAAATTCTTCATTTCTCTTCATCTGTGGTCGGAAGTGCCCTAGGCTGTGAAGTTGGAAATAGTCCGAAGGCAAATGAGAAGACGAGATCGGATATGTGAAAAAACGGATGTTGGGTGCCTCTCGGGATGATCTCTCTGGTGATGAAATGGGCATCGACGAGCGCAGATTTAGTTTCATGAGAGTAGGTTAGAATTTTGAGGGTTCCGGAGGTTCATTTATAGGCATGGAGATGAATCCAGATCGCAGCCACATTGATCTGGATGATCCGTTCGCCTAACTAGCGATCACGAACAGGCTATCCGGAGAATCCAGGAAAGCTCAGGGATGCTGTCCGAATCACACTGAAGAAGTATGGATAAGTGCATTTATGCGCGTATTATTATACTTGAACCCAATCGATTGGGCGGTACAACTATCAGGAGGTTGGAGAAGGACCCCAGAGAAGTTATGTTGAGGATTCGTCTTTGGTAGCCCTTGTCCACTAAAGGACTAGCCTGTTCCTGACCTAAAATGAATTCAGCAAACATAACATAAAAGCCTGGTATATGAAGGAAATAATATAGTAATTTCAATGAGGACTTGATACCTCGTTCCTGATTCTTGATGGAGTAATGATAATCTCACCTTGCTGTTGGTGTTCCTGGTCCTACCGATCTTTCGATGCTTATTCTTAGCGCTTCGGACACCCACCGGCCCCAGCCTTCCTTGGACTGGTGTAACCTATCCCTGCATTATGCGGTGTGTCCATCACCCCCACATCGTTTAGAAATCGCTTACATGCTTATCATGAATAAGTTCAATTTCCTGATGTCGGTCTTGATGATTGCACATTAGTTATATATAAACTAAACCCCAAAAATGATATCTAATTCAATCAAAAGCCCGCTTGGCTAAGTGGTAAAGCGTCGCACTTGTAGAGAATCCTCATAGCAATGCGAAGATCACTCGTTCGATTCGGGTAGTGGGCAGTCGATAACTTTTTAGATGTCGAAATGTTTGGGAGTGAAGAGCTTTTTTTTAGCGGCCCAACATGAACACCAAGCGAAACCGAACACGAAACATGCATACGAGGTAAGCGTGATTTTTCATTTGTTAAATAGTCACTGCTTGTTGCGTAGATATAATGTCGGCTGGCCAAATTTGCAATTCACCCCCTGAGTTTTGTGATGGTAGCTCCTCAGCCGTTCATTGCTATGAACAGCAACGTAAAACACTATTTGTGCATTCAAATGAGAAATAATGTAACACTCAGTACGTTTCAAAGTGCTTGGCCTGGCTGTCATTGCGGCGAGGTATTGTGATGTGCGGATGGTTTCTCCCCGACCTGTATTTCCGTATTATCACTTGCGCCACACTAGCGCCATGCTAGTGCATTCTCTACCACAACCTCTTCTCTTCGGTCCCCTTTAAACTGACTGCCTCATTGTGTATCAATGCCAATCGCTGACTCTTCAGATCTACGCTACTGTTTTCCATGTATATTCTCGTGCTGCGGATAGAGGAGCAGAGAGCGATGACACATGATGCAACTACGCTGCTGTCCAAGTTCACTCATGTACTATATTTGTTATCTCAAATCTTCGCTCGACCTTGAACCTCGGACATGTTTCCTATTACAACATATACTCGACCTATAGCTCGAAGATCTTTCGAATGCATACAAACGTTCTGAGCACGAAGACCCAAATTTGACTCTTGGTAACGTGGCCCGCTATGTTGAACTCATGAATAGAGGCAAGGAAGATTCTTACGTCCTTTCTTTGGACCACCGCAGCTGGAACGGATCTTATACTGCTTGCATCCCTGGCGTTAATTACGATAACCTCATAAATGTGAACGACACCTACAACAACTATAATGAACCATCCATGGGTCGTGTTCTCGGCCTCGACGACGACGACAATGACGATGATCCCTCTAGCCTTGACTCCAGGAAGGAACTTAAACCGACCAAGGGTTTCTACTTTATGAATCATAACTACAATGATCTGAGCTCATATCACGGCTTCCTCATGCATACTCATCGAAATGATGATGTCGACGCCACTCCACCTAAACGGTACCGTCGCACCAAGACCGTCCGCGCTCGGTTGTTGAAAACAGACCCAAAAAACGACCTAGAAGACAAGGTAAATTAATTAAATTGAGAAGCCAATCATCATGAACTATAAAAAAATTTATGTCTCCTATTTACGCCTCCTCTTTACACGACAAGCATGGACGACAGCGATTGCTATTTCCTCGCCGACAGTAAACCTTCCCAGTATGTCACTCTTACTCGACACAGTTTCGAAGTCTAGACTGGACAGCAGTACCTCCATCACCCCTAGTTTTTTTTCGAAATCCTTAGTGTTAGTATCACACATTATTTCCTGCTATGCTTTTGAGCTTTGTAGAATTTAGTGTAAGGCATATGCTACATTATATACCCATATATTCATCCTTTTGTCTATACTCTAATGAAGCCTGTGCTGGCAAATTTATGGACTTTAGAGCCTTACAAAAGATAGCTCAGGCTGGATTGTTCCTGTAGAAAAAGTGGCGGTCAAGATAAGTGGGGCGATTGGGGCACAGTGTTCGTGAGGAAAGAGCATTCTCGGTCTTCTCTTCTTTGTGACGTTGACGTTGGCCAGCAATGGTCCGCGAGAATGACGAGGAAATGCAGTTCGTGCTGAGAGACGCACTCCCTTAAAGCAATATAATGGAGCGAGCGGTGTGTGTTGGACTTGGCAGGTGAACTATGCAATAGTATCCATTCCTTCATGTCCATAGCTTGACCAATATAGAAACGAACGATATCGTTCACGACGACAACATGGAGTTAAACGCCCGCCGCAGAGGGGACGTCTTTGAGGCTCTCAATTTGGAACATCTGTAGGCTATTATGACGTTAGCATCGTTAAGCATGAATGAAATATACAGAACCCACGACTCAACGTCAAACAACAATCCAGCCTGAAAAAGTTCCACAATCTCTGCTCGAATGCATGAGAATAGCCTTTGTAGCAGATCGTTGTTTAAAGCGAGTGTGGTATAACGTTCGGCCATGTCTTTGACGTCGTCGTCAGGGTAGGCTAACCGTTTGATGATAAACTTGAGGATTTCTTCGGGATGACGCGTCGACGTCTCTGCCGTTACCCATGACATTTTTGTACAGCAACAAGATCGAAAGAGGAGACGACACGAAAGGAAAGATGCGTAGAGGTGGTGGCACACAGGTGAGCGATGGTATGCCGGCGCAAGAAAACCTGTGAACGATGGTATGCCAGCACGAGAGAAGTAGTGAGCGATGGTATACCAGCACAAGAAGAGCAGTGAAGGGGTAATGGAAGTAAAAAGCTGAACGAGTGAACGAGTGATGGAGTGAAGGAGTGAAGGAGTGAAAGATGAGGGAGTTTCTGTAGAGAAAGTGGCGGTCAAAATAAGTGGGGCGGGTGGGGTATGGCGTTCATGAGGAAGGCGCAAAGTGTTTGTAAGGAAAGAACATTCTCGGTCTTCACTTCGTCGTGTGCAGTAAATGCATTTGGGTTATCTTCGGTGGCCATATCGAGGTTGTTGAGTTCGTTGTCGCTCGCGTTGAGCTCGTCAGTGGTCTCATATCACTACAGATCTCATGCCTACGACTGCCTATGAGAGTAGTGGGATTTTGCCTACGAAGCTTTTTTTCTCATAGGCATTTTCCTATGACTGTCAGGTCTAGACTACTACTGTCGTAGGCAGCTGCCTACGACACCTCTGTCACCACCTAATGGCAAAATATCGGCGACCTTCTAAGAAGGCAGAACCTCCACCTTCCAAGGAGATTTTAATAAAAATGAAGGATTCCCTTCATTTTTACGCGTAGGTAGTATTTTGACTTAATCTAATTCATTACTTTAAGAGGTTTCTCTATAAATTTAAGAGTTCTCTTGCTTTGTAAAGAAGTTCCTTTAAGAAATTTAGGCAAATATTTAGTGGGTCAGGGGCTATTGAACTAAGGACCTAGGGGCTGTTCACCTAAGGATCTAGGGCAGGACCCTGCCTAGGGCCCCCTAATCTATTAGTTATTTTCATAAGCGTAAAAAACGGTCAAATGAGGTACGATATTCGTAGGCAATGTCCACCCTACGACTTTTATAGAATAGAGATCCGTAGTGATCAGTGACGCCGCCTGTCGCATGTGAGGCCTGATAGTCGGTATGGATGGTTTTTGTAGCGCTATCACTTTCAGCTTTAGAGAGTAGTTACTTGTGTGGATAATTGTATAGGCCATCGTTCGCATTGGTGCAGTAGGGCCTGGTGGTCAGGGTGACCTTCCTCGGTCGTCATGGTGTCGTTGGCTTCAGAGGCGAGGGAATATTGCCGTGCTATTATCGGGTTGCGGTTGGAATTCTGGTATGGGTAAGCTGTAGAAGCGGTATTGAGGTCAAAATACTCATCACCAATGGTATGAAGTGCCATAGTGGACGCGTTTTCAACTTTAATGTCGCTGGTTGTTCGCATAGCAATATCAATCACTTTCGCAACTATTAGTGTCAAGCGGCACATCTTTTTACGCAGTCTGAATGGTCAGGGAGGCTAGCACATGACATAATTCCTGAGGCTATCTGTCGGGGTATTTGTTGCGTCGGGGACGCTTGGTGTTGACCGATTCAGGGAACACTGATGGGGACATCGCACGAGTCGGCCGTCCTGTCATTTGGGACATCCTTATATAGTTCGTTCGTTCGTATGTCTGTATCTAGGAGTTCTGTAGTGCTTCGTAGTTTATGTCGGGGTGAATTAAGGAGTGGAGGAGCGTTAAAAGGACTTGGTGAGGCTTTTGTGGAAGTTTCGTTTGCTGTCTCTTGGTTTACGGCATTGGTGGTCGAGATGGTAATTGTCTTGTCGATGGCCGCAGTTTCGGTGACGGATTGAGCATATTCTTTTGGACTTTCGTTCTTTTTCTCGTTACCCTGAGCTCCCTCGTGGATGTAGCTTGCTCGTTCAAGTTTGTGGGCGGCATCTACGGGAGTGTGGGGGTTGTTGATGACGATTTGAACGCCATATACTGGCTGTGGGATTCTGAGGGCTTGCTGGCGGTTCTTAATAGCCGCGATGAGTACGAGAATGTGGTCAGGCCCAACTGATTGGCCGTGGGGCAAGGTGGGCTTGGTGTAGGAACCTGAGTCCTCGGTGCCGCCTATCTTGCTAGCAGTGAGTCATGTAGGGCCACGGCAACGTTGCTTTTGTGGTGGTAGTGTGGGCTAGATTATGGTTAGTTGCAACAGCCTACACATACCATAGACGCCATTCATCGACCAATATCAATATCGTCAATTTCACAGCTGGTCTTTTCTACTGTAGCGGAGATTCAAACGAAGGCGACGAGTCAAGAGACAAGGCCTCGAGCGATCAGGATGGTGATGAGCCCAATGTGGAGAGCACCAATCAGACCAACGCTAACATTACCAACAAAGACTATGGTGACGGCTTGCTTGATTCATCGTTTGAGTCCCACGCTACAGTCACACTGAAAGACCCCCCTTGAAAATACCAACCACCGAGCACACCTGAACAACATGCCAAAATAAGGCTGCCTGCCAAGTTCCAGCTGAATCCACTAGAGCTGCCTAACGCTCCCAAGGGCACTATCGCTCGAACCATCGCTCGGATACTGGGGCAGACCGCTGGTTTACGTTCAAACCGCTGGCCCACGGTCGCCTTCCCATTTCGAACCGACGCAAAAGTAGTCGAACTACTATAATGCGGCTACGGAATCCTATTCGATAGAATCAAGAAAGACACTGTCAACACGACACTGCCGATGTGTCCAGAGTTGTCACAGCAGAAAACGTGAAGTCAGAACTGCGGAAGCAACCGAACCCCAAACACGGGTCTCGGGACCCCACCAGGAAACTAACGAGTGGAATGGTTAGAGAATCTTCGAATGATGATCTTGTGGACCATCAATGCCAGCGACTGAAAGGTGTGTGCTGGAAGATTTACGACATTTATGATTAAGCCTATTTAGAAAAAGCTTGTTTCTGACATCTTATAACATCTCTTCTGGGTACAACATCGATATGGTCTGCTGCGAAACTGGAACCCATACTGTGAGGATCAAAACCAAAACAATTCATCAAATCCACCAAGAGTCAGTACTATTCATATCTGGCATGCATAAAAACACTGGTTATGCATGCAAGACGTGGTTAAGTTGAATTAGTGGGTGGAGTTTGGGTCAGGAAGGGAAGGTGGTTACGAAGGATGGGCTAGAGGGGTTGGAGATTGCAATCTTGAAAATTGCATGACAGAATAGTTGAATGGAGGAACGTCAGAAATGGTCGATAACAGGTTTATAGCCTGTTCGATAAACTTCCAACGCTGGGTTTAACAGGGTCCAACGCTCTAGTGTTCGCTAAACTCCAACGCGCGTTGGATGAATTGCCCTGCGTTGGAGTATTTTAAAAATATAAAAAACATGCTTTTCCGCACCTATCAGAGGCCTCTATTTCTCTAACGCGTTGGACTGTTGGACGATTTTCTTCAACAAAAAATTTGGAGGGGTCTGAAAACGTTGGACGATTTGAGCACCTATTCGAGCACCTATTCGAGCACCTCGAAGATGAGCTCTAGGAGATAGAACAGCATCTCCATCTCTCTCCATCTCCATCTCCATCTCCATCTCCATCTCCATCTCCATCTCCATCTCCATCTCCATCTCCATCTCCATCTCCATCTCCATCTCTCTCCATCTCCGTCTCTCTCCATCTCCATTTCCATAGGGAGACTACTCAAGGAGATGGAGATGGAGATGGAGAGAAGAGAGAGAGAGAGAGAGAGAGAGAGAGAGAGAGAAGATGGGTGAACTAATAGTCTATAGTGGGGACCCGAGCTGTGTTTTTTGTCAAAGTCTTTCATATGATTGATCCAACACTACTATATGGAGTTTGGCGAACGCGTTGGATAAAAACATGTGAACGTTGGATGATTTATAGCATGACTAAGGCACGGAAAAGGAAAGTCCAACGCCAGGGTCCATCATCCAACGCGTTGGAAGTTTATCGAACAGGCTATTAGTAATTCGAAGAGGACCGTGAACTATTGAGAATACTCGCTGCGATACGCAATACTTTCTATCGTCGGGTCTGCTCCTGAAATTATTTCCTTGTAATGCACTATTATGTATGGCTCAAAGGAAACCGTATTACCTATCTGTTTTCTTAACTTGTGCTGTTGAATTCTTATAATGCTTCGAATTTTGAACGGCGTAATTATGTTCTTTTGATCATTATACAAAAGCTGCAATAATGGTATGAAAAGATATTTTCGGTACGTCTTCTCATGTAAACATCGAAGTCGGCTAATCTGGGGAGACTCTAAATAAATCCGCCCAAAACTGTCCGGTTTTAATCTTCAAGCAAAAGACGTTCCTTCTTAGCTAGGTTAGAAATAATTGCGCTACAAGGACAGAGTATACCATCACAATTTCGTTAGGTCGCCTAGTTAGCTCCGGAAGGATTGGTCCGAAGGATTCGATGTTATAATCTATGCCACGACCGGACGAGTTTAAAAGCGAGACCCGAGTACGCCCGTGATTAATAATTCACTAAAGGCAGATTTCTCCTGGTCTCGCGCGATACCATCCCAAGCTTACGGATATCCTACTCATGGCCCCACATTTGATCCAAAAGCGGTATCAGGCATCATTTGCAATTGTAACACAGAAGCACAAAGCACTTTTACAATATCACGCAAGCAAGTTAGGTCTTGGCAGGATGTATGTATAACAAGAAAACATTTAAATGGCCCAACACCCAAGATACCCTAGGGAAGCAGACCGCGCATTATTCCATTGACCAGCACTCCAGCTTCCTCTACCTTCAGCAGTGTTATCGTTTTAGCAAGATTCACATCCTTGAAACCCATCAACCCTCACCATGTCCTCCATCCAACCAATCAAAATCTACGGAAAGTTTGGCCCCAACCCTCCAAAAATCGCCTGTCTCGTCGCGGAACTCGACATTCCCCACGAGATCATTCCCACCGGCTTCGACGAGGTAAAGCAACCCGCATTCCTCGCCATCAACCCAAACGGTCGTATGCCTGCGATCTACGACCCCAACACCGACATTACGATCTGGGAATCCGGCGCCATCATTGAATACCTCATCGAGCGCTACGACAAGGATCACAGGCTCAGCTTTGCCCCCGGCACCCACGAATATTACCATGCCAAACAGTGGCTTTTCTTCCAGACTACGGGCCAGGCGCCCTATTTTGGCCAAGCTTATTGGTTCAAGCAACTCCACAGCGAGAAGATTCCTAGCGCGATCGAGCGTTACGTAAAGGAGATTAATCGCGTGACTGGCGTGCTCGATGGATGGTTGGCCAGGCAAAAGACCAATGGTGAAGATGGACCGTGGCTCGTGGGTAACAAGTATTCTTACGCGGATTTGTCGTTCCTGTCTTGGTACAAGACGATCCTGTACGGGAAGGCGTTTGAGGGTGACCTGGTAGCCAGTGACTATCCGCACTTTGAGAAGTGGATCAAGAATATGGAGACAAGGCCGAAGACTGAGAAGATTTGGATAGATATTGCGGCGCATTATGCGAATAAGGATAAGGAGTAAGGGAGGTGAATTTGGGCGAGAGAGAGCGAGTTCCTGATTGAGGGTTTCGAGCAGTTTCAAGATTGGAAAAACGACTATCTTTGAATTTTATCCTTGACAATAGATGGAAAATTTTCACTAAACATTGCAGCCTTATGATTTATGCATTGCGAAAATCAATTCGTTCAGGATTTGCCAAAGTGAATACCTCTCTGTTATATTAGACGGAGATATTTTTCAGATAGTTAGGCAATAGCAACTAGGGCGCTAGAGAGTAGTAGAATGCGACAACCTATAAGTTCTGTAGCTTGCCCATAAGGCCGAGTTGTGTTGATTGCGATAGTGCATAAAGAATATCGAAGTAGGAGATGGTGACTTGCAAATGGTTGGAATGATCGAATCGGGTTGAGTTGCAAAAAAATGGGGCTAAACCTGTCCATGAAATAGATTCAAGAGTACGAGTACCTAGAGATTTTTTACGAGATTACTCCAGATAATAGTGTACTACGTTCAAAACGTTTCATGCTCAAGTCTGGTGCTGGCCGTTTCAAAAAATCTATTAATAATCGTATGGAGGGTAAGGATCATGCGACGGATGATATCCCGGATGGAAATGGTGCTGTTGTTCCTTTTGCTTCTTTTTCTTCCTCTTGATCTTTCTCAATCTTCGACAGTTGAACGTACATGAGATAACAATCACCACAGTGACTCCGACCGTAATATAAATATACGGTGGATCTTTGATCTTCTTCAGGAGCTTCTTCAATTTGTCCTTCAACTTCTTCCACTGCTTCTTAATCTTGTCTTTCGCACTGTCCCCGTCTCTACAGTCCTTCTCCTTTGTCGCACGCTTCCCTAGATATACAATATCTTCGTCTCCGGCATCTGTGACAGAAATTACTTCGTAATCGCTGATAGCGCCAAAGTCGCGGGGAAGCAACGCGAAATCTGGAACTGGCTCGGCGGAGACTATTCCGGTCTTGATTAATTTGGGATTTAAAGGAGCGACGTTGAGAAATATGAAAAATAAAAGAACGTATGTGTAGACTCGAGTCATACCTAAAAAATGGATGGTAGGAAAACTAATGCGAAATGGTTCATGATGGTATTGAAGGGCGAAATTTGGCTGCAGAGGCAATAGGTTGCCCATATAGCGCTATGCCGCATTATGCGCTGGACAGATTTGTCGTTCTTCATTAGGTACACGTGTTATTGGAGCAGCGGGGCTCTCGCTCGGGTGGCGTGCTCTTGCAGGGCGGGTTCCTCCATCATTTTGCTAACAGAGATCTTTTTAAAGGAGAGGCGAAGGGAGGATTGAATGGTGATAACTGTTGAAGGAAATGTTGCAAGTTAATTCAGTGCAAATGTAAAAGGAATTCGTAACTGAAATGAGGTCTTGGTGTTCAGACTTTGAAGTGCCGCACGAGGCGGGGTAGAGCGAGAAACCAGTGTTTTGCGACATTACAGTACTGAGCGCATCGAATAGGAAGCGTTGAATGGGATTATAGAAAAAGATTTCACTTTAAGATACAGAAGACGTAAATTGCTAACATGATTCATCGCCGAAGACATACCTACAGTGGAAAACTTGAAAACTGCCAACTACATTTTCGTTAAAGCCTCTAAAGATTGGAGGTATTGCGGTGGAGAGGCGAGAATAAAAAGAGTAGCTGCGCCGCATTCGCCTCAAGAGGGCCAGCGTATATCATGATTATTGGTCCTACATTCAACGTGCCGAACACCTCATCGAGCTGTTTCTGAACATCTGTTCGAGCTTGACCTTTGATTTCAGGATTGGCACTATCAGCTCTAAACATTTCATTTATCAAGTAAAATGTTCATTATAACATCTTGCAAGAGAAACTAATGATTTGGGCTGTGACTCATGTTCAGCAATGTCGTGTATTAATGTACATGTTACCTCAAAGCCTTGAAGCCGGTCTTGAGTAGACATAAGGATTTTACCGTTGAAGGACATGTAATACTTGACATTGAATGTATTCAACATAATTTTTAGAATTACGAGTTGCCGTCATATCACGGAGAGTTCGAGACTTCGGGGATTCCGGTTTCCTCGGGAATCGAGAAAGAGCCATGGGAGAAAATCTTCGTCACGGAAGGCTCCTTGTTTTCAGGTGGGATTGTGCTCCAAGTCAATCGAGCTTTCAAAGCAAATAGTCAATGATATGCTCGACTCGTCAATGTCAAGTTTGTGCGATAGCGCATTGTATTAGTGGAGGCAGCGTGCCTGAAAATACCCCAGCTCATTATTGGATCCTGTCACATCAGCTATATGAAATCAGTGACGCAGGAAATAATACTGAAAATGGACGACGTCGAGATTGCTCATTATTGAGCCCCAGTACAGGCAAGGGCCACTTCGTCCTCATCGTTCTCGTCGGTCACAAGTGAACTGGGCCAGTAGTATATCCGAAATGCGCTGATGTATTTGTCTAGAATTGCGTCCATAGTCTCACGGGAAATGAGTCGCATGGCCTTGATGCACGTTCTGAAGAATTATGTAGAAATTGGTAAATGACTACGTAAGACGTTGAAGCCTTTCCTCCACCAGCCATGTTTCATTTTCTCAACCAAGGGTTGCATTCAAGGTAGTAGATACTCGCGGCCATACGGGTAATTATGGTCACACGTTTGAGTGTTCCTGAATATATTTTCCAGCGTTTTCCAGCGTACACTGCGATGCGCGCCGATTTTCTGTCTTCACTGCATAGTCTGTGGTAGATTGACAAATCTTTGAGAATAGCATTTGAAGCTTCATATCAATGAAGGTGCATGGCATCTGGCCAAACATTGCCTTGGTGTTTTAGCTTCTAGGTCAATTCATTCAAAATATCCCTTCTTCTGCTCCTATAGAATCTCTCTAGTATATCCTTCCTGTCTGCTGCGGTTGTTTCCATTTCCACATACTTTGCAAACTCTAGTGGGTCTTCGTAGCCCATCATAGCCGCAATACTGCAGAACTGTCTGTTCTTCACCTCAGTGCTTGGGTAAAATTTGTATTTGACGTCAAATTCTCTTTTGCTACCAGCGCGTCCCGAGCCAAGGAAGGTGACTTCGTCTTCGTCTTCTGAATAGGTGATGTTCGAGAGGTCCTGGGCTCGTGATTGCGACTGGGATTGCGATTGTGACAATTGGAAGACCGCTTTACTGGCGAAATTAACGTCATTGCGTAATTCCATGGCCTGACGTCCTAGCTCCGCTTCAATTTCACTGCGCCCTATAACTTCCGAATTGTTATGCGTATATTGAACGCCTGCTCTTGCCAATATAGCGTTCACGGGATCTGGTACGTTACGATTTTCCACCTTCGCCTTATCATTTGATTGCTTAAGACCACGAGCTAGACGATTAGCAAGGCTCTTCATTTGACTCGAATCATCGTCATCGGCCGACTTTCCGGGAACTATCCCAAGATTTGCATCAGAAAGTATGTCGTCTTCGTCGTCTTCAATATCTGATCCACTTCCTGGTGTGAAATCAACCATTTTGACACCTGCACGCGTTTCTGCAATGTTTGTCTTCTGCACAATATCGCGGAGCAACAAGCCAGTCTCCTCGAAATTGAATATGTTCTGGAGACCAAAAAGCTCCCCAGACTTGTTTGCATTGTCCATGACCCCTTTGAAGTACCGACGTTCAGTTGACGCGGTATATCCAATATTTGCTTGTTGCTGCTTATAGATTTGACGTGCGTATATAATTTCTTCAATCGTGCCAGCAGATACAAGACGAAAAACCTCCACATCTCTTGTCTGACCGATCCGATAAGCACGATCCTGCGCCTGGAGATCATAGGCGGGATTCCAGTGGGGATCAACAACCACGACTTTATTAGCGGAAGTGATGTTCAAACCCACACCCCCTGCTTTTGCGCTAATGAGAAAGACGAACTGATCAGGGTTTGAATTGAAGTCGGCAACAGCATCTGCGCGGTCGTTTGGAGTCATGCTGCCATCCAGATAGGAGAAATTGTAGTCGGTACCCTCTGTATCGAAGAGTGTCTTTAGAAGTTTCAGTAGGCGTACTGAATGCGAAAATATGAGCACTTTATCACCATTGGCGTGCCAAAAATCAAGAAGTCGCCGGAGGACCTTCCACTTTCCGCAAAATTCAGTCCTTGATATCTGGAACGTCTTTGATCGATCACGAACGAAGGTCTGCCAGGTTCTTGGAAAGCATAATCGAAGGTTCTCAATATCTTTATCCTGTTTTTCTTTCGGATCAGTGTCTCGTGGAAGTAGAAGCGCGAGGTGAATTGCGAGTTTCTGGAGAGTAACCAAGCAGGGGAACATATGATCAATCCATTTCCCACCATCTGGAATGTTCCTGTAACAGCACCATCCACGCTTCCTGCCGGAGCCACAGTCACAATCTTCTTTGGCGGTGCGGATATATTCACATTTGTCGCTATCGAGAAATGTCCGGTAAGCATCCGACTGGGTCTTTGTAAGCTGGCAAAAGACCACTCGATCGGTCTTTTTCGGCAATTGATGGGCAATCAGTGTTTTCATACGTCTTAGGAAAACGCTGGGGAGTATCTGTGTGACTAGCTTTTCAGCTACTCGTTTCCTTTCAGCGAGTTGAGCGTGGGTCGCATCGTGAGCTTGTCCTAATTTGAGAGGCAGAGCGATACCCTGTTTCCACTCCTGGGAAGACCGATATTTCCCGGGGCGAGCCCAATTCAACAATGTCCATAGTTCTTCGTACTTGTTCTGGATCGCGGTTCCGGTAAGTCCTATGCGACAAAGAGCGTTGATCCTATTCATTGCTTGCGTGGTGGCAGCCTCTTTACTCTTGATTGTATGAACTTCATCTGCAATAACACAGTCCCAGTCCACGGTATTTATGTGGTTTTGATTGATACGATATGTCGAGTATGTTGTAATCAGTATCTCGCACATTCCTTTCGTAGCTGCATTCAAGATACCTCTTCGTTCTTCAGGTGTACCATGGTAACGCTCGACATGCCACCATCCCCATTTGTCAAGTTCTTCTTCCCAATTAGCCATTAGACTAGTAGGACATATGATCAGGATTCGCGGGTACCAGCTTCCGTCCCCAGATCGTCTGATTCTGCGCATGATCTTGGCGTCTCCGTTCGTGCCAGTTTTCCCAAAGGCGACAGTCAAAAACGCAATCACTTGGATAGTCTTTCCAAGACCCATATCATCGCACAAAAGCGCTCCATTCTGTTTGACAAACCACTCATGCAGGAACCTGACACCATCAACTTGATACTCTCGAAGCCATTGCGCAATTGGGGCAGGAATGATGCCTCGAGACTTTTCGAGCTTTATGTCTTTCTTCTCTCGCTGCGGCTTGATTGACTTTGGCATTGCAGGCTTCTCTTCAAGACTAGGTACCAAAAAATCGATCTTTTGAATGGACGGAGGGAACCGAAACCCTGCCTTGAGCAGGTTGCGTTTTCGAGCTTCGATGTAGTCTGGAATAGGATCATCTAGATGCGTTTCGTTGTCATTGTTACCATCACTGTCTGCTTCATTGCTGAAGGAAAGTGCATTATGGGGTGACCAGTTCTTCGCATTTGGTCTAATATGTTTCTTTGGAAGCTTCCTGCCGATAACACTGGTCGCAGCATCGTTGCGAGATTTTTGGCCTGTTCGAATACGACGAGCTTCAGCAGCGACGCGTTTCCGCTTCAGTGTCTTTTGTTGCTGGAATTCCCGATAGGGAGCTCCATCCGACCAATCTGAGAATTCATCTTTGTCAGGGATTTCTGATTCAGTGGCATTGGTTAGAGATGATTTGTAAGTAGTTTTAATATAAGGTCGTGGCACTTGCTCCGGGGTCGACCTATTGGCGTCGCTCTTGTTGGCATTCTCTTTCACATGTGGGTTGGGCTGTGACTGCGACTGTGCAAGTGCTACAGGGATTCAGTTGGGAACCTCAGTTCTAAAGTGTTCGACTGACCGTCAATATATTGTGAGATGTTTAGGGTCCTGCGGGTAGACTGGAGGATATTAAGATCGTCGGGTTCAACGTCACTGCTAGGTTCATCTTCAGCGATCATCCTGTACCTCTTATCACCATAAAAGCTATCATACGAGTGATGCTCCATGATAGATAGTGTTATGGTCTAGTGAATAGGCCGAATGCAGCCACGTTGCGGTCTCGTGTGTGATTAAATCGGCCACTGCAGACGAGTAGAGAGTTCGCTTGTAGACAGGTGCTGTCAAACCGAACAGTGCAAAGTGGAAATTCGGTGCTGCAACAATTTGCCTGGTGAGTCATGCTCTTCGGGGGTGCGCGTGGTCGAACAAAGTAGTTTGTCTGATGGAAGAGACGGGATAGTAAGGGCGAGAGAGCGGAACAAACACGCTAGCGCGCTCTCACGTGCCGTATAGAGCACGCTAGTTGGGATCCGACCTTCTAGGCGCTCGAGGTCTGAAGCTTTGCGTTACGCACTGACCACTAAACTTTTCAAGACCAGGCTTGGAACGACGTCAACACCAAGTTGCGGCTGTGACAATCGCGCGAATTTCCAATTGCTCACTCCGCCCTCCTGCAATGCCGCTCGATACATCCACATATTCGCTCGCGCTTCTTCGTCTTGACGGCCGTCGCTGGAACGAACTGCGCCGCATCCATGCTCAAATTTCTACCCAAGCTGCCGCGGACGGCTCCAGTTACCTCGAGATGGGAAATACCAAAGTTCTTTGCACGGTAACCGGGCCTGCAGAAGGCAGGCTGGTAGGACAGCGGGGTGGGAAAGACAATGAGGCGAAAGTTGAGGTTGAGATTGGTTTTGCTGGATTCAGTGGCGTGGATCGACGAAGACGGGGACGAGCTGACAAGTAAGTGAGAAACTTTGGGTTGGGAAAGAGGTAGCATGGCTCTATCTGACAATTTATTTAGGCGCACCTCAGAAATGCAACATACCCTCGCGGCGGCCTTCTCAGGGATTCTCCTCACGCACCTATACCCTCACTCTACCATCACGCTCCACCTACACATCCTCTCGCAAGACGGGTCTCTTCTCGCTGCCTGTATAAACGCATCTACACTAGCCTTGATCGATGCTGGGGTTCCTATGGCCGACTATCTGGTGGCTTCGACAGCTGCCTCTACGTCCTCATCTAACTCTGACGACGACATTGCGGATCCATTATTAGACCTAAATTCACTAGAGGAGCAAGAGCTTCCATTCCTAACTGTAGGGACATTAGGAAAAACGGGGAAAGTCAGTATATTGGTGTGCGAGACTAGAGTGCGAATGGAAAGGGTGGAAGGTATGCTAGCCGTGGGTATTGAGGGCTGCAATCGAATGAGGGAGATCCTAGATGGCGTCGTAAAAGGCTACGGCAAACGGTTTGCCTGAGTACCGATGACCTTGATCTGTTTTACTTCTCAACACTGCCTTTATCAGCTGTCAGAGCGGTGTAAGTGGTATACTGAAACTTGCATTACTACTATGCCGAAATGCCAGAAGTTATCTTGGCTGATCCTAGGCCTAAACAACATGCAAAGTGTTTCTTCTCGATAGAAACAATTGTCATATCGTAGACCTCCACAGTCCACGGCCGATGTGCGTACAAAGCACAACTGACCACACTAAGGATCGATCGTTCAGCATCAGGTATTGGTCCACGGTGTTGGGCAAATTCGGAATACAAGGAAATTTATAATACCCAGCGAGAGCGCTAAAACACTGAGAATGAAGAATTATTTGAAAACATGCCACGATCACTTTGCAAAGAATGTCTATACCCTGTATTTCCGCACCGTGTTACGTGGGGTGATGGTATTCCGATGAATTTGGTCATAGGATTTGTTCTAGTCTTGCTTCGATATTCCTTAGTTCTACATCTTCTTCGTAACTGCTAGATACATCTCGGTCATTTTACATAGACATAGTCAACATAATTGTCTGCCTTCCGCCATTTCAATTCTATGATCGTCGCGAAGGAGACTTGTATGAGTATCAAGTCTCCGAGAATCTAATGTTTGTCGATAAGCTTACTCTCTTTCCTGTGAAATTGCACCTGGGTCAACATTACCCACACCATACTATACGCTTTATTTAGTCACCAAACTTGTTAAGGCACATATTGGTGTTTTCGTGGTTTCAAATTCGCGTTTGCTTCTTTTACAGTCAAAATAGTGCAGACAAGTGTTTGACAAAATTGCCTTGTAAGAGGATGATAGTTTGACAGGAGAGTCATCCTAAGTTTCCATTAATAGTTCTGAATTGAATGCCATAGCTCATTGTATGAACTGTTTACCTACATGCCACTAGGCAGATGGGCTTCCGACGCTATCGTATGAAGTACATTCATTTTATGCTTCAAAACTTGGATGATGAAGTACCTGCTGGTAGCAAATGACTAACCTAATGAATTATATTATTTCTCTCGAGAAAATACACACTTAAATACACATGCTACTGTATACTCCAAGATAGAGCGTCCACTACTAAAACAAACTGACTCCGCAGGGCATCAGAGAATCTCAAACGGGCGCCTCATACACTGAATTTCCATATTCCATTCAACCAACGACATAAACGTCATCCACAGCGATCTTGCAACCTCCAGAGTTAGAGCTATCACCGTGAAAGAAAAATTCAAAGTACTCCGTGAGATGTGCCCTTTCAATTGCAACCCAAGTCTGAAGAGCATGGTGATGTTAGCATTTGCTCATGATTGAACCCATTACGAAGAGAGACTTACGTTTTGTACCCAAGTCCATTGGCCATTGGTGTTCCCCGGTAGAGCCTGAGATCTATCGGCCCATAAATCAGTCCACCCATAGACCTGCACATCTAATTTGCAGCCTCCTGTCGCGCGGTATCTAAAGACCACACTTGAAAGAGCAATGATGTCAGCGGAAATTTGTAACTTCGTCATGTCCCAGAAGCTTACTTACGTGTAAGTACGACCAGGTATAACCGTAATGTTTTGCTGGATATTAGGTCCCCAATACCCATTCCCGAAGAACGTTGCCTCATAGACATTGCTGTCTCCATCCCTTACGATTTTCCCACTATAATCTTCCGGCCTTCCTAACAGATTCGGAGACCAGGGGCTGAGGTCGGACACTGAAGATTCGAAACCGGCATTTCTGACAATGTTACCACCACAGACAGGTGCAGTCGGCCCAGGCCCTGTGACAGTCGTCGTGGAAGTCGTCGTAGTTGTCGTGGTCGATATGGATGTAGATGTTGCTGTTGTTGTTTCGGTGATAGTAGTACCAGGGAGATTTACAGTTGAAGCTGGTATGGTGACTGTTGTCGTCGATGTAGTTGTTTCGGTCTTTGCGCTGCCGGGAACTGCTACTGTTGATCCATTTAGAGTAATTGTCGAAGCTGGGACAGTCACGGTATGCCCAGCATTCGTAATGGTGGTTCTTAACGTTGTTGTAGAAGTGGTTGTCTCTGTCTTAGTGCTCCCAGGAACAGTGATTCTCGAACCTCCAACGGTGATTGTAATCTTTGAAGTTGTGGTTGAAGTTGTAGTTGTAGTTGACGTACTTATGGGAACGGTCACTGTTGTAGTACTTGTAGATGTGATTGTCCTCGAACTTCCTGTGCCGCCTCCGGTGGTCTTGGTCGATGTTATGACATGGGTTGAGGTAATGACCGATGCAGCAATCGTTTGAGTCAGAGTCGTCGTGGAGATGATATTTCCTCCTACAGTCTTGGTGGTAGTAGTAGTCGAAGTGCTTGTTCCACCAACTGTCCTTGTTGTGGTTGAAGTAGTCGTTAAGCCTGGTTTGGTCGAGGTCAAAGTTGAAGTTGAAGTAACGGTCCGAATACTCGGACAAGTCTGAGTGTTATATCCAGCTGGCAGCGTTCTTGTCGAAGTGTGTGTGACGGTTGCTCCAGTCAAAACTTTAGTTGACCACACCGTGCAGGTTGAAGTTGTAGTCAGGGTTCTTGACCATACTGTCGTACTAGAAGGTGTGTCAGTACTTGTTTCTATATTTCCGGCGATACAAAGCACCCTTACGTGGCTGTCGGTTTGCAGGTCCAGTGATGATCATTCTCATTCAAGTGTGGTAGAGCATAAATCCACTGCGCGGACAAAACAAAATAAACAACAATCAAGAATATTGGTCCAGCGGCAGGCATGGTGATGGAAAGGTACCAGAGATCCGAAGACGACTTTCCCCTTAGATGGGGTGTTGCGCGAAGTTGTATGCATTCGTATTGCACCCTTTGTGATTATCGCCATGACCTACTCTCAACTGAATGACCGTTAGATAAATCCTGGTCGGGCACAGGCTTTCAGCCCGCCACAGAATGCTGTCTTGCTGAACACGATTCTTGGCGTCAGCCTCGTCTACAATAGTGCTTGTTTATGCCTGACTGAATTCGCGAACGGCTAGCCTGAGAATGCTCATCCTAGCAAGCTGGCATAGGCGCATAATTTCTTTGGTACCCCTTCGTATTTAATTTTGGGGTACGTACAACATAGCAGGCAGAAGGATTGTAATGTAAGTGGGCATCACACACCAAGGCAAGTGCCTACGGAATCTCATAGGCCCAGACCTTTGTCCGTGAAAAAGATACAGCTTGGCTTCCAACCCCATGCAAAGTTCCCTTGCTCTCAGTCGCGCGCTTACACTACTTATGCTTCCTACCTTGTAATGATTGAAGCCATGAATTTCTTCGTCAGCGACTGCCAAGGCGCGTCAAAAATAGAGTAGTGACGGACATGCTGTCGCCTCACACTTCAATACTTGGGTCCAATGCTTACATGAAATTTGAGTGAAGGTGTCACAGAGAGTACTATATAAGGGTGTAACACAGTTCACAGACACTTAGAGACCGAGGAAACATGTGTATCAAACAGTCACGGTGACAATGTTGCTGTCCCATTTGTATCGCCTCGGCCTGGGAAATTGTCTTTGTGGCCAAGAAGTTCCTTATGACAGCTCTAAATCCTTCAGTTTTCTATTGTAACAAAGCTTGCCTCAACAATCATAACAGAGTTTCTGCCCGAAGAGCCAATATTCGCATCACAGATGACTACGGGAGAAATTCACGGTGTCTAAAGACAGTTTTGTCAGTTCGTTCATAGTGACACTTAAGTCAACGCCATCGCGAGCACGCTCTGCAAATCTTTCTTTGTCCGTTGGAATTTCCCACTCCGCATCTACGCCTTTAGGTCCGACAATAGCGGCCCGTCCAACAATTTCATACTGAAGAGATTCGGAGCGACTCAGTAGACCCTTGTTTTCCGTTCGCTTCTCACGAAGCACGACGCATGCAGAAGAGTTCCAGAATTGAACGATTATGTCGCCTTGCTTCGCGTTAGGAGGTACCAGGCCCATGAGATTGTTAGAGCCGATGAAAAGATGGGGAGATGACGCCATATAAGAATTAGATTGAGTAATTTCGTCCTGTTGAGGCTGCAGTGGCTTGATGTTCCGTGTACGAAAATCCTTAGTATCATGAAGCAGCCGCAGTAGTTTTTCGTTCAGTCCTCTGGCCTTGTTCAACTCCAGCGGAGTAGAGAAACGTAAAGAGAGCTCAGATGTCCAGCGCTTAGTCTTGTCATTAGACGCGGCTAGTGATTGCACAGTTGGTCCGATGTGCATGACCCGTCCTGCTATAGAGCCTCGAATGTCTACTCGTTCGTTCGCTTCAGAATCATCATCTCCCTGCATTATCCATGTAGAAAGATCCTCGGGTCCTGATTCTTGCCAGTACCACTCTTGCGGTTTGGCAGGCTTCTCCTGCGTGAAGTAATGGTAACCGGTACTAGCAGCAGCCAATAGTACCACATATCCACCGATAACACCTAATAGATTCCTGTCTTTGTTCAGTTTTTCCTCTTTTTCATCATTTTTGACATCTGCATTGGCATCCTCTGCTATTGCATCCATCACCTTGTGAATGTGTGGCATATAAATTGCTTCCCCTGAACCCCGTGTGTGAGCAGGACCCAATCTATCAAAAGAAGAGGTGTGAAGCTCGCAGTTCTTCTTTTGATTTCGGTCGTCTGTCGAGTTCTCTAACCGATGAGTCACATCTTTGGGGCGGTTTTGCTTTGAAGCAGACGAATTGGATGGCAGTGCCTTTGTATCTTTGTCGTCACAACCTTCTCTTCCCATCCCTTCAGCTTTAGGTCTCTGTAATCCCTCTCTGGTGAGCAGACGGCGAATAAAGGCACTGTAGAACATCATTTCGATTGGTTGTGTCTTGCTCTCATTGCTGAAAGCCACGCTGAAATACTGTACAACATCCCGATAAACGTCGTATAGCGACTTGTCATAATCAACGGGGATACTGCTCTCCAGGTGATCGTAGGTCATTCCAAGAAATGCGTAAATTTTATCGTGAGGTATTGATGAAAATGAGTCTCCAAATACTTCGATAAGATGCTTCAAGGAGAATTGATTTGTATCTGTGTATCGGAACTGTCGCATTGCCGATAGTGCAAGTAGCAAATCGACTGATCGGTCTTGCGGGTTGAGTGTCTGGTAGCGATTTATCCAAGTTATAAAATCGGTCCATCGTAATTCTTTCGTCTCATAGCAAACAACAAGCTTGGAGGCCATGATAATTTCTTGGATGATCCACGTACGTTTCCAATATTCCTCGTGTGCAAGCTGCCATATGAAAGGCTCGATCCTTTTCCATTCCTTGGACTTGGTTCCCGGGGTAGAGATATCATGCCAATCCTGACACCGACGAAGTGCCAAGTGCACGTTGTATGGTGGTTTGTGGTTTCCTAACCAAATGAGTACGCGTTGCGCCCTTCGGTAGATGAAGCCCATGAGAGGAATTTGCTTGTTCTTTTCCCTTGTATCCTTCTGGTCAATGCACAAGGAGTCGATCCAAAGCGTTCGGGGTGTATCTGTGTAGCGAAGGTGTCTCAATGCGATATATATACTTTCGTTGACTTGGACCCAGCAGCCATTCACCTTGATCTTTTTCGTCTTTCTTGAGTCTCCCCATGCGTAGGAAAGTGCTTCGTATTCGGGATTCTCAGCAAATGTCGTTGCGGTCAGGTCGCAAATGATAAAACTTTTCCATGTGCCAGGAAGCAGTGTCAATACTCGAATGCTGTCGCTTGAATCATCTAAAGGGGGATAGACAAAGGCTGGCGGATCTTTGTCAGACCACATCTCGTTCGCGAGCAACAAGCCCGCATAGCTAGCTAAAACGAAAGTTAAGGCGCCTATGGGAGTCAGCCCGTCGCCTGCTGGGTCTGAACCGGGATCGGGCTCGGACTCGGACTTGAGGCCAAAATTCCGCATTCTTCCCATGGAATTCATTACGCCGCTTCGGGGAGTTTTGATCGTTAAATCGAATGCTCGAGTCCGGGTGGCTGAAAAGCGATGAGGCGACGGCTCGCGGTGTATTCTCATAACCTGTTGGATCGACAATGTAGGTTGCCTTTGATGCCTATAGGTTTGTGCCTGACAAGAGTGAAAAAGGAGTTGTAGATGCCAACCGCATAATGGTAGGGACCTGTTGGCGCGAAATAATGCGTTGGTTCTTGGCCATCGTAGAATATCCATGGCGATGCAATTTCAACACCACCCAAGATCGCCTGGAATATGTTATACTTGCTATAATTAAAAGAATACTTGATCAAGTTTTGTAAAAGGTGAGGTGGAGGGGTCGGTTTGGGTTCAATTATCTTCCCTGTCCCAATTAGACCGCCGAAACCCCTCGGTGGTGAATGCGATATTCATGAGCACTCTCGCTACCTGTCCCTTGGAGGTACTTCATCAGTGTTTGGTATTGTTATATACAAGATGAAGTGAGCAGATAAGTCGGAGATGCAAGTGGGTCTCAGCGGACAGCGTGAAGATTCTTGGCAATGCAGTGGATAAGTCAGGGGGTCCAGGCCTTGATACCCCTCATTCACATGGCTCTTACCTAATTACTAACTCAGCCCAGTTCTTGTCCTACACCCTGCGAGTCGGAAGCGGAATGATAAGTTTGTTCCAAATCGGAATTTAGCTGTCGCAAGAGTTTCCGATTTGCTGAAGAGCCATTTGATTCTGGGGTAAGTGCTTTTCAAGTATGCGACTGCGTGTCTTGCGGGCCTTCTAGTGTATAAAGTCCGGACAGCAGTGCCTCCAACACGGTGCTTTTTCTTGAGGAAATCTCTAGTAGAAGTATCAAATATTACTTCATGCTCTACGTTTAAGATTTTTAGAGGCCATCGTAGGGGATCTACCATGTTACACGGTTTCACATATATTATTTCTTCTATCTTCTAAAGGAAGCTGGTGCTAGCAAACTTCCAAGTCTCAAAAGCCCTGCGAGAGCGTGCTCAGCCTCACTTCCAAATCGAGCCACAGGTTGCATGCAGTAATAAGAGAGTTGTTTCGGGATATTTCGAGCCACATAGAAATGACTTTCAGGTTGTGTAGATTCCGAAGAGTCACAGCATTCTTCATATAATACGGTGATGAGGAAGCACCTCTGTGTAGGTGAGTAAGTTCACGTGATATCACGTGATGTCGATTTGCATTAGATGTTAATATTGTCGTCCTTCAAAACCTTGCCGGTGTTCTCTTATTTGGGGAAGAATTTTGAGATGGATTGTCATTATCAGCGGAGTTTTTTATCATCATTAGAGCCTTCAAAGGTCTGGACGTGTTGCCCATGTGGGCCGTCACAACTGTGAGGCTGGTGGGAGGTTGGTGGGGTCTAAGGCGGCGTTGGTTTGCTATTGATACCATCGTCGTTGGTGATGATGTAGTAGTTGATGTTTGACGTGTAGGGTGTGGTTCTGAAGTGATTCAATGTGTTAGTGTTGGCACCTGAGCGGTAAGTCAATACATCGGTGGCTTCTACGACGCGAGTTGTCGGGTCTGTGAGTTCTTTGATGTCATTGATAGCTATGGGTTTCGGAAAGCGTGTCGTCGTTGCCTGGGTCGTCGTTCGTAACCACTAGTGCGGGTTGTCGTTGATCATTACGTTGCGCAGTTACTCGTGGGAGATGTTATCATTGTGTCGTCACTCAGTTGCTCGTTTCGGTTACTATTGATCATTTTGTCTTCGCTCATTGCACCCTTAACAACCTGAGACGATTAGCAAGCGTAATATGGTGGTTTTGTGGAGTGTGAGAAAAGTTAGATTGACAATTGGTAGGATTGTTCATACTTGTAGGCTCTGTTTAGCCTTTTTGCGAATTTACAATCCCTCTGTTGTCCCTAAATAGGAGTCATTATATTCGTTTAATATATTTCAGGTGCTCCTAAGATCATTCGTCATAGAACCCATATTTGTGGTCTGAACCCCAGCTTTTCCAACAGACGAGATACGATGGTTTTCCGGAGTTGGGGTAGAATAGGGAGCTTGCTGGGTAGGAACGATGTTTCGGGTTCTCGTGTCGTTCTTAGCTACTGTTATGCATTGTCAAATTTTCTATAGTGGGTAGCCGTTGGCCGCCAGGATCAATAATAGTGCGGTTGGCCAGGGCTGTAGACAGCATGATGGACGAGGTTAAATGTTTATCCTCGAAGGTAGTGTAGTTGTTGGGACTACAGCTAATTTTCAGAACTTTCCAACCCACAAATATGTTCATTCCCAAATCCAGTGTAGGGATAGAATTTCTTGACGTAATGGTAAGGGACTAGTTTTTGGTTTATGCTAGGGTGTTGTGGAGATAACATTGTTGGTTACATGATTGAGTTATTAGAATGGGTAAAAGGAGAATATAGACATGTCTAAAGAAAATAGTACTAATTCCTATGTCAATTTGCTATGAGAGGCGGGATGAATAATTTAATTGAAAGAATGCCAAGGAGCGGGTGCCTGCACCGTAGTGTTTCGAATTTTGAGTCTTAATAGTTGATGTTGGAAAGGCCAGGCCTATTCTGTTGTTCTGCACGACGAGAGGACAGTGAAGGCTGGGTATGCCATCAAGCAACCCGTTAACCCTATGTCAATGACTTGATGTGGAGGTACATTGGGCCGATCGAATGCATAAAAGAGTTGCAATTGTTTCGCGGGGACAGGGACGGGTAGTGCTGAGAATTTTGGAAGCCCAAGAGAAGTGTTTGTTGCTGTGTGACTAACGTTCGTAACTTCAGAAAATTGTGCGTCGCTCTTTGTGTATCATTATTAATCCTCACGGAGGTAAGGTACATCGTGGATTGTTGGGCGCGGGCAAACTGGAGGGTTGCATCGTGGATGATGCATCGTGAATTGGATACTTCGTAATACCAACCATTTGTTTCATGGGACTTAGAGATCTACTGACATGTGAAGGTGGGCAGGTTGATTGGGCTTCTAGGTCTATAACCAGTCTATGATTCTCGGCTTTTCGCGCGATATTGGGGCATAAGTTCGCAAGTCATTACAGCGGTATGGGTGCCGATCATCAATTCAGTGCTGTTATTGCGACGCCAAAATGACCTGCGAGGGGCAAACTGTTGGTTGTGAGTGACAATTTCACCTGTAAGTATTTGGGTATCAATCATTATATACGCCCTCATAGTACGTACATACGCCTTCAAGTCGCGCAACCTTAAGCATCTCCGAAAATGAAATAAACGAAACATACAAAACATACAAAACATAGAAACCAGTCGACTTTATGTTCCAGTTCGTAATTCGGAAAGTGATTGCCAAAGGTGCAATCCTTCTTCCAAGTCATAGCCACCCCTTAGAGTATTGAAATTTATTGATAGAGACTATCCTTTGATCGTTTGGTGAACTGTGTTTCATTGTGCAGATGTTGAGTAACTTCAAGCGTAGTCACAATGTGGTCATGGCTGAGTTGTTCATCTTTTCGAGTGGCGAGCAGGCGGGCAATTTTCAAGATGTTCTTGATTTGCCGACCATTGAGTGACATAAGTGCGAGCTCGTGCAGCTCCTTCTCAGTAATGGAATGCTTTTCGGGGAATGAATCGAGGAAGTTCTTCCAGACTTTCTTCTTCGAAGAAGTAGTCAACTCTTGGTAGTCAAGAGAGATATGAATACGCGACTGGAAAGCGGGATCGAAGGTGTTGACTCGATTTGTTGTGAGAAACATTGTCCCTAATATGAATTAGTACGAACATACCAAAAGTGGAGGCAAGAGTTGAAACCGACCTTCATAGTACTCCAGGATTCGCAAAAATATAGTCACAAGTTTGTTCCTCTCCAGTTCGTGCAGGGAACGCTGCTCGAGAAACACTAGAATAGTATGTCAGCATCCTGGAACATATGTTTAAGATCTTGTACTTACCATCGGCCTCATCGAGTAAACACACGGCATTCCAGCGTGCACACATCTCTAGGATATCCTGCAGCTGTTGCTCGACGCGTCGTGGATCAACGCCAAGATCGCCGGCGCTCATCATGTAAAGTGGCACTTTCATCTCCTCCGCCACGCTCTCAGCTGTCAGTGTCTTTCCAACTCCAGGCGGACCACACAGTAGTATAATCATTCCTCGTCCTTTACCCTCAATGACATCATCAAAGGTTTCGCGGTATTTCTGCTGCGACTCAGTGAATCCAAGGACAAGCTCTTTTTGGTTCTTTGGCAAGACAAGACGATCAAACGCATTGGTTTGCCACTTGATCTCTTCGACGCAGTTAACGAAGAAGTTGAGCCACGTTTTAGTTTTGAGGCTGTATCCGCGAAGAAGTGGAGTGCATATCAATTTTTGCTCTTTGGTGAGCGGGATACGTTTATTTTCGTCTTCGTCGGCGAAGTGGCCGTCAAGAGGCATTCCACCATCATCCGTATAATCGTCTGGGTCCTCTCCATCACTGGATCCAGAGTCGAGTAGCTCACCATCGGACGCTTCAGAATACTCTGTATGATGTTTCAGGTTCATAGGGTTCACGTAAATGGCATAACTGGCGTTGAACCGATTCCATCCATATGTGTCGATGATGATCTGAGAGCGTCAGCTGATAAGAATACCACGCGGGTGCGGAAAAACGGCAAAAGTTTCCTTGATAAGATGCTACATACTCTACCTTTGACGTTATGCTTGTCCTTTGTGCCAAATGCACCCATTCGCCAGCCAATACCAGAATAAGCTTTGTATTGGGGACCAGCAAGGCTCTCCGCCTTTTCACCACGCTCAATAAGACGTGCCTTGAGGCCATCCGTATCAGTGTGATACTCAATAGGATATGCGCGGAGTTGATTGATAGGCCGGGTTCCTTGATAAATAGGGATGGACAAGTTGATCTTCTGGGTTCCGAACTTAACACCGTCCCAATCAACGTATCTGCAAGTCATCCAGAAGCAGGGAACACCTTTGCTATCTGCGCCATACTTGGTTTCCAGAAGCGTGTATGCGCACTCCTGTCCATCGCTTCGTGTGAACACCGTTGAACCGGGCTGAAATAGGGTCCATAGGTAGTCATAGGTCATGACTTGCTTGGATTTCATATCCTGGGATGTATCAAGTAGTGTTTTGAATTCCCGCATCAACACCTCCTGGAGAAGGCTAGCATGAACCTTGGTAATTTTTTCATCTTCAGTGTTGTCGCCGAGAGCTGCAATGGCGTTTTGGAGTTCGGCCCAACGATGTATCAGCGGCTCGAACTTGCCAGAAAATTCCAGGCGCTGCAAGCCAACCGTGACCCCCGGGTAGCCCTTGAGGACACTGGAGAGAAGTTTCTTCAACACTGGGCTCTGGACGACAATGGAGTGGATGGCAAGCACTTTCCGGGGGTCACCATAGACCTTGATGTTGCGGACTAGGAGGGCCCATTTGGCTGTTTTGTCGTTTTCTGCCGGGTCGCCAAGGTCTGCTGGAATCGTGTCTTGCCACTGATAACGACCTTTCTTGTCCTCCTTACCGCTATACAGCTCCTTCAATCCAAGCTTCATACCAGGCTCGTAGTGCTCGTCTGATTCACCATCTTCTGCGGAGGCAACATCATCAGCCTTAGTGGTATCTACCGCAGCTGCGCCGTTTATCGGTCTCTCCTTGAGTACAATGGTCTTGATGCCATTGATCATCTGCTGCTCGTTGTCGGATGAGCACTCGCTGGACGCCGTAGAAGAAAGGTCCGTGTTGGAGTCGGACGGCAAGAAACTTTCGCCGAGCATGTTTGAGGCTGGACTGCGAATGGGCCCAAGTCAGGTTCCTAAGGCTATGATACAGCAACAATCGCCGAGATAGCTGGAATTTAGGAATACAATGATACTCGTTGAGTGAAGCGAAGGGATGGATTGTCGTGAATGTAGGAGGAAAGAGTTTTGGCGCAAACCGGATGAGGCCGTGTTATTATAGGCAAGGGCGCGCCTGCTGCCTATGAACTGGAGGCTTGTTGAGCGCAACAACTACGAGCTCTTGCAAGAATATGCGGGATGCGGGATGAAGTCGCGGTCGGTTGCCTAAAAGCCTATTTGTCGATTGGGGGCGAGAGCGGAGTGAGTCCCTCTTAAGTCTCAGCACGTATTCATAGTGGGTGAGGCTGCGAGGCTGCACCTATTTGCTGCACTCGTGAGTGGAAAACGTCGCACTGCGTCTGCCATGCCACGTCAAGTTGGTTTGGAGGACTGTAGACAACGGTTGGTCCCAAGGGCGTCGTGGCGGTGCACTCCAGCCAAAGGGCGCACGATAGGCTACAGCCTGGGGTTCGATTGTGGCAGCCTCGCCGATGTCGTCATGGCAAATGTGGGTTATCTATCTCCATGATGAGATATAATGACCTTCGTGACAGTTACAGTGCATCGGTCTTCGAGACCGTCCGCAGATAAATATGTAGTACTGAGAGGCTCCGCGACGCTTTGTCGGTTCGCATCGAGAACAAACCGCCGCCGTATGTCCTCATACTGTCGATTGCCTGAAATATCTTTTCCAAAGTGTCAATGGGTAGGAGCCCTGGTTAGTCTCTGCTATAGTTCGTGCCAGGAGATTCCTGGACTTCAACCCCCCGCGAGAGCCTGGTTTGTGTCCCCCGTGGGTTGAGATGGCGTGGATGGGTGGATGGAATGGAGTGATGACGCTAGCTCCGCTTGGGGAATAGCGCGTCTACCCCGCGATATCGGCGACTGACTGCACCGACTCAACGAAAAAAGTTGGTCCCCGCCAGCGCGCGATGACTTTTTGCTCACGCACAAGTCCGAACTTCCTGATCCATCAGAGTCACTCTCTATTTCTCTCTGGATAAGCACATTCGTACGCCACAGCCCGCCATGGCGACCCTCATCAAGGTCCCTTGCTCTTCTGCAAACATTGGCCCGGGATTCGACGTCATTGGTCTGGCACTCAATGTTTACCTGGAGGTCGCCGTTACAGTCACTAAAAAAGAGTCTTCCGACCATTCGCTCAACTGTCGCATTACGTATGAAGGCGTCAATCCCGACTCTGTCCCCCTCGTAGCCGAAGACAACCTCATTACTAGAACTGCCGTCTACGTCCTACGATGCCACGGCATTCGCGCGTTCCCCGCCGAGACCCACGTCCATATCAAGAACCCCATCCCGTTGGGACGAGGCCTAGGGTCGTCAGGCGCAGCCATTGTTGCTGGCGTTAACCTAGCAAATGAGGTAGGGAATCTGAGCCTGTCCAAAGCAAGGATGCTAGACTACTGCCTGATGGAAGAGCGTCATCCAGATAACGTTGCGGCGGCATTGTATGGAGGATTTGTTGGAACATACCTGAATGAGCTATCGCCAGAGGATACGGAACGACTAGAGATCCCTCTCAGTGAGGTATTGCCTGAGCCTGCTGGAGGAGTAGATACTGGCCTCAGACCACCAGAGCCGCCGCACAACATCGGCCATTTCAAGAAGTTCAAGTGGTCGCCAGACATCAAGTGCATCTGCATTATTCCAAACTTTGAAGTGTCGACTGCAAAAGCCCGCGAGGTGCTCCCCACTACATACTCCAGGAAGGACGCCATCTTCAACATGCAGCGTCTTGCACTCCTCACAAGCGCTCTTGGAGAATCACCGCCAGACTCTGACATGATCTACACAGCAATGCAGGACAAACTCCATCAGCCGTATCGACGAGGACTCATTCCAGGCCTCACGGAAATACTCCAATCCGTCACCCCTCAATCACATCCAGGCCTCCTGGGCATCTGCCTTTCGGGCGCTGGGCCGACTATTCTCGCACTCGCTACACACAACTTCGATTCCATTGCAGAACACCTTCTCAAAGAGTTTAAAAAGGAGAACATCAACTGCGACTGGAAGCTTCTTCAACCTGCTGAAGAAGGAACCACTGTTATCCGACCTTCTACCACTACTACGACGGCGCACCACGGAGAGGCATTGACCTACGCTTCCGCCGGGGTCAGCATCGATGCTGGAAACGAACTCGTCAAGCAGATCAAAGCATCCGTTGCGACCACAAAACGGCCAGGAGCCGATGCCGAAATTGGCGGTTTCGGCGGCCTACTCGATTTGCAGCGTGCGGGTTACACGGAGCCGCCAATACTCGTTGGTGCCATTGATGGAATCGGAACCAAGGTCAAGATTGCCTTTGAAATGGGCAAGCATGACACTGTGGGAATTGACCTTGTGGCCATGAATGTGAACGACTTGGTTGTGCAAGGTGCTGAACCACTGATGTTCCTCGACTACTATGCATGCAGCAAGCTCGACGTTGGAAGCGCTGCGGCATTCGTTCGCGGAGTTGCGGACGGCTGCCGACAATCTGGAGCGGCTCTTGTGGGAGGGGAGACAGCGGAGATGCCCGGTCTATATAAAGAGGGCGAGTACGATGCAGGAGGTGCCGCTATCGGCGCCATACAGAAGGGTGCAACGATACTGCCAGACACAGCGGCGATGGAGGCGGGAGACGTTCTTTTGGGCCTCGCGTCCAATGGAGCCCACTCCAACGGCTTTTCTCTTATCCGGAAAATCGTCGAGACAAAGGGCCTCTCGTTCCATGACGAGGCACCGTGGAGCAACGGCGAAACCGTGGGTGGCAGTCTGCTCGCACCAACCAGGATCTACGTCAAGCCGCTTCTGGCCGCTGCACGGAGAGGGCTGATAAAGGGCATGGCGCACATTACTGGAGGCGGGCTGCTGGAGAACATCCCACGCATGCTTCCTGACAGCCTGGGCGCAGAATTGGATGCAAAGTCGTGGCCCGTCCCGGAGGTGTTCAAATGGCTCAAAGAAGCGGGCCGCATTGAAAATGTGGAGTTTTGCCGAACATGGAACACCGGACTCGGCATGGTGTTGGTTGTCAGTGCAAGTAACGCGAGGAAAGTAACGGAAATCTTGCAGGAGCATGGAGAACAGGTTTTCACCGTGGGAACACTGGTAAAGAAGGCAGGTGACGACTGTGTGGTACGGAACATGGAGGTTTGGGGCTGACGGGGTGGACGCACGAATACAAATATCACGTGTGGGACAGTCACCCGACAGTCCCGAGATCTACATACAATAGGATAGGTAGTGGCCTTGGGAGGGAGGAAGAGAAACGGCCGGGGATAAGTGATAAAGAAATGTGACAGCTGTGATGGCCAGATTTGATACCCTAGAAATCATCGTACCCCCCCCGCAAGACGCAATCTATGGCGAAACAGTATTAACATTCTAGGTCTTTTACTAGTGCCTGCAGACGCAGTGCGAGATAGTGGGTCTTGATTTGCAAAGGGAGCGGGAGAAAGTGGAAATCGGATGGGTACTGAGGACGTTTGTGACGCTGAAGCGGTATCATCACACCATTCTTTCCCAAGGGTGATTGCAATGTTATTCTCTGGCGGAGCGAGCAATTTCGCGCTGAACGTTACTCCTACATGTTTCTCTGGACCGAGGCCGCAAAGAAAGATTCAATAGCTACACACACATACACTGTTGACGATGGAGTAGAACCCGTAACAACATAAACAACCAAAATGCTTTTGCAACAAAAGAAGAAGAAGTAGAAAAAAAGTGTAATATATTATGGTACATTCTAGATATTTATGCGGCCTTCCAAGGCCAGACCTTCCGCCTACCAGAAGCAGGACCCAGGTCCGAAAGTGTCCAAAAAAAGAAAAAGCAAAAGACAGACAAAGAGTCCCCCATGGCAGCACAAACGCTGTCCTGGCCTGACATGGTACCAGAGCCAAATCCAAAGGTAACGAGCCAGCCAATCAGATGCATATCGTGACATTGATTGCCCAATTAGTCATACCGCTACACCAGCACCGTATAGCACCGCAACCTGTCCCCGCCGTGCATCTTCGCTCGCAAAGACGAAGAGGAAAGACGAGAGATGGGGAAAAAGGCGTTTTAAGAGAGACGGAATGCACGACGGTGGCTTGCTTGCATTTTGGGGCTGCAGGGTGGCGTGCTTATTGTGGGGAGGGCTGGCCGCCCACCTAGGCAGCGAGCAAGACATGGCAGCTGGGCTGGGTGGTTTGTGTGGTGTCGACGGTGTGGTACATATGGCTGGTGGTGGTGTGTGTGGTGTGGACGATGTGGTGTGGGTGGTGGATGGTGGATGGTGGGTGCAGGGGTGGCGCGCTTTATCATTATCAAAGTGTAATACGGAATCTATTGTATCGGTCTGTCTAGGTACCTAGGTACCTAGTTGATACCCTTCGATACCGCTTATTTTGCTTGAGAGAGAGGGAGAGAGAGAGAGAGAGAGAGAGAGAGAGCGAGAGAGAGCGAACGAACGGCGAATCTGAGGTACGGCGGGGCGATGAGGGCGAAAACGCTCGTCTTCGATCCATTGGTGTAGATTTGACGCATCACTTGTCTCTGTTGAGTTGGAGGGGTTGAGTTGTAGGTAATGGTTAATTTATTGATTGTGGATTGGGGATGAGGGATGAGGGGCAATGGATGCATATGGACATGGTTTGGCATGGCATGGTGGGGAAGCAAGACAGCAACAGCGCGTACTGGGCATCTGCACACCATAACCGTCCGTCTCTGGCCTCCAAGGTGCGTTTGTTGAGAGCGGTGCCGCCCGGTCGCTACATACCTACATGTGAATAAGGTAGACATAGTCGAGCCGAGTCAATGAGCAAGTGAGTGAGTACTGTGCTAGGAAGGGCGGAGAGTGGGAAAAGAAGGCTCGGGATCCAGTTGAATGCATTGATGTATGCAGATATGCAATGGGCTGGAGGAGTCAAAGTCGATGGATGGGGGTGAATGGTTGGGTTCGGACGATGAGTGGCTGGGGCGAGTTGGACTAGATGAGATGGATTGATGGTGTGTAGGCATCAGCATAGAACCTAGGTAGCGAAGAGGCTGCTTGGCTTGGCTTATCGCTGAAGCGCGTTCGGATGCTTAACTGGGCAGGTCTCGAGCTGGATGAGCTGAGCTGAGATGTGAGGATGAGAGTGATTTTGAGAGACGGGAAGGGTTGGGTGTACTCGAATCAATGATTCAATATGATGTGACAGATGGTGGATGAACGTCGGGTGTAGTGAGCGTACGCAAAAAGGTATGTGTAAATCTGCGCATGTATGTGGAATGTGTAAATGTAAGTATATGTGTTGCATGCACCTGAAATAGATGCATATGGGTGTCTGCATGTGTGTGTGTGTGTGTGTGTGTGTGAACAAGTGAATGTACTGTCTAATTATCAATTCTTTCTCTTCTGGATCGGGACCGGTGTGGTGATGGGAACAGGCGGTGGCGGCGACGGGCGGGTGTTACGATGCGAGGGTCGCGCAAAGGCCGAATCGGGAGCAGGAACAGAGCACTTTGAGTCTAATATAGGCATTTTTCTGGATCGAATCCTCTTGCACTCTTTGAGGCTTTGAGGCTTTGAGGCGGATTCACGGGTGATGGGCGATTCGTCAAGGGTCGCACACCCACACACTGCACAGTCCGTTAGGGTGGTAGGTCGCAATACATGGATGGCTCCCCCGTCCGTCCAACAAACGCCCTTCGAACGCCTACGGTAGCATTCCGCAGTAGGGCAACCTCACTTCGCACAGGAGGGGGGGTATACGGGCCGGGAGATGGAAAGACTAAGGGAGACAAGAGAGAGACAAGAGCGCAAGGGGGTCGTCAAGGTGGGCACTTGGACGACGACTTGGATGTGAATGGACATGGACATGGATAATAGGGCGACGTTTGACTGGACTTGACTGGACTTGACTGGACTTGACATGGGGCGCCATGGATGAGACTTCCAGGCCATTTTTGATTTTTTTTTCTTCTCCCAAAGATCTCGCGTCACTCTATTTTCTCACCGACCATCCCGACCAACCGACTACCGCCGCCATTGCAGCTCGTCCTCTTGTCTGCCTGCGCTGCACTGACTGCTCGTCTCGTTTGCTGCTGCTGCTGCTGCTATTACGAAGTATTTGTGCCTGACCCGCCCCGTCATCTTTTTTTTTTTCTCCTCTCCTTCTTTTCTTCTCTCCACCATGTCCGCTGCGGCCGAAGGTGCCGTATCATCTACATCTCAACCCACCAACACGAACAACACAAACACCACCTCTACCTCCCCCCAACTCGAAGCCACTTCCACCTCCGGCCACCCTCCTCCTCATAAACGCGACCCCACCAGCGTCGACGACAGCAATGCCTCCTCCCAAGGAAGACTCGCCGCCCCCGGTGCCTCCCCCGCCGCCAAACTCGCCGGTGCCCAGGTGAGGCTGCGAAATGCCCTCCGCCAGTTCCCCGATTTCCCGTCCCCCGGCATTCTCTTCGAGGACATCCTGCCTATCTTCGCCAACCCCTCACTCCACGAAGACCTTATTTCAGCCCTCGAGTTGCATGTTACCTCGTCATACGGCGGCGTCAGGCCCGACGTCGTGGTTGGCCTGGACGCGAGGGGGTTCCTCTTCGGCCCCAGTCTCGCGCTGCGCCTGGGCGCCAGCTTCGTGCCGGTGCGCAAGAGGGGCAAGCTGCCGGGTCCCTGCGAGACGGCGGGCTACCAGAAGGAGTACGGCGAGGACTTTTTCCAGATGCAGGCCGACGCCGTGAAACCTGGGCAGAAGGTGCTGGTGGTCGACGACATCATTGCGACAGGTAGGTTTTTTCTTTCCTTTCTCTCACCCAACCCACTTTGAAGACGATGAACCAAGGCTAATACTCATTGTCACAGGCGGCTCTGCGCAAGCAGCTGGCTCTCTTGTCAAGAAACTCGGTGGTTCTCTCATCGGCTACATCTTCATCCTCGAGCTCGACTTCCTCAAAGGTCGCGACAAGCTCGATGCTCCCGTTTACACGCTCCTCTCCAGTCAAGAGGAGAAGAAACAATAAGCAGCATTCACACCACATACATTGCATACATTGCATACACAAACACGTATACGAATACTTCAACACCGACTACCCCATGTCCCCTCCTCCGGCACAGGCACAGGCACAGGCACAGACGCAGATACAGACGCAGACACACATCAACACACCCAAAAAACACACTATAGAAGCAGGCTGCATGGTTTTGGCGCTGACAGGATTGCGGGTTTCTTTTCGTTCATAATCAGCCAGCCAGGCACGGCTATAACTGCCATTGCCACTTGCTGATGCACTCATGCTGATTCCAAGGGATGAGACATTGGGTATATTTTTTTTTCCCTTTTGGGTTCTTTTTGGGATTCTGCTTTCCGGCCCATTCCCCACTTAATTCTTGCCTCTGGACGGATTTACGGAGGTTGGTTTCGATCAATCTGAGGCTCTTGGGACCCTTTTTTTTTTTTTTTCTCTGTTCTCTTTTCACTTTTCCCTTGTCTCACTTCTGCCTATATAGACACGGTGGGATTAATTGGCATCTTATAGAGATGGTCAACCCACTCAGAATTACCCGGAACAATTGATTTATCGTCATATGGAACCTTGGAATTCCATGGTCTGACCCTGGTAGTCTGCTGGGGGCGGGCAGGGCGGGCACTTTGAGCCTCAAAGAGTTCGAAACCCAACCAACCCCTCCTCTCCCTCTCTCCAGTCTCCAGCCTTTTCTTCCCCGCCGCGCCGCCGCCGCCGCCGTGCGTGCCCTGAGACAGCTTCAGCTCTGCCAGGCCCCCGTGTGCCCCTCCTGCCCCTCCTGCCCCTCGTACCCCTCTTGCCCCTCCTGTCCCTGTTGCCCCTCGCTTGTGTCGTTTCGCGTCGGGCGCCGCTGTCGGAGAGGCCAGTTTCCCGCCGTTACCCCGCCATCACCAGCGCGACCGCCTAATAGGCCAGAGCCAGAGCCAGAGCCAGAGAGCCCGGCCAGAAAGGTACTCGACGACATACAGTGCTGCTGAGTGCTCAGTGCTGATTGCTGAGTGCGCCCTCCGACCATAACCATGAACAGCCGCCTCGTCGGATTACAAACACTGCTGCACCGGCCCTCACATCTTCGTCTTTCCTCTCTGCCCATCACACATCATCGCCCTTCCTTTGCCCTCTTCTTCTCCTGCACGGCTACCCAATTGCACCTCCCAAAGCACCGCTCACTTACCACCTCCACCTCCACAATGGCTGATATCAAGAAAGTCTTCACTACCGAAGCTGCTGCCCGTAAGCCCACCCTGCCCTGCCCTGCCCGTGTTCCTCGCCTGTCCGTGTATGACTGAGAAATACTAATCCCGTCGCAATATAGCTGCTGGCCCGTATGTACGTGAAGCCTCGCACCTCCCTCCCTCCCGAAACAGTACTTCATCCGCGGGGCGTCCCATCACTACGCGGCCAAACGACCGCCGAGCAATTGCCGCATCGGGGCATTGTACAATGCCCAGCGCTCCATTCCGCTGCCGTAGGATGCCGCGGGCGGGAAAGAGGATTGGGAAATATCTTGCTGACTTGGTGGACCTGCGCAGACTCAAGCCATCATTGCTGGCGCTCACGTTTTTGTCTCGGGCCAGATTCCTGCCGACAAAGAGGGCAATTTGATCGAGGGCAGTATCGCCGTCAAGACACAGGCCTGTCTCGATAACATTGCTGCCATCTTGAAGGAGGCGAAGACGCCAGTGTCCAATGTCGTCAAGGTGCGATCCAACTTCTACTTGGAAACTGCACCATCTCTCCAATGAGAATGCCTGGATCACTCCGAGTAAATACTGATTGTATATCAGGTCAATGTCTTCCTGGACGACATGGCCCACTTTGGCGAGATGAACAGCATCTACGAGAAGTTCTTCTCCCACAAGCCCGCCAGGAGCTGTGTGGCAGTGAAGCAGCTGCCCAAGGGTGTGCCAGTAGAGATTGAGTGCATTGCGCTTGCGGGTGAGAAGAGTACCCCCAAGCTGTGATGTTGGGTGTGGCATGTTGACATCGTACAGGTTAGAAGAGTGAACGCACGAGAGCCTTCGTCGGAGCTCAAAATGCTGACCATGACCATCAGGAGGTCCATCGAAAAGATGCAGTCACAGATATCAGCTCTTGTCAAAAATAAAATAAAAACTGCTTGGAAGTATATATACATCCTGGTGCAAATCATACAAAATCAACACTTGATCTAAATCAACCCAACATTTTCCATCACCGCTCTGTCTTTCGCTCTATATATAAACCCCCGCCTCCCCATACATCTCAAACAACTTCTCCAGCGTCCATTCCAACCCCTCCGCATCCTTCCCCTCCTCCCACTCATCCCCACCCCCCAAAAACCCTAACCGCCCCAACAATGCAACCGCCAAATCCTTATACTCCTCTGCCTTTTCCTTCTCCCCATTCAATAAATGCAAACGCGCAAGCACAACATACTCATCCGTCATCAGCGGATACAACTTCTCTTTATCCAGCAGATCTAGCAGCTCTTCTCCGTAGCGAATGGCGGCTTGGTACCGCCCGTCTTTCCAGGCTTTGTTGAAATCGACTTCGCGCTTTATGATGAGGTTGCGGCGCGCGTCGGAGGCGGAGAGAATGTGTTTTGGCGCTTTACAGAGCGAACAGGTGCATTTGAAGCCCCAGCGCTTGAGGCCCTCTTGGCGTTTATCGGAGGGTTGGCCGAGGAGGAGATCTAGATGGGATGATGAGATTTGTGAAATTGGGAAAATTCGGCTACTTTGGATATCTGGAGATAATGTAGGACTTACAGCTGATGGTTATCTCTTCTCCTGGTTCGATATCGCGGTAGGCTTTTATTCCGAGTGAGAAGCCGGTTTGGGAAAACATAACGAAAGAGCTGGAGACAAAAGTCAGTGTCCATTTTCAGGCCATTTTAAAATTTGAATAACTTACTTCGGTTCACAGGCATGATTGATGCGCTGTCAAACACACAAAAGACCACATCAGCATTGTCTCGATCATCTCTCCAAATCGCCCACTCACCGAAATAATTGGAAACAGCGCCCTAAAGTTTCCCTCCCCCAATGTCGTCCCAAAAGCATTCGTCATAAGTACATCCTCCTCCAATTGCCCCACCTCTTCCTCCTCCTCTTCCTCCTCCTCCGTCTTCTTCTTCTCACTCCCCTCCCCTCCAACCTTCACACTCCCATCATGCTTCTTACTCAACCCCCTCACCAACCCGGGACTCCTCAACCTCTCCACCCCAACCTTCAACAGCCTCATCCCCTCCTTCCTACTAACCGCCTTCTCCATCTCCAAATCCATCACCACACTCGCCTGATCCACCATAAACGTCTCGTACGCCTTGATCTTACGCGTCGCTACGACACCCAAATCCTTGCCTGCCACGGGCATCGTGCGGTACGGCCGCGGCGTCCGGATCCATTCGTCGCCCTTGGCCTCGCTGAAGAATTGGATGATGGGGTGCTCGGACAGGAACTGGGAGGCGTGTTTTGCGATTTTGGGGGTTGTGAGGAGCGAGAAGCCGTTGAGGAAGGACGAGTTGTGGGTGTAGAGGCAGTATTTTTGTCCGAGGGAGGTGAGGGATGTCGAGTGCGTGCAAAGGGGTTCGTGGGTCCAGGGGGCCCAAGGGTTGGGGTCGTCCTGCTTGGAGTTTGTGTTGGATGTAAGGGATGGGTTCTGAGCGGCGCCGAGGTAGGCTTGCGGTTTCAGGGCGCCGGTCAGCGGGTCGAGGAGGTCGTTTATGTCGAGGGAGCCTGTGAGGGTGGGGGTGGTGAAGGGGAGGGTTGGGAGGAGGAGAAGTAGGAGGGATGATGGGGAGATCGTTAAGATGGAGGGGAGATGCATTTTTGGGGGTATTGCGGTATCTCAACTGAATATTTTTTTTGTTCTATGATAGCGTCGTCTCGTCTCGTTTCGTTTTGCTTTCTTTCTTGAATTCGTCCTCTGCGTTGGAGTTGCAAAGTCAGACAGACAGACGTTATCACATCATCACCATGTACCCGAAAAATCTCCAAGAAGGAAAATAAAAAATAAAAATAAAAAGATACCAAAAAGTCCAGATGATTTTCCAGCGCTCTGAGATGTCTGTATATATTCCCTACCGCACAACCCGGCGGGGATCTGCGCGTCATGCAGCCGATTAGCCGCATAGATTAACATGCTCTATCTATGCCGAACAGCACTTACTACGTAGATAATGGAGAGGCCTTGGGAGTCCTTGGAACAGAACACCTGGCTACAAGGCGCCGATGAACAGGTAGTTGGGGGGTTCCGTAACTGCCGGGGCCCGGTTCGGGGGTCGGTGGTTGGGCGGATGTGTGTGGCTTGGTTGGAGTTCTTTGAGTAGCCCAGATATGCTGTATACTTGTGGTGATATGTATGTATATATATTTATGTCGTGAAGCAAAGGGGGTTTCAGACTATGTGTCTTCGATTCTTTCGAGATGGTATTATTACAGGGGCGGCGTGAGGAGGAGACGGTAGCGTATCACGTGGGTGTGCACATGTGTGTGTGGGGCAGAATAGCGTTTTTGTAGACAGTACTTCTTTGGCTGGTGATCCTAGAATGTCGTCGTTGCAAGCGTGACCAGTAGACGGCAATGGAAAACGCGTTCTAAAGACCAGTATCTGTATGCGGGAATGATAGCTTCGGAGATAGTCGCGTTGGATTTATGTTCAGTTGGTAATTGGAAATTGGAACGATCATGTGGCTGCGGGCCCCTGTATGGTAGTGTGACGGGTTAGGTGGGTTTGTGTGGTGAAGATTGTGTATGTATAGGATGGTATAGTATAGCGTGGTGGTGAATAATGGATTTGGGACAATGTGTCTTCACTCCCCTTCTAGAATATTACTAGTTCGGGCAAGGCAAGCAAATTGCAAGCTAGCTGATCACGCATTGAGAGGCAATTTATTTACTCTGAGAAAGAGCTTCGAATTTGGTCTGATATGATTATTGAATAGGGTTGGTGGATGACTAAAGGGTATAGGTAGGTAACACAAAGGAGGGAAAAGATTCGGCTCTAGAGAAATAACTCCGTAAACGCTCTCGGTAATCCTTCGTTCTATGTCGGTGGAAATGGATTGTTTTGTTTTGTTTTTGGGGAATCGGTTGAAGGGGTGAAAAGCGTATTGGCGATTCTAATACGAGATGAGACGCTTGGGAGAAATTTGTGCAATTCGCTTGTGATCTGCGTGGAGATATCGTACCGTGTGCATCTACGCTGCTTCACCCGCATCATGATGATTCGTCTTATGCCCATTCCTCTGCTCGGAGCTCAACTTGGGCAGCTGCGTATGCGTGTGCACGCCCGTACTCGTCCCGTGGCTCGACCGCGGCGGTGCATGCGCCCACTCTTCCTCCTTCCTGAATTGCAAATCCGGCTTCGCGGCTAACGCATCCCGAATCTCTTGCACGCTCTTACTATTCCAGTATCCGAGCCCGTGGTTGCTGAGAGGATAGAGCGGGTTGTTGCTCTCGTTGAGAACAAAGTGTTCCGTGACGGGGGCGGGTTTGGACATGATGACGTCGAGGTCTTTGCGAATTTGTTGGCAGAAGGCGTCGAGGGGGAGGTCATTGACGTCGTCACCGAAGGGGTTCTCGATCTCGCGGCCGATGAGCGCCATGCCGAGGATAATGTAGGCGGCAAAGATGCAGGCGGGGATTGTGACCCAGCCGAGGGCTTTGTAGAGTTGGAAGGGGAGGAGCAGGATATAGACCCAGGTTATTTGGCCGATGGCAATAGAGTAGGCGATTGGGAGGGGTGTGTTGAGGATGCGCTCTGTGCCGGTTAGGACGTCGTTGAGGGTCAGTACAGCGTTTAGTGAGTGCGTTTGGTAGATAGAGACTTTGAAGGTACCGTTGTCGTAGATGGTTTTCATGTAGGCTGAGAGATGGGATAGGATTTCAAGGGGGAGGTTGCCGAGGGGCTTGGTTGCGCGCTTGATGTTCTTGCGTGGGTTGGATTCGGCCATGGAGAGACCAAGGAAGGTTCCAGCCTTTTTGAAGAGGCTAGGTTTCTTGTTCAAGTCTGGGAGGTCGGCAGTCTTCGCAAAAGTGTCAAGATGGCCGACCAAGTGCTTAAGATCATCATAGTGGGTAAAGGGCTCGAAGCGGAGTTTGTGCTTGAGTGCAACGGAAAAGGCCGCGATGAGGTTGAGGCAGGTAATCTTCGCAATGAGATCAGCCTTGCCCAGCTCCCCTTCACGCTCCTCAGCATGGACCCAGACCAAGCGTCCGAGATTTTGGGAGGCGAGTGTAAGCTGGGCCCAATACTTGCGGCCTTCGTTGTAACGTTCGTATGCGGTAGAACTGCGGAAGCTGAGGGCCAAACCGACGACAAAACCAAGGACTGTGAGAAGGAGTTGATTGATACCGACTGCATGGAGTTAGCTCTTATCTTTTGGTTATTACTCAAAGCCAAGCTTAGTTGAACAATTGCAATATCCTATGTATGATCAAGAAAACATGGCAAATGTATATGCTCTTGAATTGATTCCGGATTGGTAGCTCATGTTCAAACACGTTGGACTCATCGTGATATGTGTTTACGTACGATCGTGAACAAATTTGGAAATGCAGGTAATCATGGTCGACCAACCACCGACGAATATAAGAGGAAGAACCATTTCTGGTGTGATGCTGCCGTGGAGACGCAAGAAGATGGGCCACTTGGAGTGGTGCTCCATGTCGCGAGGTCCAACCTAGTGAACATGTTAGTATTGTTGGAGATGGAAAATTGGCAGCCTTGGAAAATGGAAATCATACAAAGTAATCATCGAGATCAGTGTCATCTGTCTTCGTCTTCTTGATTTGCGGTTTCGGTGTACTGCTGCGTCCATTCGAGGATACCAGCTCAGGCACCGCTGTTTTCTCCGCTGTGGTCGCCATTGCTGTCGCGTGCTCTCAATTGCGGGAGTATCGTCAAGGGGAGATCCTGTCTACAATCCTGAACAGAATTCCGCGGGTACTGGGGACTATTATTTGCTGTCGCGTGCCTCCCCCTTGCCCATCTTTAGGGCATTGAGGGGCGTTCCAGGCTCATTGACTGCCCGCGCGAGTCCAGTCCATCATTGGTGTTGGCCTCCGTTTCAAACATGGGCAACCTGCAATTGTGAACCGAGTCCAATGGCACCCGGTCGGAAGCGAAATACTGGCCGAATACGGTCGCGGGCCGTCTTGGCGGCGGTACTTTTGGCGCTGAACGGGAGACGAAAGGGGCGATATGCGATGTGTTGGCGTGAGATGATTGATGAAGATGTGCACAGCCCGTAGGATTTCCCTTCAGCACGCGAGCTGACATCTAAAATGTCTAAAGTAGATCTTACATCGCTTCTACATGCTGTTAACAGGCAATGGGCTCAAGGAACAAGAAGGAATAACTTGTGATTAAGAAGATGATAATGACTCGAAATAAAGACAGAGTTTCGAATTGATTTCGAGCCTCTTGAGTCTTCCTCACTTGACTCGGCCCGAAGTGTGATGAGTTGAGCCGGGACCCAAGACCAGCTGAGGCCAAGTACTGCCAAGTCACGTTAAGCTTCTCTAAGTATGGCCCCACCTGTCAATTTCCACGCTTTCCGCGTTTCACAACAAATGCATGAGAGCCACCGAGTCTAGGTCTCCGCACCGTGCTACCTCGTCATCGTTTGTTTCATCACCACATCTAGCACCACCTCCATCTTTTTGTCGTGTTTTATCATACATCGACAATGGACTTCATCGATCTATACATGCTCAGAAGTAACCGCAACCCACGACTCCGCTGCTACTTCCTACCTGCTCACCAGATCCCGGTCAAAGCAGGCGCTCACCCCTTCACTTTTGCTCTCCCCCTCCACCAGGCCGAACTCCCTAGCTTACACAGTTCTGGACGAACTACAACCTTCTAGTTGACATGGTTCCCGACGACATAGAACTCTCTATGTTACTCTCCCCCTTCATGTAGGGCCAACAGAACGTCGAACGCTCCTGGCATTCTCTCTCGTTCTGAGCAAACTATCTCTCCATCCTTTGGCGCATGGCACTATCCCAAGCTGGACGTCGCTGAAACAAGTGATGACGAAGAGAATGTCAACCAAGAGAAAAAGAATGAAGAAACTGGAGAGGGGTGCCGCTCTGTTGTGGAACAGGCCGAAGGTCTCCGTCAAGGACGTCCTCGTTTTCGTTGGTTGCCCATTGCCCCAGAACGCTACAGCTATTCGAACGAGGCACTGAGAGTACAGAAATCAACGCCCCTTCCTTACAGATACACCGCTCCTTTCTCATGAACGCACCACCTCACCTGCTCCACTTATTGCGAGTGCCATCTTTTCTATAAAATTCACTCGTCCTTCACTCCTCTTACACTGCATACCACCTCTTTAGATTCCCTTCGCCTTAGAAGTTATTGTTCTGTCTCTCACGCTTATACCACCACTTTACGTGTCTTTCCCGCGTTTCGACCGTGGCTATCCACCTAAAATGTCAGGGGTGACAGTAGAGAAGCCTACACGTCATCCTGCACACATCCTCGAGTACCTCATCAAATGACTCGCAAACCCTAGCGACAACAGGATCAAGACCGTTGCTGAACGATATGCGGCCCTGGCTGTGGACTACGACCTACCCCACAATTTATTCTCACCTATCCGAGTAGAGGTTGTGAATCTTTTTGAGGCGGGATGTTAGTTTGACGTCGAGGCGTGGGTTTCGTATGCTGCATTGATGATGAGCAAAGATGTTGACCTCACGATAGCCTACATATGTTCCAAGTCGAGAGGCTGAAAGGCGCACCATCGAAAGCAGACGTTTATGCCCTTGTCATCATCGTGAATGGTAAGGTACGTTTTTACGTCGGTCAAGGCACCAACCTGAAGGATTGAATACGACTGCACAGTTCACCCGCCAAATTAATCTTGAAGTACAACTGGCTAATATTACTGTCCATATGCAACTCCTTGAAACTTAACATCTTGGAGATGTGAGCTGCTTGCACATTCCAGACATTGCCGCGTAGATCGTTCGAGGACTGGATATTATTCAACATGTCTTCGCAAGAAATTCATTTAAACGTCGTCATTCCCCTCAGGCAAGGTCATCAGAATGTCGAACGCTCGTGGCACTTTCTAAAGAACAGTGATAATCCAATCCATTGGGCCTACTATCAGACCTAAGCAGACATCTGGACCAGCAACCTTGCGAGGGGAAGGAGTTAACGACCAGATGCGGCAAGACTTCGTGCGTTGAACAATGAAATTGTTCAGCTCACTGTTTACCAGAACATGAACAGCAATAAAAGAAAATATGAGCGGAAGACTTTGCACTTGCGCGACATACAGCTCATTGTTTGACCTCTCTTCGCAAGAAACTTAATATACGGAAGAGGTGGATTTCATGTATCCCCTCACCGGGACTTCGAATTCTAAAATTTTGCTAGCACAAGCTTTCATAGAAGAAGAACAAAGGGTAAACCAAGGCTATAGAATGTATTGGAGCCCTTCCAAAGATATATATGAAAGTGAAATGAATAAACTTAGTCACCATGTCGCGTCATAATGACTACTTTCTTGAGAATGTAAGATCCAATTGGAGGCACGCCCATGCGGACTTCAAAGTCCAGCAAATCGTATCTCCCAACCACTTTCACGCGAACCCGTTGTCAACTGGCAACTAGTCCTACCTTCTATCCTAGATCGACCAGATACTCACTCACTCTTTTACTACTCTTTTGACGCTCTACCGCCGCCGCTATGTGGCAACTCTATTTTTAACTTATTGGATAAACATACGGGTATATTTAATAGCCATATTTGACTATCACATTCAGGCGTCATTTTGTGGAATGTCATCCTGTGTGGTCTGTTTTCTTTCTTCTTAACCAAGGCTTTTTCACGACCCTAGTCAAGCATACATATCCAAAAGACTTCCGAAGTATCCTCAAAAATAGAGCTCTGCTTGAAAAGTACTATTGTCGGGTTAATGGCGCTGCCCAAGACTGGTGAAGATTGTACATCACGTGATCATATCGCTCGGCCACGCACGTGATATTCACTTAGCTGATTCACTCTTATCTGATATCTGATAACACTAAACTTAAAGATAGTCTATTCTAGTCTAGTAGAGTCACAAAATTTGACTGACGAATTGTAGTTCTGGTTTTTTTTTCAACTTAGTGCGCAAACCTAAAATCTAAGCGCTTGTTGCCTTTGTCGGTCGTTGTAGCAAGGTAATGTTCCTTCTCCTGTTGTGACATAGCATTCCACTTCTCGTCTCTCTTCTTGTTCACTCGGACGTAGAAAAGCTTGGCACCGATGAAGACAAAGATATTGTATACAGTAATACCGATAAGAACGCGGTTACCGCGACGGTAGAGGGGTTTGTCGTCGTTGCGATAGATCTACAATGGGTTTAGTTGAACTGCAGTAAGTTTGAGAGATTGATTTGAACTTACGTTACTTGCGATAATAGATGAGGCCTGTACAGACATGTTGTATAGCGCAGATGCGACTGTTCTTGTACGTACAGTTCCTGCATTTCGACTACCCAGTGCAACTAGGATAGCGTGCATATATGGGTGACCAACGAGTAGGACACTGAGTGCCCATTTGACCCATGGACCGGTAGTCTTTGGTAAGATTGAGAGAGCAATAAGAATAGGAAGTGACCAGAGTTGACTGGTCAAGGCGACCAGAAATCGTTCATTGACTTTCTCAGAGATCCAGGTCCAGAAGAGTAGTTGGAGAATGAACAGGGCATAGGCAGGAATCGTAAGCAAATTAGTTTGGAATGTATCGAAACCGACAGACCGGAGCTGGAGTGTGAGATATGCTTGCATCGGGCTATTAGGAATGAGCCACGAGAGACCAGCGAGGTATAGGGGCCACATGTGGTAGTCCATGAGGCAGCGGCCAATGGCGCGGAGCGAGAGAGCCTGACGGTTGTGCATGTCACCTAGGTGCTTATATCAGTGTTTGTGTCGTTGATGCTGGTGCTGGATAACCTACCTTTGCTGGGATCGTCGCGCAGAATGCGATTCACCATGATTTTTTCTTCATGCTCATTAAACCATCCATCCTTTCCACGGAACTTGCTCGCAGTCTGTGTGGGAGATGGTGGAAGGTAGAAGTAGGAGAGAATGCCAATAACTCCCGTCAAGGCACCTTCAAGAGCAAACAGCCATCGCTGGAGAGATATCAGTAACACGTTCAAAGAATATTTAGTCTGATTGGTGTACTGACCCATCCTTCCATGCCGTTTACACCACGAAGACGAAGAATTCCGTACGCAAGGAATGCAGCAATGACGTTGGTACTCTGGTATGAAACCCAGAAGAAACTCAGGCGCTTCGGGAGCTCGCTTCCAGTGTACCAGTAACTAAGGTAGAGGATATTGTCAGGCTACTCAAGTTAGTATATAGTAGTAAATCCGAGGCCGAAGAAACTCACGATAAAGCCTCCCTCGATCAAACCAAGCAGAGCTCGGCAAACGTAAAATGAGCTCCTTCCGCTAAGGAAGGCCTGCATACTAGCAACCAAACTCCATGCGACCATCTGAATCGGAATCCATCGATCAGGTCCGAGTTTCTTGGAGATGAGTTGGGACGGCAACTCCGCAGCCAGGAAAGAAACATAAAAGATGGTTTGGCCGTAATTGTAATCGTTGGTAGAAAGCTTCAAATCGTTCAACATGTTATCGGACAGTGCCTGACTAATGTTTCCCCGATCAAGCTGTAAGGCGAAGAACATGAGACAGACCCATGTGCAAATTCTGTAGTCAATCTAACACATTATGGTCAGAAAGGTCGCAGATATCATGATCCTCATATTTACTAACCTTGCGCACAACCTTTCTTTCCTCCTCAGGCTCCCATTCAAACTTGGTATCATAGCGATGAATACCTTCATAGCGAGCAATTGGTTTGTAATAATCGTCGTCGACGCCTGATGATATGAATGTTGTGCCACGCTTCTTCGCCTTTTCATCAGCGTTCTTCACATCTACGCTAGAAGTTTTCTCGTCGGCATTCGCACGCCGTTCAAATGAGAAACGTGCGGGAGGATCCATCTTTGTGTGTTGCAAGAGGAATAAAGTAATGTAACTGCGGGGTTGATGCGATTACATGGGCGATTGTAGTTTCAATTTATACAACATCATGTCGACAACACTGACGTACCGACTGATATACCGCGATGCTTTTTTCAACGCGCAACTCAAGCCTGCAATGCCAATGCTTTGGCCTAGAACCCCAAGGCTTTATGGTGTCATTAACGCCTCGCTTCTTTCGATACAAGATCATTGTTTAACGTGCGATGGCATAGCCAAGCCGGACTCGGCCAACGCCATGGAGTGGGTGGCACAGCTTGTGATGGACCAAGACCAAGCCATCGCATCAGTAGCGGGTTACTCCATTGACAACCGTTCAGTGCTGAGAGGCGATATTGTAGTTTGCGGAGTATTAGCCGTCAAATCATCTGGAGCGAGGTGTGGGAATGCATGGTTCTGGATTGTGTTGCATTGCGTGCGAGCACCCCAGATTGTCGTGCTGCGAACACCAGATATGCAAGGTCATGTACTATTAATCGGCTAACATGTCCTGGGTCGTTTCTTGCCCTAGCACCTTCGGTTACGATTCTCGGAGAGGGATGATATTTAGAAACTTTGCTGTCGTAACATTTCCGTTTTGTCTAATAATGTCATGGGGGAAACCTCCAGCGTGCTGGGGTTGCACAAAATGCTCCAATCATGTCGATGATGAGCATAATGAGGAATTCTGTGGCTGTTTTGACGCCAGATCCCAGATGGATGGGATGCTTACAGTTCGAAGGCGAGCATTGAAGGCGTTTTTATTTGATGTTGAGCTGGAGAGAACCGTACCAGTGGGAACAGAATGGATTGGTCTAAGGAAGCATGTGCTATGGTAACGCTCTCTCGAATCATACAGTTTGAAATTCGGACACCGCTCCCAACTATTCGCTACTGTATCTTAGCTGGATTAACTTCGATGCCATCAGTATGCTCCCTTTATGAGACATAACATAGATCTAAATGGTGTAGGTATTATGTCCTTGTCGTGCTAGTTCTTAGGTTGGCAAGTTTCCATGGGAATTGCCAAAAGGCCTGTATATCGAAGATTAAAAAGTATGTGAGACGCTCAAAGGACGCACTTGCCTATCATGTGGGTGTGTGCTTAAATGACCTTTCTCCGCGGGCATTTGAAAAGATGGCCAGATACTTTAGTCACCGACTCTCAGCTGTGGGTCGTGTCTAACCGATGATTCGAAAACTGCGTCCCTGCAGAAAGAATGTCACTCCTCGGAGTTCTTAATAGTCTCGTATGCTTCTAATATTACGCCATTGATGGCGGAAGAGAGGACCGCAGGCGCACAACAGATGATCGGCACGATATAATTCTAACCTTAAGAACCCTTCGATCTATGAAAGAAGATTTCTGGACCAAATTCTGCTGAGGTAGAAGCTCTGATGGTAAAATTGGGAAATCTTTTATTTATTCGTACGAATTTAGAGTTGGCTGTGCGCCTGAGATTAGTAAATATCTTTGTGTCTTAATGTAACGCACTCTTACCAGGCAGAAATTTCTGGACACTTATTTGGCCAAGCTTTCGTAGAAGACAAGCAGATGGATATTTTGAAATCTACGCAAGGAAAATTATAGCTTACCGCAGCTATTGCAGAGGATAAAAGGATCAAGCTAAGTAGTATGTAGAATTATTACATGGGATAGCTTTAAGAAGCGTATAGTTTGTAGGTACGCTGTCAGAACGTCAAAGCTCCACAAGAGACGTGCAAATGGTGCCAATACTTACTATCTAACCCTATTTCCCTTTTTAACAACGAATTTGAACATCATTTAAAGATAAGCATAAGATCTAGAAAGCACGAAGCAATGCTTTCCCCGGAGACAATGGGTTTTCAGAATACACTTCTTTGCAATCAGTCAAGTGTCGCGTTCTTTCTGCCTTACACGACTTTCGCAGGAAGAAAATTCCTAGATATTGTTGGGTCAAATTGGGCTAGAAGCAGGGCAAACCAGGACTTTAAAATTTTGACAGGGCAATTTTTGCTTATGATTATCCATGCGAAGACAGCACATTCACGATAGTACTTTATGCTCAAAACTGTATAGTTTTGATAAAAGGAGCTATTGCAAATGCAGCTAAAGCTGTTCAAGCTTTCTAGTCCAAAGGAATATTTATTGTGTCTTCCATAGGACCACTACCCTTAGCCTACCATCCAATAAAGAACCAAACGACCAGACTCAGAGGTCCGGATTCCAGAGTACTGCAGGTGACATTAACCCCAGTCTTGGCACTCGCTTAGGAGATCATCAAATCATGATGACGATAATTCCAAGCAATAATGACGATGAAAGACAGTCACCACATTCAGACCCTAGTCGAACTCTTTCCGTGTTAAAGGTGCACGAGGTCGCTGTGCTGTTAAACTTACGATTGTAACCATCCTAGTGCCACAGCTCGACTTCTTGCGATTCCCATAGGGCAACTTGATACCCGTGACAAGAACGACAGATCTATTGCATTTCTCAGTATTATAGCTACTAGCAGATAGTAAAGTATGCTCACAAACTTGATCTGATCCTGTAGAACACCTGTAGATGTTGAATGCTGACAATAGGGAAACAGTATCTTCAAACACAGAATTTTCCGACACTTCCCTAGCGAAGTATAGCCACGATGCAGACTCCACAGCACTTCCAAAAGACTTCTGGAGCGCTGGACGCGGTATGGATCCACACTGATCCATATTCCAACCGTCCTACTTTTCATCCACTCAAACAAGATCTCGAAACCGACGTTTGCATTGTTGGGTCTGGTATTTCGGGAATGTCTATTGCGTATGAGCTAGTAACGCGCGGAGTTCAAGTAGTTATGCTCGAGGCGCGCGATTTTCTTTCAGGAGAGACAGGTCGAACCTCTGGCCACTTGTCTAATGCGCTTGATGATGGATATACGCAAATCTTGAAGAAGCATGGCTTTGATGGCGCAAAAGCCGCCGCAGATAGCCATACCTGGGCATTGCATCGTGTGGGCGAGATCTCGAAGCAGTTAGGTATTGAATGCGAGTATCGTCTCTTACCTGGATATGAGATTTCCCAGTTTCCACGCGGCCATCCGAAACACGCCGAGGAGGTTCAAGAACTCAAAGAAGAAGTTGAAGTTGCCAAAAAGCTGGGATTGAATGTTCGATTTGAGGAGGGGTTTGCGGTGAAAGGATGGACGGGTTCAATCGACCAACGCGATGCTGCTATTTTCGAGGAGCAGGCAACTTTCCATCCCACCAAGTACCTTAACGGCTTGATGAGACATCTCCAATCCCAACCGAACTTCTCTTGTTATACTCGTACATCTATGATAGAGATCGACGAGGAAGGTATCGAAGTGTTGGGTATCGGGCGAAGCACCGTCAAAGTGCACACTGATAACGGCCATACAGTTGTATGCAAGCATGCCGTGGAAGCCACAGTGATTCCAATTCAGAAACTGAGTGTTATCGCCGAGATGGAATATCAGCGAACATATTGCATCGCCATCTCTATTCCCAAAGGCAGTGTCGAGGATTGTCTCCTCTATGACGAAGCAGAGCAATACAAATATATTCGCTTCACCCCTCGTGACGAAAAGACCGATTATCTCGTTATTGGCGGATGCGACCACGCTGTAGGACAAGAAAATCCCGATGGGCGATTTGAAGAGCTCGAGACTTGGGTAAGAGAGCGCTTCACACAAGCTGGCAGTGTCGAGTACAAGTGGAGCGGCCAGGTTTTTGAGCCAGTGGATTACGTGGCTTTTATTGGCAAAAATCCGCGGACAAAACACACCTTCATCGTGACGGGTGATTCGGGGAACGGCCTGACCCACGGCGTTATAGCAGGCAAGCTTATCTCGGACGAAATACAGGGCACCCACAATACATGGGCCAAGCTCTATGCACCAGATAGGAAAGCGTCACTCCTCAAATCCGCCATATCAACTGTGAAGCATGACGTTCAGATCAACGCGCAATATAAACGCCTCTTACAATCTGATATCAAGGATATCGAGGATCTGATTCCAGGTCAAGGGGGTGTCCTTAACCCGACATTTAGCAAGCCTCTTGCGGTATATAAAGACGATGACGGTACAGTTCATAAGTTCAGTGCGCTGTGTCCGCATCTGGGAGGTGTTGTCTGTTGGAATAAGGCAGAACAGAGTTGGGATTGTCCCGTCCATGGCAGTCGCTTTTCAAAAGATGGCTTGAGAATTTGCGGTCCATCGCATCGCGGGTTGACGACAGAGAGTGAGCAAGGGCATCAGGCCCAAACACAGGCCCAGCTGGCATAGTGATCATTAGTTCAACGTGTTCGGTACGACCGCAGAAGGGAGTAAAAAGGAAATTTACCAAGTTGTATTCAGGATGCAGATTGATAACGTGAAAGTAAAATTATTACAAACATGTGCGCCATGTGCATCATGGTGACAGTGTGAGAGTATGATAGAAAGACAGTATACTTAGCCCAGTAAGAGTCAAAGGCGAGGACATTCTTTGACAACTATTGACCTATATGGCAGCCCATTTATAGCATTTCCGCATGGACTCATGCGTGCATGCCCTGTGCATGCCATCGTACAACATGTACAAAAAACTCGGATTCATGAGGATTTTAGTCGCAGTTTCCTGAGAAAATCGACGATGTTGATCTCATTCCCTTCCACAATTGTGTCCCACTTGCGCTCTGGTCCCCACAAGATGCGTTTGTTCAGACTTTTGACCTCATTTAGAAGGCCATGCATAAGAGGAGAAGATTTTTTCACTGGGCTCCAAGCGTCGAACTCAATCTCCGTTAAGGAAGGAACTTGGCTGGCAAGAGTCCGAACCAGGGCTACACTGAACTCGGTGTAAAAGTCCTGTCCGATGCGAAAACCCTCGAAGATTGGATCGCTTGCCGGGTCGCACTGAACAAAGATTTTTAGCACCCGTAGTTTGAGAGCATCTTTTAGCGCCAAACGCTCATCCATTATCCAGCCGCGTGGCGGCTTTGTCCACCCAGGACCAAGTCTCAGCTCCAACGATGTTATCATACTGCGATAATGCGGAGGTAGGCGGGCGAGTAGGGGGGCTTTCGTGTGGAAGAAGCGTCCGTGAATAGGAAAGATGCGAAACGTGTTGCGACTGTAGAAGACCCGAGCAGCCTCATCGTGGATACGCTTGCTCACATGAAAGCAGCGAAGGAGAGGGGCGATCGCCCGATAGTTCAATGGATCGAGGTCAATAGTCTTTGGTTGAAGGAGGACAATCTCGTAAATTCGAAGCCGCAGTTCGGATGGAAGGTCGAAGAAACGGAACGGCAGCGTCGCCACTTCTTCATCCTCCCTTTTGTCCACCCCATCGTTTTTGTTCTTAACACGTGGCATACCGACTGAAGTTACTCCAAAGCGAACACAGAATGATCGCTTTAGAGCGCTTTATGCATCCATCGCGACGGTTTAACCGAGAAGGCGAGAAAGAGTTTTCGGTGGAGGTGGGTATGTCTCGAGGCCACGGGACCATCAACCTATTAATAAAAAGAGCTGACAGTTCTTAGAAGCCAAGAGTTATTCTCCCCAGCTAATACAACTTCAAGCCCATAAAGAGTGGAGTTCAAGTCAAATTACTGTCTGGGTGTCAACTTTCATAATTGGGGAGAGAAGAGGGGACTGGGGACAGCAAAGCTTTTATGGTAGAATTTTTTGGATGACTAAGCATGTTCCGATTTGCCGAGGCGCCATGGATGGCGCCCCGACTCCGATGCCGAGTTTCCAGACTCGAACTGTATTGCCTTGTTACTTTGTTCTGCATTTATCAAGGCTTATATGATAGATGAACCACATTATAGCCTTCTATTGTTCCTCTTTATCCTTCTGTTGATGGAATAAAAATCACACTAGTGCGAGATTCATCGAGTATTGGGTATATTATATACCCAACACCTTCACGTTGGAAATGTTATGTTGGCAATGTTCTGGAGAATCCTGCCGGTGCGCTACGAGAACCATCCTTACTAATGGCCAGACAGCTTTCCGAACGTGCTAATTACGCTACAAATATTATTCCATTGATAGTGTCAGAATTACATAACTTGTTCATGATTGAAGATGAGGGTCAGACACGCTAACGACAGACTTGTTGTTCCGAGTACGCCCTTGAGCTAAAGAAATAGTAACGCTGGTGAATTTCTTCCGGCATCAATGTTGGTGTGAGGCACTCATCGAAGGAGCCGGCCGTGCCTCGTCATCAACAAAGCTGTCTAGCTTACTTCCGACGTTTTGGTTTCGTCCCTCAGAAATATATCAATCCCCGCTGTTACGCCTCATCTCTTCCGTATCACAGCTCGACTCTAGATATCCACCATGGTTCTTAATCTTTTGTTGCCCTTGCTGGTTAACGTGAACACATCTAAACTTGCCGCATACGCAAAAACTTCCAAATTCCTGTGAGATCGCCAGGCGTAGATCACGCCGCTATTTGAAATGGGTGATGTGGATGGTATCCTAGGGTTTTATCACGAGGACCTACGATTCTTCGACCATGCTCGGCAAGTTGGTATCTGGAATAAAACTGGGCTTGAGAAATATCCCAGATCGACCTACGAGACTTGTGCTATGATCAAACTGCAGACACGTGGAGTATGCGCATTCTTCCTACTTCAACTTCTCTTTATATAAACATATTATTAAGGTTAGTATTAATAAAGTGTCTACATAGAGTTAGCTTTAGCCGACGAGGTAATAGTCATTAGTCTAGTCTATGTAAAGCTCTTTAGGCGAAGCTGTTCAAGCTTTTAATAATCAACTCATTCTACTAAATCTTATTTCAACACTATTTACTATTTACAACATTAGAGGAGCGTGCAAAAGTCTTCTCAATTGAGCCTACTATAGTTTGTTGAAGTGTAGACAGATTTTTGTCCCCTAATTGACGGGCGGTTCTATTCCTATTCTGAACAACAGTCCAGGAGAGAACTCCACATACATCTTACAATTTGTCGCTCCCGAATACACCTGCGAAACCACGACTAGAAACATTTCCATGATTAGGAACAGCACCACAGTTTACTGCCTCAACGGTACTGAATCTCCCATGCAACATTTTTCAGACATCCTAGTTGAAACTACCTCAAATATGTCAACAGGGGTGCTGGAAATCCAAAAACGGCACATAATAGAAGCATACACGTCTATGAAAACAAATACAGAATATCCGACCGGATATAACATGCAATTTCAAATCAAATACACGATTGTTTCAATGATTTGCAAGCCTGTTCTATTGAGTTACGATTTGAGGGTATCATACCCTCGAAATACCCAAAAGTTGCAACTGTCAAAAGGGATTAGAGCCCCATTTAATTCATCTGCGGAATACTTGGAGAATCGTCATATATGGCCAAATAACCAAATTTGGAAAACAAGCAATGCTAGCTCATACCCGAAAGATTACATCGATTTCCTTCAGAGCAGCATGAAGCTACGACCAACCTTTGACCAACTTTCTATCCTTGAATCTTTAGCATTCACCTTGAGATACAATTGGAAGGTTGCTCTAGTCCTCCATCTACAGACGTGCAATATTGGATCGTCAAACAATTCCATGTACAGGTGTGGACTACCTTATATACGCTAACGAATGTTCAATTATGGTCATTTGTACAAGTACAGTCATAAAAAACCCGTTTTGCTAACCATAGTCTTTCTAAGATTGGGCGATTCTCATGGGTTCTGTTTTCTTCGGACCAGGACGACAAAATGGTCCGAACGGCGAAATTTTTCGATTTGACGCACGAACATTAAACTTCACGGAGGATTTGCTCAATGCGCTGTTAACTAATATCACTATTTCTGCTCTCTCTCTCTCAACACTTGGCGGAGCATATTACCTGTCAACAAAACGGAATACAGAAGCATGTACAAATTCTCGCAGCCCTAGAACTTAATCATTCCTTACTTTGTCTGTTTTAGCATTAGAAGTGTCTTTATATTAATTAGGATGTACTGCATGTGGTGCAACGGTGCTCCTGTGGCGGATGGAGGATTCTTGCAGGTTATGCTAGCTACAAGAGGCAATACAGACATAGAAAGGCTTGCACTAGAAAATATAGCAATGAATGCAGATGATATCTTAAAGGAGTTAAAACGCCTTAAGTTGCGGTACGGAAAGCTTGTTATTAGGGAAGAAAGAGCTAATTCTAAAAGATTTAGCTTAGGGATAACTGAAGAAACAATCTCTTGGAGAAAGAGGCATTAGAAGAGAGTTCTGGACGAAAATGAAAATGAGCTAGTCGCCTGATTACCATCATCATGTTTAAGAAATTGGTCTTGATTTGCGGAGCTGAGGCTTTTACTCGCTTTTTTTTCCTTTTCGAATGTAGTACGAGCGAGTCCGAATTTAAACTACGTTTTATCTTCACTAAACCTCGTGAGTGCTTGTTTTAGTTCAAATTCTCTTTGTTCCGAAAACACGAAAAACATTCATTGTCATCCCCATCTCCATATTCTCCATTTCCCTAAGTAGTCTCCATATAGAGATGGACATGGACATGGGGATGGACATGGAGATGCTGTTCCATCTCCTAGAACCCATCTTTGAGGTGCTCGAATAGATGCTCGAGGTGCTTGAATAGGTGCCCTAAAATCATCCAACGTTTTCAGACCCCACTAGAAATTTTGTTGGAGAAAATCGTCCAACAGTCTAGCGCGTTGGAAAGATAGAGGCCTCTGATAGGTGCAGAAAAGCAGGTATCCTATGTTTTTAAAATACTCCAACGCAAGGCGAATCATACAGCGCTGGATCCAGCGCTGGACCGTTGGCATTTTACCGAACAGGCTATTAGTGAGAAGGTTAGTAATACAGCAAGATTAAACCTCATCTCGAAGCCTTCTTCACATAGTCGACTGTTCACAGGAAAACAGTATTTTATTCGCAACAGAATCGCCTCATTCGTCAACGCACATTGATCCAGACTCACAGCTGCACTAGTTTGCTAGCAACAAAATGTGGGCATACGGGTGATGACAAGCTCGTATAAGTGTCGTCAAATCTGTATGATTGAAACTTGAAACTGCTTCAACTATAACAGAGTGTAATGAGTGTTGATCTCGTGCCTACATCACTCGAACCTCCAGCGGTTGTGACGATCACTACATTGAAGCAGTGATTCTATATCTAACAGTTTTTAAAGATAGTAATAAAGGTAGTTGTGTTTCGCGGGGAGTTCCTAGGACTGCGATGCACACCATCATATGCGCCCCTACCCTTCCTAAAAGCGGACAGATAAGCTCCGTGTGCATATGGCTTCATGCATACGTCTGAACTCGGTGCATGGAAAGGTGGAGAAACAGATCCCAAAAATAGCAAGCATACGTAACTGGTGCTATAATAACACAGCTGTTACCCCAAAATTGCACTTGCCAGTTGTGTCATAAGTAAGGGTTGATCGAAGACGTGATAGTCAGACAGATCAGTTGCACGCAAACATCATTACAGTGAGAAGGCTGTGCGGAAAAAAATACTCAAGGCGCCACTACTATCAAGTCTCGACAGCTGCACCATCTTTACAAGTGCAAATATGCAGCTGAGAATAGTGGGTCAAACTCCTGATAACGAAGCCTTTGGTCGGACAAAGCAGCTATGCACATCTCCCTCGCTTCTTGCTCAGTCTAGTACGCGGAGGACCAATATAACGTTTGTAATCAGGCATTAGGAAGCTATTACCTCGGCCATTTGCGTCGTTAGTAACCTGGCGAAAATGTTTAGTGATACGTGTTCCGTTCCGGTCTCTATGTTCCGTTCCGGTCTCGAGACATGTTACCCCGACTCCGTAGTTCACAAGTATTTAGTCACATGCGAAGTATGCAAGCTAAGGCCGGCGTGGCTCAAGAGTTAAGAGTCCTCCCACACTACTTTTAAGGGTCTGATTCAATCCTATAAATTGACCTATTCAAAATTCATAAAATGTCAATACCGATCCCGTCGATGCCTTCGGGATTTGTTTCCGGTAAAACGGCCGTGATCCTTGTGGATGTCTACAATGAATTCCTTCACCCCAAGGGTAAAATCAACCCTTTCGTCAGCGAATCGATGGCAGCAACCAATACCATACACCACTTGAAGGATCTTGTCGATGTGGCCCGGGATTCTCGTATCCCTATCTACTATGCATTGCATCAGACCTGGCAGCCGGGAAATTATGATGGATGGAAACACATGAATGCTACCACCACGGGTTTCGGGGAGTCCCACGCTCTCGAAGAAGGCAGTTGGGGAGCGGAGATTTTTCCAGGCCTTGAGCCGGATGTTCTTGGCAATAACGACGTGGTGGTTAGCAAGCACTGGAATAGCAGGTAAGTACGATTATACTGTAAACTTTCCAAATTGGAAATATGGACGTCGAACCGGAGATTTCGTTTGATCCTGAAATTCCAGGACTTTGTGCTAACGTGAGAAACTTGGCGTTCAGTGGTTTCGCCAACACTGATCTCGACTATCAGTTACGCCAGCGTGAGATTACTCATCTGATCATGGCAGGAATGATCGCTAATACTTGTCTTGAATCCACTGCACGATATGCACGTGAGCTGTGAGTCCGTCCTCTATCTCGCAAGACTTATTCAAACGACCCAAGGGCTAACTTTGCTTGCGTTAGTGGATACCATGTCACTTTGTTGTAAGTCTCACAACTGCTTGAAAGCTGTCTGGGTCGCACGAACTTATGACTTCGTTTTAGAACTGATGCAACAGCCGGCTTCTCGGTTGCACACAAAGACGCTGCAACTCAGTTAATTTGGCCTATCATAGCAGACCAAGTAAAGACAGTTCAGGAGTGGACAGCAACAGTCAAGAAAGAAGGATATGAATCTAAGTAGACGATGTAATTCTCGTTACACTTGGTTTTGGATGGCAGCGAAATTGAAGTCCAAAAATCTTATTCTCCGTTCGCTTCATTGGATCAAGCTCAGATTATTTGTGATGAGGCCGTAAACATCGCTGTGAGATAGATGCCATAGCAGCTTGATACCCGGTCGGCTCAGTGAGAGCTTCTCATTTGATCTTTTCAATGACATTTAAGCCTAATGAGCTACCACTTGCGGTGCCTTTTTGGCCATTTCACCGTGCCATGGTCAGTTAACAAGGCAATCTAGACACAAGGCACGGTACCGAGAACAACGTGAAGGTCTGCGCTACGAGAGGCGTAGTATATGTAACAGCATCACATACCAGTTCTCACAATGAACAGCAAAGCATCACGCACTGAAAGAAAGAATTATGTACAGGTCTCGGCTGGTATCCGCTAAGCTAAGAGAGTTCGAGCGACTTCGTCTACAATTTCCTGAGCCTTTGCCTTGCTCGGATCCTCGAGTCCCAGTTTGTTATTATCGGGGTTCTTCCATACCGTGAGTCCTCCAGTGAACGGCACACCAAGTACACCCACAAAGTCCGCAAGTGACATATTTCCCTCTTTCAGGTTCGCATCAGCCTTCTTCTTGTTCTCCTCGAGTGAGTACGAAGAGACGTTCCACTGCTCTTGCGTCCCCGACGCTTCTTGCAGAGCGAGCACAACTTGATACAATGTTGCCTCGCCATCGCAGATGTAGTGGAATGTGTTCTTGTTCTCGGGATATTTTGAAAGTAGATTGATCAACGCAGTTCCCAATGTCTTCCTGCTGGTGACAGAGAACGGATGGTGACCGCCGTCGGGAAGGATTGCGGTACGCTTTTGCACATCGATTGATGCGAAGCTGTCCACATCTGCAGAATAAAGTCTCGCTGTCAGAGGGTGATATAGAATCAAGCAAACAGGCAACTTACTGAGGAGCATGTTACCAGTGTGTAAGGTTGCGAAGTCAATCTTGCCCTCACCGGACCTGGCAAGTAAGTAGTTGTGCACCGCCCTCTTCATTCCAATGATGGGCGTAGGAGGCAAGGTATCAGGTCCAATTCTGAAAGTCGTTGCGCCGTTACCTCCTGCAGTGTCCGGCCCCCACTCCGAAGGGATGAAGAATTTGACTCCAGCTTTCATAGAAGCGTTGATAAGTTCGAGCTCAACGCTGTCCATATCGTTGTATGGGGCCATGCTTGTGAAGACAACCATCGCATCATTTCCTACCAATGCATTGACGAGACTGGAGCGCTCCGCAAAATCAATTTGCTTGACAATGACATTGCTAGGCAGGTTCTTGTATGAGGCAGGCTCGCGACGTACAAGGAGTGTGATGGTGAAATTCTGACTCGATGCAACGTGGTGAAGTATTTGTAGGCCAAGTCGGCCGGTCTACAGAAGTTAAGTACAGCAGACAATAGCAGAAAACATCCGATGGAGCACCTACACCATACCAGGCTACATTTCGAATGCTAGAGACAGTACTCATCGTTGCGTTGAAGTTCAAGACTTATTGGCGTGTTTATAGAATCTCGGAGCAGAGAAGGACTCAGTGTTTTACACATCGATCTTACTGATGGTGCAAAGCTAGTTTATGTAGTTGACCACAGCCTCGGCAGTTGTCATACACGAAAGCGTTAGGCAACCTGTACCCTAAGCGTACCGTTTCTCCCCAGGGTCTGAAGGCGACTCATTCCACATCGTGGAAAGAGGTTATGATTAGTTGTTGCAATAGACAGTCTATGAAGAGCATTTCGCTAAAAGTCCAACGCTAGCCTGTTTGATGAGCTCTTTTTCTTGACTTTTCAAGTTTGCTGAAACACTTCGCTCTTGCGTGCCCAAACTTTGTGATCGACCTTAAGTCACTATCGTCCAAATCTAGCTCAACTTGCGAACTTCGATTACTAATCCTAGCCCAACAAAATGACAGGATTGTTTTAGACCGAACTGTTTTAGCCATCTTACGTTGAGAATACCGGTGTCAGGTGATCAGTAATCTTGTCGATGGATAATGGACCCCCGAATCCGGGTTACGTAGAAGCTAAAGGAAGCCCTAGAATGGCGTACCTCTCGCGTCGCTGAAAATGGAGGATACAGGTCACTGGATTCACAAAATATGGGAGGTCGTCAGTGTATGTTTTGCAGGCCTCTTGTGAGAAGACAGAACTTCTGGTCACTACGACTGTGTTGTGTTGCAACCAACTTTTTATCCAATACAAGACTGTGCATGATGAGACGCATAAAATTAGGAACAACGCACAGATTAGCACTCCACTGCGAAATCATGAGTATGAGTTGAGTCGATACGAGGCATTGATTCCTCGCAACAAAGCCCCACTACGGATGTGCATGCCAAGGACGCTCCTTCCAACGCCATAGAAGATCCGCACCCAACTCTCAGTACCCGGCGTCCGACTATCATCACCTCGCGCCATCGCACTACCCTCCTCCGCCTGCTCAAAACAGACCGTGCAGCGAGAGCATGCACAAAACGGTGGAAAGGGCTGCTTAGGCTAGATGTCGCGTAGCGCTTGGAGCGATTGGCATAGGACAACTAGCAGCTAAGGGGCGATCTGGAGCGAGAGCGTAAAGAACACGGCGACAGCGCCCGTGCTCGAGCGTACATTGTAGCGCAGGTGGAACATGCCGTGCAGGTCCTGCAGCACGCACTCGAAAGATACCAGAAAAGAGCCGAAGAGCTCAAACAGGAGCCTGTTCAGCAATTAGAATGACGTGCCGCCGCAGTACTCCGATACGTACAATGCTAGGCTTATGGTGCTACAGTCAGGGAACAAAAGTCTGTGTACACCTCAACACACTTTAGTAGGCCCAATTGAGGAGACTTTTGCACCTTGTAACTCTAATAAACAGGACTCCTACTTAGAGAATTATTTACTGATTTTTTAACTTATTGTTTGTATTTTATGTTAAGAAGACTATAGCTAAGGGAGGTATGTAAATACACATATCATATACCTTAATTACCTCATCCTATAGAGCTACTTATATAAAGAATAGCGTATATAATCTCTTGTACATTGCCTTAGTGCCCCTTTGCACCTTTGATTCAGTTAGTTCTCCTCAATTTACTACTTCTCCACACTTTACGTTGTTGAATGTGACAGGACGTGGTCTCGTTATCGTATTGTCGTAGAGCTTCACTGATACCTTTTGTAGGCACGGTGAGGCTAATTTCTCTGTTTAGGAATGGACCATGCACATTGTGTCAGAGCAAGAAGATTCTCGTCAAGATTTATCAAAGGGGAAGGAGATCATTCTGAAAGGTTTCAGTCTTCATTAGAGGAAATTCGTGTCGGGGCAAGGACTGGAAAATTATAAAACAGGAGAATTATGCCAACAAGGAGAAAGGAAAGTAGCGACCAACCGGAGAGACATAGGTATGTTAAAAAGACATTCGGGGTTCTCATGGGGGTCAAAAAGAGTTATGTTCTTGGCTTCGACCCAGTTATATTGCGAGAAAGATTGTTAGGCAGACTATGCAAGCTGGAGTGGGTCGGATCCGATTTCTTGCCGCAGGTGCTAGACTTCTGGTTTCAGGGGTAGCGAATACATTATTTGGAACCGAACCTTGCATTTTGTTAAGTTCTACTCTGTAGTTCTTAATGCAATTTGCCATGGGTATAGCGCAAACTTCCATGGACGCCAGCCAGTCCTATTCTGGGTTGTATGAGGCGACGGAGCGCGATGAATGTTTTGCAAACACTTCGTCCAATCATCATCTGATTTCTACCAAACCATAACGTGTTTCTATGTACGTCACCCCTTTCTTTGCATCGGACACCGCCACTTCATCTATTGTTTATGTATAGTTTAGAACACCACCACGACATATATGACAGACATAAAAAGGCGTCAAATCACGGTCCTTCGCTAGATCGGAGTTTTTTTGTGGCTGTACGAATCGCTCAGCTGGTCGCCTCTTCTCGCGTATCGACGAACATGATTGGCCAGGACCACCTCAGCTCATGTGCCTGAGCATCTCGAACCCAACCAACTCTGCGCCAAGCATAAAGAATAATGGTCGGTGATATTTTCAACCGATTCTTGTGTCAGGAGAAAAGCGAAAACAAACGAGTCGTGTGTTTTACAATTAAGAATGTTGGCGTCCCCCTACCGGCCTGATCAGCGGGGTTCATTTTCACTGAGACGCGTTTCCGGTTGCTGTTCCTCGATATCGTAGTCCTGCGGCTCGACAAAAACGTTGTGAACACACTCTATTTTGGTCCGAAATGCCTCCTAGATCTCTCGTCGTCCTTCTATTTGCTCTTCTTCCCACCGCCATTGCTCAGCGAGACCCAGCAACACTTGGAGCAACAATCTCCGCGCAGGCTTCATATAGTCTCCTTCCGAAATGTATCAACCAATGTCTATGGGATCAAGGAAGCAACGATCTTAACGGTGGTCGCGGGGGTGATCTTGCAGAGAACCTAAGCTGCGGGTCACCATGGCCGAATGGATGTTATTGCAAGGGAGCGTCCGCGACTTTCGCATACTCATTCATTAAATCCTGTGCAACCGTCCTCTGCACTACTCCGAAAGCCTCAGATATCAACAGTGGTGTAGTGGTCTACACAAATTACTGCAGCACTGCGCTGGGAGCAGCCTATACACCAGCCGCCGCGCCCCAGTCAGTGGAGGATGGCATTAGTGCGAGTGTTGCAGGTAAGTCGCAATCACCATTACTAAATAACAAGACTTTGAGTCCATAGCTAATTTATGGCTTCAGCTCCATCCACATCTGCAACATTACGTGCCACCTCTTCAGTGCCAAAAGAGACCAATCCATCGAATCAATCCCCCAATCCGACATCCACCGCCAACTCTGCCAATAGCAACAATAACAGCAATCCAAATACCGTTGATGACGGAAAGATTGCTGGTATCAGTAAAGCAGCCTTTATTGGTATCATTGTCTCTTGTTCATGCTCGTTTTTGGGCCTCGTCTTCGGTATTTGGTTTAAGTTTTACAAGCACAAAAAACAGACCAAGATGCAACAGCAGCAGCTGGCTACGCATGGTTACTACCAGACTAAAACGTGATCGTTTCCTGAACAATGGAATGGAGATGTTGCGGTGTGGAGAACAACGCAATTTAGTCTCGAACCTCAAGAATTCACATTGCTTCGGTCAGTGCGCGAGAGACCGGTGAAATTAGACCGAACAATCTGTTCATCACAACTCTGGGATTTATTTTGTAAATTGGAGGTAATTTTAAAGGCGGCATTTGTACCATCTCATGGAAGCCTTTGAGCACCAAAGGTGGATCGGCGTTCACTGGTGAAGCGTTGAATCACTTTATGATCTCAAATTATACCATCTCGGCCTTTACACCATCTGTTATCAGTGTCATTTCTGTAGTTAGCTCATTTTTCAGATTGGAAACTGTGTTGGTGTCGCGCAGGAGATTCATCTATTGCCTAAATTCTGAGATGCAAAGAGTCTCACAACCAAACATACGTAGAGTATTCAAAATTCAAACGAAATCTGTGCAGTTTTCGAATGTCCACAAATGGCGTGTTCGTAGACAACAATTTTTCCTGAGAGAGCGTGGATACAAAAACGCCTTAAATGAAACAACATTTGACAATTCAGATTGCAACACAAAACTTTATATTGACCTTTCTCTCCGAAAAAGTACCTGAGCAGCAGAAAACAAGATTCGCACAAAACACGTTCGCGATTCTCCAGGTATATGGTTGAAACACAGCATGTTTGGTACATGATGATACTTCCAAAGTGCGAAGAATAGAGCGCGCTGAAGCGATAAAGAATTGTCTGCGAGTCTAAAAAAACATCGGCACAAACCAACAGTACTCTCCCGCATGATGTCTCTATTGATCATACCTTCCTTCTCGAGCTAAGAAAGATGCTATGGAAGAATTTAGCTCGGACAAACTTGATAGCATAGAGAGTGGGTATCCATAGTTGAAAAACGTGTGGTTAAGGAGAGAGATAAGATAAATTAATTGCATAAAATAATGGGCCGGTCAAAAGTTCATGTTTCGTCTTCTACGTTCGCGAGGTCGGCCCTTCTGTGGAAATGGACAAGCACGAAATGTTCTATGAGATATTTTAGCGCTGTCCATTTGCGCCTAATCCATTGACCTACGCTTTTCCGTGTTCTTGTTCTTCATAATCGCTTTGTACGTCGCTACGCTCTTCACGCCTTTATAATATCGGAGTGGGTTCTTCTTCGGCAGCTCAGGGGCAACGCTGGGAGCAGCAGATCTCCCTGGCGGTGGTGTCTGCAGCGTTGGTGGTGCAGGTAGATTTTTCTTGTTCATTTCCACCATCTGCTCTACTATGTTATTCTCAAGACTGTTGTCTGCCAACCGTGAGACCAAGGGCCGCGTATCCGATTTGTTGATTTTATTGTTGGCCTTGACGGGAGTATCGGGATCTGACGCGTCATCTTCCTCTGAAGTTGGCGTTAGAGGTGGAATGTCTTCGACATCTGGCAGTGTGATAGGCGGTGATTGTGGCCTCGAAGGAACGCCATATTCCCAGGTCAAACCTGAGAATCGTCTTGGTGTCTTCAAGAACTCGGTCGCAGACATCGGCGGGTCGGCATTTTGCGCAAAGTTTTTGCCTATGGCATGATTAGCATATGAATTGGCTTCGACGGTGATCAAAATCTACTTACAAGTCTGCCACCAAAACTGGCTCTCCGGTGGTACTAAACTGCCTTTCTGCTTCGAAACATTACTTTCGAGTGCGTGCAGAGCAGTTTTGTGTGGTGATTCATTATCAATACTGGCCACCGATTCATGTTCTAGATGCGATACCCGATGCTGAATGTCAAGCATGATCGTGCGATGGGTGTTGAGCTCGGTTTGGATATTCTGAAGCATTTCGATCAGAAGATTATTTGATCTTCTGAGCTCGGATTTGGTAGTCGAGGCTACAGAGCATCTTTTGGAATTGGAACTGAATTTGCTCATCGAAGAACGATTAGAGCCCGCCTCACTCGCGGCAATGAGTTGGATCTTTGGTTCAGTTGTTATGTCGGCCATGGTGGCCCCGGAAAGATGGCTGATGTCCATTTTTGAGTGAGTATGTTGGGTCGACGTGTGGAGGAGGACAGGAACGAAGGATATTGACTTTTCCATTGCCATTGCCAGATCGAAAAGCAAGGATAGAGCTTGGCTGTGTGCACAAGGGAGAATGTAACGAGAAGATGTGATATCGCAGGTCACAAATCCATTCGGTCCTACCTACATGTCTTTAACATCACACGCGCGAAATTCATGGCGTATCTATTCAAACGCCAAGTTCTCCAGGCGCCGAATCTGCATCGCTTGTGTTTGCTTGAAGCCTGCTTCTCCAGCACTTGAGTTTGACGGGTTGGCGTGAACGGATGTCACATACGTGGGGAGTGTCTCCGTTTGGGTACGCCAAGCCCCGCATCGCTGCTTCGGAGCATTCTTGTGAGGAGCCAAGATCTCGTCGTGACGATGGTGCTGCTGGATCGTGTCTTGGTCATGTTTCAGTAAGGGATGCGTGGTGTTTCGCGGAGCCCAGATCGACACTGAACGAGAAAAACTTATCGATAAGCTAGCGTCAGTGAATGTGGTTGGTCCCTGAGCCGAACTCTACCTGCGACAAGACAACCAATCTTTTCTTATCTGGAAACCCTGATGTGTAACTCTGCCTCTAAACTTCTTCATGTGCATGATGTTCCTGCTGATCCTCCTTGACCTGGAGACTATCCATGTTATTGTGTGTAGAAACATGTACGTCAAATGAGTAAGGATCTCACTTTGTCTCAGCGAAGAACCATTGAAAAATATTGATAGAATTTCTCAATTACAGATCTCATTGGCATTTTGGGCTCGGCTAGCTGCGTCGCTAACTATTTTAATATTTCCTTAAATTAACACTATATAGAAGACAACATTTTACAATATAGCAATCGTCTAGGAACTTGCCTGTGTTATCTTCGAAGATAATTGATAACACTCAGGATTATATGATTTCTTCTACTCCTACGAAGGGATATGTTCGCAACTGTATATTTTGCATCAACATATTTTGAGCGACAAGAATAGAACCTATCGGTAGAGCATTAAAACCAGTTAAACGGAAGCGACGAAGAACATCGAGAGAAATCCAACACTAGGATACGACGAGCGATCATCCATGGTAATTACTACAAGCCCGTATCTTATTTAGCCTATGCCCATTGTCTCCCACTCCATAATCTTCCTGTCGTCCAAACCCAATAATCCCTCCCCTTGATTAGCCAGACCAACCAACCCGGCAACGCCCACCCCATCGCCGCACCCACGCCACCACTCCTTCCGATGGGCACAAGTTGCATCTCGCGCATATCTTCCTGGAACAGCTGATCTTTGATATGCGAGGCACTCGCATCTCCACCATTTTCAGCAATGAGGAGATCGCGCTGGATGTTTGAACAGAGGATCGGTATCGCCGAAAGTATGTTGTGAATAGATGGACGTGTAAATGCAGCGCTGCAATCGCCGATGCTGTAAATACGTTCTACGGTGTTTTCGAGACGGAATGTTTGGGGGTTGGCATTGACGCGACCGTTGTTCGCGAGAAGATGGGCTGGGATGAAAGAAGTGTTGGCCTGAGTTCCTGTGGCTGGGATATAGAGATCTACTTCGAGGACTGTATTGTTGTTAAGCTTCACGCGTGTTGGTGAAGTTACATCGATTGAATCATCCAAGCCGGTTTTGATGGAAGGTGAAGATTGAGAAACAGATACAACACGTGTATTCTTCAGCACTGTGACCCCCACATGGGCAAGCATATTTTCCGCTTTGCTAGCGAGACCGGGTCTCAGTGCTGGCAGAATTTGCGGACCGGCGCAGACGAGTGTGATTTTGACTTTGGGGATGGGAGGAGCAGAGAGAAACCATCCACTTTGTCGGCCATTCAGGTATTCACCTAGTTCGCCAGCGGTTTCGACGCCAGAGGGTCCGCCGCCGGTGATGACGATGGTTTTTGTGTTTGGGAGTGCTTTGCGGAATGAAGACCAGTGCGATTGCAGAGTAGAACGATCACTGGCATTGAGACCATGGAGCGGAGATGGTGTGGATGCGCCAGTTGCAATGACAAGAGTATGGAAACCAAGTACCTTCTTGCCCGCTGATAGGCCATCACTATTACCAGCTTTTGCTAATTGGACGGAAACTGTGCGAGATTGTTCGTCTAGGCCGATGGCGGCGCCGTGAAGGAATTGGAAACTAGAACTGGGATAGTGAGAGAACTGCTCAGCTACAGAGACAAAAAGTCTATCCTGGTCGAAGAAATTATTCGAGATAAGAGCCCGAGGACAAGCGGGCCGGCACATCGCGTGCTCAGATGGACTGACGAGGACAACCTGGTAGGATGATGGAGTTGGAAATTTGGGTACGACATGTTTGAGAATATAGTGGGCAGTTGATATGCCAGCGTATGAAGCTCCAAGAATGATGATGGTTTTTTTGGAGTTGTCTGAGGATGATTGCGTTGCTGTCATGGTGATTTGACAAAGCGTATCGATATAGGACCAAGAGAGAGCTGTAGTGGTAGGGTACTGGAACAAACGAGCTGGATATTGGGAAAACGTTAAGTCTGCGACCCACTCCTCTTATACGAGTTTTCGCGGTCGAATAATTGTTGTACGACATTGCTTGGCGTGGTGTTGCTTGTATCGGAGAAGATATAATGGAGCTCGGCCGTGGGTCCGGTCGCCGCTCCGGACGAATTGAGGGTGAGAACACTAACCAGATCAAGATCATGAATGGTACGAATACAAGATTTCAACTGTAAAGAAAGGAAAAAATAGCAAGTCGAATATAAAAGACGTACGGAAAGTACTGGGATAGGAGCGTAGAGGAGTTTTGTGTCCTGTTCCATGAAGTTGCTCCAGACAAATCGTGATTATTCCTTGTCATTACATCTCAAGTGATGTTCATTGCTCCAAGGTCGACTTCAACCACTCTTCAATAACTAACTGGGCATCGGACTTGAATCCCGCTGGGTCCATCATCATACCTGCTATAGGTGCGATGTGAATTTGGTGTGGACTTTCTATGTGAATAAATCTCGATTTGGCGCCCCCACCCTCGGTCCAGCCTTGCTCAAATCGCAGGTCAAACTCGCGGATAGCATCGACTAGACATTCATCACCCCCGGACCAGTCAAAAACGTCGCTTACTACGTGGTGCATACCCTGCCACCATTCAGTGTCGTTAGTCAAAGCATCGTTATAAGAGTCTCCAGTAACGGGACCTGGGTCTGTTTCGGGATCAGTGTTGGTTTTGTTCATCAACATAGCGGCCCAGCGGCGAATGCCTGGCACAAGCATGTCGGTATCAAGATTGCGCGTGTAGCTATCCCAGTCGGTTCGGAAGCTAACCCATGGACTGATCAACAGCGCTCCACGCAGAGGCACCGCCAGCTTCACCGTTGGCACGTCCGGATGCGGGTGGAGGAGATGCGACAGTGTAGCCACGACAAGATTCCCGCCAGCCGAGTCTCCAGCAATAAAGATGTCAGATGGCGACTTTCCAACGACGTCGATAAGGTATGAGAGTGTTGCGGCGACTTCGCGAAGCTGCATGGGCCAGCGCCCCTCAGGAGTGAGGCTGTAGGAAAGTATCAGGACAGACAGTGACTTCCCATTCCCAGCACCATTGTGTTCCTTGAGAAACCGGTCCCAGTAGTGGAAATAACCCTCGCTGATAGATTGCGAATATCCACCGCCGTGGAGATAGAGCACCACGGTATTAGCGTCAGGGCTGCCCATCCAATGAGCTTGCACTTTGCCTTGCACATTCGCACCCGGTGTAGGGACATCGATGGTCGCCGGCTTAGTCAGCCTCTTCTTGCACCAGTCATGGTATGCTTGTGTCGTTGAAGGGAGGAGATATCGACTCTGTACAATGGTGACGCGGCTGGTGAAGGTTCGAATCATAGCCAATGTGACATCTTTGCGAAAGGTCGAAGCTCGGTGGCTGCGAAAAACATAGGTCGTAGCTCTGAATAGGCCGGTAAAAGCTAGTCCAAAGCGTCAGCATCGTGTCATGGAGTTAGGGGCGTTGCCTATGCGAAGTGCGAGGTGCGGTAGAGGGGTGGGCGTACCAATTGCGGAGAAAAGTTGAACAAGCGACAAAACGCTGGGCGCTTCCGGTTTGTGAGCCATTGATCAACGTGCGGAAGCTGGGAGTGGAGTTGGAAGAGAATCACCCGTTTCTCAGTGTTATATGTATCTTTCAATATGATTGTATCCAGAGCGGATATTGCGGGGTATTTATATTCCAACTACATTCATGCCCATGCCACATGCGCATAGCAGGTGCTCGGGCCCTACTGCCCTCTTTGAGTATAGTGACTCTTCGTAGAGAATCCGCGCAAAGGCCTGTCTAAGAAAAATTGTACAGTATATCTCTACCAGAATGGTATAGTAGCCTGGAGGGCTCAAGTACAATGCGCTATGTGCAATATAGTTTCACGAGTCGTCCATTTCGGCTCTGTTGATTCTATCCAACAATATCCCGATCGTCAATGGCACGGCTGCTAGAGCGCTACTGCACTCGTCGACTCACTTCTACTCATTTACACTCCACGTCCCCACATAGCCCCAGAGCTGCATCTTCATGAAAATTATGCGTCACCGCTCTTCACTATTACGACTCATTTTTCAATCGTCCCTTGCATTGACCAACAGTATAGCACACACGTAACACATCACATTATCTTACAATCATTCCACGTCGCTAGCTCAACACCCTTTTTGTATATAACAACACATTTCCTTCCGGTTTTGGGCAAAACCCCACGAAGGAATACGCTTGTACTTGGCAGGATGACTGTACGGCTGTTAAGAAGACCCAGTCGCACACGCGCGGCTTATCGAAAATCACCATCGCTAAGCTCCCGCTGTATCTATGCTCAGTCAAGCAAACCGATAATGTGAAGCAATTGATCTAATTTAAAGCCGAGAGCATCGCCCCCAAAGGCCATCTCCAAGGTCAGTGCCCCCCAGAAATTATCAAAACAATTTCTCTTTGGCATTCTACGGGCGCTGATAAATGACAGTGGTCAAAATCTTCCATATTACACCGGCCGGGAGGCTCCACATCTACCAGCATGCGGAGGATTGAGAAGCTCAAATCCCAGAGAGATAAAGTGGTTTCATCCAATCCATCGATCCTGTTCGACCCTGGTCCTCGGGCACCAAGGGACCTTTGACCACCCACGCCGGGAACGACGGCCCACCGACTGGCGCCATCCATCGGATGCGTATATCAATGCAGTTTCCTAAGGTTGCTGAACAATTCTCCATACCTTTTCCCCCACAGGGCTTTGGAAGTCTAGAAATTTGCTAGCATAAGCTATCGTAGAACATAGACAAAAGAACAGAAATACAGCTACATAATGCAGAATATTCTTTGCATTAGCGTTTACAAGACTTAACTATTAAGCCTGAAATTATGTATACTAACACTAAGAGTTCCTTAAAAAAAGTAAGAGTTTATCCTAGACCCTAGCTAGCCCTTAAAGCCCTGCAAGAGAATAGGTATAGATAAATGTTTAACAACGCAGTGTAACTACAATAATTTACACGTTTGATAGATAACCACCCTTAACGTAGCTCCTGCGAAACAACTACTAAATTGCGAAGGACCTATCGCAAACTTCACTCATCGACTCCATTGGGGAGATACCAGTCAAATCGAACGAGTTGCGAGACGAGGAATGCAATGCAGATAAGGCCAAGAACGTCGAGCTTCCCATCCACAAACAGAAGGAAGAGAGGTCGAAATAAGAAATGGAACACAAGGCACTGCGCAAACAAGAAAAGTTGGCAAAACGCCGTGCGGTCGTCCCAGCAACTTCTTCCAGCTTGCCAAACAACCAGCGTTGAAACAGATGGACGATTTCAAGGCTACCGCCACCTCCAGATACTATCCTGAAACCGCTTCATTCTTCACCATCCGCCACAAATGTTGTTATTTTGATGATCTTCGCCTAATAGACCAACTATTCATCTCTGCTGACGTCCACCTCACTTTCCGCAATGCCCGCGGCCATAGCGATAGACCGAATAAAGCTGGGCGTGATATCTATATTTCTTCATACCGCATAATGGATATCCACGATGGAAAAGATGACATCCTAGCGAAAAATTTCGGCTACAAGGATGGCAAGTACTTCAAAGTCTTACGCAGAACTCTCTCCAAAGGATATCGTCTATACCTGCTCTCAATCCACCCCAGCGAGTTGCCCCTCGCAAGCAATCTCTTCAGTTTTGCTGACAACGCCCCTGCATCCTAGAAGAATCTATCATTTGGCCCATACCGAAATATGGGATGCAACCTGATTGATGCGGCGCTCGTTTTGGTACTGAGCGAGTAGAGCCAAATAACAAGCGTTTTTGGAAGACGAAGAACTCCCGTGAATTCATTGATGATGATTTGCATTCTACGGTATATATCGTCGACTGTATCATTTTAGCAGACTGTGAGAGTAATGTGGCCTGGTTCATACTTTGTCAAAACTTCCAAGGGGTCATACGCCACATCGTATCCCCAATCCTTTTAGAGTCTTGACGGCTTCGGAAGCTCTTGCCCTTTCACCTGAACCGCATGTGGAAACATTTCCTTAAATTCAAGTAGATGTGAAGCTTGTTTTGGGTGATCAACATTGATGTTTGAAGTGAACACCAAGGCGACACGAAGTGCAGTGTACTTCTTTCCCGATCCCGACGCACAGGTCATCATCGCAAATTTCTGAAAAATGCGATTATTAGCCCATTCTTATACCGCGAGAGTTTGGGTTCGTCGTAGACGAGATCAGACGTACTGTATAACCTTTTTATATAATTCGTTCTTCTGCACACCAGCCCAAAGTGTTGTCGCCGACAAGGATTGATAATCATTTGCAAGAAGAAAACGCCATAACCCATCTAAATGTATGATCTTTTCGCTATGTTCCCTGCTGTCCTGTAGCGTTTTGGGTGCGATATCCAGCGCGGCAAAAGCGTCCACCTTTTTTTTTTTTTTTAAAAAAAAGATCCTGCTTGGATTTCTTCGTAGATGTAGATACATGAGTGATCGCGTTCATCCGTGCCCATGTTTGAACTTCTGTAGGAGTAAGATTCTAAACTCTTCTATGCTCTGGATGTTCTTGCGAACTGTTGTTGGGACTAAACGCCAAGTTGTAGGCTATTGGTACCTGGAAGACTGGGAGAAAGCATCATTTATTGTGAATATGAGGTTACTAGTCTACAAGTGATCGCCATCATTATTTTGATTAATCTTCATGTATTCATTATCATTTCCATAGCATGTATGTAATACTCTGATCATCGCTAAGACGCCATTCCAAAAATTTGTACAAACATCATCGCACTCATCTCAGACCATCTCCACACTCTGCATCACTACTCTCCCTTCCTCCCCTTCTCCCCTTCCTCTCCAACAGTCCACAACACACCTTCAACCTCTTCCATTAACCCCCGAGTCAGCCACCCATCATCCCACCAAACCCCTCTTTACCCCACGCACTCATACCAAATCCTCCGCCCCCCTGTGGCGGAAAACCATCAAGATCGCTCCCTACATTGATACCATCGCCTCCACCATTCCACTCCCGACTCCAATCTCCCGCCCCGTCACCGAGCGCCATAAAATCTAAATGAGTCAGGTTCGCATCACCAGCCTCACTCAAAGCGGGAATCTCAGGAAAGTGCACATTCGCGAGTTGTGAGATTGAGTCTGAGGGGTCGAGCTCCGCCCCCATCCACGCATTGCGTGTACCGGCTGATGTGGATAGTGTGCTCGGTGTTGCTGTAGTGAGATTTGGATCTAGTCCCGGCGTTGCATCGAGAGGAGGCCAAGTCGAGATTTCAGACCGTGGGGTCACCATGATATATCCATCTGAGCGTTCACTCTCGGCGTCGAAGCGCGATCCTGTTGCTAGTGCGGATGGTTGTTTGATGGATATGCCCATGTCAGTAACGGAAGTGCTCATACTCATACTTCTGCTCTTGCGGGAGCTGTTTGTGCCGGCGCGTGGACGACTCATCTGGCGACGCTTGAACATTGACGGGTCGACGGATTCCATGTCATTAGTGGAAGAGCCGCGGCGGGCAGGCACAAGAGCGGATTTGGGCTTGTAGAGTTTGAAGGAGGAATCGACTGGGCCAGAGCCGCGGAGCTCGATGACAACGGCGCGGAGGACTACGGACATGCGAGAGGCCGGTTGGTAGGTTAGGCCCATGTCCTGGAGCGCGGCGGATAGGCATTCTAGGTATTGCATGTTGTTGTTCCGGTCGTTGGGGTCTTTGATAAAGGCTAGAGCGGCAACAAGCGCAGTGGCAGCAGTGCCCTGTGATGTAAAGTCAGTGGCTGATAAGACTAGTCCCACTTAGGAGAGGGTGGTGAATTCAAAATGCGGGGGAAACGCCGATCTTAGGGTCGAGATCAAGGGGTACAGGAGGGCTACTTACTGCATGCTGCAGGCCCGTGACGAAAATCTGCCTAGTGTCGAAACGTTGGCGGTGCTGCCAAAAGATTCTGGCCACACGAATTGCATGCTTAGTGCATACAGTTCGCGAAAGGGCCGAGAAGTGGTCATCTGGACCACTGCCTTCGTATCCTTGAGGTGTTTGATCTTCATACATGGCGAATGGGCGATGGAGTAAAATCAAGCTGGAATGGTATTGCTGATGGAGTAGGAAGAAAGAGAATGGTGCCGTGGCGATATTTGCGGGAGTCCAGCGGAGTTGTTCTGGAAGCCTTGCGTACCAGCTGCTGAACTCGCGATCGAGAGCTGCCATTCGGAGATACTGATTTCGATCGATCGCGGACTCGGGGGATTGTGACCGTGGATCCATGTTCTCAGTAATTTTGCCTGCAAGCTCCATCAGGTCGAGAAGAGCTTCGTAGATCTGCGTTTCCATGCTCTTCTCTGGGCCTGCTGGTCGACATGTACCGAGACGCTCGAATTGCTTTGATAAGGAGTAGATTTCAAGATCAGCGCTTTTCATGCTGGTTGGTCGTCCAAGAAACAGTGCCCAGTACCTACGAGAATTAGCATGCTGAATAAAATTCTAGTATTTGAAGACTTACTTGTCATAAATGACGCACGCCCACAGTGTCATCTGTCGAATTTCCACTTCGCGTTCTGGCAAACCAGACAATCGTGTATCAAGGTGTAGACTATTTACAAAACGTCAGCGGGCCGAGTCATGCGGAGCGATCTATATAACTCACCCAATATCAAATGCCAGTCTTACAGCCAGACCACCGTATAACCAGCCAAGGTTATCGCGTCCAACTAAATCAAGTCAGCTTCTACCCATAGATTTCGATTACATGAACTTACCTCCACATTCCAAATCCCCTAGCAACAACATCGCCACAACAGACGGAATACCACCCGGTCTCTCCAGCTCTTGGTCAAGCATGTATTTCGCCTCACGATGAAGCGTGCTCTCCATCTGCGGCAATGAGATCTTCTGAATATCCGGCCTGCTCTTTTCGGCGAATCTAAAACCCATTGCAAGGACGCAGATATGAAGAAACCCAGAGTAGAACTGTGTGCGGCCAGCCTCTCTGTCTTCCATAAATGATTCCTGGTGTAGAACGTGAATCACTGGGTTGTAACACTGCCAGAAGAGATCCATCAGGTAGTCGTAAGTCTCCATTGGTAAGGAGCGGATGATTTTCTCGGCTCGACGGGCTTGTTCGGTGGTTTCTTGCACCACGTCTTGGGGATTGCCGAGCTCAGAATGAACGTGACAATTTGTTGTAGGTCCAAAGTATCGCAATCGGCCGCTGAGCTGGTCGAAGCTGAGGTGGCCCCTTGTTGATAACAGTCTGCTCACCATTCCGTCCCTCTTTGGGGGAGGAAGCATGGATGGAGATCCAGCACTGTCGGCTTCTCCTTGGTGGCTTCCATTATCCTGGTCTACGTCTATAAATTCGTCTTGAGGGCTCGGTTGGCTACCGGGACTCGAGTTATCTTGCTGCTGGCCTTGTGCTTCGGATGATTTTCGATTTGGCGAGCCGTCTTCATTCCGTGTTGCGTGGCGGGTTTTAGGTGGGTGGTTAGCTGGCGGCAATTCTTCGCCACGCTCTTTGAGCATGCCTTCTAGAAGTGCCACGCGGTCTGTAAGTGAGCACATGTATGCTCGTGATATTGGTCTGTCTGCGTTTAGCACTCATATACAACTATGGTTCAGCTAGAATACTGACCTTCGGCGCTCATCGTCATTTTTAATAACGCACTCTACTCCTGATCGTTTGCATTGTGTGCACTCTTTCTGGCCCGCGGGAACTACGCACTGTAGTCCGATAAGCAAGAGCTACAAGGCGAATCTCAGCAGCAACTTACTCGAATTCGTCGATCTCTACACGACGCACACGCTACTGATGCCCTATGACGCGACTTCTGAGGCTTTTGTGGGTTCTGTGTGGTATTCGCTTGCTGCTCCACTCGAGTTGAGTTCTGACCGGTGCTCACTGTAGACTTCACATCCTGTGTGTCTGCCTGATTTTCACTCCTGCTAATAGTGGAGTCGGGAGGAGTAGGCATATCTTCGGTCATTCTGTCGGCCGTTCAGGTCGAGCTCTTGTAATGGCGGTATCGGGGGTATCAATGGGGAATGAATTATGAATGGAAAGATTTTGGAGATCAAGAGAATGCGGGGAGGAAGCGGAAACAATATTTCACAGCCAACATGAGCAATTAAAGCGCGCTGAGGGTTGACAATAGGGTCTTAGGCGTCTGGCTAGCCCGACACTTGGCCAAACTAGCAATTGACCAGGGAGGGGCGCGGGCTGGTTTGCGTTCCATGGACTGTACAAGTACAAGTAAACTGCGGGGCCCCACCTCCACAGGACAATTGGGGAATTGACAAGCGCCGCTCAGCAAAAATGGTCCAGGTTTCTCCATGTTCGCAAGCCGTGTACGCGTGAAAAGTGATGTCGGCTGAGTCCCCGGCCCATGAACGGCTATGCGAAAACTGGAGAAGCCAATCGTAACCTAGCAAAACACTTTTTCTACCGACTACGTCCGTTTCCAGCGAGGCTTCCAAAGCCACAAGCTGAGCAGCAAACAGAAAGACAGGGCTGTGAACCGTCTCCATCGACCCGAGTGTGAGGGGAACCTGGAAACGATCCATACATCATTGTGCCATTGACGCAGCCCAACCGGTAGCTATGATGCTTCTCTATGGTTCCATAGATGAGACGAGAAGATGCATCCAGAAGGGGGTCACAGGGGCGCCGTTGAGGTCACAGGTTGGTGGCGATAAGGGTCTAGGGAGGGGCCCGGTGCCAATCAGGGAGGGGTTCGTCGCTTCCCATGCCATGGGAATGGAAGTGATACGAGTCGTGCGGGCGATGGATAGAGATGGGACCGGGTGTTTCGTGAGTAATGTGAATCATATGCAGCTGGGTCTATCCGAGCTACCGAGCTGGGTACAAGGGCGACATTGCTTATTTCCAGTCGAAATTCGAAGACAAGTTACTCATTTTGGTGACTCTGAGGATGAGTTCGGTTTTGCGGAGCCACATTCGGTCATTCCCATTCTCAGCACCTTGTGAAAAGACATGATTTCCACATGACCGGTGTGGGCATTCAGATGAATTCATTCGCCCTCATTACTCCTCGCAACGAACGAACGCATGCGGAGTCTCGGAGAAGCTGCAGCCAGTTGCCAAGAGGCGCTATTCCTCCCTCAAACCAGTGTGAATCAGCGCCGAGTCAGCCACACTGACAAGCGGCACATACCATCAGCCAATATCCCGTCGTTTGCCGTGCTAAATGTTCAGGGTTCATGCTATCTCGCGACACTCTGATCTAGAAAGTTGCCGGCATATGCTCTCTTCGAAGACTAACAAAAGAATAGATGTGAAGCTTTACAATATAGTAAATCCCCTTACACTAGCCTTCACGGAGTTCAAATCTATAGAAGAAGGTAGTATGCAGGACTAACAAGCAATCTTTTTCCGAAAAAAAAGATGTGTAGAATTGTCTACAGTGCTGCCCGAACTTGCCCCGGGAGGAACGGTGATGGACGAGCAAGAATCTCACCTGGTGCTGGAGCCTCGTTCCTAACATAGATAAAAGAGTAGATGATAATGCTGGATATTCGACCCTGAAGAGGGTCATGAATGCTATTTGCTATTTGGGAATCCTAAGATCGAAGTACTCGTGAAAGGGGAAAATGAAATTTCTCATCGCCTCTCGGATTCTTGAATCGTCCGAGACCCGGGCCAACAGAAAAATAGGCTCAATTGAAACCTAATGGCAACTGAACCGGAGAGAGTTTCTATGCGACCTGCTACGTACCTCGCTTATATGCACATGCCTTCTCAAATACGACATCGCTTGTGCGCGACGTGCCTTTGCCTTTGCCTTTCAACATTGCGTTTAGTCGACTTGCCAGTCGTGGTCGGAGTTCCTGATGTATGTGCTCAGGCCTTTCACGTCGCGTGAGGCTGTCGCCTTGACATCACCGTTGCCCAAGTATGCGAACCTGTTTTTGTATCGGTATGTGTAGTCGTAGTCTTCGAAGCGGGGGTCCTTGATTGACTTGAGGAAGTGGATCGTCTGCATTGGGGTTGCACATTAGCTAATTGGTCTCCACAAGTTTTTGCCCCTCACTGCACAGCGAGGGGCGGGGTTCTCCACTTTCTAGAGCTCGTAATGCAACTGGATTTGATGGAGTCACTTACCGCGCCAGGCCATAGATAGATTCGATTCTTTATCTTCCCATCCTTGAACCAACTCCGGCACTCTTCTTGCCAGACGGTTGACTTGTGGAAGGTATCGAAGTGGTTGTAGATTTCATCGAGGGCCTCTTGCTTCACAGCCATGGCTTTGATGCCTTCTGTCTGCATCTTCTTCATGCACTTGATCGAATACTCGATGGTAGTCTCGATCGAAGGAAGTAGTGTGCCGTTACTCCATGTAGCGCCTGGCCCGACGATGGTATAGTAGTTAGGGAACCTGGGCGCAGACACGCCAAAGTATAGGTTAGGTCCGTTAACCCAATCTTGCTTAATCGATTTACCCTGTCCGTTGATGACTTTGAATGCCGGCTGGAAGGCAACCTGGAAGCCTGTAGCGCAGACTAAGATGTCCATCTTGTGAATTTGCCCGTCTGCAGTCTCAATACCCTCTGGGACAACCCGCTTGACTCCCGAAAATACGGGAGTCACGTTGTCCTGAACCAGTGCTTCAAGGTACCCATCGCCAGGCGAAATTCTTCGGCATCCAGGAGACCACTTGGGAATGATGAACTTCTTCAGTTCCTCCTTGCCGGGCCCCATGCGACGGTGCATTTCCTCAGTAATAACCTTTCGGAAGGTATCGCTCAATTCTGATCCCTGCTGATACATTCCGAAGAGACTGTTAATCTCGGCTTCAATTCGCTTGCGGAAGTCGAGATGATACTCTGGGTCTTCGGCGAACTTCTTCTTGTCTGCTTCGGTAAAATCATACTGGCGCTGTCCAGCGTCAACGTCTTGACCTTTCTGCAGGTCGTTGGTGAGCGCACCGGCTCCGAATGGTGGGGAGATCCACGTCGGACTCCGCATGTAAACTTCAACTTCATTGCAAATCTTCTGCAATTGAGGAACAATCTGCACACTGGTCGAGCCGGTACCGATGACACCAGCCTTCTTGCCGTTGAAGTCGACAGAATGGTTCCACGAAGCAGAGTGCATGAGAGGGCCCTTGAAGTCATGTAGACCTTCAATATCAGGCCACTTCCATGTGTTCAAGATACCTAGATACTGTCAGCAATGACATAATACCTAAGGGGGGACGTACCTGAGCCATTGACGAAAACATGTGCCCAATCCTTGGATTCTTCGCCAGTTACTGGGTTCACGATCGTTATGTTCCAGATTCCCTCTTCATCGTCCCATTGAGTCTCGGTTATTTTGCTATTGAGCTTCATGTACTTTTTGCTCCCTAGTCTCTCGTCAGCATTCCGAACTGCAGTGAATCCCAGAGGCTGTGCAAGTTACCATGTCTTTCAGCAAACCCCTCGAAGTACTTCTGGATCTCTGCCCCGCTTGCAAAGAACTGGGACCAGTCGGTTTTGGGGTCCCATGTGAAGTTGTAGTCGTGTGAAGGGATATCACAAGCAACACCTGGGTATGTATTCTCGTACCACGTTCCACCGAACTGGGGATTCTTTTCAAAGAGTGTAAGTTCCCAAGATCCCGGCTCTAACATCTTCTCCATCTTGTAGGCTAAGCATAATCCCGACGCGCCCGCTCCGCAGCAGGCAACTCGTAGTTTCGAAGGCTTGGAGTGGTACTGGTTTAGGACTTTGTATTCACCCTCGACATTGGTAGGCGGATATGAGTAGCTGTGACCGGTTCCATTGACACCGTTGATGCCGTTGGGCATCTCTGAAGGTGCCATGGCAGGAGGATGTGCTCGGTGATCTGTTCGTCGCGCCAGTAAGGGTGTTGAGAGGTGGGGTAGGTTGCACAAGGCGATGAACTGGACGAGATGGGAAAAAAATAGAGCAGTGGAAGTCTTATAAATGACCTTCCACTCGAGCAGTCAGACCACACACGTATGACGATCAGTAATTTAGGTCTGAAGTCTTTAACCGTTCCTCGGTGGGAGGTCACCGTGGTGTCTTATTCCAGCCATGTACATGGTCATGGGCGATCGGAACGTCTTCCACATAGCGACCACGGCCTAACGTGTCCCGCAGCCTGGGCCCCTGGCTGATTCTGCACCTGCGAATAGTCTGTATTCCTGGTTGGGGCTGGCCGAGAGCTCATCCACCGTCGGATCGTATGGCGGCTGGATGCATCAGTCTGGGGTACTGTTTTGCTGGACCTTGATGGCTGCGGAAAACAAGACGCGGGGCCGCTTGATCGGAACGCGTCTCGTCGTATGGTAAGCCGAAATTCCGAGGCGTTATGTAAGCTTGTATTGAATTGCCGAATTAGGAGTATGAAGCCATCACCATCTCCATAGATTTTGTTGCAAGAAATTTGAAGTCTCCATTGATATAGAAATGGCATGAGATCTCGAGAGCCGATTGACAACGGTTTACTAGTTATTGTGAATATACGCGCATTGGTGGGTGCAGGTTATCAATGAATGAACTCAAGACTATCACATTGATTGATAGACTTTGAATGTAGACAAAGAGATATAGAGCGATTGGGTAGGGAATTCGTGGCAGAACGATAACATGTATGATTGAGTTGCCAAAGTAGCAAGAGTAGCCTAGTCCCAACACGAGTTCCCATGATCTGGCGTTTCACAAGGCTAGGGGAGTACGACACAATATGCAAAAAGGTATCGTCTCTCAATATATGCACCAGGATATAACTCCGAGCCAAAGATATAGATTCCTTGTACGAATCAACTACAATTTTGCTCTTGGATTCTGTGCACTCATTGCCTCTGCATCTTTCTTTGCCCACTCCTTCACGACCTTCCTCATGATCTTCCCGCTCTGCAGCTTTGGAATCTCATCCACGAACACAATGCCTCCGACAAGTTGTTTGTGTTTCGCGACTCTCTCCTTCATATGCGCGTTAATGTGGGCCTCTGTGATCTTGCCTTTGAATTCGTCTTTCAAATGCACGTATGCTCGCGGCCATTCCTGACCATCAAGCGTGATTCCCACAGCAGCTGCGTCAGCAACCGGATCAAACTCTAATAGCACTGCTTCTAGTTCTGCAGGAGCGACTTGTAGAGCGTTGACTTTGATTAATTCCTACCGAAGAAGATTAGTGAGGTTGGACGCTGTCGAACTGGCTGATACTACATACCTTTTTTCGATCGACAATCCAAAACCAATCATTCTTCACGACAGCAACATCTCCAGTCCTCAACCAGCCGTCCAAACTAATTGATTCTTTTGTCTCGCGAGGGTTTCGCCAGTAGCCTATGCAGACATTTGGACCTCGTACGTAAAGCTCTCCGGGCTGTCCTGGAGCTACTTCCTTGCCATCATCATCCAGAAGCATGCATTCGCAATTAGGGTCAAGCTGGCCGACACTTCCGGAGCTACAAATAATTAGAAATAATACTCGAAAACGTGGGCGGGAGACTCACTCATCGATGGTCCCACCGGGGACGTGAATAGCTCCACAAGTAACCTCAGTCATTCCCCACCCCTGAAGGATCTCGCAATCCAGCTTCTTCGAGATTTCGTTCTGCAGTTCTTTAGATAGCGGTGCTGCTCCGCACAGTATGTCTGTTACGCTACTCAGATCGTAGTTGGCTGTCTCTGATCGCTTGCTCAGCATTACCATGATAGGAGGTGCAATTTGCAGGTGCGTGACCTTGTGAGTTTGGATAACCCGTAAAAACTCCTCATACTGGAATTGTTTCATAATGTAGACAGGTACTTGGAGCTTTTGAGCCATGGCAATGGTGTAAAGCTGGCCATATGCATGATAGAGCGGTAGGAATCCGATCCAAACTTCTCGTGGTCGTGTGTCGGCGTTCCATGGCTTCTTGAGGTATCGCATGTATATTGTCTGATCGAGGTTTGCAACGAGGTTGTGATGACTGACTTCAACGCCTTTCGGCAGTCCAGTGGTGCCTGAGGAGTAATTAACAGTCGCTGTTGTCGTGGTAGCCTCCTTTTCAGAAAGTTGAGGATAACTATAAGCGTCGGCCTCAGAAGGTGATGCCAGAAATTCTCGCCAATCTCGGCAGCCTTCGACAGGAGTGTTTGGCTCATCTGAGAAGATAAATACACGCCCATCTGGAAGTCCTGCTTTCCGTGCTGCTGCAACTGTTGTCTTTACGAGGGATGGATGCGCAAGTATGTATTTGGCTTGTGTATTTGATATTTGATGTACCATTTCTAAAAGAAACATCAGCTTGTTTACTTGAACGATACCCTGGGTTTAATGTATACCTGATACTGTGTAAGCGGGGTTTGCTCCACTAAAGATTCTTTTCGAGCCAACAATTCCCAGATATGCCACAGGTACAAATATGTGATTGGGGGTATGGATCATCACTACCTCTCCCTGTTTGCTCCCGAGCCTATCTAGGCCCAATGCTAATCGCTTAGTCCATTGGAATAACGTTCGTGGTGTGAGATGATGGTTTGTGTCTTTCGCGTCAATCCACAGAGGAGTGTCAGAAAGAGCCTGATTTCTGGGAAACAAATAATCCAACAAGTTACATTTGGGAATATCCAAGTTTGGGAACGGCGACGCGAAAGGCATGATGGAGAATGGCAAAGTATGAAGAAATAAGAGGTTGAAGCTCAGAGTGGAAATGTCGTTCAAGTGGGATCAAAACAACAAACCACGCGAGCGAAGGGCAGTCCTCCAGTAGAAGAATAGACGATTGCTACCATCTTCTATGCCGTGCATGGATTATATGCAGACGTCGTTGGTGGAGGTCCTGATTAAGCTCGGAGGAGAGTTCAACAGCCGATCGTCACCAGTGCGCACGGACAGAGGAAGGGGAAGGCCGAGGCTGCGAGGGTATCTTTCTCCACCCCGAGCGACGCTACCCCATCCCCCAGAATAACAACCCCAGTTGGCTGGCATGATGAATTCGATCGCATCCTTTTCTGCATTTGCAGTTGTACTTGGAAGTCAATTGTGTTATCCCTTGAAGACATAATACCGAGCCACGCACGACAATGTCTGACCTCAAGAATTTCGACCGCATGTTTCGCCTGGACGGCAAGGTCGCGCTGGTAACTGGAGGTATTACAATGATTCTAGATCATGATTGTGGGATAAAAAGCTAACAATTTTCTCTTACAGGATCCAGAGGCTTAGGACTACATACCGCGACCGCTTTCCTCCTCGCTGGTGCAAAGAAGGTCTTCATCTCTGCTCGCAAAAACGAGGGCGAACAGGGAATCAACCAAGCCGTCGAGAAGCTCAACAAACTCGGTGTCGCAGGGAAGGCTGTCGGAATCGCCGCCAACGTAGCCGATACAGCGGATATAGAGAGACTGGTGAAGAAGGTTCAAGAGACGGATGATAAATTGGATATCCTCGTCTGCAATGCTGGTGCGACGTGGGGAGGACCATTCGATCCCACTCCCGACTCGTCTTCAAAAAAGGTGCTGGACCTCAATGTTAGGGGTGTGTTTAACCTTGCAAGATTGTTCGCGCCATTACTTGAGAAGGCAGGTACAAGACAAGACCCCTCACGAATTATCATTGTTAGCTCTACTGCTGGCACCACTGTACCGCATGTTGGTGAGCACGGTACAATTATGTACAGTGTCTCCAAGGCTGCAGCGCATCATCTTTCACGACAGCTCGCCGTCGAGCTTGGTCCACGAAATATCACCACAAACACCGTTGCCCCTGGTTTCTTCCCCTCGAAACTGGCAAATGGCCTGATTGAAATACTGGGTGGGCAACAGGAGCTCGAGGACTGGAATCCGAGGAAGAGGTTGGGAGAGGCTGAGGACATAGCAGGCGTGATGGTATATCTGGCAAGCCCTGCAGGATCATACGTCAATGGCGAGGATATCGCCGTGGATGGCGGGGTGAGATATGCCGCAGGGCGGCAGTCGAAGTTGTAGTTTAACCTCTTGTGGATGGTGTTCAAGGTTCAATATCGATGGTCTTCATTTCCTCCAGATACACCGCTATGTCCGTCAATTCATAGGTCTTGAAGAGAATGCTAACCAATACCATAAGGCGTATATATTAAGATTTTTCTTTTGCATGAAAGTCATCAGATTATACCCCATTAGTACCCTCTTTCTTTCCCTTTTCAATCCTTGCCAATTGATTCTTCATACTCGTAAATTCCATCATCTTCCTCATGTTCTCATCGCACCACTCGCCCTTTTCTCTATAATAAATACTCTCTCCATTCACCTCCACCGTCAATCCATACGCTTCATCCTCTGTCACTTTCCTTCCCTTCGAGTCTTGCAGATCCCCGCCGTCGACCAATTGCACTACCGCCTTCACCAAAGTTTCCATTGGCGTAAAGTATTCTTCGGGGAAACTCTTCCATTCCTCAGAGTTCATCAAGTTGGTGCGGATCGTACCAGGCGCTGTTGCATATGTGCGTATTCCGTCTTGCTTGAAAGCGAAGGAGATAGCGCGGTTGAAGTGGATAACGGCGGCTTTGGAGCCAGAGTACATTGGGCTATCAATTTCATCAGAAAACGCTTCTCACTATGACAGCACTTGCGCCTGGAATTTTACTTACCAGAACTCCGATGGATACAATCCTCCGCAACTAGCCGTCATGACCAATGACGGACTACTTCCGTCCTCATGCTTCTTACTCTTCCGGAAATAATGCAGCGCGAGATAGCTGGTATTCACCACTGACTTGAAATTGATATCAATGCTCAACTGATTCGGTTCCGGCGGTGGTCCCTGTTCCAAATCGTGCTTCTCGTAGAAATTGTCCCTCTCTACAATCCCCGCATTCGCGAAGACGAAGTCGAGCCGTCCCGATGTTTTGAAAGCGGAATCAAAGGCGGAGGCGAGGGACGAGTACGTTATTACGTTTGTTTGGTGGAAATGTGCATTTGGGAGCGATGAAGCGGCTTTCTTGCCTGCCTCGGTGTTGAGGTCGACAAGATGGAGGTCCCAATTTCCCCGCTTTGAGAGCGCAGTTGCGACAGCGAGGCCCATGCCGGAGGCACCGCCTGTTATCAATGCGGCTTTGCGAGACATTTCTAGATACTATGAAGAAGATATGGCGCAGTGAACTCAAATCTCCAAGGACGTAGCATATCTCGCTTTGAAAGATTACAGAATAGAGAAAACCAAAAGCCCATAGTATTTGAGAAACCAACAGATACTTAGCTGGACAGCCATTTTGGACATTGCTGTTACGTGTCTGCGCGGAAACTACTACGGAGAATGAGTGGTGTCTTTCTCCGCACGCGGGTCTGGTAGCAAGGATGAAGGTTCGCGTCTTCCGGGAAGCTGTTCATTTTGGCGCTCTTCCCTTTTGGGATGGACGATTCCCATAGCTTGTAGCTTCATGAGCTCAAGTGATGGCAGAAACATCAACACAAAAATAATGAATTTTTCTGTTTATGGGGAAATGTATCGAACACAAATCATTTTTGCAAGCATTCAATCCTACTTCTCTGTCGTCCTGCAAGTGCAGGAGCGCGCCGAAACAATAAGCAGGCCCAGATAAATTACCAAATTTCAATACCGCCAGCATGACACAGGAATTGCGGGACCCGAAACACTCCTGATTCAAGCAGCAAAAGTCGGCCACCCCTCACGACGTCAGCCACCCAGCCTGACGATCGGCTCCAACGCGGAAAACAAACCGCGAACGCGTCGACCTTCATCCGGGTGCCACTCCACTAGAGCCCCAGAATCAATCGCCGCGAAGCCATGCAACCATTTCCGGAGCGCGTTCTGTGGCCCAGCCGCAGCAGGCGGAGAAAGGAGTTAAGATGGTGCTAAGACGGGGGGATACAGATGCCCATTGTTGTAGCGCGGAACTGCTGAAGCTATGAAGATATACCCCTCTCCGATTCCCCGCCTGAGAATCATAAGCATTTTCATTTGATTACTTTTCTCAGGCTGTGCAATAATACACCCTGAGTTGAAAAGGCAGCATCCGTCTCCCTCTCTTCCTCCTGTACTTCGTCATTCTATACCCCATACATTGCAATCATGTCGTTGCAATTTTCAGTGAAGAACCTGCCCAAGCAGATCTTCATCAACAACGAATACGTCGACTCTAAGAACTCGAAGAAGCTTACCCTCTACAATCCCAAGAATGGCGAGCTGATTGCGGACGATGTTGCTCTCGCTGGCGAGGAGGACGTTGATGCTGCTGTGGCGGCTGCAGAGAAGGCTTTCCCGACATGGAAGAAGCTTGCACCCACAGAGCGACGGAATATCATGTATAAGTTTGCGGATCTTGTCGAGAAGCACGCCCAGGAGATTGCGGAGCTGACGAGGATCTCGCTTGGAGCACCATTCAAGGCCTTCGGTGCTTTTGAAGTTGGACTTTGCGCTGAGGTGAGTTGATTATGACAAACAGATTATGGAAAACAGACTGACATTGTTTTCTCAGGCCTTCCGATATAACGCTGGCTGGATCGACAAGTTTGGCGGCGAGTCTTGGCCTCAAGAAGACGGCTTCCTCAAAATTGTACGCAATGAGCCTTTGGGTGTCGCAGCTGGCATTGTCCCCTGGAACGGACCCGTTGGTACTATTGGTCTCAAAGCTGCCCCAGCTCTCGCAACGGGCAACGTATTCATCTTAAAGCCGTCCGAGAAGACACCTTTTTCTTCCCTCGCACTTGGTCCTCTGATCAAGGAGGCCGGTTTCCCACCAGGCGTATTCCAGATCCTCTCCGGAGACGGTAGCACCGGCGCACTCCTGGCGAGCCACATGCGAATTCGCAAAGTATCTTTCACCGGAAGCATTGCCACAGGCAAGAAGATTCAAGAAATGGCTGCAAAATCGAACCTCAAGCGCGTAACCCTAGAGCTCGGCGGCAAATCTCCCGCCGTCGTCTTCGATGACGCCAACCTCGAGAACGCCGTGACATGGACTTCCAACGCCATCACCGCCAACACGGGCCAGGTATGCTTTGCCGCATCGCGTGTCTACGTCCAGGAAGGTATCTACGACAAGTTCATCCAGAAATACAAGGAGGCCATGCAAGCCAAGGCCAAAGAGGTCGGTGACCCCGACGTCGACGGCACCAACATTGGCCCCCTCGTCGACGAAGCCCAATTTAAGCGCGTCTCCGGCTTCATCGAGCGCGGCCAAAAGGGCCAAGGCAAGCTCCTCGTTGGCGGCCAACGCATCGGTGACAAGGGTTACTACATCGAGCCCACCGCCTTCATCGACGTAGACCCCAAGTCCGAGATCCACACCGAAGAGATCTTCGGTCCCGTATCCGTAGTCAAGTCCTTCAAAACTGAAGAGGAGATCATGGAGCTGTCCAACAATACCAATTTCGGGCTTATGGCGGGCGTGTTTACACAGGATATTAACAAGGCGTTGAGGGTGGCGAGTGACTTTGAGTCGGGGATGGTGGGAATAAATTGTGTGAGTTTGATGTTCATGCAGTCGCCGTTTGGGGGCACGAAGGAGAGTGGACTGGGGAGGGAGTGTGGTATTCATGCGCTTAGGGCGTTTACGGAGACAAAGACTATTATGATTAATATGAACTACTAGGGTGGGGCTGTATGTACATAGTGTGTTCGATTTGAGGAATGAATAAAACGTTTCAAGCATACACTCCTGACTTTAGTAGCTGACGTGAATGATGATAAACTATGATGTGTATCCAGATTTCCGTCCGAGGTATGAACTTGACAAAGTACATGGATTTATTTCGACCAAGTCCGTAAGTTCTACAACAAATCATCTCCCACGATCACGGCGATACATGTGCGTCGCTTTGAAAAAGGTCAATGCATTATCATTTGTCTCAATGCTAATCATTCCCAAGCCTACGGAATTATCTTCGCTCCCCTCATCCTATCAAACACTCCCCCCCAACTCTCCTTCGTCCCCCTCTCCTCGCTAAACCCCGTCCCATACATCTTCGTCATATCATACTGCCTATCAAAATCAAACTGTGTCATCAGGAAATATTCAAACCCTGGGAACGTCCTCTCCGAATCCGCGTGTCCACTCTGCAACCCATGTTCCTTCTCTAACTTCTTCCACGTCTCGATATTCTCCTTGATAAACTTGCGCATCTCCGGGGGATTTGATGAAGGGCCAGTGCCCTTGAGATCAAAGTATGAGCACAAGATGGGCCATTTGGCAGACCAGGTAGAAGGAGCTTGTTCGTCAGCGACGTTGTAGCCACCGCCCTTCTCGGTCTTGTCGCTGAGTGAGAGGTGGATGGTTTGGCGGGCAATCATGTCCGAACTGCTGTCGTTGCTTTTGGCGACCCAGCTCTTTTGGGTACCGGGGAAGGGGCATTCGGAGCCGGAGCCGTGGACAGCTTTCCAGAGCGAGAGATAGATTCCCATGACTGTGCCGAGGGAGTAGAAATTTTGGTTGGGGACGAAGCCGATGATGATATCAGGGCGGGTGTCGCACCAGGACCAGGATTTGGAGGCGGCGAAGTCGCTTAGCCAGTCGAGTTGGGGGTGGTAGAAGAGGAGGTCGTGGTAGGGGGCTCGTAGGCGGGGTTGAGATTCTTTGTGTGGGACGGAGAGATAGTCGGTGGGGTGATTGTCAAGGAGATGGCAGCCGTCTACGGTGGTTTGTTAGTGACAACGAGTTTGAATGATTTGGAGGACTTACACATCTTCGCTCCTGTCTGCAAGACTACAAATTCCAGCTTTTTGCTCAGCTTGTCCACGGCGATGGTACTACGCTTGAACATGGCAATGGCTTCTTCCAATTCCTTCTGCATATCTGTCCCCGCCTTGTACGCCAAATAGTACACGTGTGTTACATTTTCAACACCCTGCACTTTGTTCTTCAATTCTGATTCCAGGTCCTCCTGACTGCCAGCTAGCAGATCAATTCCAGAAACAATATTGAGCCGTGAATCTTTAGGCCAGTATGATTGGTCTTGAGAGAGTGGTCGGTTTGTGAGCGCATGTACTTTGTTCCATACTCCTTTCTTTGGGTAATCATTGAGAATTTCGTGAACGAACGACCAGCCAGTGACACCAGAGGCGCCAAAGACAAGTGCTGATTTAGACATCGTCGATGTTCTAAGTGTGGAAAGAATTTGAAAATCGAAGATTCAACTTGTAATCGGTCGCGTCGACAGGATGTTTACAGGTCAACCCCCGTTAGTAGCAATAACGAAGCATGTACTTTTCAACCACCCCTCTTTGGTAAACAATCCCCCACCCCTCCTCTTTCCCCGGAATCATGCGTAAGATTCTCCATCTCTCTTCCCCAACCCCGCCATTAGACCTTCTGCAAGGAACAGCTGTACCTATTTCCTAACACCGATGCACCATTACCCTTGTAGGGTGGGTACTTTGCATTACCATACGCAATACGCGGAGCGTCGGCAGCTTCAGTCTTTCCAAGGGGCTTTCTTTGGGACCAACTTTTAGTGTGCTGCTGGTCTTTTGGCGAATAACTGGGGTCGACGTGTCGCGTGCATGGGAAATGTTAGCCGGCAACGTTCCGAGGGGCGTCCCCCTCTTGCACGAGTCGCGAGGAGTGCTGACCCCGCTGAAGTATGATTCAAGTATCGGATCTGGGGTAGGAAGCGCTTATGCAAGATTCCGGGGTTTGGCGAGATTTTGAGGAGTCATGTTTGGTGGTGGAAGGATTATGAGTGAGTCGTGGGAGGCTGAGCTTCCCATGGCGGACGATTTGAGTGGTATGTCAGTGGAGGTCTGGGAGAGACAAAAGGAAAAGAAATGGAGAATGGATAGATTTAGGAGCGCATAAGATCTGGCATGGAAATTTTCGATTTGTTGTATGAGTCTTCAGTTTAATACAAACTCAAAGAGTAATGATGCATGATTGGTGACGTGAGTAAGGGAACCATGATCAAGACTTGGAGTAAGAGCAAAAGGCCGTGTTAGGCTTTACGCATTGGTGTATACGTGAGCACGGGCAAGAACCACAAAGCAAGTCCTGCACAATTTCGTTCACGATTAGACTTTCATCTTTTCATAATGGATGTATTATACGGTATATCAGATTATTGATCCTCAAGACCTATTACTCAGCTGGCCAAAATTGATAATTAACTCAATGTTTTCCTCTTCTCGATTTGTTTCTAGTGGAACTCATTCTTCTCCGCATAAACATCGTTCTCTAGAAAAACTTCAATCTTATCCGTCATTTTCGGTGTTAAATCCTCGCACAAGAAACAACATATCAGACCAACAATGCCAAAGCTCAGCGAGCTCAATGCCACAATCTTCAATCCATGCGCATAACTCCACTGGAATGCCAACGTCGCTGCAGTTAACGCTTCAGCCGTTGTTCCTGGGACTTCTGCAATTGCGGCTGCGCCGAGTGGGAAAGCGGCAAGTAATTTCTGTGCGTTCTCGGGTGACATGCCGGCTGCGATGGCAGCGGCAGGAAGGGTGGAAGCAGCACGTGGCCCTTGAGTGTTCGCGAGGATGGTGGTGTAGATTGCTTGCGCGAGTGAGCCACCAGCGTAACGCGCCATACCCGCAAGACCGCCAGAGAAGCCGAGATCTTGTTGTGGAACGCCGAGTTGCGTGAATGCCACGGATTCGTATTGTGCCCATCCAAAAAATGCTAGATGGTGTCAGTGAAAGCCATTGAATGATCTGATCGGAAATAATGAGAAGGTACGCACTAGCATTGATGCAGCAAAATGCGATCATGAGACTCTGATTGAAGGGCGTTACCAAGCCCATCAACGCACCGAACAATGTCATTCCCGTCCAGGTCCCGATAAGTGTCCAGTACCAGTGGCCGATCTTATGACCGAAAGAAGCAAGGAGTGTAGCGCCGAAAACGAGTCCGACGTTTGGAGGGAGTGTGAGAAGGAGTTCAGTACTTCGAGAGGTGTTGGGCCCTAGGTAGAAAACATTGACCATCGTGGGCTGAAGGGTTCGTTAGAGGATGATTTAAAAAAGAGAGAATACGCGCTGCTTACCCAGATGATATTGACCGAATAATAGAACATAGTGACAATGAAAGCCACGATAAAAGGTGCGGTAAACTCTCTTCCATTATGCGATCTGAAAAGATGCGGTGGGCAAAGTTTGTACGGTACGTTGGAAGCTGTTTCCCAGACACCAAAGGCAGCTACTAGGATAAGTCCAGAAACCAGGGGCCCAATAACTGTTGCATCTTTGGCTGACTTGTATGTTGTGTTGATGATACCGACCAACGTAAGACAGATACCCGGAAGGATAAGCGCTGTGCCGACATAATCAAGTCCTTTTACAGCTTCAGACCATGGCACGCCTTTGGGATGTTTTGGGGGCTTGTAGAATGCCACGATAGCGGCGAGGGAAAAGAACTGGGCAACAAAGCCTCCCCAGTAGATATATTTCCAGCCACCGCTGTCAATTGCATACTGATGTTCGGTCAGCTTATGGTATTTGAAAAACTTCACATATGAGAACTCACTCTTCCAACGATAGGACCAATAATCACAATTAGAAATACAAACCCATCACTCAAACAAATACCAATGTGCCGATACTTATTCGGCAACAACTCCGGGATCGAGCACATCGCCATCTGGCAGAATCCTCCACCAAAACCAGTAATAGCTAGTCCAGCGGTGAATTGCTGAGAGCCAGTCGCGGTCGCAGTGATGATGAATCCTACACAGCAGCATACGTTGCCAAAGATCAGGAAAAGACGACGACCAAAGAGATCGGAATTTGCGCCCGCGATGAGAAAGCCGATGGCGTTACCGGTGGTATATGCGGGGACGTACCATGCCATGGATGTTGGGTCATTGAATTGGATGGATAGTTTGGATTGGAGGGCAGCGGTGGTGGGAACGGGCCAGAAGGAGAGACCGAATGTCGAGGAAAGGACCTGCGCACTATCAGAACAAGAACACCGTTGACATGATGGGATTGTAGACTTACGAAGATAACGAACCATGTCTTCCATGTGAGTGTCACAGACTCGCCCTCGGCATTCTGAAGGGCATCTGGTGCGGGGGAGATGTCGGAGACTTGTTCAATGCGTTCAATATCTTGTTTCTCGATGGAACTGCGAGATTGAAGGCCATCTGCTTTTGTTTCTTCCACAGCCATATTGAGTGAGTATTGAAACTATCGATCAGTTTCTACAAAGCCAGATGGAGGAAAACGTTTTGGCCACAGATCAGCCCCCTGGCCTCTTTGTATGCGACATCTTCGCACTTGAGGGTAGCCTCCACCCCCATATCCCCGCACCCCGGAGTCGAAAGTTACTAACCGCGACCCCAGACACCTGGATCTCACGAAGGTCCAGGCTATGGGGAATCGCAGTACTAGTCGCCAGACTAAACGACGAAATTCTGGGGTACGGCTGTCTTTCCCGAGGTCGAAGCGTAGGGAAATCATCACTGAATCAGTGCGCTTGATCTGAAACAGGATATTGAAATCGCATAACTATGACGGGTGGCACTGGAAATTAAATTCCGGTCTGGAAATAAACTGGGCAGAGATGCCAATCTGAACATTGGCTAAATGCGATATGCTATTCTAGCCACTCACATCGATGGCTACCACTTGCTACTGGGAGTTTAATACGCCACATTCTTGACGCCAATGGGTTTGAGCTCTTCACGTTCGGATGAAATAGCAGTATTGCAGTGGATACGTAGAAAGGTGCCATCAAACTCGAAATACAAGAAAGCCACATCCCTTGGAACTCGCATAATGTGCATATCGTGATATGCTTCTCCGCCTCTGCTGCTATACCCGTGTAAGTCCATCCTTCACATCACAGTCTGGAATCGCTTTTCCAAAGACAATGTTATCCTGCCTGTGTTATCTTGTCAGAAGACACTCAATGCTAACCACCAATCCTGTCTCGATGAGCCATCGGCAATAACTGGTAACACTTACCCGGCAAAGACTTTTATCCCACTCTTCTTGTAGTCCATGAAGTGATCGGCATCTGGTAATAACGCTAGTTTGATCAGCTTGAATCTAGACATTCGACGAGTGGCAATTTTATCTTACCAGCCGCATACTCTGGACTCGTCGAGAACCTTTCCCAGTCATCCCAGGATTTGACCCAGATTTGGGAACAGGCGTCGTAGTCGAGGAGTTCCATACCGAGGGATTTGATTTTCTCTTTCATTTCAGGGGTCTGGTAGGTCTGGAATATGTAAGTTCTAATAGCCTCATTCTGCTCTCTCCATTCTCTCGCTGAGAAACCTTTAAGGCGTGGTAAGTATTTACCTGAACGTATCTTTGTATTTTAACGACGTTGAACTCTTTTGAGGCGACAGTGAGATCAGAGTGAACATGATTATAATGCATTTGAAAATGATCATCGTCGACGTCTGGTAATTTCTTGAAGAAGAAGGAAAGCTTGATGCATGCTTTGCTCAGTCAGTGAGAACATCTTAACCGCATCATATCAATAGTATGCTCACGTTGATAATTTTCTTTCGCCTCCCATTGAAGCTCAGGATTCGCGAACTGGTGGTCAACCTTTTGGTGCACCATGTTGTTGACTCGATGTATCGAATTCAGTAAAGCAGACATAGGACAGCATATTTAAGGGGTATGATAAATGCGAAGATTCTCCAAGACAAACGCCAATGAGGAAGTACGGGTATATGTGACCGACATTAGTTCTTCAGTGACGTTGAGCGGGGTTCAGGAGCTTGGGAATGATCAGTGAGACCTTAACACGCTAGGGGTATTTTTGATGGTCCGCGGGCTGTTTAAGTTTCGGATGTAGCGAGTTGGAGTGAGTGAAAATGCAATTGTATTATATACGGGCGCTGATTTGACTCCATGCGTCTGGGATTACATATCCATATGAATGATTCCAGATACCTAGAATATAACCACTTGTCTTTTGTCGGCCTTACCATTTTGCATATCTTCGTACATCTTGGGAAGATCCTCAATCTTCCGGAACTCGACTTCTGGCTGTATCCTGACGAAAGTTAGTTTGAAAGACATAGTCATCTTTGGAGATAAAAGCTTACTTATGCTTGCCCGTGAAATCTACAGCCTTTTTCATCCTTTGGGGGATGCTTGTGCTGTCAGCCTTGACTCTGTATCTCCCAGTGGTAAGCTCAAAAGTTGTGATGAAATCCAATGGCTTTGGCGCAATTCCAATGACCATCAATAAACCACCAATCCTTAGAACAGCGGGTGCACTAGCATAAGCCGCATTTGCGGCACTGTAGACGGCTGCAGCGTGGACCCCCTTTCCAGTGAGTTTCTTGACCTCCTCTGCGTAGCCTTTGTTCGTCATAGTGTTGAAGACTGCGTCTGCACCAATTTCCTTGGCTACCGAAAGCTGAGCGTCGTTGATGTCAAGACCGATTGTCTTATACCCCATGGCTTTTGCGTACTGTATGGCGTACTGGCCTAGACCTCCGCAGCCGATTATAGCTAGCCACTCACCCGGCTTCAATTCGCAGCTATCGACTGAATGGAATGAGGTGATCCCTGCACAGAATAAGGGTGCTGTCTTTGACATGTCTAGGCTTTCTGGCAGGTGTATTGCGTTTTGCCAATCTACAACAGCATACTCGGCGAAAAATCCATCGACGGCGAAGCCTTGAAGTTTGGAGTTGCCAGTCTCGCACCATCTATTAATTGATCAGCCAAATAGCCAAGGATGGTGGACTGGTGGCTACTAACAAGTTGTGCACCTGGCAGCCCTCACATTCGAAACAGCAGCCCACGAAATAGTTGAACCCAATAGCATCTCCAACTTTGAAACCCTTTCCTTCCGCTTTCGAGTCAATCTTCTCAATATAGCCTACACCCTCGTGACCAAGTGTAACGGGATGGTCAGGTCGATTGAGTGTTAAGAGATCAGAATGGCAGAGCGATGCGGATTGGATCTTGACAAGAAATTGACCGGGTCCAGCTGACGGTTTAGGTACATCATTGACGACGACTTTGTTCTGCTTGCTTTAAAGACTTTAGTACAAACTTGATCTTTGTGGCTCCAGAAAACTCACGGATCCCATTGACCGGCTTTCATTTTAGCTAAACTGTGACAATCGGGGTATGTGTCGGCTGGAGTTAGACTGAGTACTGTGATAAACTATACAACTATAAATATAGATGCTTTGAAGACAGAAGTAGATTCAGTTTACTTAAAAAGAACTGGTAGACTCTACTCAAAACAGGAAAGATGACGGAAGTGGGTAGATGAGCTCCGCTTCTAACAGAACACACAACGTCGATCTCATTGCCATGGTAAAGCGGATAAGGACCGCCGACATAGCAGCGATTGGTAGATGAAACCCACAGGGGAGTTTTGATCCGTATTCATAAAAGTTTAGGGAGTACATGGCGCGGGGATGGTAAGGCTGGAGGCGGGGTTTGCTGTTCCCCGGATCCGGCATGATTCATTGAAGCGCACGGGCCACAAGTGCATGAATCGCTGACGGATGAAGGTCTCCAGGAATCGAAGCAGAATATATTTGGCAAGACATTTCAAGGATAAGTTCGGACGTCAATATAGTCTCTAGAAGGAAATACGGGTTGTCTTCATTGGCCAAAATGTCCTTCGCATACGGACCAGCTAGTATCTAATCTATGAAACAACAAAGTCGACTCCTCTAGCTAGATTCGCTATGTATTCATTACGCGGGGCATCGAGCTTCGAGGAAGGCCATGTCCAGTAGAAATGGGGGTAACCTTCATAGAAGTCTAATTTATTTGGTACCCTGGAAATATTAGAGATATGGATAGACACCTCAAGAAATCTTACCTGGCTTCATCCAGCTTCTTTTTGAACAAGAGTCCATCATCTCGTAGTGTGTCATGACCTGCCACAGTCAAATAAACTTTCTTCAGATTAGCAATCTTGTCGTGCAACAACGGTGATCCATAAACGTCGGTGGGTGGGACGCCAAAAGCCTCCCAAAAGGCTTCCATGGCACTAGCTGTATCGATCGTATGCTCCGCATGCTCTTCGTATGAAACCCATTGTGACTTTAGCTCCTGCGGGACACCCTTGGGATGAACAGTCGCAGGCATTTGGGCTACGACCCCCACCAACGCGTCGCCGTAACCCTCGTCAATCGCCTTCAGCGCAATGCCTAAGGCAAGCTGACCACCTGCCGAAACTCCAGTTGTGAAGATCTTGCCATCGATTCCACCCAGGGCCTTCGCATTCTTCATTGTCCAGAGAAATCCCTTCCAGCAGTCATTGATCAGCCCAGGATGTTTATTCTGGGGCGCAAGGCCGTATTCGACGGATACGACAACGACACCTCCACCCTTCGCGGTCTGTCTACAGAATGCATCATCCCCGTCGAGATCACCCATGGCCCATCCACCGCTGTGAAAGTATACGCCTACCGGCTTGCCGTCTGAGTACCCGTTTGGTGTATATACGCGCACTTTGAGTCCGTCATCGGTTGTCTTGTCTTCGGTTTTTACAGTCGAGTCAGGGGGTGGGAATGTGTACATGGACGCCATCTTCGTTGCAAGCTTGCCAAATCGTTCTAGACATGCTGGAATAGGGCCGTAGAGGAGAGGGCGCTCCCCCAGCTCTTCTTCGAACTGATGTAGTGAGTTTCTGTTCAAGTATATTCCTCATTGGATAGGGTAAATATGTCCATACCTCAAGCCATGGTTTCGCGAATCCCTCAGAAGCCATGTTCAACCGGCAGGAAATATCAATTGAAAAAAATACCCCTCCATCGCGACGTCTCCTTCGTATATGAAGACTGGCATGCCGCCGATCACGATTATGCGTGGGTCAAGACAAGCCCGTTGTAGAGCGCCCTGCAGTCGACGTGTTTAGCGGCCCAAACGTCAAGTGGCCCAAGCTCTCACAGCTCCCAGCCCTGGAGCTCCAACCCACGCTTAACGACTTCCGCTTCAATCCCCCGCAATACACCTCGGCCTAGAGAGACAGCTTTGCACGCCGCCGCTTCTATTCGGCATAGTAACCCCATGGCTATGTCCGGGGTTTGGATATTTTGGATATGTCTTGTTAATATTCTTTTCTTGCCTCCATAAACACGGTCACTTCCTATTCATCCCTCTAGTCTTCTCTACCAAAGTCACAACATGGCCTCCAACATTCAAATAGACAGCGATCCAGCTTTCACCCGCATTCCGCCGTGGGTAAAGGCGAAGCTCCGGCCAATTGCCATTGAGAAGATTCAGCAAGTTTACAACTGGGTCGAAAATGAGTGTATTCCCGCTGAGCGCATTTACAAAGCTCAATTGAAAGAGGATCGATGGAAAACACCTGCCATCATCCATGAACTGCGCAAAAAGGCAAAGGAACAGGGATTATGGAATCTTTTCCTGCCAAACCACTTCGTAGAGAGCCCAGGATTGACAAATCTGGAGTACTCATGCTGCGCAGAAATCATGGGACGGGTGTATTGGGCAGCACAGGTGAGTCGTGGCAACCATCATACCTAAAAGATAATCGACTAACTTCCCTCAGACCATGAATTGCCACGCCCCCGAAACTGGCAATATCGAACTCCTTGCCAAATACTGCACACCCGAGCAGAAGAAGCGCTGGCTACATCCTCTCATGAATGGCGACTTCTCTTCGGCATATTCTATGACCGAGCCAGACGTTGCATCGTCCGATGCCACCCAAGTCGGCATCAAGATGCAAATCACCGATAAAGAAGTCATCATAAACGGACGGAAACTTTACGGAAACTGCCAGTACAACGAAGAGATGCAGCTTTTCATCCTCATGGGCTGCTCAGACCCGACCAACCCCAATGCGTGGAGCCGCCACACCACACTTGTTGTTCCCGCAAACACAAAGGGCCTCAAGCAGGTTCGCAATCTCACAATCATGGGCTATGACTGGGCTCCCGAGGGACATGGAGAGTACATCTACGAGGATGTACGCGTCCCTATCGAGAACATTATCCTCGGTCCCGGACGCGCCTTCGAAATTGCTCAAGGTCGTCTTGGGCCCGGTCGCATCCACCATTGCATGCGACTGATCGGACAGGCCGAGCGTGCTTTCGAGCTTGCCCTCGTACGCTGCATAGAACCACGCAAGAAGCCTCGCGGTAAGTTCATTGGCGAATTCGACTCTAACATCGAACGCATCGCCGACATGCGCATGACTATCGATGCCATGCGCCTCGTTGTCCTGAACGCAGCCGACACCATGGATCTTCAAGGCAACAAAGCGGGTCGCTACGCCATCGCCCAATCCAAGATTCTGGTCCCCAACGCTCTCCTCAAAGTCATCGACGAAGCTATGCAAATGTACGGTGGTCAAGGTCTCACCCAACACACTCCCTTGCCAGAACTGTGGACGTATGCGCGATTCGTCAGGGTAGCCGACGGCCCAGACTCGGCGCATAGACATCAGGTCGGACGGGACCAGATGAAGACGGCGAAGCAGTTCAGGGAAAGGGCTGAGGGGTACACGAAGAGGTATCGGGAGTTATGTCAGAAATGGGGATTGGAACCTGAGGAATTCTGGGGTATCGTGTAGGAGGAAAGTTGTGGATTGTAGAAATTGTAAATATTGTTACTCCAGTATGGGAATGGGTGAACCTCTTCAATTACATTATATGAAATCTTGAAGTCCTTTGTACATCAATTTCTGCAACCTTGTTCGCATAAACACAGAATGATGCTATCTACCAATGCTCGAGTCAGCGAACCCCCCAATCCTGCACCTAGCTCCCCGTCTAATGAATCATTCCACGTGCTTCCTTCCCCACGGTTAACAACTCCCGAACGCGGGTCCCACTCTGCTTCCAACCGCAGCTGTACAGTTTAGCGCGACACGGAGAGCTCATCCTAGCTCTCTTATTACACTTTACTCCACACCTCGGCTCAAGGGTTTAGATTACGGTAATGTTTCGCGAAAAGTTGAGCGCGACGGGGATTTTTCCATAGTGGAGAGAGCTAGTTGTCGATTCTTGTATTTGTTTAGTAGGTTTGTAACAACTCAGAAATTCATTTCAACACTATTTCGTCGATTCATCTATCATATCTTTTCCTCTTCTACGTAGGTCTTGATCTCAGGTTCAAACCAATCTTAACAACGCTCAATTTTCCCGATTTACCTTTCCCTCGACTTAACTTCAAACCAAGCTCTCTCCCCAAGAAGCCATTGAAAAGGAAATTCGGAATATCACAACAATGGCTGGCCCAGTCCGCCAACCCATCGACCTCACTTCCCTAACAAACTACCTCCAAACCCACGTCCCCGAAATCCAAACCCCCATATCAATCCAACAAGTAACTATTCCTCCTTCCCCGCAAACCACTCCCCTAACAATCAATCCTCAGTTCGGCTTCGGCCAATCGAACCCAACCTACCTCCTCACCACCCCCCCACCAACATCCCAATCCTTCGTGCTCCGCAAGAAACCCCCAGGGACTCTCGTCTCCAAATCCGCGCACAAAGTCGAGCGCGAATACCGCATTCTCTCCGCGCTCCAGAACACCGACGTCCCTGTACCCCGCGTCTACGGCCTCTGCGAAGATGCATCAATTCTCGGCTCGCCGTTTTATATCATGGAGTTCCTCGATGGCCGCATATTTACTGAGCCGCACTTCCCCGGCGTGACATCTACAGAGAGAACAGAGATGTGGCATGACGCGATACGTACGCTGGCGAAATTGCATCGGGTTGTGCCACGCGAAGTCGGGCTGGAAGGATATGGGAAGAGCAGTGGCTTTTACGATCGTCAGATTGCGACGTTTCGTGGGCTAGCGGAGGCGCAGAGTAAGGTTCGAGATGTGGAGAGTGGAGAGGTGGTCGGTCAGGTCCCGCGGATGGAAGAGTTGGTAGGTTTTTTTGGGAGTAGGGAGGGGAGGCCTTTGGATAGGGGGGTCCCAATTCATGGGGATTATAAGATTGATAATTTGGTGTTTCATAAGACGGAGCCGAGGGTTGTGGGGATTTTGGAGTAAGTGAAGAGATGTTATGCTGGATGGTTATGTGACTGACGTCTACTATAGTTGGGAGATGTCGACGATAGGGCATCCTTTGTCTGATCTGGCGAATCTCTTTGTCCCTTGGACAATCACTGAGTTCTCCACCGAGCGACGAAACTCACACATTGCCTTCGCACCCAGAGCAACAACCCCTGGGCTCCCCTCTCGCGATCAATGCATCGCTTGGTACAAAGAGGTTGCTGGCTGGGACCCATCGAAGGAGTTGAAATGGAGTGTAGCGTTTGCTATGTGGAGAGATAGTATTATCTTTCAGGGCATTGCAAGTCGGTACGCGGTTCGGCAGGCGAGTTCTGAGGAGGCGAAGAAGGTTGGCCAAGAGATGGTGCCTGCAGCGGAAATTTGTTGGGAGTTGGTGAAGAGGGCAAAGGATGGTCAGAAAGTGAGGGGGAAGCTGTGAGTGGGGGTTAACGTAAAGTGATGGAAATGATTAGTAGGGTACAAGCGAAAGTTATTATAAACCTGACTATGTCGGTAGAAAAAGTACCCACTCCTGACGAATTGTAATCGGGTAATATTGAAAATTTGAAAGGCTATATGTACCGGGCAGAATTTCGAGACTGTCGAATGAATATCAAATATTTATTCATGTTGCCAGATAGTGAGCTCCTGGTTACGAATCTAAGGAGTGAACATATATATTAGTTCGATCAAACTGCAAATAAAAGGACCGCTTTTGTATTATTTATGGTTCATTCCTCCGATATCCATTATTATCACTCGTTGAACATTCTTTTGAACCTTGGATACACAATGATTTGTTCGAAGCCACTCGAAGTTCTCCTCAAGGACGCGTATATGCGGCTGTTGTGGAGCAAGTAGTGACCGTTGTCTTAGTCTGGATCACGACTGTGACCGTCTTTGTTGTTGCCACTGTAGTGGCGGTATCCTTGCCGACAGTGACAGTCTTGGTCGTGGGCTTGGGTGTAGCTGTACTATTGTGATGGTCAGATATCATCGACGACGAAGGGTTGAATAAGGAGTAATCACTTACACGGTAGATGTTGTACCCTTGGTCGCTTTGACTGTCGATGGGTTTCCGTAGGTAGCATCTGGACTGCCGTACTTCTTAGTCTTGGTATCGTCGTCTTCGTCGTCATCTTCGTCAGAGCTGGAACTGTCGTCGTTGTTCTTTTCCTTATCCTTATCCTTATCTTTTTCCTTGTCTGAGTTACGTTCGAATACTGGAGCGACACGCTTCCTGTGCAGTCTAATGGTAGGTACTTCGTCATCGCTGCTCTCGCTGGAATTGCTATCAGCATCTTCAACTTCGTCCTCGCTATTCTCCTCTGGTTCTCGCCTGAACTTTGGAGCAATACGTTTCCTGTTCAGCCTGGCGGTAGGGTTCTCCTCATCGCTGGAACTGTCCTCAACGGGTTGGACTTCTTCATCGCCACTTGCATCCTCGTCCTCTTCTTCTGCCACCCGCCTGAACATCCGAGAAAGATTTTCTCGAATCATTCGAATTTTGTTCTTGGACTTGCAAGCGCGAGTTTGTCGTGCACCCCAGATGTTATTGTAGCTGGGGCTGTTTTGGGCGTTCTTGAGATAGCAGGCACCTGGAGAGCCTCGAGCCCATGATACGTCGACACAGCCCGCGGTCTGGTCACAGATATTGATGCAATCTTCGAGAGTGTAAGCATCCTTGCTACCAACTGTGGAGAAGTCAGCGTGTAGTGTGATGTGGTGAACGTATGAAACCTACTATCTCCGCCTCCTCTATCGAAGCCACACTCAATCGTATATTGAGATCCACATAAACCGGTAAATGTAGTACCATTGGCAGCAGGGCACTGCATACCGCTGCTTGTTGGCGCGGCCCCTTTAGTCGCCGAGGCACCTGAAGGTAGGCCGGTAGTTTTGGTCGTGGTAGCATCGTATGTGCCGACCAACACGGCACCGAGAACCTGATCATTGTACTCGACGGGGGTCAAAGAGCTCTTTAGATAGCAGGCTGATCCGGAAGATGAGACATCAATACAGTCCTTGTTCCTCGCACAGGCATCCATGCAGCCGGGGAAGTCAACGCCATATACTGGGCTTCCAGGAGACAAGTCACCGCCCTGGTTGCACTATTAGAACTCCTGTTTCAAATCTTAGAGAAGGTTCTTACCGAATGATCAACTCCACACTGGATGTAAAAGACCTTTCCATTGGTGTAATAGTTCTTACCATCCCATCCAGGACAAGTAGGCCCAGTCGCGGTTGGTGCAGGTGACTTAGTGGTAGTTGACGGTTTTACATACTGTTCGAGGCGAGCTCCCCATACATTATTGTTGGTTTGCTTATCGCCTTGGTCACTCTTCAGATAGCAAGGACCACTAGGAACGTATGAGACATCAACACAATTGATGTTCGCGCTGCATTTATTGACGCAGTCTGTGTACTAATAGAAGAGCATCAGTGAAATATATTAGTATGTTCTACAAGAGTTTCTTACATTGCTGGCGGAAACCGGGCCAAGGTCAGAGTTTGTACGATCGATATAGCACTCGATTATCCAAACACCTCTGCTAGTAATAATGATATCTCCGTCATTATCGGGGCACTTTTTGTCACCTTTTGGTGTTGAGGATGGCGTAGTGCTTATCCATGTCTTTGAAGGAGTGGATGTGGTGGTCCACGGAGATGGAGACCATGATGGAGACCATGCGGACGACGATTTAGAAGTAGTACCAGAGGAAGGTACCTATCAAATTATTAGCAGATGCAAATCAGAACACTTTACTCGATATTCCTTACAGGAGGGCAGTAATTGGCATATATTGTATCGGTTTGCGTGGCCGAGGAGGAAACTGTCTGGGTGTTACTGTATGCAGTGCTCGTCTTTGTAACGGTATAAGATGTAACCGTTTCTGCCGGAGGAGACTATATAATGTCAGTGTGCATTGAACTTGGTTCAGATGAGTAGAACTAGACCTGTGCTGTGACGGTAGAATAAGCAGTGGTGTATACCCAATCTGTCACAGGAGTAGGGGATGGGCCAACGATGAACTTGGTATTGACAGGCGGATCACAGTCCGCATGGACATTGATGTGAGATATAGTGTGTGTTCCATCGGGGATTTTCGGATTTGTGAGAGTAGGGCAAAGGATCGAGGATCTGGCCTTCCCTTTGTCGACACTCATTGTGCATGTGACGGTGGTTTTTCCAGTCACCAGTACTGGAGTAAAGCTCTTCTTGGAGGCATACTGGCAGACACTGCTCCCATACTTGTACTGAGCCTCGAAACCGAAGTAGTTTGGATTATTCTTGAGGAAAGAAAATGTAGGTGAAGGAGATCCCGCAAAGCTGGAGGTCAACTCGGGGGCCACAAGAGTACATGAGTTAGGCATCGTATAAGTCGTCCACAATCAAGCACAAAGAATGTGTAAAAGTTTGAACAAGGAATTGCACTCAAGTAAATACTTTCCCCGGCTTCAGCTCAATGAGCTCCGGTCCAGCACCAGCAAATTTTGAGATCTTGTTCTTGTTCTAGAGCGGCATTGCATGCCGATCTAGTCTCCTCCCTGAGTGCGATGCAGAATAATCAAGAAATAACGAGTTGTCGTTCGAGCAAACAAATTCATGGCCATGGTCTGTTTACACTGTTTGCTCACGTTAGAGCATGATAATAAGCCTGAATTGGACGTTGGTAAATGTGTAAGAACTTTTTTCCAATCTCAATTGTTTTATTGCGATAGAATTCCTCGATCCATGGCTAGTCTCCAGGAAGAAGCGGCTGGGAGTTATGATAAAGCAAATAATGCTCCTCAATCATTAAAGCAAAACAGAATGTGATATATCCGTGCAAGTACTTCGCGGTGAAATTAAAGGCTGTTTAATTGGCTATGGCTAGGTAGTCTACATCATCAAATGTGCTGAACGTTTAGTGTGTAAGTTCGAAAGGTCTAGAGTTTGGACATCCAAGGAGTACCCCATGTATAATGACGCAGAAGATGCATATTAGACGGTTTCTGGTCATATTTAGTCATTAGAATCTAAATACTGATAAGAGGCTGGTATGTAGTGATAAAAAAAAGGGAGTAAAGAACGGGATTGTGGTGTACCTTGCTCAGCACCCTGTTCAACTATTGCTAGAAGTCCAATTACTTTCAAGAAAACAATTATTAGTAAATAGATGCGTCATGACATCGACTTGGAGTACCGCTCACATGCGCGATTGAAGACTGAATACTCACATGTCATTCCTCTCACGCCCCTGTCCAAAATCATTCGCACTACCCCGTTCATATATGGAAGTTTGGAAATAGCATTAGTGAAGTTGCAAGTAATACTTCAATAAACACACGCACCAGACTTACACCAGTGCTCTCTACTCGCATGAAGTTCTCGAAGAGCTCAAGTTTGCGGGGTAGATTTGATAAAGCTCTGTCCATGGGTAGGTTTCCATGGTAGAGTATGATCTACCCTCTATCTTGTACGATACTCCCGCAAACTACTTGGCGAACGATAGACTGTTTGTTTCCGTCCATTTCGAGAATGATAAGTGGCAGTACGAGCAGATCGAATGCAAAAAAGAAACAGGAAGCATTGAGATTGATAAATTTGTTTCATGATTGACCAATACAAGCAGCATGATTGATCAACCCAACACTGAAAGATTTCGAAATTGTTGGCCGTTATCGATAAGGACAGAGCACCCCACCACGTCATTGATCCACCCCTCCTTTGACACATTGCCTGAGGCACTCTCACGAAAATATAGCATCGTTGCACGCATTCATCATATCTTTTTCCTACAACCTAAAAGCCCAAAAATATCACTTGCCTTCCGATCTCTAGATCTAGACCTTCGCTTTTCCACCCCAGCTTCCAGATCAACCGCGACCAGAGCAGAACAAATATCCTGCCCGATCTCCACCGCACGCGCACCCTCACAATGCGCCTCCTCCGATCTACCATCGACGAAAAGCATGGCACCGGCACTGTCACCCTCCTTCCTGAAGAGCCCGATGACATGTACATCGCGAGCGAAATCATCACCACTGGCGATCTCCTCCGCGGACGCGCCTTGCGCAAAGTCTCTAAAACGAACGACATCGGCTCCACGTCCTCACAACGCATCACCATCACCCTCACAATCCAAGTAATATCAAAGCCAGTGTTCGACGACGAGACTGGTACTTTGCACGTCCCCGGCCGTGTAACGAGTGAGAATGAGCATGTCAAGCTAGGATCACATCATACCCTCGACCTAGAACTGAATCGCAAATTTGAGTTGGAAAAAATAGCCGATGGAGATGATGGAAGTGGAGGCTGGGACCTGGTGGCCCTCGACCTCTTGCGCCAGGCATGTAATCCCGTAGCACGGGCAAGTACATGGGCTGTCGTAATGGGTGAAGGCATCGCGAACATCGTGCTGCTCACCCAGCACCAAATGCTCCTGCGGCAACGCATCGAAGTCCCCGTGCCACGGAAGCGCAAAGGTGGGATTGATGGACACGATAAGGGTATGGATAAATTCTACAGCACGACGCTATCCACCTTACTGCGACACATGGATCTTTCAAACAGCTCGGCCAACTCCTCAAGTACCGCCCCTTCAACCCAAACTTCAGCCCCAGACAAAACCGTGCCTCTCGTCATAGCGAGTCCTGGATTCACAGCGCAATCGTTCCTCGCATACATCAAGGCCGAAGCCTCGCGAACAAACAACAAACCGCTCCTCGCGCTAATACCCTCGATCATAACAGCGCATTCCTCCAATCACCATGTGCACTCCCTCAAAGAAGCGCTCGCAGACAAAACCCTCACATCCCGACTCAGCGACACACGCTTTGCCCGTGAAACCGCGCTAATGGACCGCTTCACAACGCTCCTCCGCACCGACGACGGTCGCGCCTGGTACGGACCGAAAGAAATCGAGCGCGCAGTCGAAAAAGGCGCGGTGGGCAGGGGAGGCGGCGTGCTACTCATTTCGAGCAAGTTTGTGCAGGGCAAGGGGATCAAGGAGCGGAAAAGATGGGATACGTTGATGAGACAGGTTAGGGAGGTGGAAGGTGGCGAGGTCAGGATATTGAGCGAGAAGCATGAGAGTGGGCAGAGATTGGAGGGGCTGGGTGGGATTGCGGCGATCTTGACGTATCCGTTGGAGGATTTGGATCAGAGTGATGAGGAGGATGTAGCGGAGGCCGTGAATGAGGATGGGGAGATGGCGGTGTAGGAATAAGGGTGAGAGCTGGTGGGCCAGAGATATGTTTATGATAGCGTCAAAGTTTAGAGGAAGGTTAGATTTCATGGTTGGGAGTTCATGGTTATAAAAATGAATTCGACATCTCTTTCGTAAAAAAGGGTATAGGGTATCTAGCGCTAAGAAATGCAAAACAATATAGTAGACCTCGTTCCTTTCCATATCAATTCGTTGTGTCTCCATATAACAAGCTTGCGGAGGTTTATTCGTCATCGTCGAAAAATGAGATGGCGTCTTGGGTGGACAATCCAAAGTCGCTGAGCGTATTCAAAGTAGTAACAGGCAAGCTGTTCTGGGGCCATGCTAGTGATTTCGTAGCTTCCTCTGTTGGAATGGCGGATGGTTTCAGTGCATATATAGTGGTATCGCTGCTTGGATTAGAACGCTTTGGAGGTGGCTTTACGGCCAGAGAGTCGGATTGTGGGGATTTTCTTTTTAGAGTTTGTGCTGTTGCGTAGGATTTTGGAGGAGAGAAAGGTTTCGAGTTCGAAGTATGTTTGTTTGTCCAGGGGGTCTTTTTCTCTTGTGGTACTACACCTTGTTGCGCAGACTTGTTTGGTTGGGCTTTCAAGACTGTAGTATTGTGTAAAGGGATGGGGGTAGCTGATTTGGACGGGGTCGAGTTGGAAAGGGAGAGAACTTCCAGATCATCCAATGTGAAATCGAAGTCTTGGAGTGAGAACTGATCTTCCTCACAGGATTTGACAACTGATTTATTGTTGGGGACATTGTCGTCCGAGGAGATTTCACGGGCGATCTGAGTTGCAGACTCTAAGAAATCATCCCAGCAGTCAGTTGGTATTGCATTGCTGTCATCTTTCGCTTCCTTCGAAATTACATGCTGCTTTGGCTTGTGCGAGGCTGGTAGGCTGGGCACCTTGAATCTCGGATCGGGAACTCCAACTGGCCGAACATTGGATACTGGTAGAGCGGGCTTTTTGAATAGAATTTCTGTTTTCTGCAGTTGACCAGCTGTGGGAGGAATTTTGGCTTCGAATTGCGGCGTATTTCTGACTGGAGTCGGAGATATGGGGTTGGTCGATACACAGACGGGAAATTGCATCCTCCTGAAAGGGCGAGATTCATCGTTCCTATGCCTGGCTGAGAAGGAGACGCGCGTGATGAGTGTTTTGGTGCCTTGAAGCTGGCCATCAAGGACCATACACTCTAATTTCCCTGTATCAATGCGTAGAACTCGCAGATGACTGCTCTTCGACAGCTGGCTGCTAGAGTTGAGCTCTTTCAGGAGCAGTAAAATACACCCCACCTTGACGCGGAGTCGATGGGGTGGCAAGCCGACAGGGTTGAGCTTGTGAAGCAAAGATGGAGAAGGATTCCATAGGGAGGCGTTGGTAGAAATGTCTGTGGATAGCAGTTCGATCAATGGATCTGGTAGTTTTTCTAGAGCAGCCTCGATCTTTTTGTTAATTGGCCCATGTAAACGAATGAAGTCTGCGTCTTCTTTTCCTGCGGACGGCTTTGATGGAGATGGTAGTGGAGATGGTAGTGGTTCGAAACGAGAGTGCAGCGGTAGCTTTGGTATGGGAACGGCATCCTCGACATTATCCGGTATGATTGAATCATGTAATTGGAGTAGCGTGTTATCATCCAAGTCGTCATCCGAGAACGAGTCGTCGCGGTCATCTTCAACATGTACTTGGCGGTGTGGCGACACGGGTCGATCTCTATCGTTGTCGTCGCATGGCTTCCCATCTTCAAAGTCCACGATCGCCTCAAGCTGTTTTTGTATTTCTGCCACCCTCTGGTTCTCTTCATCCTCCTTCTTTTTCCTGAAGCCAAGGAACGCCTCCATCCCGTTCTTCAATCGTGCTTGACTATGACTATAACCGACCATCTGTGTGGCCAGACTGATACCTAGTTGTCTTCGCGCGGACTTTGCTTTCTGTTCTTTCTCCGCTCGTTTCTTCTTGGCCTCCCTTTTCTTGTTTTCTTGGTCGCGTATCTGCGCCGCACGCCTGTCAAGTTCGCAGTCGCGTTCTAGCTGGCGCATCTGCCAGTCAGGAAGTCGTCCGCCATTTATCTTATATTCCTTCTTGACCTCTTTCGAAGTCTGTGCAATGCGTTTCGGGTGACCCATAGTGAGGGGTATCGCATACTACGTAGGTGGTCGAGTGCGGGGGAGGAAGGTGGGGGAATGATGTGGTGCTAGGAAGGCGCAGAAGTTGGTTGCGCAAGAGGCGGGAGCGCGCAGCTGCGTCCGTGCGCGGCGCGGAACAATCGCGCGAACATGTGACCGTAGATGCATCCACGGGTCTTATTCACAACTCATCGCCGTTTCATTGCATCAACGGGGCATGTGTGCTTTCCCCTCGAATAACCTCTCTTATAGATGATGTCTTTTGCCGTTCAATTGGGGTCAAATTCCGGGCCAAAACATGTCGTTCGACTCAATGCTGCTTACCCCCTTCCAACCTGGGAAGCATCTCATCCGAACTCACATTGTCCATCAATGTCATCGACTTTGCAAAGATAATGACCTATGCAAGCTTTCTTCTTTTCGTTATCGTGCTACGATGTCGCAAGTCGGGCACATGACGCAGCCTTGATGACAGTATAAGGCGTCAAAAATACGAGCAGCAAGGTTCAACAGGTCGCACAGCTTGCCGTTGAATGTCCATCTTGGTCAGCCTCGAAGACACAGCATGAAGCCAAGGGTCGTGCCGTTGGATGGAATCCACGCGCTAGCTAACGTTCTGCTGTGCAACTCCGTTGTCAAACTCACGTCCAAATTGAGACACTAAGCCTCCCCGATATCAGCAAGCGATTACCTGCACAACACGCGCGAGGATGATTGAGCTGCACGAGCACAAGGGTAGTCTTTCGCGAAAGAGTGCAGGGCAGCCTGACTCGTGCAGCTCCTTTTGGGGTGTCCGAGAATCCGCGGGAAACTTCATCCTCGAGCATCGGCCGCAAACACCTGACTCTCCGCTTTGACTTCGGTCGTTTCCCCAACTTGTTCATCTACATGTAGATGAGGCTTCGGTACCAGCCGGCATGTGGACTCCCGACCCCGCATTTCCAGCTACACCATCGGCCTGGGGCGCTGACACGGAATATGAAGCTGTATGAATAGGCGAAGCTTACGGGGCGATTTCCGACTCTTGGTGCATTACATTTCGAGGGTCTACTACGTCAATTGTGAACGTGGGTTAAGTCGTTTTCTTTCTGTCGGAATCTCCACCTCAAAATCAATCAATTAAAACAAAATGGCTTTTACTCTCAAAGGTGTTGCATACATTACGGGTGCTGGTTCCGGTGAGGGCATTCATTGCTCGTACATTTAGACAGAACACTAATTCTTCAGGAATTGGACAACATGCAGCATACTCCTTAGCACGGCAAGGCGTCCGTTCCTTTGCGCTCTTGGACCGCAATCCGGTCACCAATACAATTTCCGAGCTTAGGAAGATAGCGCCAGATGTCTCCGTCAAGGAAATCGAACTGGATGTAGCGAACGAAAAGGCTGTCAATGACAGTGTGGAACAAACAGTCAGGGAGTTCGGCAGGATAGACTACGCGCTCAACAACGCTGGTATCGGCGGCTCGCTCAAGACTACAGATCAAATCGACCGAGACGACTTTGAGCGCGTAATCTCCGTAAACACAACGGGTGTCTGGCTGTGCCAACGAGCACAAATTCGACAAATGTTGAAGCAAGAGAAGCTATCGAACTCGGATCGATCATACCGAGGCTCTATTGTAAATACAGCTTCAATGTACGGAATCCTTGGGCCTTCGCTCAATGTTCCATCAACAGCATACGCGACCAGCAAGCACGCCGTGGTTGGATTGACCAGGGCGGACGCGATTGCTTTTGCAGGTAAAGGCATCAAGATCAACGCCCTTTGCCCTGGATACGTCGCGACGCCACTTGTTATGAGCTCTATGAATGTGGGCAGTGTGATGGATGACGAGCGGGTTAAGGTGCCTCTTCAACGGCTAGCGACTATGGAAGAGATTGGGGATTGTGTAGCATTTCTGCATTCAGATGCCAGTAGTTATATGATAGGAGCTTCATTGATTGCCGACGGTGGGTTTACGATTCAGTAGTTGAATAATACCAGTTCAATTTTATATATTTCAGCCACAACAAAAACTCGGGCTTTGTTAGAACTAACATGTTGTACATTGCATGAATCCAAGTATACATAATACGGTAACACAACTGTGTACGCCTGCGGATGGTCGGTTCCTCTCAAGCAATCGATCTGTACTTCGTACACCACCACTCTGGAACGTTCAAGACCCGCATCCGAAAAGCATCTGGAGCTTGCACCAGCTGCAGGGTTGCACATGGCACGACAATGCACCTTTTCCCTCGCACTTCCTGGCCACGTCCTTACAATCCAGGCCCCCGTTCAGTACCCCACAATATCTGCTAGTAGGTGCAGATGTCGGCGGAAATACTTTGCCATGACGACACGAATAAGGCCGGCCTCATTTGCCCGCTCTCCTTGATTCATGCTCGTTACCCCGGAGCGGAGCCCCGGGTTTACTCAGTGCAGCAAAAAAACCATGCGCCAGCGCAATAGTCCACTTGACTCGGTGGTCCAGAGACTAGTCCCATGGCATGACTCTATCTGTGTGAGAAAGATGGAGTCGTTGATATAAAGGCGGGTGCGACATTCATTCGAGAGTTATCTCTTCCAAACCCCTTATACATATCACGGTTCTGCTTTGTACGACGTAGTGTTTTGTTTTATACCCTCATCCCATCCATCATGGCTGATTTCATTGTCCCCTCTACCACCCGCCCAGAGTCTGATGCCCAGCATCGGTTACAAGGCCCCATCCACGCACAGCGCCATGTTCGCATCGTGTGTATCGGCGCTGGCGCTTCGGGATTGTTGATGGCATACAAGCTCCAGCGACATTTCTCCAACTTCAGCCTCACTGTCTACGAGAAGAACTCTGAAGTGTCGGGAACATGGTTCGAGAATCGATATCCAGGGTAAGTTAGTGTTGTCCGTCGAAGAGAAAGGATTGGATCTATATGCCTCGGCGAAAAAGAGAAAAGCAAGGCGGGGTGCATCTTCTCGTTGTCTCGCATAACGATTTCCCCAAGACGCAGGGGTCACCCTACGATCGGGACGTCAGCTCGGAGAGAGATTGGGCTAACGCGATTTGGTACAGATGCGCATGCGACGTCCCATCCCACAACTACACCTGGTCCTTTGAACCCAAGCTCGACTGGTCCGCCGTCTACGCTGGCTCCAAGGAGATATTTGATTATTTCAACAACTTCGCGCGCAAGTATGGCCTCAACAAGTACGTCAAGACGGAGCACCAGGTCGTCGGTTCGTACTGGAATAAGCAGAAGGGCGGATACGATGTGCAGATCAAGGACTTGAAGAGCAACCAGGTTATTGCGGACCATTGCGATATTTTGATCAACGCAAGCGGTATCTTGAACAATTGGGCGTGGCCAGCTATTCCAGGCCTCGACAAGTACAAAGGCGTGCTTCTCCACACTGCGAACTGGGATGAGAAGATTGATCTCTCCGGACGACATGTTGGACTCATCGGCAACGGGTGAGTATCCTCTGCGCCTCACCAATGGAATACTTTCACTAACCTTCTGAACAGATCCTCGGGCATTCAGGTTCTTCCGACTATCCAACCCCACGTCGGCAAAGTCACTACCTTCATCCGCGAACCGACCTGGGTATCCCCCGTCCAAGGTCTCGAGCAGCACGTCTTCACCGACAAGGAGCGCCTCGATTTCGCGACAAAGCCCGGCGCCCTCGTTGAATACCGCAAGAACATTGAGCGCGGCCTTAACGGCCAATTCGGTATCTTCCTCAAGAACACCACAACCAACAACGACACCGAAACCTACTTCCGCCAGCAAATGACTGAGAAGCTCTCGAACCCATACCTCGAAGAACGTCTAATCCCCAACTGGCACGTTGGCTGTCGCCGCCTCACCCCCGGCGTCGGCTACCTCGAATCGCTCGGCAAAGAAAACGTCGAAGTCGTCTACGGCGAGATCAACGAAATCACCGAACGCGGCTGCAAATGCGACAACGGAAACGAATACCCCGTGGACGTCCTCATCTGCGCAACAGGCTTCAACACCTCCTTCAAGCCCCGTTTCCCCGTCGTCGGTCCCTCAGGCAAAAACCTCCAAGACGTATGGCAAAAAGAAGCACAATCGTACCTGGGCGTGGCAGCCGCCGAATTCCCAAACTACCTCATCTTCCTCGGGCCAAACTGTCCTATCGGAAACGGACCCGTACTCAGCGCAATCGAATGCCAGGCAGACTACATGCTCAAACTAATCGATCGTTTCCAAACCCACAACATCTCTCAATTCTCCCCGAAACAAGACGCCATCGACGATTTCATCGCACACAAGGACGCTTTTATGCAGAAGACAGTCTGGCACGACCCGTGTCGGTCATGGTATAAGGCGCAGGGGCCCGAGGGCAAGATCACGGCGCTGTGGCCCGGGTCCACGCTGCACTACATCGAGGCGCTCATGGAGCTACGTCTCGATGATTGGGAGGTCAAGTATAATGGGAATCGGTTTGCGTGGTTAGGGAATGGGTATAGCCAGACGGAGCTGGACGAGACGGCAGATTGGGCGTTTTATATCAGGGACCGAGATGATGATGAGCCGTTTTCTAGGGGAAGGAAATTGCGACTTATTAATGGGAGTGGGACACAGAAAGGGAATGCGGGGGTGTCGTTCTCGGGGTTGGAGAAGGAGGAGAAGGCGGAGGCGAAGTTGTGAGAAGGGGGTGGGGTGGATTATGTGTTGATGGAGATTGATTGATATTTCGGTTTGGTGTCTCCCACAAAGGTCGAGACGGTTTGGCAATCTTGTTTGGAGGTTCGTTTTACCCTTTTCTAGCATGGCAATTGCAATTGTATATACTGGTTCATTCATGTATTCTACCTTGATTGTTCATTCTACTGTTTGACCTTGACGGCTCCATGGCACCCCTTCAGCTCCGCCCTGTTCGGGTCCCTTTGCATCCAGGTGCATGTTCGTATCTACCCAAGAACCGCGCGCCCTCCGGCTGACGTCACCACGCTTCAGCTCTGTCCTTGCCATGGTAGCTATCTCGCTCTCTCTATGGATGATTCCAAGTTTTGTTATCCTCTGGAAACACGGCATGTCCATTCCACATTCCACATTCAGAATCACCTCCATTGCCTGGCTGTAAATGACTAGCAAAGCCATTGGAACCACCTCAGCTCGAGAATCTGAATAGGGCAGAGCGGAAGGGAGATCATGGATGATCATTCCCAGATGTACGTTGCGGTACAGAATGTGTGCTCTACTGTGCAGCGACAACGACGAGCGTCCGTACCCTGTTGTCGGCCTCTCTTCTATTCCAGGGTTATCCCCTAGTGCAAAATAATGACCTGTACATTCCGTGAATGTAGAAAAGGTCAATTCTTCAAGGAATCTCACAATTCCATATCCCATTTTTAAAAAATAATAATTGCATCTATCCACTAGCCAAACCCATCCCCATCCCAAGTCCGCAACCGTGAAACTCCCATAATCCTCCTCAAAAAACCTCCGTGGCCCTGATTCCTGTCCCAGTAATTAACATACACTCCATTTGTCGATCCCTCAGGCTGCCCGTCGATCCGCATCTTACGTAGGGCGCCGAGCCCAGGAACACTATGTCAGACCAGGGCAAGGGCCAAAGCAGAGTGGGGAGCCGAAGCCGAACGCATCAACCCACGAAACACGACCCGATAGATCCAAACACCACACCCACGCCGATGCATCCGTGGGGACCTCGATATTTTCTCCGGAGAAGGGCAGGTTAGATGATACGCGTAATCGCCATCTACGGAGAAGACAAGTGAGACGCGAGGACTGTCGCGTCGTGGATAGTTTGGGAGGAGGGAATACATGGACACGGGGAGGAGATCCGTGGATGCAGGATAGATAGATGCAATAGATGGATAGAGGTGTAGCATTTCGTGATACTTTGACGAGGTGCGACGCGACACGACAGATCAGATAGGCTTCGGATGCATTACGCTCGAAGTGAGGATGAAGAGGAAGAGCAAGGCACCCGCAGCGACGAAGATGGACGACGCTTGACTCGCACTCACACCGTAGTCGCGTTTCCAAACAAATCAATAGTCTCCGGGTCGCATCATCGACAAAAGGATCAACAGCAAGCCCCAGTCGGAAATACTACTGCTTTGCGCTGCTTCGGGGAGATTCAGGAGTAGGTATCTATGGAATTGCTGTCCAGGTACCTAGGTTGCTTGTATGGGTTCTACATGTCAGGATCGGGGAGACAAGCCAAGGCATGTTTTTCCCTGGTTCTATACCCCATAGGCAGAGGGGTACCGTCGGCGGGTGAGATGGAACAGCACAGCACAGCACAGCATAGTACCGTACCGTACCGCAGTGTACCGATACTAGATAGATACTATAGGAGCGTGCGACCAGCGTGCGAGCCATGGCGGGGCATCCGCTGGACATTGGGCATGGACCATGTCATGTATGGACCCTGGCCTTGGAACATATCCGTAGATTCGGGAAAGTCTTGGATAGAGGGGAAATAGTGTTTCGGCAAAGGCTATTTTGGACTCTCTGATCGGTGGTACGACTCGATAGTGACTTGAGTTGGATGCATAGTGAGAAGGTAGTGGTTACAGTGCGTGGGCGTGAGGCGCAGATGGTGGCATCTGCACGCAGGTTTGGATACGGAGCTATGTTTTCCAGGGCTGCGTGAAGAGCTGCGTAAGTGAGGCACGATAGGTATATAAACATGGCCCGCATCGTGATAGAAGAAGGTATCCAAACCACTACAATCAGTCACCGTTCCATACAACCACTCAAACCAAACATTACTATTACTACTACCACTACCACCACCACCAAAACCAACTCAACCTTCAAAATGTCCACTACCAACGTTTCCACTCCGCTCCCCGCTGGCCTCAGCTCCGACCTCGTCATTGCCGCCCTCCACAACCACGAACTCATGATCAAAACCCTGTGCCCAGCCCTCGTAAGCTACAAATTCGAATCCGGCGACATCAACTCCCAAGCCACGTATTGCGTCACGGACAAGAAACCCATTGGCCAAGTACATAAACCCTCTTCCCTATCCCCACCTTCAACCCAACTAACCCTCCCTCTAGACAACCTACAAACTCACCCTAACCAACACCCCCAACGGTGTCGACTCGCTGGTAAACGCCAAACCTCCGGTCGGAGTCCTGACAATCGCAGGCAAATGGCGTGTCCAAGACGGCAAACTCGTCGAGGACGTTGAGATCGACGGGAACTTCATGATGAAGAAGATGGCCAAGGGGAACGTCGAGAAGACGCATCCGCAGCAGCATACGCTTCTGCTAGAGCAGGCAGTTAAGGCGTAGAAAAATAGACTGAATGGTATTGCAAAAGGTAGGAGATTTAATGAAGAAGAGACTAGAGAGAAGAAGAGAAGACGCATTTCCATGCATTGTTTGGGAGTAACAATTTTCGGGAAGTCCGGTTCAGGCAATGAACAGACACGGGGATCTAATGGCGAAAGTGAAAGCATTTACGGAACGGTCGCTCTTTGCTTGTACGTCTATCTTTATGGAGTTTTTCGTCGTAGCAGGTTAGCATCCAAATTATCTAATCGAGTTTGAGCTTTTACAAACAGTATTCGAGGTGAAATGTGACGATAGGGAGAGTCGCTGCTCTGATAGGCATTTGCAGCAATCGACAAATGATACCAAGGCAGTAGAAACGTGGTGATCGAAATCAGGACTCAGCCGCCTAGGTCATACGGCAGCTAGATGGAACGCCTTTGCGGCTTGTGCCGAGGAGCTGCGATGGAAGCCTTTCGCGACCCAAACCTGTCTTCTCTCTCCCTCTTCTGCCATTTCGATTTCTTCCAAAGCATCCACATTGTGTGGGTTTCAATATTGTCTATTGTTTTGTCTTGGGTGTATTCTTAGAACAACCTTCAGCCCAGTAAGGCGTGTGTTCGGACCCCGTTCGGGCCCGGCCAAGGAGACAAGCGAGGACACCGAACGATACGCATCAACGTCATCGCCACGCACGGATATTCGGCGCCAGGCGAGAGGCAAGACGTCTTAGCAAGCAATAGTCAGGCCCCAAGAGCTCAACGCAAGCAGTCGGAACACACTCCGAAGCGTTCAGTCGGAAGTGGCGGCCATGGCAGATGGATATGATGACCTCTTTGTAAGACACTGGCCGAGCGGTTCCGTACAAAGTAGCCTTAAGGGACAGGCAGTCTAACTGGGTGTCTGCATATCTTAGGAACTTGGTTTCGAAGGCCTCGATAAGTTTACGAATAAATATCACGATCAAGTCTTCAATCTCGCGGGTAGACGGCACAGTTCAACGGAAACGAAAAAAGGGTCGAAACACAGATCCGCACCTACTGGACGTAGAGATTCGGCGCAGGAGCAACAAAGAGATATCGGACGAGCGCAACGTAGGGCGAGTTCTCCAACACCTACTACCATGTATACCCAAGATCGACGAAGAGAGGGCGAGAGAGACGTATACTCGAGCGTGCGCGAAGATGATACGCGATACTATGCAGCACCAGCTGGCAGTGTAGTTTCAACGAGGGGCCGGGATCCGTATGAATATCCTGGAGGATACCAATTAGCAGTAAGCAGATTGACGCCCCCCAGCATTGATCATTGGCACGAATTGCTGACAAGGCAGCCTCGAATGCCCACTCCACCAGAAGCCGAGTACGAATCGCGACGCTACGATGCAGTTTATGAAGAGAGACGGGATTTGGATCGCAGACGTCCTCTACCCCCTCACAGACGTGGATCGTCTTATTCTCCTCCCAGGCGTCATGAGCATGAGCATGATCGTGACCGTGACCGTGGCCATGACCACTCTCCAACCCGGCGACAGCGTTCTAAGTCGCCAAATCACCACCGCGTAGCTGCGACAGTTGTGGGAGCTATTGCTGGCGGGCTCATCAGCAACCGCGTCAGCAAAGGCAGCACAATAACGACGGTGGCAGGTGCAGTTGTGGGAGGGCTTGGAGGTCGACAAGCAGAGAAGATGTACGACCACCACAAGCATCGCGAGTTCGAAGAGGAAGAACGGTGGGAGCGACGGCAGCGGGAGCGGGACCAGCGAGGCCACTATAACTAATCAACGGAGAGTGAAGCTAGCGGCGGGCCGGTGGATACATTTCGTATTTGCAGCGGTATATCAGCAAAAATGCCAGCGAATCGACCCATTGGTGCAGGACAAGGAGTCAAGGACGCAGCAGGCAGTCTTGGTTAGCCAATTGTACCATTTTACATAGTCTCAAGCGAAGCGAGGCGACAAAAGCTAGAGAAGTTTGAGAAGCGAGAATGGAAGCTGGAGAAAGCCCGAGGAAAGATTGTTACATTTGGCTGCAGGGGAAGGAAGGGTGATGAGAGTGATGCGAGGTTCGAGAGAGTGGCAGAGGGGGATGTGCGACGGGATGATGACGTGCCAAACATGTGGTGTCAGTGGTGTGAGTGTGAGTGGAAGTGTGAGCGAAGGTGAGAGTGGCTGCGACGTCGGACATTTGATGACACTGGCGGAGGAGCGAATCTGAGGGAGAGGGAGAGGGAAAGGGAGGGGGGAGGGGGAAGTGGCTTGTCAGGGGTTTGCTAGAGGCAGTCCTGGAACAAAAGGGACCCTGTCCTGGCTTCACCTGGCCGGGGGGAGAGAGCGAGCGAACAGCAGTGCCAGCAACGAAGAGGACTAGGAAGCGAGGTCCGTTTTCTGTTCGAAATCATTATAATAATTAGCCGGTACATCGTTGGTCCGGGGACGCGATGGAGGTTGTATTGGTACTGATACCTTTTTGATGTCATGAAGAGTGCTGTATGTCTCTCTCTCTTTCAGCTCTAACCATTATGTGTGTGTGCGTGTGTGAGTGTGTGTGTGTGAGCACTGAGTGTACAGTGGCAGCGCGTGTGGCCACCCGGGCGATCACCTGGCTTACTGGCACTGGCCTGGCCTGGCGTCGCTGCCACTCCCGTACTGCACTGTTGCTGTTAGCCTTTAGGGGCACTTGAAGGGCCAAGAAACCCTAAATCAGAAGCCCGCGCCCCCCTCGCCGTTAGGGGCCTGTGCCCATGCGTTTCATTTCCTTCCAGAAGCTTTCTGCCCCGCTGGGGGGTTGGTGGGAGGAGGAAAGGTGGGCAGATTGGCACGGGGGACTGTAGTGAATGATGAAGAATGATGAAATGGGATGGGGTGAAGAGAGTTGAAGAGAGTTGGTGGATCGTACCGTGTGCGTGTATGCAGCAGTAGGAACAAGAAATATGTGGTAATAGAGCAAACCATTCAACCCATAGAGAGAGAGAGAGAGAGAGAAGGAGGGAGGGAGAGAGAGAGCGCGAGAGGGACTGTGATTACACAATCCACCATCCATCGTACCTTCCACCTTTCCACCTCTGCACCTTCCCCGGGCTGTCCAGTGTCAGATCGTTCTTTCCTTCGCTCGCTCACAGTGAGTGGACACTGACATTGACTGACACACACGAGACGCTACTTTTCTTACTACGCTTCCTCCACCCTACACCCTACACTCTACACTCTACACTCTACACCGCATACTCTCCTCTTTCTTCCCTTCCTCTCTTCATACGATCATCTTCTTCTCCATATTGCGTACGCTCACGAAAATCAAGACGCTTACCACCTGAGCCGCATTCTGCCACAATCCTTCCCACGGGCATCGCCGCTGCAGCCCGTGGACCAACCCGCAACGCGCAGCAGCAGCAGCAGCAGTAGCAGCAATAACAGTAACAGCAGCACCGCACCGCACCGCACCATTACCCACCTCTAGCCTCTACCCACCCGCCTATTTTGTACCCTTCTACCACCACCACCACCACCACCACCACCACACCACACCACATCATCGCTCGCGCCGCCCAATGAATGCTGCTGACGCCCGCTAACAACCAACACCGCACACCTCACCTCCGACTACTACCACGACCACTACCGCAACCTCCTCTACTTTTACACCTCCCCCCATAGACAAGAGACGTAGACTGCATACAGCGCCATGCGGGACAACTGACGCCAGCCGAATTGCACTCCTTCCCCGACCGCCCCCCTCTGATCGCTGCGCTGTGTGTGTGTGTCCCGCATCGTCATTGTCTCTCCACGCTCAGGTCTCCGCGCCCTCACCGCGCACAACACACGACCCGCTCCGCTCTCCTCTCCTCTCCCCTCTGCTTATATCACAAGATGCGCAGATACAGGGCCGGCAGTCCCACCGCTCATGCGAGGGCAAACGGCGGTGCCATACCAGACCCCTTCGCCATCTTGCGAACCTACGATGCCGACACCAATCCCACCAAGCCAATGCGGCCCTCGCCCTTGACCGCCTCCACCATACAGGGCCTCCCCCTCGACCTGCTCGACCGCCTGCGCTCCTTCCCACTCTTCATGACCGCCCCCGAGGCCTTCCTCGCTGCCATCGGCACCTACCTCAGACCCCAGCTCTACATGCCCCACGACTACATTCTCACCGAGGGCGACCATGCAAAGGCCATGTACTGGCTGGTCCGCGGTTCCGTGCGCGTCACCTCGCGGGACGGTGAGAGCACCTACGCCGAGCTCAAGCCTGGAGCTTTCTTCGGCGAGATTGGCATTCTCATGGATATCCCTCGTACCGCTACCATTGTCGCCAGCATGAAGTCGTTGGTCGTGCGTCTGAACAAGGAGGACCTCAAGAAGGAGCTCCCCAATTACCCCGACGTGGAGCGCGCAATCATGGACGAGGCCAAGGAGCGTTTGTCCATCTTGGAACGCAAGAAGAAGGAAATTGGTGCCTCCTCTACGAAGCAGCCTGTGATGTCGCTGGTGTCACGGAACGGCAAACGCACGCGTGACCGAGTCGACGGAGACGTGGAGATGGCTGATTCGGGCGTCTTGCGAGACGGGGAGGTCATCAGTGCGTACAAGAAGAGGAAATCTCCTAGTCCAGGCCTGGCCGAAGCTGCCGCTCTGAGCGCTTTCGGCAGTGGCGGGGTGAATGTGAGACTCTTGCTCAAAGAGCTTCCGCTGTTTGCGAGCCTGCCCCCGGACATCCTTCACTTTATAGGCTTGAACGCCCAGCCCTGCTCTTTCCCTCCCTTCACCGACATTATTAAGCAGGGGACACAGGGACGTGACGTCTACTTCATTGTGAGGGGAGAGGTGGAGGTGGTCAATATAAACCAGTCCGAGGAGAATGGCCACACAATTCTGAATCTGGGTCGTAGGAAGTCGATTGCTGCTGGAGAGAACTATTTCCCCCAGGAAGTCAAGGCCCGTCTAAAGGCAGGACAGTACTTTGGCGAGGTTGTGAGCTTGTCATTGGCACCACGTCGGACCGCCACTGTCCGTTCCATCTCTTCGGTCGAGTGTTTGATGATATCCGGCGACACTCTCAACGAGCTCTGGCAGCGATGCTCTCCAGATCTCCGCCGCCAGGTAGAGCAGGTCGCCAAGGAGCGACTTCAAGCAGCGAAGAAGGAACAAGACACTCCCATGAAAGATGTCATACACGAAACCCCCAAGATTGACGAGCTCGCAATTGCGGACATAATCGTGCCCCGCACCCCTCGCAAGAAGAGCGTACCCACCGTCACATTCAATGATACCCCCAGCACAATAGATGGCCCCTTGACTCCAAGAAGAGATGAAAAGATGATGGAACCATATGATCCTGACCCTTTCCTCAATGTTGACTTGGACAATGTACGGTCGCGGTCGCGGCGCGGCTCCCTCGCCCCTCCAGTTCCCGAATCTCCAACGAGCCCCTCGAGTCTCGACACTTCTTACTATCCAAAGTCGCCGTCGCCGAGTGGAACCCCACATTCTCCTTCGCCCCTGTCAAAACATTCATCCACCCCTCCCGAACCCGCAGTCGCGCCAAAGAAACCTCGCATAGTACGCCGCCCTAGCAGGTTCGGGAAGGGTATCTTTCCAGAAACAGTCCTTGTGAAGATATTCCAGAATTTCGATATGTTGGAGTTGATGCGGATGCGCCAGATATCGATGCATTGGTTGAGGATAATAACGACATCGCCAGACATCCTCCATGATCTCGACCTTAGCAAACACAATCGGAGGGTGACCGATCGCAATCTGGTCGATATAATCTGTCCCTTTGTGGGCACGCGACCTCGCGTTGTCGACCTTAGTAACTGCTTTCACGTAACCGACGAAGGGTTTGCAGCATTGGCAACTACGTGCGGCCCGGGTGTCAAGATATGGCGCATGAAGAGTGTCTGGGACATCACCGGACCTGCTGTGCTCGAGATGGTACAAAAAGCAAAGGGACTCGAGGAGGTCGACCTCAGCAATTGTAGGAAAGTGGGTGACAATCTGCTAGCCCGCGTCATTGGATGGGTTGTTCCCGAGCTCCCCCCTGCCATGGCTGCAGCGCAACAAGCACAAATGAATGGCCGACGTTCCTTTGGGCAGAAGGGAGCCCAGGGCCAGCCAGTACCTCAGCCGCTCCCTCCAGGAACTGTTGTAGGCTGTCCCAAGTTGAGACGTCTAACGCTGAGTTATTGCAAGCACATTACGGATCGTTCCATGGCGCATATCGCAGTGCATGCGGCCTCTCGTATCGAGCAGATGGATCTCACCCGTTGTACGACCATCACAGATACGGGCTTCCAGCATTGGAGCGTATACGCTTTTCCTCGACTTACTAAGCTTTGCCTCGCTGATTGCACATACCTCACCGACAACGCCATCGTGTACTTGTCAAATGCAGCGAAGGGACTGAGGGAGTTGGATTTGGTAAGCATACTCTTTTGTTTGTGATCGATTCATCGGCTCATCTATATTTAGTCCTTCTGCTGCGCCCTCTCCGACACCGCAACTGAAGTTCTCGCCCTTGGTCTCCCCGCATTGACTCATTTGAATCTTGCCTTCTGCGGTTCCGCTGTCTCGGACACTTCGCTTCGGGGTATCTCGCTGCATTTACTTGAGCTGAAGCAACTTTCAGTCCGTGGTTGTGTACGTGTTACCGGCACCGGGGTTGAAGCGGTAGTGGAAGGATGTAGAGATCTAGAGCTTTTCGACGTTTCTCAATGTAAGAATCTGGGACGCTGGTTGGGAGCAGGTGGTGTAGAAGCTGTTCGATCAAGAGGTCGCCGAGTTAAGTTTGAGACGGTGGCAGATGGAAGGTGGAGAGTAGCCAAGAGGTGATATCCACAGGACTAGAGTGGGGCTATCTTGCATAGACCTGGTGCTCGTGTAACATGTCGATACGACGACTAAGGATGGCGATCTACGAGCAATAATCTCGGAATCACAAGAGGCTATAAGAGAGGATACCTGTTCAGGAGATTTTCGATTGGACCTCAAAAACCACTACACCTCCTACCACACGTTCAGCATCTAGGAAACACCGCCTAGAGGAAGAGCAGAAGAGTAACAACTATAAAAATTTAACTTAGACAGTTACGGAAAAGCTATCAGCCGACACGCAATACCTTGCCAAAGTAAGAGAAGAAAGATTTCTCTACTTTTCGGATTAGCATCACAAGTGGAGCGGCACTTGTATATTTGTTTCCTTTTTCAATTACGTTTTAGACTTGGTTTTTTTTTGGTTTTTTTTGCGAGTTCGGGATCGGATCGGATCGGGGGGATGGGTGCATCTATGTATGTCATGTCATGTTTGATACCATTTTAGGTCTTTGTTTGTATGTGAGGGGAATAAGGATGAAAGGAAGGAGGAGGATGGGAGGGTATAGGGGACACTGGAGTGTCAACCTGTTAGTACGATATGGATGTAAATTGGTGTGGGATCGTGGGGGTTGTGAATAGAGAAATGAACTGTTGACTGTCAATCTGAATGTTCATCTGTGATGTAGTGTGACTGGGTGTTTTCGAAATGGCAGGACCTCGGGAGGATGGTTGGATGAGACTAGCCTGTTAATGGTTAAATGGTGTCAAGCTCAGGGACAGTTTCTGGGGTAGTTGATGCTTTCTTGCTTCAATTGTTGTTGCCATGAAATCGCAGTTGAACACAATGTTTTCCCTATTGTTCTCTGTACGCTCAAATCGATCCAATGGTCTTTGCACGCCCCATCGGGTTAATAATACGGAGGCGGGGCTGTGCATGACCCTCAATCAACGACCTCAGCTCTCGTTATTACTTCAACCCCAGCAGATTTGTGATACGCATTTATCGCCTTCCGAAATGGAACCCTCATCAGAGGAAGCTAGAATTGAACCGTACATATGTCGTCCATGCACCGAACTCGAGACTATGCTCTCTGCAGCCATAGAAGAACCTATCCCACCAACCGGAAAACCCGTCCTTCGCCTAGGGCCCATGCGCAAAGAACTCACTAAGAATAGTCGCACGAAGACATGCGGCTCATGCGAATTCTTTCGGCAATTAGCTCCACGATACAAGAAAAATTATAACCTTGAACTGAAACTTTTTGACAGGCTTTTAGAAGACGAATATGATTTTGGACAGGCCCTGCCAGGCCGCAATACGCCCTTTGTTGTCACTGTTCGGGAGAAAGAACGACTACCTTTCCAGGAGATTCTCGGCCGGGGAATCTTGACATATTATCCTTCTTCACGTCCGTCTTCATTTGAAGGACTACCTCAGGTCTGCCCAGTGAATAGAAATACGATTGACTACCACGAGGTGCAACGTTGGCTACAGGACTGTGCCCTTGAACATTCCTGTGGCTTTCTCTTCGCCGATCAAAACGCTCTGCCCTACATCTATCTGATTGATTGCACCACTGGCAGAATCATCAAAAGTTATCTCTCTAAGAAATACGTTGCCTTGAGCTACGTATGGGGCAAAGGCACCTCTCTAGCACCATTTCATTGCGATTTCAATGCAGAACCACCGCAGGGAATTCTAGATCTCGAAAATGCTCCTTTGACAGTGAGGGATGCGGCTCAAGCAGCTCGCAGCCTCGGTATAAACCATCTATGGATAGACAAATACTGCATCGGTAAGAAACCTCCTCGCACAATTCAAATTGATCTAATGCTCTTGTGGTGTATAGACCAGAACAACCAAACAGAAACCCGTAACATGATTCAGAACATGGATAAGATTTACGCTCAGGCGTGGGTAACGCTGGTGGCAATGTTCGGAGAGAATAGCGACGCTGGGTTGCCCGGCGTCTCAACTGTAAATCGCCTATCCCAACCGCGATTTCAAACACCTCGTGGAGTTTGGATATCTTCGCTACCTACAATCTCTACAGTATCTCAAGCCTCGAAGTGGGCGACTAGAGGTTGGACCTATCAGGAAGCGCGGCTCTCTCGAAGGTGTCTGATCTTCACCGAATATCAGCTGTACTTTGTTTGTGAGAGATGGACCTTGAGTGAATCGACTCCCTACGGAGTTAATACTGGAGGATTTGCTCGGATTCTAAACTCTTCATGCCTGAACTCCAGCCTATTCGGGCGAGAAGAAAGTGCTGTAAAGGGCTACGCGGAAGATAGACTTCATTATTCGCGACGGGACCTTACGAACGAGTCTGACATGTTGCATGCTTTCCGCGGGATTCTCAGTCGAACGACGTTTCGGACGTTTTGGGGGGTTTCCATCACAGCAATGTTCGCGAAAATGGATGCAGATACAGGATTTGCATTGGGACTTATGTGGGTTCGACGGTCATGGCAAAGTGCGCTCAGCACTGTTGGGCCACGGGCTGTGCGGCGAGCTGGCTTTCCAACATGGAGCTGGACAAGTGTCACCGGCGGTATTGCCCACGATGCCGGGACTCAATTCTACACACCTTATCTGAAAGAAATTCGGTCTGCCTCTTTACACAACTATGCGCATATCAAGTTCTGGCTATATTTACATAGTCAACCCATCCCCCTTGGCGAAGCAGTGTCGCGTTATAATACTATGATACCAGAAGAAAGTCATCATCTACTCGTCGAGGGAGATATCATAACTCTCAGTCCGGATTGGTTCGGAAGACATTCCTCCAGTCGAATCTGGTACAGCTGGTATTCGTCAGAGAAAGAAAATAATAAATGTTCGTTCCCTGTAAGCCTCGATTTGGATGCAGACATCGATAGCGTAAAGCATTCCATCTCGAGCGACGAAAGCGTCCCTACTCAAGACGCTTTACTGATCATGGAAGCCAAACCACCAGGTATACAGGAAGGCATGAGAGTCATGGTATTGATTCTGCTGAAATGGACAGCTGAAGGCTGTGCACAAAGGATAGGCCTTGTTGGTGGATTCGCGATCGATGATAGGATCAGCGACGATAAAGTCAAGGCGCTTCCGAGGAAACGGATGAAGTTTACTCTTTGTTGAATAGGAAGGGTAAGCTCGACGGACTCGCACAATATTGTTACTGCGCTAATCACTGGATGTCAGCGTGGTGTTTCGCATGCAAGCTCAAGTGGAGAAAAGCTGTCCTCTTCGGAAGCTGTTTGCAGATATTTCGATACAAGCAGCAACGATGCAAGGGTAGCGGTACCAACTCTTTTGAATTATTTCTTCAACTACTCGTATAGACGAACAAGAGGAGAGAGAAGCCAGGTAATCTATTTACGGGACTGTAGTGTACGCTGACTGCCTACTAAGATAATATTGCCTCGAACAAGTTGAACAGATCACAAAATGGAAGAGCTATATACTGTGGATCGACAACACTATTTCAGACATACCTGGCCAGAATTCACAAACCTATATAGCGGGAGTGGGGAAAATCACATCTCCACTAAGGAATTGTCAAAAGAAAGGTATATCCAATTTTCCATTGTGGAACAATTAGATCTATAAGTAAGATTCTCCTACAGCAGATTGATAAAATCCCGAAAGCAAGTTCCGACGCTACAGGGATTGCCGAACTGTCTTCCGGGACCCATGTGTCCCACCCCCACAGTTTTATCCAGATAGAACTCATCAATATCAGATCTCGCTAAGGATGATACCCATGTTAGATCGTTGGACCTAGTCGTCATACGCCGACTTCAGTCTTTAACATCATCAATAATATTTCGCTGGACACATCATGATAGGACTATAAATAGGCAATCGCAACTTCTACTCTTTCTCTCTCAAGGCCTGAGTCTTGAACACAGGATTCGTTACACATCACAGTCCACCTTCAAAATGACTACATACGTCCTCCTCCTCAGCGCCATCCTTCAGGCCGCACACGGCATTGCTATGCCCCAAACTTTTAAGCCAGCACCAGGAAACTTCCCCGCCAAAGGCGATGGCGACTTCGCCGGCGGCATCTTCAGCATTCCCCTCAGCGAACTAGGCAAATATATCGGCGGAGGCGGCGCAACTCCAGAAGCTCCTCGCGGACCCGGATCCAAAACCTCAGGCTCAGGTCCATACCCAGCATACATGACAACCGACCCTACCCTTCCCGGCCACACCATCTTCGCTCCCAAGACTCCTCCCGCAAATAACCTGAGCCTCCCCTTCATTGCCTGGGGTAACGGAGCCTGCACCCTCAATGCCGCGCAATACGAAAACTTCCTCGTAGAAATCGCCTCCTACGGCTACGTGATCGCCGCCGACGGCACGCCGACGGGCTCGACAGGCACGCAACAACAATCCAAAGTGCAAGACATGCGCGACAGCCTGAACTGGGCGTTTGGAGGCAAGGCCGCGAAGTACGGGAATGTGGATGTTACAAGGACGACGACGGCGGGACATTCGTGCGGGGGGTTGGAGGCGATGAGTACGGCGTATAAAGACGAGAGGGTGAAGCGGATTATGATGTTTAATATTGCGATTTTTCAAGATGATAGGAGGTATCTCTTGAGTGAGATCAAGGTGCCAGTTGCGTATTTCATTGGGGGAAAGTCGGATATGGGATATCCTACCGTAAGTTCTTCATCTCCCCCATCTCCACTCTACTCCCTCCAAGCCCGTGATTTTTGGTATCTACACACTAACTCTCCCTTTCTAGTCCGCAAAAGACTACGCGCTCCTGAATGTGGGACTGCCGAAACTTCGTGTTAATCTCGAAGCGGGACACGGCGGGACGTATCAGGCTACGAATGGAGGCAAGTTTGGGAAAGCGGCGGTGGCATATCTCGAGTGGCAGTGGAGAGAAAATGCGACGGCTAAGGCGGTGATCTTGGAGCCGCAGAGTGCGAAGAGTCTGGTTAAGGATAACTGGGTCGTTGAGAGTGCGAATTGGAGTTAGGGGGGAAATTTGAAGGAGAGGGGTTGTAGGAAGGGAGAGTGGGGAGAAGAGAGGGGTGTAGATAGATTCTTGAGGTGAGGGCTGTATATATTTTGTCGGTGTTGGGAGATTGGAAAATGAATAGTTGCTGCTCTGCTCTTAATTGGTCATCATTGTAAATGTGAGTATCTACTTGACCATAAGCAAAAAATCACACCTCATCATAGACAGTACTTTTCCCCAGCAACACCTAATACCCATCATTCTCAGCCTTCTAGAAATCTAACATCTAAACCATCTAAAATCAAACCCAAAAGAACACAAGACATCACACGCATATTACAGCTTGGGCTGTGCAACCGAGACAGTAGTCAGCCAATCATATGCAGAGCTGAGCCTTTGCTCTACAGCCGCACCGTGCTGTCTATCTTTAAAAGCTGAACCCAGTTCCTGTTGTATTCTTCCACGTTCGTATTAGACGACCCATCACTACAACAAATGCTTAGCCACTCGCTTAACTTTCTTTACCAACGAGCTTTTATCTGAAACAGAATATCTCGATATCAGGGCTGGAGTCAAGTACGAGACCACGTGACCAAACCTTGCACTGCCTACCTGCGGACCCAGTATCCATCGCCAAAACACAGTAGAAAAGCTCCGAGCTTACTTTCAAGCGAAAGGGCGACATGACCTTGCATAAAGATGAAACATAACCATGTCGTCCGTGCATGTCCAGATCTGTGTAGCTAGTGTGTTGTGGGGAAACACTGGAAGCAGGTTTAGTCGACATCAAGCACTGCCTCCACTTCTTTTGACATTTCGTTCGAAACCACACACCACCTTACGAATGAAAATCGGTGGTTCATCTTAACTAGCTTTATGAGAGTCCATTGCAGCCGAATATCAACTCCTTAGATGAACCGCCACGATAGTCGTGGCGGTGAAAGAGCCGAGCAGGCTTCTGCCTGGGATAGCTGGTGCGTAATGGCTTCTAGGGGCTTCGGAAGATGCCGAAATCGAACGTCGTGTCTAGAGGCAGCAAAGAGCAAGACAGTCATGAGTTGGATATACGAACGCGCACTGCCTGGGGAAGACTAGTACTATTTTCGGTGCTCAGTGCCTGGGGTGAGAATGTTGAACAAATGAAAGGGCTTGACTTTTCAATACGATTTAGGGACGGAAATTCTCTCCAATGAGTAGAGAGAATGTGTGTTTATGGCTTCGTGTTCGTGGTAGGTGGATGGGCACTGCCTGAGACTATTTTCGGATGTACGAGTTTGACGTGGAGTGAAGGGACTTGTATTATTCTGGGGAAGAGTTAGAGCCTCATTGATACAGGACGCTATAAAGCAGCACCCACCTTTCAGACGGAAGTAATCCTCACCAGATAACTCACGACCGCAAATTCCCCCAGTGAAGCCCTTCACCTCGTTTTGAAGACTTCCACCATTCTCTTTCCAATTTCCTCATAGCCTCCTCCCGTCCCCATCATCACCACCACTCATCATGCCCCCCGCCTACCTTCCTTCCTCCTAGCCCTCCCAACCATCTTTCTAACCTTCACCTCCGCCCAAACCCCACCCCCTCTCCTCCCACCCTCCCTAAACCTCACAACCGTTACTCTCCCCTTAACCCCCAACCCCATCCTCCTCAACACCACCGAACCGGGGACCGCAACCCCACGAACAATAACCTACTTCACCCTCAACAACGCCCTCATAACCGACGGCGACGTCATCCTCGGCCCCTCCTCCCTCCTCCCCTCCCAGAACAAGCGCGCATATTCCATCTTCCCCTACAGCACCGCGCGAAAATGGCCTTTTGGCGTGATACCCTACCAGTACGCCGACGCAGCCACGGAAGCCGGTCGCGGTCCCAAGTTCACAGCCGCGATTACGCGTTGGACTGACAAGTTGCCATTTCTTACTTTCACGAAGCTGCCCCATGCGAATGGGGGTCCGAATGTGCCGGGTGTCTTGATGGTGAGAGCGATTGAGGATGTGCTGAGTTATAGCTATATCGGATTTGTCCCTGTGCCGGAGATATGGCTGGGGAGACCGGATCTGGACAGTACGGATCGGTGGTATACGCATGCTATTGGACATAGTGAGTTCCCATCCAATTTCAATTTCCCCTCCAAACATCCGAAGGAGATATTCTGACGAAACCTGTACCTCTCTAGCTCTAGGTCTAATGCACGAACACCAACGACCCGACCGACCCCAACAACTAACCCTCGACTGCTCCAAGGTCGCCACAACCATCAACTCTCCTCCCCCCGTCTGCACGAACCCTTGCCAGGGAACCGGCTGCTGGTTCAGCACCTACTCCTGGCTCGCGGATCCGAACTGGAACGGGGGAACCTACGACATCAAATCCATCATGCACTTCAACCCATCCGACTTCGCAAAGAACCCCTCGGACCCACCGCTCAAACCCATCGCCCCCCAAACCTTCGACTCCAACCGCCTACACCCCACCATCACCGACGCAACCCGCGTCTGTGAAATCTACTCCCCAACCTGCCGCGGCGTCTGCGGCGACGGCATCCTCACCCTCGCCAACGGCGAACAATGCGACGACGGCAACAACACTCCCAACGACGGCTGCTCTTCGACCTGCAAAGTCTCCGGCCCGATTCCGCACTGCGGCAACGGCATCCTCGAAACGTCAAAGGGCGAACAATGCGAACCCCCCAACACCGCGACCTGCAACGCAAACTGCCAGCTCGTGACCCAGCCCCCGACCTGTGGGAACGGCATCCTGGAACCGAATCTAGGCGAGCAGTGCGAACCCCCCGGGACCCAGACCTGCGATGACCAGTGTAAGTGGAAAGTCGTCCCCGCGACCTGTCCCGCGCATTGCAACCCCAATGTGCCCAGCAACAAATGCCATCCGAGCACGTCTTGTATTCCGCTTTTTGGTGCCAAGGGGGATCCAGGGTTGCCCTTTGGTATGAGTTATATGTGTGCTTGTGCCGCTGGCTTCAGGGCCGATGGTGTGAATCCGGCGGATGCGGGGAAGCAGATTCGAGTGTCGGCGACGGCGTATACGAGTTATGTTTTCGTAGAGCCGGGCCTACCATGTACGACTGTGTGCTCGCCGGATACGAATCCGTTTCCGTGCTCAGAGGTGCCCAGGAAGGATGAGTGTTGGTAGATGGTGGGAGGGGGATTGATGGGTGGAGGGAGTTCTTTGAGTGAGTGATATGGTGGGCAAGTGGTGCTGTTCATTCCTTCTTGTCCTTTGTTGCATCCTTGTCTCCTAGGTTCTTCGATGTATGCGTTGATGTTGTCACTCCTTTTATATTGGTCTGTATCTCCATGGGGCTTGCGGTGTGGATTGGATGGGACCAGTCCTGGGGTTTATGTTAGAACATCGATCTTAATTACATGAAAAATTCCTCTTACATTTCTCCCAACCAACTGAGCAACCCAATACCTCATCACCCTAATTTCTTCGAGAACCCCCCAATGCCAATGCTCAAACTCAGACTAAGCTTCATGCCCTTCGCCTTCGTTTTAAACTCATTGTTTCTCTCGGTCCACTCCCTCCGGAACGTAGCTTGTTCTCTGAGCCCACCGCTTGGTCTTTCCCTGAAACTTGGCCGACTCTGTAGCTTTCGTTGTCGGGCTCTAACATCGTCTTCTCTTGCATCTCTTATGAGTGGTGCTCGCATCCCATCCAGTGCAACTATACTCCAGTCGGGAAGATTCTCCCACATCAGGTTGGCGCTGCTGTTTTGTGCAATGAAACCTTGGTACCGATACGCATGTAAGACTACCTGCCTGATCTCCTCTAGTCCCCTCTCCTGCGTACGTGAAAACTCGAGCATTTGGGTCAAGGTTCGATAGTGTGATAAGTCCCAGACAGCTTTAGAATTGTGAGTGATGAGGATAAAGTTCTGATCGGCTCCTAGTGCAACGAGACGCGGTCTGTCGGTCCACTGCCCATCTCGAATCCGGGACTGGAGGGCAGTGAGGAGTCGTGGAGGAAGGTTCAGCCATAGATACGCCGATCCATCCCCGACGAAGAATGAATCATTGTTTGGGCCGAGAGTCAGACGAATTTTCGGGATTACCCGGATCGGTACATCTTGAGAGTTGGTAGCGTAGAGGAAAGATGTGAGTTCATCGGGCAAGCCATGGGATTCTGTAAAACTCTTTAATCTCCAGCACGTCCTTTATAGGCAGAGATTTCATACCCATGTTGTCCCTTCCATCCCGATCTTGGTACGTTATCAAAAAGCTATCCTCGAAGCCCAAAGTCACGTGGTACACCCGATATATATGATTCGTTGTAAGAAGCTGCTGTAACTTGAATGGAAGTCGAGTGCTGAGGCAAAATCAGTATATCAAATCTCAATGTTTCATGCAAGTGGCGGGCGTCTTACTAGTCGCGACGAGAGGGGCACTGGAAGTAGTGGCTGCCACGCTGCCCGAGGGTGAACGTGGCGTCGCCCATCGTTATGCGGGATCCAGCTGGCGGGAAAGAGAGAAATGGGCGATGACAGTGAGGCGTACACTTGTATATGATCGATCGGGCACTCTCCTGACTCCTGTTATAAGTAGACGAGAGTGGTATGTTTGAAACAAATGTTTTGTCCAGTTCTCGTTGTCAGTTGTCAACTTCGCCAAGCTTGATCGCTTCAGGGGTCTGACCAAGGAACTCTGGCAACCTTCACCATAACTCGACTCTTCCCTGCCTGTAAACAACTCATGTGTCGTGTGCATTATGCTTCTCAGGCCACTTCATATATCTCTACGTGGCCTCCCTTCCAGCGCGTGGTCGTGTTCAGCATTTTGATACCCGCTTCCAAAACATATTAACATATTGTATGACGTCATCTCCTCCTTTATCCAATCGCAACGCGCTATGAACAACCTAGTGAGCAACGTCTCGTTCTTCTCCTTTGGGCCTCACGACAGCTATATTTCGAAATCGCACGAAGGGTTAAGATAGTGAGAACAAAATCTCCAGATCGTGAATCGACAAAGGGCTAACCTGGCATAGTCGCGACCTACCACCAACGCTGCAACAGCTGGTCCTCTCTGGAAGCGTGAGGGACGTACACTGGGCCGCACTTGGACCCGTGGAAGAGTCATGGGTGCTGAGTTTCAAGGACAGAGAGGGAAAAGATAATCTTGGTACTGACATATCCATACTCTGTTGGTTGTCAATCTAATAGATTTAGGCTGGGGAGCTAGTACACCACCGACCTTACAAGAGATCCTTAAGGGGCTAACACCGACTTCACATTTGCGAGTTTTTTTCGGTCCAGATTCATCTTTTATCGCATGGAGTCCGGGATTCATTCGATGGTCGGGACTTCCGTTGGGTTTAGAGGCGTGTCTGCAGAGTTGGCTCACGCCATCGGGTTGGAAGTCTGGACCACCCCGACTCGCAACCTGGGGCCGCAAAGATGCCTTTTTTGCTCTCAGCGAGTACGGAGATGCTAAATTCAGTGTCGGAGTAGGTGATAAATGGCCGCTCTATGCTGAAACACTTGACGAATGGGGTGCGGAAAGCGGGTTTGAATGGGCATCTTTAGCGGTACGAAGTAGAACAGTGACACATCTTGAGACGCGGGAGACACTGATCGCGAACAGTACATCAGCCTGGACCCGGTAATCAAGGATCAGTTCTTTGCGATCCGACAAGATCGAACATGGGCAGGGTCAATAGATGACGAATGCGAGGAAGCACTTGAGTCGTTCGCTTCGAATTTCTTCCACCGTTCTAAATCCAAGAAATCGAAACCCAAGGCGAGCGCCAACGAAGGGTCCCGTGTCAACAATGGCTCTGAGGCAAGAGACATGGTTCCAGATGCTGCTACGCAAGCTACATACGAGAAGTGGGCGACAGAGGTAGCGACCTCATTTGCCATGGCACTGGCGGCAAATGGAGGAGCAAAAGCTAAACCTCCCAAGAAGTTACAAGTTCGTAGTCAAACGCCGAAACCAACGATACCCAGCGCTATTGCTGGAAGTCCAAAAGGAAAACTATTAACGCAGTTCCCATATCTGCCAGCAACGATCACAATGTGCAGACTTGCATCCTGTACACCAGCCAAAGCCGATCCAGATGGGTTGCGCGCCTGCAAGCATGACGTGGAGAGATTATACCGCGCTTCGGGACTATATAGTTTCGAATGGCTAAGACAAGAGCGTATACGATGGCATCCAGATCGATTCGGGAGGTTGTGCGAGGAGAATTGGAGGGATAAAGGTCGAAAACTGGCCGAGGAGATGTTTAAAATGATAGATAGCTTGATATCGGACCTGGACAGACAGCGAGTTAATGGCGGGACATGACAATGATTATAGACGAGTATCCGTCTATTGGTGTTGACGTTTGCTCCGCTCATTGAATGTGATGCGATGATCAACTGCAGGAGGCCGAGGGAGAAGCAAATCCTTGGTGTGCAATGCATATGCACTCTGATATGCGCCGGATGAGATTTCTACCTTATGCGTGATCCCATGCGTAATACTGTTGTATTAATTCGTAACCCTCTTCACATTGGCGATTTCTCCCTCCAATATTCAAGTTTTCTTCTCCCTCTCGACGGTTGTAATTTTTGGCAGCGCCTTGCGCAATTCTTCCTTGTCTTTTTCCGTAGCAACAAGGCCTAGCCTCTCCTCTGCGACGTCAGTAAGGTACATGGCGACGCCTGCATAAGCCATCACACCAAAGCCGATCAGAATGCGCGTGTTAGGAGTGATGCCCTTGTACCACCTGCTACCGCGTTAACAAATTCTCATGGTGCTCAATTGAAGGCATACTCACTGCCAGATGGCCATGGCGACGGCTCGAATAGAGAGTAGAAGGGCTGGGTGATTGATGAGTTTGGAGGAGCCGAGAGGAGTGGGGTGTTAGTAGTTACAAGGTTGAAGCGGAGCGGAAGTGCTGGAGGAAGCTCCGTCCAACAATTTTGGAGGTCACAGTCAGGCACGGCCGCAACTGCCAAGCACGACATGGTCAACTTAGACCATCTCCACCAACCTTCCTTGGACCAGACCAGCAGAGGTTACTTCTACAACATCCTCGCCTCTCACCCCTTCGTCGCTCCGATTTTCTTGTTTACAGAGAATCTGCGACCTCGCCTCCCTGAGCAGCGCACCTCTTTAGACGTGCGACGCTCCACAATGAACCGCTAGCAACAACCACTTCGGTGACAGCATCCGCCCCCTCCCCACCCTCCTTCAGAGCTCTCAACAGCCTCAGGATTATCATAAGCACGTCGCTTGCATTGATGCCCCTGATTGGTCCTACTTCTACAGACTGCCACCGGCCGACCCAATCCATCATTTACATTACAACTTTGCCGTAGCCTCATCTGTCACCATGACCGGCTTTCGTCGATGGGGCAAGTCCAAGTTCCAGAAGAACCCGCAATCGTCCTTCAAGCTTCTCGCAGCCGTTCTTGTGATTACCCTCTACTTGGTTATCAAAGAATTCTCCGATCCAACCGTGCGACCCCGCCTCATACCTCGCTCGTTTGGAGCCCGGATACAGCACAACGACTGGCGGAATGGCACGGGGAAGGCGGATACTGAAAAGGCTGCCAAGGTCCGTGATGCCATGAAGTATACTTTCTGGAAATACAGGCAAAATGCATGGGGGTTCGATGACATCAAACCCGTAAGCGGCGGCAACGAGTCGTCGCGGAATGGTTGGGGTGCATTCATTGTGGATTCATCCACGACATTGGCTGTGATGGGATTGTGGGAAGAGTTGGCGCTTTCGGTGCAGCATATCGTCTCCATTGACTTTACCAAATCCGAGGATCTCGTAGATCCATTTGAGACTACCATTCGATATCTGGGTGGGCTGGTATCTCTGGTCGAGCTGTCCGAAGCTGGACTTATTCCTGACAATATTGTCACGCCAGAGACGCGCGAGAAGATCCTGCAGCAGGCCGTAATTCTTGCAAATACTCTTGGCCCAGCTTATCACTCCCCTACAGGCATGCCTTGGCCACGCCTGAACCTCAGTATACCAGAGGGCGTTCAAGAGCAGCCAACAACTCCTCTTAAGAAAAAAGACGAACCGCGGCTACGACGCCCTGAAACTGGTCCTGCACGCGCTGGAAGTTCGATACTTGAAAACCGTGTCCTTACGCATCTAACGGGTGACCAAATATACACACAAAATGCCACCGTCGCCTGGTCGCCGTTCGTGTGGAGCAAGTGGGTATCTCCATGGCCAGGGATGGTAGACGGACCTATGGACATTTTCACTGGCAAGCCTACTGGACGTCAACGACACTGGGATGCTGGCCATGACTCGTACTACGAATATCTACTAAAGATAACCATACTAGCGCCCCAATCAGATCCCTATCTTGACGTCTACAAGAAGCGCTTCCTGGACGCAGCTTACTCACTCCGGAAGTATCTTGCCACCCGCTCTTCCCCTGCCCCAAACCACCCCATGCAGCATTTGTTTATCGGCACACAAAATGCGCACTGGTATAGGAATAGGCAGTCCCATCTTGCGTGTTTTGCTCCTGGAACCATTCTCTTAGGCTCCAAGTATTATGACCAGAAAGACCTGAGAACATTTGCATTGGCGCTTCTGGAAGGGTGCCGTCACGTTTATGATTCTACACCATCAAAAATTGGCCCCGAGGCATGGTCTTGGACACCAAAATTTGGCCACGATGATCCCGTATATTTTCCCCAGGGAGATCGACAGCATAACGAGTGGAGGGAGATGGGCTTCTGGTCCACTGAAGCCAGTTATCGGGGGCGACCGGAATACGTCGAGTCCTTATTCTATGCATGGCGTATCACTGGAGAGGCTCGATTCCGGCTTTGGGCATGGGAAGCTTTCAGTGCATTTGAGAAGCACAGTAAGGCACCTTTCGGTTATGCCCAGATAACCGACGTGTTTCGAGTGCAGCCGCTAGAGTGGAATGGTAGCGGCGAAGAAAGATGGATTGATGTCCAGGAAAGTTTTTGGGCAGCCGAGACACTCAAATATCTCTACTTGACATTCACGGATGCCGATGTGGCGAGTTTGGATCGATGGGTATTCAGCACTGAAGGCCACATGTTCAGGATGATTAGGAGTCAATGAGGTGATGATCAGGAGGTTTGTATTAACGATGGATTGCATTATTCAAGCGTACAGTACGTGTTGTTGATGAATTGTGGAGTTGGAGAAGAGGAGGATGTATAAACCCAACGGTGTTGAGGCGTATGATACCCTGTTATTACTAGCTCCTAAGCCTCGATATTGATACCGTTATCAATACCAAGCAATGAATCGTTTATCCACGTCTGTTGTTGCAATATTTCTGGTAACAATGTGGCCACTTGTTTAACAGTGATCCTTTGATGCCTTTTCTCTACACCGGAAAATGTTTGTGATGGCCCATTCCGTCTTTAAAAGGGATCTTCTTAGGTACTATGATCCGCCCTAACCAAAAGACCTCGACAATGATTGGAATGAATGTACTACGTATTTCAGATTCAAAGGTTTCTTCAATCTATTTCGGTAATTAAAGACATTGGATAAAACACTGGTTGGACACCTATCCACTCACGCCGCATCCAAACATCACAGCACCACCCCTGCCGGACAATCCTGGAATCCGCATAACCATCCATATCTGACTGTTGCACAACACAAATATCGACGCACATGTATCACATAACATTCCCTCTCAAAACGTAGCAAACATTCATTTCAATTCGACAAAGCCTAACCGTCTGGCTACAGCACTTCACATATGAATAACGACATGACTTCTCCTTCGGGCATCTTCTCGCCTCCTCCCTTCATTATCCCCCACCATCTCCGCCGCCGCCGCCTCCCGAATCTCCTCCATGGTGCCCGCCACTGTGCCCGCCTCCATCTCCACCATGATGATGTCCGCCATGATGCCCGCCATGATGCCCGCCACCATGCCCGCCTCCATCTCCACTATGGTGATGGCCATACCCGCCCTCGGGGATATACCCGCTCTGGGCGTACCCGTTGTTGGCGCCGTGGTCCTTTCGAGAGGGTTTGCTTTCGAAACAACCCATTTCAAAAACACAGAGGGCGATATAGAAATGTATCAATGCTGAAGCGTCTTTGTTATGTGGAAGTTGTAATGGAGTGAACTGCTAGGGTATAGATGGATAGACCTGCTATTCCCGTATTAGCGCCGCATCCCAGGAGCTATGCGCAGCAGCCACCTACGTGTTTGCTGCACGCTGCACGCACTTCCAATGTAGTACGTTGGTTGGTTGGACACGAAATTCACACACCTCAATGCCGCCTCGAAAATCCTCAAATTTTAAAAAGTGTTTATTCTCCGGATCGTTTTTGGATTCTGGTGATTACTGAGAAAAGGGATGGTAATAAGTCAAGCCTTCTCCGCGACCCAAAGCTTATAGCTTGTCGGAGTCCGACGGCGAAGCTGTAGGCGTCTTGTGTCCTGGGGGCAAGGGGGCTGTGCGGCGTTCCCCATGCCATCTGAATCGACTAGGCTACTGCCCCGGACGCCTTGATTGCTCGTGTGATTTATTCCTTGGATGGAGGTGGATGTTTAGGTGGACAACACGTGAACAGGTGTAAGACAGAACCAGGGCTGTGGGATGTGATTGCGTATCGCAAGGAGGCTGAGGAGGTATGAGGGATGTAGTTTGGGATGGAAGATTCAAGATATTGAATTTGCGCAGCAGCGAGGTGTGCGCTTTCTTGAAATAATGCTATGAAGAAAACTATGGACATATGAAATCTTGGCCTACGGAATAAATTCGATGCGTGAGAGGTATCTTGATGCAAGCAATGCGACGGAGAAAAGCAGACGCTGAAATGCTGATCGAACGGGGTGTTGTAATGCACATGACAAATGGAATGCAAAACTGTGTGCTGCGCTGTGGACTGAGAGGTGTTTCTTTGTATACCTTGCCTAGAGCTAGGCGCATGTAAGACAGCCGGGCGTGTAGGCGTGAAGGACGATAAATAAAGTCCATACTGGAAGTCGTTATGAATATTGAGGTTAATCTTTAGAATATTAGCGCAAAAGCCAAGTAAATAGTAAAGAAGGATAGATACCTTCTAAAACCCCAAATGTAGTGTGGATTATGCCACACGGCGCTTAGTACCTCAACTGTAACATAGAGTTCTATCCATGCAGGCTATGTATCCAAATCCCTTCATTTGTTGAGAAATTAGGATTGCGTCTCAATCTTGAACGAGACATAGCAGTAAGAGACCGAAGAGAGGGCCCCGAAGTTCACCAGGGTATTACAAGGTGCCCATGAGAAATTTCCAGGGAAACTCGGCACTGTTCATGTCAAACTTAGGGCTGACTTTCCAGGGAGCAGGGAGCGGATCGATATTGTTGGTTGCTCCATTGGAGTTTAGTGGTGGTAACTCCTGAAGAATCGAGACAGGCTGTCGTGAACTCGACGTAATCTCGAATGATGATGTGTTTGGGCTCCCGCGATTATGGCCGTTCTTGATTGCCCCTTTCATAATGGCCGTGATGCGGCGAAAACGTTCGAAAGTATCATCCTCCTGGTCATTAGAGTCGTATCGGTGTGGCATTTTTGCGCACAGCTGTTCCCTGACGTTATCGAACATTCGAAACAATTGTAGTTCAGATGTATCCCAGCCAGGCATTAGAGGTACGTGAAGGGCAAGCTTTCCTAGGACACCGAGGGATGATATCAAACTAAGCCAATCAACCACCGAGAGATATTCGTATTCAGTAGCCTTCAGTTGCGTGCTGTTATCGAGAAACTGTTCAACAGACCGAAGACATGACAGACGGAGCTTCAGCTGAAATCCAGGCGCTGATGGAATGGTTTCTCGATCAGAGATATCCAGAGGGATCGTCAAATTGTAAAGATGCACCTTGGCGGCTAATTGCGCCCAGTACAATGTTTCTAATTCTGTCAGTAGATGAAGCTAGTGGCGATGTAGGAAACATACTATAATCATTATTGAATTGATGGGACGGCGTTCTCATGTTGTCCCATCTATCACTAAGACGCTTTACCTGGGATTTCACGACCAGCACTTGCTCAGACTGATTACGAAAGGTCTCTTCTACATCCTCCACGTAGCGACAAGTATCGACGAGCGAGGAAAGTACGGTGTCAGACTTGTGTTCCCATCCCGAAGCTAAATCTGCTGCATATGCCCTTAGGGTATTCGAATAAGGTAATATGCGGGTCCTGCCCACTTCAAGCATCCCTAAACCAGACGATAAATAATAGCACCCAAGGTAGGCCCTCTTTCCTTCTCTTTCTCGTGCGCTCTCCGGGGCATATGGGCTACTTGAAACGTTGTCCAACCCAATATCGATTGCAACACCAATGCAAAGCTGAAGAAGCGTGCGAATCGTTATGGCTTGGGCATCCATGAAATGATGATGCCATGCAACAAATACTAATAAGGCTTGTACTAAATCTAGGCTTTTTTCACCTCTCATAGTCCTTACAAGAACGATGTTCCGGAATTCCCGGCTCAGCGTACTCCGCAGAGACGCCGAATCATAGGACGCAACCGTAAAGATGGCAAACATAAGGACTGGGCGCTGTAGGAGCAAGTCTTGAAAGAAGGCTCCGTGGGGAACAGGAATAAAAGGGAAGAAATCGACCATGGCTCGATAAGTGTCGAGTAGAGACCTCATATGGGGAATGTTGATATTTCGAGTCGCAGAGCTCAAGGGCCCTAGTCCAGCCAGGGAATCGTTCATGAATTCCCAATAAGACGATGCAGACTCGGGCGTAGAAATGGGATTCGGCAGAATTGGTGTTTTTATTGCAGGGACAATTGGAAGTGCAGGCGCAAGCGCAATTGGGGCGGGCGTGGACAACCGTCTCACAACCTCTGATATCTGGGATGGGATGATAGAACCAGGCGGCAAAGTCGGGTGGATGATGGAGCCTGGATTGGGACCAGACGTGGCAATGCTGGCAGATATGGTTTCCAGGTTCTTTTCCATTTCAGCAATGCGACTTGGAGACTGCTGTAACCCACCCTTGGGCTTTGCTGGCCGCCTTCGCGCAACATGTTCGATGCATTCAACTCTGGCCTTCTGGCACCTGCGGCACGTGTTATGCGGATGCCGATTGAGGAAATAAAGTCGACGATACGTACCTCTGGCAAAGGGATGGGAATTCAGAGGGCACACAACGAACCTTGTGCTTGCGACATCTTTCACAGGCAAAGGCATTCCCTATCCTGCCCTCTTTGACCTCCATGGCGACAATGGACTGAGGAGAGCGCGTGGAGGGAGGATGCGTTGCCGCGGGTTGGTGGGGAAGTCCGATCCTGCCAAGTTCCGAGGCAGAGACTCGTGAATATACAAGGCACAACGGGCGCAAGACACCGGGGAACAGCACAACAAACGAGCTCTGGCGAATAACAGACGGATCGTTTGCCCGATCGCAGTCAGATTGGAGCGCAACAGGTGCAGAAAGCGGAGACCTGCGTGCAAGTTGGGGATAGATGATGGCTCGGTTGAATTATGCTCCGGAAAGCGGTGGATGGCTTTCATCCTTTCGGAAACAAGCTTCCGTTCGGTGTCTTTCTGAAAGGTCCGACTGCCCCGAGATGTGGTTGTCGTTTGTCATTCCTGTCGGCCATAATATCATGGCAGTGGCTGGCCCTGTTTTGTTTTGCCGCAGGTGAGGTTCCTACACTCTTGGTGTTTGAGAAGACCGTCCCATTATGATCCAGTTCCAGTGCGATCCAGTAGGTATCTGGCTTCCAAGAAACATTTGATTCTGGAGATCCCAGCTGCCGGCGCAATGCCCCATAACAGACCAGTACGAAAGTAGCAAGAAAATCGACCGACTCTTAGACGCCCGATTCGAAAGGCTTTCCACAGTCTTTCCACATTCTACCATCGACTCTTGATTTTCCCTTCTCCGCAGGACTTTCTTTGCACCATGGCACCACCCTCCGATCACGCGGCAGCGGCGTCGGCGCACGAGAGCTATGTAAAGTCCGGCTTTTCTAACAAGATAGGCTGGGGTAGCAAACCTGCGCTATTACTCGTCGATGTCTGTAACGCTTACTGGACGAAAGGCTCTCCTCTGGATACGTCTTCGAACCCTGCATCGGCCGCAGCACCTGCTTCCATCGGACGTCTTGTTGCTGCGGCGCGAGAGGGGCAGGTACCGTTGATCTGGACAAGAGTCGAGTATACGGAGCCGGACATGTCCGATGCAGGTGTTTTCTTCTGCAAGGCGCCGGTCTTGACGGTGTTCCAAAAGGGGAGAGAAACCGGCTTAGAGGCCTGGCTGCCGGGCCTGGAGCCGCAGCATGGCGAGATGGTGATCCCGAAACGGTACCCGAGTGCGTTCTTCGCGACAGACCTCAACACCAGGCTGCAATTGAAAGGCGTAGACACGTTGGTGGTGTGTGGAGTGAGTACTAGCGGCTGTGTTCGAGCCAGCACCCTCGATGCCATGTGTTGGGGATTTAAGCCAATGGTGAGTCTTGGCATCGGGGACCTCCAATGTTTGAATCTCTGCCGCCCGAATGGATGGTCTTCTCCATGCAACATCGCTGCCTCAGCATTGATGAGACTGATAGTTCCATGTAGGTTGTGAGTGAGGCTTGCGGCGATCGGTCTCCCCAAATTCACGATGCCAACATGTTCGACATGAATGCAAAGATGGCTGATGTGGTACCAGAGAGCGAGGCGATTGAGAGATTGAGGAGGGGGTGGCCATGAGCAGCTTCGCATATCTAAGCAGTAGGTACCTAATTTCAGAAAAATCTAGAAGACATGGTCTCCACAATTGTTAATGACGATCGTTCCTCCGATCCAACCAAGACGTGTCCAGTAAAAGTTCTGGAGATATTTCACAATGACCGCCACATCGACCACAATCCACACCGACGTACAGCTTTGCAGCTCTCGCCGTTGAATTTTTGGGACCATTCTTATTTCCAATTATTTCAATACTAGATTTACAGATTATTTCACGTTCTAGACCCTATACATTGCCACATTTGTGTTAATGTCAACCTGCTTCCTCAACAAGTCAACAATACCACATCTGTTACATCTACAACGTCAAATTTATCAACTGGGACGCGATTGAGTATCGACAATATTCCATTTTCTGCGCGCTCAATTCAGTATTCGACACGATCCGAAGGCCTATGAAAACACTTCCGATTGTGAACAAGATCGAATTGTGCATAGATTGATTCAACCGTTGCATGCGTTGCACCATAAGCTTCATTTTGGATGGACATCCACCGAGAAATCCTAAATTCAAAATGGTCTCAAAACTGACTTCTACCCTTTCAGAATAGTCTACTCTCAGCGTAAACCACCGGCACCGATGTCCGAATTTCCGCGAACCGAGCTTGGCCCAGTACTATTAACTGCGTATGTCGGAACGATTGGAAATTCGGCACCACCAATATATCAAGATATGGCTAATAAAAAACAGTTATAGCATCCCACACCGGAGGCATAGAGGACTCTCGGTTGGCGTTGTATCAAAACCAGATATCGGAGTACCCGGGATGTGATTCCTCTTGCGTTCACATGCTACCTTCCGTCGGTTCTTCTTCGGAGACATTTCCGTATAACCCCATTGGGATTATTTGTCACTCGCAATGTCGGCATCTATTTGTAGTGCCATCCCTTCTGTGGCGGTCATGACCAAATTTCCGAGCGGGTGGATACAACCGTAAGGCTCCAGCACCAACAATATTCTACCTCGGCATCAAGATGGAACTGAACCAGTTCCGTTGTATACGAAGTCAACCTCTGGCCAAGCCTTTTTGACACTTACCGACCCGCTTAAAACGCCCTCCTCTCCAGTTGTGCCAACAAAGGTCAAGAAATCACCTACAAATTTCCTTACAATCTCCACCAACCGGGTTGCACGAATCGCGTCCTCGCCACCTGCTATGCCAGCGCCCTGCTTCAATACAACCAAGTCTGAAAAATCGGTGTGATTTACGTTCCCAAGAATCCTGACTTCTTTATGCCAGGCTGATTGTTGCTTCAAGAAATCTGGGAATGTGGGATCCGACTCGTGATTATGTCCACTAGCTGCTACCAGAAGACTTGGAATCTTGAGATCGGCAGAAGTGTCATTTGTACCAGCAGGCCCAACGACCGAACCATCGATGTTAATCGCGCCGAGAATTGTTGTTGTCGAATTTCGCTTGCGTTCAACAAGGATTTGTCCAAGGGCTACCGGCCCGCCGAGTGAATGGCCAAAAAGTGCAACATGGGAGACGTTCAGCGGGATCGCTAGGTTTTGAGACAAAGTAGGGAGGGCGTCTAGGACAGCGCTGGTATCTGAGAGACGATACTCGATCAAATTGTTAAGATATTCCAGACCATCTCCTGGAGGGTTGAAATCCATAGCGAGTCCTGGAATACCCGTTCCATCTGGGAACTCAAGAAATGGCTGCTCATACGGGTGGTCGATGGTCACAACATTATACCCATAGGAAACAAGATCTGAGAACAAAGAGTAAAATAGCTGTGAGGGGGGCCCGGCAAATGGCGGCCCAAAAACAAGAGTTGGCAATCTGAGCTTCGCATGCTCTCTAGCGTGGAGAGCCTTCGCATCGTACGATACCAACGCCGTCGCATTCCTAAAAGAGCCATACGGAATCTTATAATACTTTTCGTAAATAGAGGCAAGACCCTTCCAGATATATTCTGCCCGGACAGGCTGCGAGTGCGTGGGATAATAGAAGTTCAGCAAAATCGTAGTTCCGGTTCTGTTAGGCGCCACAGGATCAGGAGATGTAATCTTTGGTAATAGGTAAGCTTTCGATCCCACGTTAAATGGACCGTTCGGTAGCGGAAGAGACAGGGCATCAGTGATTTTGGCCAATGAGGCACAAGCGACAACAGCGATTGAGAAGACTGCACTGTGCATCTTCGTTGGTAACGCCTAGAGGAGCTGAGCTATGAGACTGTCTTCCTGGACAAATTCGAAGCTTGTATATTCGCTCATGCGGGGAGAGTGCGCGGCTTTCCTGAGCTTTAAAGCAGTAAGCCTTCTAGAATGGCTTGAATCCTTTCAAGTCGACCTTCCTTTTCGGGAATGAATGAAGCCAACTTACGAGCAATATTAGATTGCAGACTGTTGCACAAGAATGACGCCGGTCTTCCGTAGATTTTCTGACTTGCTTCTGTTCATTCTGTGATTTTTACTGCATATTAATATTGACCTTTTTCATTTCTTTCTGGATCGAAGGAAGCCGTATTTGCTTCATGCATGCGGCTCACAGCTGAATAGCAATATTCGTGACGGCTTGGAGCCCCGAAAATCATAAACATAGCATTCCAAAACTATAGAGGCCTACACATCGCAGCATGCGCCCAAATAAATCAAGCAAAAGCCAGTGATAGCACGTGTAATCGATTCTGGTCATGGCGACATCTGATCTCTGTAGCCTTCAGCATCTTACGCACTCTCGCTGCCACAGGCTACCATTTTAGGGCGACATTTCCGTCAATATCCGGCATCCGTTCTAGGCTTACCGTCACACAGCTTCATGAATGATTTCCAATCACAAAGTCACATACACTCGCACACGAAGTACAAGCCACCAAGCCCCGTAACTCTATCCTCATTCGGGTCACCGACTGACCATAAACATGAAGCGAAATAGGCACAGCCACGATTCATTCAGCCTCGGGCAAGCAATGATGAGAGATACTAAGGCAGCAGAAAGAGATATATTCTGCAAAGCATATTCTCAGCTCCGGCTCTGAGCCTTCTTCGTCCATCAACTCTCTATCGCATTCTACCAACCATCACGCTAGTGCGTGTGCATTGCAGCCTCGCCATGGGCTCATGCACATCCAAACCCATCTTCAGAAAGAAAAATCCCAAACACCAAACCGTGCAAACTACTTCATCGAAAGAAAAACGAATTTATCCTCATTCAACATCATCGTCTCCACCCAAACACGAGAGGAAGTTTTCTATCCATGATGATGGATTCCAGTCTACAGCCCTCTCATGTAGCATTCCTGCTCAGGTGCCCACGTACGCAGACGATGAGACAAGGAAGTCACCGGTCTGCAGTCCGGGTGCAAGAAAGAATGATGTTTCTGGCGTTGGTGTAGGTGTTGGGGGAGATGATGGTGTTGTTTGGGAAGGCCAGGGGTTCGGGGCACCTGTTGCAGTGGATGGAGGTCTTGGGGGAGATGGTGGAGGGCATGGAGGTGATGGGAGTGGAGGCGGGTACGGAGGTGGAGATGGAGGAGGAGGAGGAGAAGGAGGAGGTGGCGGAGGAGGTGGTGGTGGTGGTGAAGGGGGAGGAGGCGGCGGAGAGGGTGGCGGTGGAGGGTGAATAAGAAGCAATGTACAAGTCGAAAACGACAGCGGTCAAAATGTGTTGACTCTCCTTGTTCAAGGGAAATACCAAGATAACAGCATGTATGTACTTTATGATTTCCAATTCTTGATTTCTTATATCGATTATTAAACATTATTTCAAAGCCCTATAACCCATACCTGTAACATTCAATCATGTCTTAATTTAATCATCCACTCGCCTCCGACCCCCTAAACAGTTTCGACCGGAGCCGTAGCCGTTTTCCTCCATCCACTCTTCCTCGCCCTGTGCCACGCAATAGCCGCAAACACTATCATCACAATTGACAAAACACAAAGTGCCGATTGCATAGCTGTTTCACCCCACAGCAAGCTGTACCACATGTCGCTATCTTTCCAATAGATCTCTCCACTCGCCGCCCCGAGCGCATTTATCATCGCAGCTGCAAACCAAATCGCAAAGCCGGCAACGCCGGTGAAGGTCGCAAGAATGGGGTTGTATCGGTTGGTGTGGACACAATAGTGTTGCACAACAGTAAGGATGAACTCGATGATGATTGCAGCTCCGCCGCGGGCCCAGAATCCGTTTCTATGGAGAGTTAGTGTATGAGAATGTTTGTGAGGGTAAGCTGGTCTTACAGTTCCCATGAGTTGTTCGCGGAACCAAAACCTCCACTTCTGTGCACCGATTTGTTGTAGAAACCAAGTTCGTACATTTGGAGAATGAATGTTGCGATGAAGAGGACATTTTTTAGAGGAAGGAGGCGAAGCGCGTAGACTTGGACGCCTTGCCAGCGAATGTCACCCGGAGTGAAGTATGCGCTGAAGTAAAGGACCATGTTGGGCGTAGTAGAACAATGAATGGAAATGTGATGCTTTGCTCAAACAAGTGAGTTGATTCGGGCGTGAATGTCTTTAGTGTGGAGAGTCAAAGGCGTTCGAGTGATTAACTTAGTGACAGTCCTGTGTGGCTTGGTTGCACACGCTGTTATTGGTGGTGCGAGACAGTGAACAAGTACTGTGACGGGGTTGTCGCAGACTATTAAATCGGATTTTAATAAGAACACAGGTCGGGAATGGCTACATGTTATATGGGTATCGTCAATTTATTCAGCGCTGATCCTATGTTCGCGATGTGAAACTCTCATAGCCATCTTTTCCATCCTTAGTAGTCCTAATACGGCTCGGTTAGAAGTATGCTTTTGCACAAAGGAATGACACTCGAAGGCCGTAGTTTCACAGATGATATGATCCCTAAGAAGTTCGGTTTGCAGCCTCGTGGATTCGCAAGCCAAGCGAGGCGAAGCGGAGGATTTAATGGTCGAAGGAGTGGCCAAGAGAGGCTTTGGCAAACCTTCGGTACTCTTATTGGTGCTGTCCGCCACTTAGATTTCTCCAAACAGAAATCCGCCTCGCACAGCCACTACAAAAACCTTGACAGTTCTCCTCGAACTCCCCTGGTCAATCCAGATCTTTCCCATTGTTCGTATTCGTAGCTATTCTGTGTCATGCGTGACTATTTACGATTATGCATTTAGGTCGCGAGGGGTCATTATGCTTAGTTTTCACACGCCATGCCTTTGATCGTATATTGCGAGTGCAGAAATTACTAGTCCAGATTGCAGGAAGTTCCAAGTGCGTTCGGACAACCGCCCATGAGAAAGTCTGCCCAACAAAAATAGAAGTGCAAATCGACCTGAAGTAGGGAGTAAGATCTCTTGATCCAATCGGTCGTTTGGTTTGCTCCGAAGCAAGCCCTGCGGCTCAAATTTGGGATGTCGATAAAAGAGCAGCTGTAGACGACTCCAGACTCCACAGCGCGAATAGAGAAACCAGGAGAAAGAACTGAAACCCGCCGTGTGGACCGTAGATAAGGCCAAAGCGGGATAGATAAGAGACTCCAGAAAGATCTAACACGGAGCTGACGGAGCGGACGGGGTGGACGGGGTATGTACCGCGGGGTTCTTCTTGAACATGGAGTAGGTGCAAAAGAAATTCCATCCTGATGAGGCGCGCGCGACTTCACCATGTAGCACAAACTAAAACGTTCCCGCAGTTATGCCTAGGGGAGCGGACGCGACACACCCCTATTGAGCCTCCCCGAGTGTTTCATTGACTCCAAAACAAACAAGCATCATCCCGATCTCGTAACAGCGCCTGCTACGTCACATTCGCCAGCTGCCGACCTGTGGTCACTCATCTGCAACGCTTTGTAGATTGATCTACATACCCGGCTTCGCCCCAAGTCGCTTGGCAATCTTGGTTGCGCATCAAAAGCTGCTCTGGGACATCATGCGCACATGTGTTTAGAAACGCGGTCGAAACGGAATGCGGTGCTGCCGTTCTTGGAAGTGGATGCTGGAGACGGTCTTGAAGGGCTTAAGTGGAGATAATGGTGTCGGCCAAGGGCATCATTGTTCAAGCAAATGGACTTCGAGGATGGGATGGAGTGTTGAGTGAGTGACAGCTGTCTTGGGGGGTGGAGAATGGTAGTTTGAAGACCATGGAGAATTGACAACAGGTGACAGGAGCGCACACATAAAATGCGAGTGCCTTGCTGTCCTCAGAGCATCTCCATCATATCCTAAGCATCAAATTCAAGCATTGAACCTAAGGCATCAAACTCAAGGCATCAAATATCGTTGCCAAACCATCAATTATTTCTCATTATCAAAATGTTGTTCTCCACCACCACACTCACCATCATCTTCTCAGTGCTTTTTGCGCAGCACGCCCACTCTGCAGTTGTGGATCTCGGTAATATCAACATATTCCCACGCCAAGTGGAATGTTCCGCCTATGGAGAGTTTGAACCCTTCACAGGTCCCTGTGAGAAAACAAGTAGGTAGAGCTTCACGACTTCTGTCAGCCCAGTACTAACAAATATGCAACAGATTGTGGTGCAAAAGGACGAAACTGCATAGCTGAAGGCTTCGATGGCTGTGTGGGATTCCCGAGTATGTTCTCCGAATGCTCGATCAGTAATAAATCTAACCAAGCATACAGACCTTAAATGCCCGCTGAAGGGGTGTTCGTGCACCAACTTCTAGTGGTTGGGCATATTGACGTAGTACTGCGGGACTTTACAATTGCATTCGGAATATTTGAGGCGTTAAATAGCGAAAATTGGCGTAAGGGACAAGAAATGCAGCTAGATTAGCCACTTTATAGAGCCGGACCTGACCTTGGCAAGAGCGATATAAAAGTCGATCTTGTTTTCTGGTAGAATAAAATCTTCCTCCTTAACTTTGAGTCTCATTGCAAGAATATTTTATCTCATCAAAATGCGGTTCATCTCTTCACTCTTCATGGGCCTCGCCCTTGTGGCTATGAACACAGTCAATGCAGCAACGGTCGATGTTTTGGAACGTCAGATCCCGGCAGATGAATGCGAAGAAAGATACGGAACATATCCAGAGTATACTGGACCTTGCTCGGCAACAAGTGATAAATACACCATTTGATGTTTTTACGGATCGAGGCTAATCGTGTATGTAGATTGTGGCGCACGAGGCCAAAACTGCAGGAAGACTGGATGGAGTGGATGTGTTTTGTTCCCAGGTAATGATACAACCACTCATGTTGGTAGAGTTGGTACTAAACAACGAATTAGCTTTTGGTTGCCCAGCTAAGGGGTGCGCTTGTACAAACTACTAGACTCGGCAGGCAGCGTAATACTTCATAGTATCGAAGACAAAGCCTAATATTTGAACAACGAATGTCCCAGATTTCGACCATGAAACTTGAGTCCGAGTGATCGACGGCTTGACTGTATTAATCAGCTCTTTTCGTTGGCGTCCGTCTTTCGTGAATAAGCCTTCCATTTCGCTGCACTATATGCAAATCGGCATCGGAATCGGAGAGGATCCGTTTCTTTTTCTCTTCTTCTATCGAAATTCGGAACGATAGATCTTAGATCGCAAAACCATTTCAGATTAGCGCGTATAGCCAATGCAGTGTGCTGTGTTGAGATTTCCAATAGATTTCTCCTAAGCCGCGACTAAGTTCAGAGACTTGAATGTGCCTGAGTTTGTTGATATTCATACACAGGTGTACATCAAATCCCGCTCAATCAAAGTCATCAATGGGGCGTATGTCATCCGATACTGAATATTTTCCGCGCGTACAAAGAGGGGAACTTGCATCTGCCCGTCTTGGCTGGTGAAGTGTTCGGTGCAACATGACCAGAAAAGGTACATGTCAGCAGCACTCAGTCCAGGATGACTTGTAGATAGCGATTGTACTTCTGTTCCATCTCGGATTTTGTTGGAAGTGATTGTAATAAGGATTTCGAATCATCATGGAGAGACGCAAGGCAAAAGAGGACGAGAGGCAGAGGAACCTTGGAACGCATCTGTTGAGTGGTGGAGCTGTTGTCCGATCAACGCTAACCGAAATAGGAACACACCTCGGTGTCATTCACCGCCGCCAAGCGACTTCGATGTTGTAGCTCTCACCACCTGGCCATCCCTCCACCTAGCAGCACCACTTCATGCAGAAATGTAAGCTCTGAACCTGGAATTGAAAAGACATCATGCGGTATAATCAACATGGCATCGCCGCTTGATCCATGCCTATCGGTCGTTTCTTCCCCGAACACCCATGAACCTGCGGAAAAACCCCGCAGTCACATCTACAAACATTGGGTATGATGTCGATCCCCGGACTTTACCCCAGCTTTTCCCAGGGTTGTCACCGCTTGAACTTCCTGTGTCGGCGTAGCTCTGCAACCTCATCGTCTTGTCTGCAGGTCACGGAGTCTCTAACGGCAGTGGTGGTGTATCCCCCCTTCTTGTCGACATTCAAAGCAAGCTTAAAAGACCCATTACATGCCGGCCAGCGCCACCAAACTTCAATACAGTAACGCCAGGAAATCTCCCCATCAAGATGGCAATTTTCAAACGGCAAACCCTTAAAAATACGAACAAGGAGCGAACACATGCTGCAGAACTGACTTTGCGCCAATCCATATACCCTCTTTGCCTGGTCACTATTCTGTTCTTCCTCTGGGTAGGTTTACTTTCTCACGGATACTAACTATCTCGTTGCCTCTGTTCTTCCAGTATTTTTTTACTCACTTATTTTTAGGGATTTTCGTACGGTCTCTTAGATACACTTAACAAGCATTTTCAAGTCACTCTTAACATAACTAAGTCTCGCTCTTCGGGGTTACAAGCCGCGTACTTTGGGGCATACCCTTTAGCGTCTCTCGGCCATGCCAACTGGTTGCTTCGACACTACGGATACAAGGCCGTTTTCATCTGGGGACTTTTCCTATACGGCGTAGGCTCACTGATTGCCTGGCCTTGCATTCTATACCGATCGTTTGGCGGCTTCTGTGCTGCCATTTTCATTATCGGTAATGGATTGGGTTCTCTCGAAACGGCTGCAAATCCGTACCTGACCGTATGTGGACCACCGAAGTATGCTGAGATAAGGATCAATCTCGCGCAGGCTTTCAATGGAGTCGGAACAGTGGTGGCGCCAGTTTTAGGATCCTACGTCTTCTTCAAGGTACTTGACTAAATTGTCTTCTCTGAAGATGCATAGTCGCGTGGCTGACCATTCTAACAGGACACCCTCGACAGCGTCGAATCTTTAAGGAATGTCCAATGGGTCTATTTAGCTATTGCATGCTTCGTCTTTCTCCTCGCCGTCGTATTCTATTTCTCGCCCATACCCGAAATCTCGGACGCTGACATGGCATTCCAAGCGGAAGAGACACATGCTGGGACCGACTTAAAACCATTCTGGAAGCAATACCGCCTATTCCACGCCACGTTCGCTCAATTCTGCTACACAGGCGCGCAGGTAGCAATTGCTGGAGCATTTATCAACTATGTCACAGAAACTCGCGGCAATACCGACAACGCGGCTGGGGCACGGTTTCTGGCGGGGGCACAAGGTGTATTTGCCCTTGGTAGATTCATCGGATCATTCGCGATGAAGTATATCAAGCCTCGATATGTATTCTTGGTTTTTATGACCATGTGTATCGTCTTCATCGGCCCAAGCATAACTCAGCGCGGAAACACGGGAATGGCCATGCTATACATCACGCTATTCTTTGAGTCCATCATCTTCCCCACAATCGTCGCTTTGGGAATGCGAGGTCTCGGGAAATACTCGAAGCGCGGCTCAGGTTTCATCGTTGGTGGTGTGGCTGGTGGTGCGGTCGTACCGCCCCTTCTCTTTGCTGCTTCGGATTCTCAGAACAACAAGTCAGATGCTCCTACCGCGGTCGCAATGTCGGTGCCACTGGCTTTTTTTGTGGCAGCGTGGTCTTACACCCTCTGCGTAAATTTCGTCCCAGCCTATAGAGATGTAGCTGACAAATTCACGACGGCAGAAATTGGTATGGTAGGGGCGCAGGTAGACGATGTGGAGTCACAAAGTCCTGGCAGCGGTGTTGTTGGAAAGGAAAAGCCAGCTCAGACCGAGGCCATTGACATGGAGAAGATTGCCTGATCTAATGGCGATTTTACCTGTATTGCTCTAGGAGAGGCTCAGAACGGTCAGCACGGTACCCGCGTGGCATGCTCTAGTGAGTAGCGCGGGTCTCCCCGCAAATTAGGGCGATTAAATGAACTGCCGGGTCGCTAAGCTTGATTTTGACTTCGCCCGTCGTCTTGATTTCACCACAAAGCTTCATCAAACATCTGCCTCGTATTGACTAGACTTTAATGTGTGTCCTGTTGTTCTGGACTCTCATTGCACCGTATGGAGATGTCCAGATGGATTAATAATTATTATAGCTCCATCCGAGGATACAATATTTCTCCAATCGATCTCTCCCTATTAGTACCACGTGCGCTTAGCTTATCATTGCTCCACGGAGTAGGATATGCGTTTCCGTGCCTTTTTGGGGAATCAGCAAATCTTACCAAGTCAATAAAGCCGGTAAGCTTGTCATCGGTCAAATAAGGGCATCATCTAGGATTACATATGTCCAAAGGTGAATAGACTGGCTCTTGATGAGGAGCGATGCACAAATCTAATAAGGCCACATCAGATACTCTAATGAGGCCAAGATAAACCTGCCATTACTATTCATCACAACAGCTCCCAGGCCACATTCAATCGTGGGGCAGCACGCTTACCCTAGCGCCGACTATCAAATGGCCATGCCCAAAATTTGTGGAGGCGTGCGGGGGTGGGGCAATCTCTATCGTTCCCCAAAACATGCGTGTCCAGGGCGTCCCTAGTCGTACCCTGCGTAAGAACTCAAATCGATATGGACGGAGCAATCGGGGGGCGGCAATTCATCCTTGGCTAAATGCCACCTCTTAGGCTTTAAGAACGTGCATTCTCGACGATCAGAATAAAGTCCGACCCACAGTTTGCTTTTCTTGTGTTTGGACATCTTGACAGCATTGTGAAGTTGGAATCGTTGGAAGGGTTCGTCATTATGGGTCTTGGAATTCTTGAAGACCGCCATCTGCAACATGTGCCGGGGACGGCTCTGCTTGCGGATATACTCGATAGGGAACAGAATCAGCATCAGTATCACGGTTCGTAGCCTCTTCTTAGTACTGTGCTCCTCCTTTCTGACTTGATATCAGGCCGCGACACATCTGCACTGAAGCACGGCACTGGTCGCAATGCCGACATCATTCTCGTCCCACAACCCTCCGAATCGCCACGCGATCCTCTCAACTGGCCTCAATGGAAAAAAGAGCTTCTCCTCGCCATCATCTCCATCGACACCGCTGTGGTTGGTGCCTGGGGGCCCATGATCTCGCCTGGCTACGCGGATATGGCACGCCAGTTCAACATGTCCTACAATGATCTCAATGGTGGACTTGGATGGGCCATCTTCGCCATTGGAATTTCCTGCTTCATTACGAATGGACTCTCGGTCAAGTACGGACGAAGGCCCATTATGATTCTGGGTAACTTGCTTTTGTTCATCAGCTCTGTCTGGGCGTACTTTGCCAATAGCTATGAGAGTCTGCTTGCAAGTCGAATCTTGGGCGCGATCGGTATGAGTCCGTTCGAGGTGCTTACTACAGCCGTCATTGCCGATATATACTATGTACACGAGAGAGGTGTTCGATTGGCATTCTGGGGACTATGCCTGAGTGTCGGTGTTGGCGGTGGCAGTTGTATTTCTGGATACATCATCCAAGTTTGTTTCTCCCCCTAATCGATTCATAGCCAATACTGACAAATTACCTAGGATCTTGGTTGGAACTGGACCTACGGCATCTGCGCCATCCTCTACGGCGTCTTCATCATCCTCATCTTCTTCTTCGTTCCCGAAACCGTCTACAAGCGCGACCCAGCCTACAATCTCGATCTCGGCACCACCGACCACACAGAAGAATTTCTCGACGCCGCCACCACAATACACAACTCAGAACTAAAAGACAACTCTCTCAAAACCGAGCACACAAGCAACCCCCTCCGTATTACCCCAATCTACACCGGTGCCGACGAAAAACCCTACACCTTCTGGCAAGAACTGCTTCCCGTCCGAGGCATCGAGTCTGACGAAAACCTCCTCGAGATCATCGTCCGGCCCTTCGGCATGCTTCTCTTCCCCCAAGTCCTCTACGGCTTCATAACATACGGCCTCTCCACCTCCTGGCTCGTCGTCATGATTTCCGTCCTTGCCCAGCTCTTCACCGTGCCCCCCTACAACTTCTCCGTGTCGGCCGTTGGCCTGATCAGTATCGCGCCGCTCATCGCATCGCTCCTTGGCTTCATCTCCGGTCCGATAAACGACTACACCGTGAAGCAGCTCGCGAGATGGAACGGAGGGGTCTACGAGCCGGAGTTTCGGCTCGCGCCGAATATCATTACTTTCGTGTTGGGCATTGTGGGGTTCTTTGGGTTTGGGGCGTGTTTGGAGAACAGGACGGCTTGGATTGGACCGGTAATTCTTTATGGAATTATTTATTTTGCGATGGCGTTTCTGAATATTGGGTAAGATATGTTTCCGGCTCTTCTTTCCTCAGGCCAACCGCAGGACTAATTTTTTCATCAGGATTTTCGGCTACATCACCGAATGCCATCGTTCCAAAGCACCCGAAGCGTTCGCCGCTCTTAATCTGCGCAACGTCTATTCGTTCGGCATGAACTACTTCATTAGCTCTTGGATTACGAATCAGGGGCCATTGCAGGTGTTTTCGATTATTGGCGGGATTCATATTTTTATCTTACTGCTGACGATACCGATGTGGATTTATGGGAAGAGATGTAGGAGTTTGACTGCGAGGGTGGGCATTTTCAAGAAGCTTCATGGTACATGAAAAGAGTGTAGAAATATGCACTAGGGAAGGGAGGATTTATAGGAAGGAAGAATTGATATGGACGTGTTCATAATCTTCAAATCTGATATATGCATGTATTGAATATATTGAAGGTCATTCCCGATGACGATATCCTTGCTCGAAACATTATCTCTGTATCTCGTGTCCATACTGTCACTAAGGACCTCCCAATAAGCCTTCTCTCAGAAGTCATATGGGACACCATTTCCTTGTATATTGCAACGCCTGATCCTTTCTGCACTGAGTGAAACCGTTCCAGCGTCAATCATCAATAGCACGACATATAGATGTGCTATTCCTCTCATGCATGTTAAGAAAGCGATGGCAAGGGACAGTACGTATGAATATCCAAAACCCAGCACCGCGAAAGAAGTGTATATTATTTATCTTAATCCCTCAAGCTATCAACAGCCTTTACTCACATCATAAAAACCCTCCTCCGGCCCACCATTTAATGCTAACAAGCTAAAACGCGCTCAAAGATGCATGCACGCTCAAAAACGGGCCAGATACTAAATCAATTCGTATCCACAGACGGAATACCTGACTAGCAGCTGAACCCAACATCCCCAATCGTAATAATAATACAGTCCCGAATCCTAACCATGATGCACTCAGCAGTTCATTACGCTCATATCCCAAGGATACTAAAAATACATATCGAAGCCAAAATGCAACAACCAAACGAGCCAGGCACCGGGCCAGGGAATTAGATAACACCTACGCAACAAGTGCGTGTCCGGATCCATATAGTTGCAAACGTATACCCTAAGAGCCCAAGAGGAAGAGGAAGATTAAAGAAAAACCCAGAGCGCAAGGTGATTACAATGTGTTACATGGTGTACAAAGCCATCGCTATGCGTGACAATAAAGAAGAGAAGAGAGAGAGAGAGAAAAAGAACGCGTGGGAGAACAAGGACGAGTGTGAAGAAAAGGAAGGAAAAGATGATTAGCAATGCGCAGAATATTACAACTTTTTATGCAGACCGAACGACCAAAGATGAATACCCGAGTGTATGAGGAATATGAGGGTTTTTTACACGAGAGGAACCAGAGAAGATATAGGGTCCACATATTTAAAGATGCTTGAGATAGCGTGAAAGAAGGATTTTGTGCAGAAATCAGGTGCCCAGTCATCGAAAGCACCTGAGAAGGATCGTGTGACCCAGAGAGAAGCAGGAGGTATGCAGTTTTTACGATCAACCATATACTATGCAATGTGCTTTATGTTGAATAACGTCTTCTTCAAAAGCCACGCAGATGCTTCATTCAAAGATGGTAGCTGTATGCGTTGGGGGTTCCATTCAGGTACGTGTGGTTCTTCTTCGGCGACGCATTCGGACGGACGAGGCTATTTTCAGCATGATTTGGCGGCTGAGTCGACCTGCACGGCCTCAATAGGTCCATGCTCTTCCGCATAAGATTGTGACGTTTCGGTGAGGTCCTGTGTAGGTGTTGCGTCGCCGGAAACGGTGTCTGAGGTACCGGAGGCGTTGGACGGTGCGAGGCTGAGTCTGATAGAATAAATTCGTTGACAGTCATCTTTCCATCGTCTGACGTGGAACCCATACTGTAAGCAGACGATGTAGCAGCATATTCAGTAGGAGATTCCAGAACATCGTGCATGACAACGCTGTTTCTTTGGCTTCGAGAAGGGCTTCCGCCATGGCTAATTCGAGATGGCGCAACACCTGTATGATCACTAGCTGATGGCGATGTCACTAGAGTAAACCCTGATATTGTTTCAGTTCTCGGTACATTGCCGAGAAACTGGTTGGATGAGTGGGAGTTTTGACGATGTCGTGGAGAAGATACGACCGACCCAGTTGGCTCGGTGTAGAAGGGAGAGATTGAATGTGAAAGGCCGAGCTTGAGAACTTGGAGAAGTAAATCCTCCAAGTCTTTGCTTGAGCCAAAAGAAAGGCATTCAAGTCTGCGCATTTGATTCCACGAGGCCATCGGATTCCAAAGAAGATCAACCGACTCGATTCCTAGCCCCGGAAGATGTCGGTGTATGGTGCGTTGCCATGTAGGATTGATTGACTCATGCCACAGCAGGTTTTGCATTCGGCAAGAATATGTCCACTGACCATTGGGTTTTTTCATGCACTTGGCCACATGATCGCACCAGTCTTTGAAATTGTTCTCCAGATTGCCACAACAGACGCGGCCGCAAGCATAGACTTGTTTGCCGGATACAGGTGTGCCGATAATGCGGGGAACAGGTATTTTGTGAGCCTTGGAATAATGCTTCCTGATATCTTGTTCGCATTCACAGATGCGAATACAGCCCTGCTCCTGACATTGGAACTCGAGGTTGGTTTCGTGCTTATTCTTCACATGCCGTTTCCAATCGTGCTTCGCTTTGAACGTCACCATTTCGTCTCGCTCTCGACAGTGCATACAAAACAATCCGGAGGCTCCAGTATGTCCATTCTCAGGTGGTGGTGGCGTGAAAACCGGACTGTTGATGGGGGTATGGGGTTTTGAGAGCAGGAGCGGGTCGATGTTATGGTCTAGCGTTGCTTCATGGACGTTTTCATATGTAGTCAAAAACGACGAATCATCGAACCCTTGTAAGGCAGTATCACCGCTATACGCAGATGCAGTCCGGATGGAATTCTGGCTCGATGGAGGGTTTCGAATGGGTGCGACACGAGTCGAGATGTTGTGATCTGGCAGCTCGGTCAGTCGTTGCAAGTCAATATGAGAGATAACAGCTACCATTTCCGTAAGGCCAGAAGAGAAACGTCCCCTGCGAACCAAGGCCCCGCTCCATTACGGCATTTGCGACATTTACTGATTTAGGTTTTAGCTCACATCTCGCGACTATACCCATGTTCCATGTCGACTTACGGCTATGCTCAAGCAACTGCGCATCGTTCAAGTGATGGAAGTCCATCTCGCACGTCGGACGGTACGCTTTACTTTTTGTGATTGTCTTGGGGCCCAAAATCGGCCACTGATCCGTATTGGGTGTTTTGTGTTTCCAAGTTGGCTAGCACGTCCAGCGTTGGCGTTTATGGATGTGAGTGCAGTTGCCGTTGGATTAGCGAACTGCCAGAATCAGAATAGATCCCGAGATTGATGGTGATACTGATGTTAGATTCGATGTGGGGTAGGCGAGGTGATACCAAATCGCGTCGCGAAGGTGACAGCCAGAGGTGAGAGGGATTGCAGAAAAACAAATACAGCAATAAATAATACTAGGAGGAACTGAAAGACGGGACGACACAATCAACTCCAGAGATGCATCCGTGGGGGAGTGAGCCTGCTCTTATTAGGTGTAAGCTGTGCTCAAAGCGCAGCGTAAAATTCGGGCCAGATAAAAGAATTCAGTTCAGCGTAAAGAATTGGATTCGAACGAGCTAAAGTGGGTCCTCAGGAACGATCGTTAGGAAAAAGCAAGCTTCGTTGTTATGTCATGCCTCTGGTGGCGCTCGTGGTCCGCCAAAAAAGAGCAAGACTGCACGGCACTGTTTCAGGACGTCAGCCCGGCTACCATAGTGGAGGGGAGAAAATCGCCGCCACTGGGGCTTCTAGAAGACCAAGAAATTGATCGGGGGTATGTGCGTGGATCGTCTGCATATTGGATTGAAATTATGTTCAAACAAGGGAAGCCAAGGCAAAACACTCCACAAGAGAGGAGGGAGAAGCCATCGAAGCTAATGCAGGCACATCAATGTCGTTTGCAGAAAGAGGGGAAGCAGGTACGACAATTGTCCAGCTGATCTCGTAGTAAGCTTTCGACAAATCTCCCTCACCCAGGCTTAGGGCGCGACACTCACCGGTATAGATAGAGAAAAATAGGATATGACGACCAGAAGTAAGAGAACCAAAGCGGCATGGCCAAGATTGTGAGCAGGGTCATTGATGCTCAAAGGGTTGCGCTAAGATGGAGGACGTGTGTCAGATGGTGGCACAAGGCTGAGAAAACGAGGAGCGGTGTGGTATAGCAAATGGGCTGTGGCGGTGAGGTAAAGCTTTTCTTCCATCCTACGCCGAACGAAATGGGCAAACATGAGAGCTTGCGTGTACCTCTCAGCCAAGCGAGAGGGCGCAAAATCGACGAAAAAAACAGTGTACGATGATTATAGTGCTCGTTAAGGGGTATTTCTCGAAGGTTATCGCGTCTGCTACTTGGCCATTGCTGAGCAAGCACAGGAACTGTGGGTGGGTTACGAATGGCTGGGAAGTGCTCTCCTCTCGTAAACCGGCAGCGAGCGTACAGGATGGTGGCATGCAGGTCCTCAATCTTGCCCAGCTTCGTAGCCGTGAACAGGGTATCCGAATGAGTTGAAACCCGCTTGGATGATTAATTGCCCGTCGACAAGCTGTTGCGATGCTCAAGGAAATTTTGCTGCAGACTGGTTGGCGGCCTGTAAATTTCCTGGAAGAGATGGGAGCGCAGCGACGTTGGAGGCTACACAACCATTCACACCCATCCTGGCAATCCGCATCCTGCAGGGGCAAGCAGCCAAAAAGTGAGGCTGGGTCGGCCTCGTTAGGACGTAAACCTCAGTCTAAGGCATCGTCTGGTGACCAGCAAGGGAGATGACCGGGCGAGATAGTACATTCCTTGACGGCGGCCTCCAAAGACCATCCGTCATAAATGCGAAAGCGGGACAGGACAACAAGTCGATCGGACCATAGCGAAACTCGTGTCGAAGCGGGTTAAATTAGCGGAGAATTATCATACATGTAATAAATTGGCGAAGGCGTGGGAGGAGTTGGAAAGAAGCGATGAAAGGAGAGTAGTGGATGATGTTGATGCCTGCTCGGTTCAATGTTGGTGTGGGGAAATTTCGCTCCAAGCCCAATTCGGATTAGAGCAGCCGTCGTGAACTTAAATTTCAGCTGGGGATTACGCTGTATTTCCTCTCTCTTCAATAACGACCGAGGTTGGCAGTTTTCCAGCCAAGTAACGATGAAACGCTTGACAGGCAGTGCCAGACTGTGGTACCATATTCTTTGCCGCTGTCATCTTTCCCCACTTAGGACATTTACTGCCGCAACCAGCCCAGTGCTGTGGTCCTTACCCGACACTACTGACGTGTCCAAGGGCTCCTTTCCACGCCGTCCCTGCAATAGAGGAGATCGACCGAGCAGCCACTGCAGATCTCAGATCTAGCTTCTATATCCCTGTGCTTCTCGAGTAGTTATTAGCTGTTGTACAGATATTCTTTTCTCATAACAGATGGCAATTTATAGCAATATACGAACAGCTATCCTTCCCCTTTTCCGGGTTTATCTTCCGAGAAAACCACCATTACTTCCAGCTCATAAATACATATTCCATTCAATCAGAATTTTTTAGTCCAACTTTGACCAAGAGTTTGTTTCTACCGATCAGTCGAATTGTCAGAATTGAGACGCAGTAGCACAGTGACAAGAGACTGCTGATCATGATGTTTGAAGACTCATGAATTAGCCGTTGAATTCTACACCTCAAAGTGTGTAGATAATTCCCTTTCCCATGAAACAATTGGTGTACGGGCCCTACCACCTCTTTCTCGAAGGAAAAACTCTACCCCTTCGAAGCTTTTATGAACCTCATAGTCATACCGGTTAGTACATACCAACCTGCCCATCTCAATACTCGCTTACGATCTCCCCCAACCTCGTAACAGGCACCACTTCAAACTCAATCTGTACAAGCACCGGATCCGGTGTCCACCTCCAATAAACATGCCATCCCTCTCCTTTTGGGGCATCTTTAACCGCTTGAAACGCACCACCTTGGAAGCCATCGAAGCTCAATCTCTTGAGTCCCGGATCGCCTCCCTGGCCCTGATACATGGTGAACCCATTGGCTTGGCATTCCTCGACATCAGCGGGACATGTTCCTTTGACGTCATTGGGGTCGAGGGAGACGATGGTGCCGAAGGAGGCGGTGGTGGATGAGTGCGCTTTGAAGGCTGCGAGCCACGGATTTTGGTTTTCGTCGTCGCTGCCGCCGGGGAGGGCGAGGGCAAAGGAAGATGTACTTGCGAGTTGGAGCGGGGTGAATGTGATTGGGGGCGTTGTGGGGTGGACGGTGAAGTTTTCGAGGCCGAGGCGGCGGGAGGAGGGGAGGAGGACGAGGTGGCGTCCATGCCTGATTGATTACTATGTTTGATGATTTGGATTTTGGATGTAGGTCTTCCCTACCAAGGTTGCTCGGGACTATGAAGGTGTTAGTGGACTTGTTTCAGCGGTTTTAGGTGAGAGATGAGACTTACGCAAATGTGCGGAGGAAGAAAAGTGGTCCTGACTCTGGGGGGAGGATATTTTGAGGTGTTGCTGTGGGAGCCGCGAGCACCTTGAACACAGTGACTGCAGCAAGTGCGAGGATACTGAGGGTCTTCATAGTAACAGTTGGTAAATGTACAAACAATCTGATGCTCAGAATCGGATCGTAGGGTGGTGGGTGAGAAGTGGTTTAGCAGAAAAAAAGAGTTGTGTAGGATTCGGGAGTAAGAAGATAATATGATGGTGAGTAGCAGATTGAAAAGTGAAGGCGATGGTAATTGGGATATATAAACAGGAAGTCGCTGTCTCACCCCGCAGCCAAGCCACATGGAGCAAAAGATGATAGATGGCCGTACGCAATCGACACCGCCAACATGTGGTCAGAGCACATATATTTATTTTTCCTGCACCAACCCTATCAAGGGATGTGCTATGAAAAAATGCAACTATCACCCAATCGAGCCCATTCGACAACTACGCCATGCTTTCTGTGTTATGCCATGGCCTCCGGGTGGTAGGTGCCATGATTCTTGAACCTGGAGAACCGCCAATGTACCCCAGAAATGTGAAACTACAGGAACGCATGCCTTCAGTGCGGTACAAACCACGAAATGAGGAACACAATCCTGGTACTATGAAGCGTGCCTCGCATGTGACTTGGTATAAAACAAAGCGATTGGTACAGAGCCCTTCCAATGCTATCAAAAAGATCAACATTAGCGAACATGTAGTCATGCCCTTGCATCATGCGAGTATTGGTTTCTGTCAAGAGAAAGGTCCCGATTCTCCATGTGACACCGCGTCACACAGGGATTCAGAGAAACTTAGAATTTTTAGGTGGGCGTGTCCGGAAGGGAGGGGTTTCAGGAGCCGGACGCTTCACTGGATTGGAGGCAGATACATGCATCCTTAACGTGCAGCCTTGGTTGTCCTTGGATTCATTACAGCATGTATAGGCCTGCGTATACATATTCCCAACTCGACGCATCTCTATTGTGCCCGGATGGTAACGGCATTTGTTCCTGTTACGTTCCATGAAAGAACAGTTGCAGACGATACACCGTAGAGGAGAGAACCGGCAAGGATCAAGTAAAGGGGAGCCACCGTTGTTAGGTATGTTAGGATAAAGAGTGCGGCTGGGTGATTTATTGGGGGGAGTTGCCGGGTCTCCCGGCGATGATATCCAAGGCGTGAATCTAGCGCTGCTAAAGGGTGTAGACCCAGCGTTGTGAGTGGGGAATGAGCCTGGTATTCTCCTGGGAGGTGTACCAAAGCCCGAATTGCCCGAATCGGAACCTGATTCCGTATCAGATGGATCTAGGTTGAGTATCGGTTCACGTTTGATGGACTGTGTAATTGCTGGGACAAATGACGTATTATCGCGAGCTGGATACGTAGAAATGGTCTGGCGCGATTCGATCTTCGAGGAGCCGGGAATAGCATGTCCGCGTTCGCGTTGGCGCTTGATGATGCGCTGGGCATAAGACGAATGTGGCGCTAAACCTCTGGCAACAGCACCGGAAAGGGCAGGTGAGGAATCGCATAGTTGTAATAAGACTTTACGAAGAGCTGCCTGGTCGCTTGTATTGACAATGCTCGCTAAGTCGTTTGGATGAATGCGTTGTGTTCCATGTCTCTGGGGTGGTGGGCCGGGGCGTGTTGGGTAGGCACTTGTGCTCACTCTACTGAGACTGGCTTGAGGGACGCGATCTGTCTTGATACTCGAATGGGGTGCTCGTTCCGCCTTGACAATGCTAGGAGTTGGTCGCGAGACGGACCGCGGGTGCGGATGCGGTTGCGGTCGTGGCTCAGGTGATGCAGACGGCGATGACAAGAGAGTAAGATCTAGGGTTTCGATGCCATTACTATTCCGTGACCAGGCCATAGTGCCCAGGAGGAAACCAGTAGTACGGGCCGATCACATTAATCAACGATACGGGCCCAAGAAGGTCCAGGTGAGAGTGGAATGAGGGGAACCCAAAAAGATGAGGTTGGGGAAAATGAAGGGCCCGCGCGTTATCAAGGCTGGCGGACGGCGGGGACCAGAAGCGCGCTAGTCAAGCGTCAGCTAGGTGGGTCGGCGCGGATTGTCATGAGATCACGTGACACGCGACCTGGCTTGGCCGCCCGCCAGCTCTTCCAGGGCTGGTAGACCAGTTGACGGGCCGAAACGGTGCCGAGAACTACCCTCCAAGCTGACCAGCCTGGACTGCTTTGATTGGCTGACTGGCTGATTGGCTGCAACGCTGTCCTCCGGCCCTCCGCGTCCCTTCTCACCATTCACCATTCGCTGCTCGCGTGTCCTCCCACCACCCATCACCATCCTGCGCCCCCAAACCTCCTAAGCTGCCTCCTGCGTATGTACTCCCGTGCTGTACTTACTACTGCTGTCTACCCCTGGCAATACCTTTTGTTGCCTCTTGCCTCACCCGTTTCAGGCATTTTTCTCTCCTCTATGCAGGCGCTACAGTGTATGCAAACCCGCTTCAGGGCAGTTCCCAGACCACCACGGTCCTACCCGTGAAGAACTCCTCGACTAGCCGCTGTCTACTATCTACGAGCGACCAGGACACAGGACCGTCAGTGGCCACCCGTGTACAACAATATACGTATTGCGTACACGAGTCATCTCTCACTGTGTAGTGCGTACACGGCCCTCGAGCGCAGCGCGGTCGCTGTTATCTATCGTCTATCACGCAACTACTGTCGTTCCTGGCTCCCTCCTGGACAGCACCGGATCAATCTGTTGTCTGGCCAATCGCCGGCCGTCACTCAGCGGAGCACATTATTCGTGAGGCAGAGAGGAAAGCCACGACAGGCCTCGAGTTGCAAGGTCTTCCCCCCGACCCATGCACGGCTGGACTGTGCGCAATGTCAGCAGCCCTCATGTTGCCACAGCGGTAAGAGCATTTGAAGCTCCCTACGCTCCTCAGGCTGCCGAAGAGCGAGCAAAAAACACGAAGAGCCGACAGCAGCGGTGCTGTATGTACGTCCAGCGTACATGATATCACGGGTGGCGGCAGCGCCAGTGGGCATCTTGGGCACAGTGGTGAGGTCATCCAGCTCCTACAGAGAGCTTATTGCATCTGCGCCTGTGCAATCAGCGCAATCACCAACCATCCTATCCCACCCCATCCATCCACCCATGATCAGCAGCGTCAGCTCCCTAGCGAGCCCTGGAGGGGGCCCCAAAACCTCCCAAACTGGGGCAGGACGATGCTTTTCTGCTTCCGTCCCCGTCTCCGCTGCATGTCACCACTTCTATCGTTCTTCTCGAAGATTTGGCGGGCGCGTCCTTTCCAGGTACCAACGGTGTGGCCGGCCCCTTGCATCGAAGCGCCAGCAGACACAGTCGACAGCACCGACAGCGTAGACAGCGTCTCGCGCCGAGCCAGTCCGGCCTCCACGCCGCCCCTCTTGGTCGTGAGTTCGAACCAGTTCGTCTGTTGCGGTCTTTTCCCAGCACGCTCCCCCCATCCAACCTTGTCTGCTCTGACGGCTCTCTCCCCTTGCCCTCATGGAACAACGCAGCTTCATTCCACCGCACACGTTCGTTGCCTGATCCGAGTCCTCAAGTCCCTGTGCGAATCAAACGCGCTAGGACTTGGCGCGTTGGCGAATCAACCCAACATTGGGGTCAAAAGGGTGGAAGTGGTTTAGCTGACCCCCGAGCTCGCGCCCCCAGATGAACCAGGCCGCAGACTTGGCGCTTCTACGGCTTTTCTAGAAAGCGGCCTGTCGTTGCTGTCAACCGCCCGCTCTCCACACTCATGGGATGATGCCATATAACTACTGCGTCGCACCAACGAGCGCCAGTTCCTTCTGCCACACGCTTCTTGGGATCTTCTGAACTGCATCGCTGCAACCATCTTTTCTGTCGTCCCTTTAGCGCTGCATTGCCCTTGCTGGCTCCCGTTCTGCCTGCCCACTTTCTCCAGAGCCCATCGTGGAATCGCACGTCGTTGCGTGGGGATGTCTACGCCGCACAACTCGGCCGATACACAACCGACCGCTTGACCTGGTGACTATATCAGAATACCAACATGGAGGATTTTTCCGATTTTCCGGAAGAGTCGATGCGACATGTCGAGGCCTTGCTGAATAGGCATCCGCCTCAGGTCGTGCTGAGGATGTTCCAGCAGGTCATGGACTCGAGTGAGTCGGTGTCAACTCCGTATTTAGATCCCCGACTAAACCACCACAGAACGCAACTCGATGGCTTCAGCTTCATCGTATACGACATCATCCAACTCGTCCATGCGATCATCTCGTCTCTCGGTTGCGTCCACATTCTCCACCTCGACCAATTTTTCCACTTCGACCACTGGAAGCAGCGAGATTGCGCCTTCAATTGCGTCTTCGACATCTTCACGCTCTAGATCTCGGCGCACAGAGCCACGATCATATCCATCTGGCCTTGATCCTACGAGGCCCAAGACTCACCTAATGACACCTACTTCAGAGGATAACAGCCCTCTGGACGCAAAATTTGAGCCAGTTTTCACCCCAACGGAGGAAGAAATGGCGAGCAATGCATCGCCCATCACTTTCCAGAGTGAAAAGAGTTTAAATCAGTCCAATGATTCCTTCATGTTCTGCACTTATTGCGCTGAGCTGAGCGTGCAGAAGACATTCAAGGCGAAGTCGGATTGGAAGAAGCACGAGATGCGGATGCATGAGACGGGTGAAGACTGGCCCTGCCCGGTGCCTGGTTGTAGCCGTATATTCGACCGCCAGAAAGATTTTGTGCGCCATCATGTCCGCTATCACTCCGGTCGACCATTGCCATCTGTAACTGACATCGGGATACGGCTACTGCCACGAAGAGTTTTCGGCTGTGGATTCGACAAGTGTAAAGACGTAAGCATCGGATGGGACGAACGATGTGATCATGTTGCGAAGCACATGAAGAACGGGTCTACCAGCGACCAATGGAAATACTCAAATGTTATTCGCAACCTTATTCGACAAGAAGCCCTGCATGATACTTGGAAAGAGTTATTCGCAAGCCTAGACGAACGACTACGCGAGCATCGATCGCAAATTACATGGTCGCCAGATAACACAAGGACCCTAAGACAAAAGCTGCAGTGTTGTGATCTCCGCCCCAGTCGAGAAGAGGTACTGATCACGGCATTGAGCTTGCGTTCGGATTTACCCCTTGACACATCACAATTAGGTATCCCGCCCGGTTTCACCACTCCGAGCCGCGACTCGGTTCCGAACGTTGACCAGTTGTCGCGTGAGCAGCGGATGCACATTTTGATCGGGAATCCGGTCTCGCTGTCGCGCACACGGCTAGCTGCAGTGCATGGTGCATTGTTGAAGGCCATCAACGCTATCCCAGGCTTCGGCGCGTATGTAGAGTCGCCAGTGCTAGAGGAACCATCGAAACGCATCAGTTACATGGACTTGGATACCGCTGATTTCACTATGAACGATCCTGAGATACCTGCAATTCCGCAGAATCCGCCAAATCCACCTCTACCGCCGCCATCACATCACCCTCACACGCCGCATACTCCCCACACACCGCTCACGCCGATGCAAGCTGATCTCTCACACGAAACTGCTTTCGCCGATCCTGGAAGACCATCACCTGCTTTTGTCGACCCTGGTAAACCATCCAATGGTTATGTGGAGCCTGTGAAGCCCGTAAATCCTCTAGGGTGGTGCTATCCGAATTACTTCGACCCTGCCCCTACGTTTGAAGAGTCGCATTATTACGAGCGACCATCCACATTTGGTCAAATGTTATCACGGCCTCTCCATAAGATTGGAAACAGACTGGGCTCGCGACACAGCTCCCCCCATTCGCGTCCGTCGTCTGCCGCCGATCATCATGACTTTGTTATTCCAATGCAGCAACAGCAGATGGGACTGCCTACTTCACAGCCACAGCAGTCCCAACAGCAACAATATAATCACATGAATATGCGACAACAATATCGCACTCCAGACGACCAGCATCCTCAGCTTCACCTCTTTACGCCCCAGGGATAGTTTTCCTCTAAAAGCTCTCGGGCGTTCTTCCTCAGTAACGTTTGTTACGAACCGTTTCGCATCTTCAAGCGTTGCATCATTTCTACATGTATATCTTTGTTGTTTCCCTTTCTTGTTATATGCAATGACAGGCGGAGGCATACATCACATCATCGTTCCTGATACCCCGTGCTCCATAGAAAGAGCACTTATAGACCTGTATTATACCATGCATCAAATCTGCATTATAGAAGATAGACACGAAACGATTATGGAAGTCCATTTCCGTTTTGACACCACCCAGCTCCATCTCTTCTGTGCTCTTTCTCTTTGACCACCCAACCACCCCGTGCACTCTTGGACAATTACCCGCTTATTGCGCCTGCAGATATCGTATAGTGGCCCGCGGACCCATAAGGTTGGATCGCCGTGGAGGGTGCACAGGAGGCACAGCAACGAACCCCACTTTCCATCACGTCGCATCGCATCGTAATCGCAAGATTTTCGACTCGCGAGTCGCTATCGATTAGCGGCATTTTTCTTAGCAGGTGGCTGGTCGGCGGTAAAGCAGTGCTGCATGTGCCACGAGATGAGCCTTGAGGAAGCACGGGGCACGGATGGTTGGGACAGAAAACATGCTAGCGGCATGATGGCTGAGTTCGGTCGAGGCACGCACTCACGCACTGCACGGAAACGAGTCGAGTCAAAGATGACGAGACACCGGGGCCAAATGCTGGTTTGGGAATGTGGTCCTGTGCGGTTGTTTTTCGCGTATATGGGTTGGGGAACGTGCGTTGCGGCTCTGCAGTGCGTTGCCGATGTCGGGCGTATAGGAGCTAGTCAGCGCATTGTATGTAGACTATGCTGCCTCAGGCAGGTGTATAAGGTTGTGTGATGCTGGGTTGGACCGTCGTGGTGGGAATTCAGCAGTGGTTCGACTGAGGTTGGAGGTTGGGGTGCGTGGACCGTGGTGCTGACTTCGATTTGGTGCTGACATGACTTGCAGTTGTGAGAACGCCATTTGCTTAGGCCTGGGGAAGCGGCAGATGGTGGCGCTTAGGAGAGGAGGAGATACTGATTTGCATGGTTGAGGGTTGGTATGGGTAAGAAATGTGACGGATTTTTGCCTTAGAGCTCGGGGAGATGCCGGAGCACGGATACCTGTGAAGTTGGGCTTTGTTGTGGAACATGGTCCAAATTGGAATCTTTTGTGGCCAAGGAATTATTGGTATGCTCATCATTTTATTATGACTGCAATTCGTACTACTGTTCATCGCTCAACTCCCAACTTTGCTCACCAAAAACATACTTTTAGAATTCATGCCACGAGGGCCATCTTCCAGCGTGAAAAACTAGTGATTAGTCTATGAAGTCATACCAATGCTCTTTGGGTGGATCAATTGCGTATTTAGATTTATTCGTAGTATTTCCTTATGTAGGGCAGACGCACCAAAATGGACATAAAAGTGGAATTGTTCGACATTCTTTCGTTACCTTTACAATGATGAGATAGAAACCCGAAGAGATGTTTATCAAGGACGAAATTGTCTCTTAACTCAGTACCCTTACTATGTGTTCCTGGCTACGAGCCTTCTTACTCTGGACGATCTTTTGGGAAGCGTCCCACCTTGGAAGTTTGGCGAATAAAGAAAAAATCACCGAGGCGACGACGAAAGTCGAAAGCGAGTAAAACTTAAACTGAAGATATTCTTTGAGCAAACATCAATTGCCTACAGAGACAACATGAAGATAGACGTAGAATAACCTTGACTTGTAAATATTGTGCTTTCGCAAAAATACATTAAGAACAAATTGCAGAATTACCTTTTGCAATCAAAGTCCAAAGACTCACCTCCCCACCTTACCCATACCACTATACATATCATCCTGTCAAGGATTACCACTATCATCCAAATTCCAGCTTTCAACTATACCCTTCAACCGCTCCCTTTCCGTATCGCTAGCACCTATCGGATTCGCAATATCATAGCCCATCGTCTGCAAGTTCGTCGCCAATTGGATGAATAGCCCATTGTTCAATTCGTCGCGACCAAACCCTCCCCCCCACTGCAACTGCCCCATCGCTCGAATCTTCCAATCCAAGTCTATATCGTAACCTTCTTCGCGGCTATGCAGGACCTTCTGGCCGGCCCAGACGGGAAGGTTGCAAGCGTCTTTGCCAAGGCGTTCCACTACCTCAGGGAATCCCATAGTCAGGTAACTGTATCTGGAGGAAAGTCTGACGCTTGGTAGTTTGGTTTTTATAGGTATTCTCTGCTCAGTTTGCGGGGAGTAGCGGAAGTGTTTAATGTCGAAGTAATCGGTTAGGATTTCCTTTAGTGCTGCTTTTCCAAAGTCGGTTTTTGGCCAGTGGATATTAAGACCCAAGGCAGGATAGTTCTGGACGAACTGGATCACTTCGTCGTCTGGTACATTCTCAAATCCTCCTCCCCATTCAGCCTGGGCGTGGCCGCGAAGCATGCCTTCATGTGTGGCCCAGTCGATCGTTCCGTCGGCACCTCGACAGTTTTTCAGACGATCGTTTTCGATTTCCCTCCCGGAATTATCTCGCCATCTTAACAGGGGCATTCCCGCACCATCGGCTCTTACTCTACGCCCTACATGGTAGAAACCGGCCGAAAGGTGATTTGTGGTTGGTGCTACAAAACTGTTATTCCTGTAATCCTCGGCGAAGAGATCCTGCAATTGTCTTCGCAGAAATGGAAAATTTGTCGCGTCGCGGAACCAGACAGCGTCACCTAGAAGTGCCATGAGACCTCTGATATCAGTTTGTGACACAGCCTCGGGACGTAGAAATTTATGACCATGTTGATACTGTAGATGTCCTCGAATGAACCCTTCCATCTGGCCTGGATTATGGGCTCTATTACTCATTGAATCCTGGCGGTCTTGCGAGAGAGGAGTTTCTGCAACATGACTATCGATAGAATGTTTGTGATCCGTCAAATACCCCGCTTTCTTGGTGACTATTAATCTCCCTATGTACTGCGTTAGTGCTTGACTACCCGATTTCACAAGGAATAAGATTACTTCTCTTATTTGGGTGATCTTCAGCACGACCATCATCCTGCCAAGTCCTCTTCTTCGCCAAAGGAGGGTAATAGTTGTTCAGGCGCGTCTTGATCTCGGTCTCAGAGAAAGTTCTAGCGTTGTTTGTACCAAATATTTGCGGATTGTCACTTTGCCACCGGCGGAGATTGTCAGCACTCTCATTATCGAACGTCTTCCTGTGCATGGCCTGCAATATGCCCCTATATGCCCGTAGTTGGGTTTCGGCAGGTTCAACTGTGCTCCAGAATCTCGGATGTCGTTGAAAGGGGGTGCTAATCAGGGCTGCCCAATCCACGCATTCCTCGAGATTGAGTTGAGTGAAGTTCACTGTATTTAAATCGAAATTAGGAGGCGGGCTTAATGGAGTGTCATCCAATTCATCAGGCGGGTCATCGTTCGGGTGCACTGCGATATATTCGAGCGGATCATCGGTCGGGGAGGTAGTGTTGTTCGTTTCGCCATTGTTGCTCGTACCGGTATTGGTTCCGTTGTTCGTGCCGGTATTGGTGCCGTTGTTCGTGCTGGTATTGGTGACAGTGGTTTTTTTGGGCCCTTGATTTGGACCCTTGCGCAGACGATTATTGTCACCTCCCTCGGAGCCGTGATCGCTAAAGTCCTCAACCTCCGGCCTCCGAATGACACTCGTTCCCGGAAATAGCCATGGGATGGGGTACTTTGTTCTCAACCTCAAAGCTATATCGTTCGTTTCTATCGCGTCAAGGTTACTCCTCTCATCGTCAAACTCGCTGTCTTGTATCCAAAAGGCCCTCATTGTAGCCTCCGATTCGCCGCGGAAATTTCCCTTGTACTTCATCTGTAACAAAGCCTTGGTGGAGGTTTTGCTAGCCGCGTCGTAATGTGGATGTCTAATTATTCTTGGCATTGGATCATTATTCATCCATTCTTGTACTTGCGCCGGCGTGAGATTCGCAAAATCAATATCCGCTGCGTTGGTTGAAGCCCAGGTTGGCGGAACAGGGGGTGATCTGGAATTTTGGAGATTTAAAGCCGTAGGTACTAATTGCATGTCTCCTTTGTATGGCAGATGGTTTCTTGATACTGCTATCAATGTACCTCTCGCGATATCCAGCCGTTGCTCCGCTTGAGATTCATTTCCGCGTGGAAACAACCAGTTTGCCCTACGGACCCAGTGTTGGATACCTTCTTCTGTCATGTCCGTGAATCCTCCTGGCCAAAATCTCTGTTGTAAGATGGCTGCCCATTCTTGTCCGTTGAAAATGTTTTCAATCTTTGGATCTGAGTTCAATTCAATCCACACTGCAAGTGACGAGCGATCTTGATGGAAAAGCTCGATGAAGTGTTCTGGTGTGTCCACTGGACCAGTTTGATTGTTGATGTTGTAACCGTCTATGCTACGAAAGTTGGGATCTGAATGAATCGCAAACTGTTTTGCGGTTTCCAGTGTCCACATAGAGTTGAAAAGGTCACTAGTCATGTTGAGCTTGTACAGTCTTGGTGCATTCGCTGATTCTTGGTTGGCCCTGTAAATTTGAACAAAACTCTCGAGGGCCTTCCTAGTTTCGCCCGAATTAAAATTTAGGTTCTCTCTGTGTGACCTAGCTGGGTTCCCATTGCTTCCTTGATTCTGTGCAAAGATGTCGTACACGTCGAGTCGTTCGTCAGTAAATTGGGGCAGTTGCAATAAATATGACAAGAAGGCGAGGATAAATGGTCCACTAGCACCTCGATCGAACGCCTTTCCGGGAGGGTTGAAAGCGTTGTGGTCCTTGCAGTTGGCAGTCCATTTCAGCGTTGTTGCTGTGAATGCTCCTTTTTCAAGTTGAAGCAGTTGGTCGAACCCTCGAAGCACAAGCCCCGCAACTACTCCGTTGAGCCTGATATTGCGCGCCTTAGCTTTGCGCCCCACAGAGATTGTTTGGACCAGTGGATCAATGTATCTTGCCGTCTTCTTCTTTCTATCCACGACAATAAGTGACCAGTGTGCACCAGCCTTCTCTGGAGTATGAACAGTGTCTTGCTGGAAAATCTGGGATATTGGGATAATGACAATGTCTACCGCTTTAATTCGCTGAATGCATATTTTGTGCTGCGCTCGAAATGCATCTCCGGTTCGGTCGCCATCTAGAGAAGGGTGTGGGTTTTGTATTTCCACGTTGTAACAATTCCGTGCAAAGCGAGTATCCGTAATGAATACCCCCCTCAAAGCATCTGGATAGGTGAATAGTAAATACTCAAGGATCCAATCTATATGCCGTTCAGTCCAATAAGTCGTATGAAAATTGGTCCACTCGGTAATATTGAAGAACTGGTGTAAGAGCATAGGCTTTCGACCATTATGATCTCTCACATATATGCTGTTTAACCAAGCCTCACGGTCCGCGGGGTTGGGTATTTCGTCGTTGGACCACGCGGTCGCCGTTTGTTGATTATTTGGGTCCGCCATGGGGAAAACCGGAGGGATAGGGTATCTGATGGAAATGAAGCTAAAGTAAAATAGCGGATCATTGTGCGTCTTTGATCTTATAGGTCGTGATTGACAAAGAGAAATATCCAGCCGTTTCGAGAGACCTGTTAGAGCGCCTAGCGAAGAACAATGAATCCGGACAAACATGCCACATATTAGAACATCGCTATCGTGCGCCGCTTTGACAAAGGCGACGGGCCAATGATTCGAACGCAGTAGAGGGGAATTGCTCACATGCATGTTTTTATTTTAATAAAGATGGCCTTTTGTTTTTCTCGGGTTAGACAGGCAGAGTATCGAACAACCCGAATATATAAAGCGCCACATCAATAGAGTAGATTCATGTCTTCCAGAAAAACAGCAAACAGAAATAACGGAGTCCAGAATAGTCTCTAAATTTTAAGAATGTTACGCTCAAGCCTTCACAGGCAGACAGACTGGAGCGATAAGACTTGGGATCCGGACAGCCGTACATACCATGAAGGACTCATCATTATCCCTGAGCCCGTGAATCCAAATCGCTCGACACTTCTCCAAAAACTCGCTCGTGACTCTTATTCACAACAGGATCACCTAATTGCGCACAAATCGACCCCCTCGATGACCGTCTTGGTGGCAGCGCATGAGTAGGCGGATACCCATCTCCTCCCCCTTGGCGCTGCCTGTCCTGTTGGCCCACAATCCCCAACTCCAATCCATCGACCCGTCGCTCTGCCCGATCATTACTCTTCGCATTCTCAACCATGGCCCAGAGCGCACAGACGACATATAAAAAGAGTCTGAAATCCATAATTGTCAGCATTGGTCCAGTGTACATCCACGCAACTCACAGAAATACCACCACATCCGCCATCCTCCACATCGCCTCCAGCATCCTCCCCCTCCTCCCCACGTCCGCCATCTCAACCCCAAATATCGTCCTCCCAACTACGCACTCCGGAAACTCGACAGTGCTGGAAATCGACGCAGGGTCCAACACTATCTTGTGCGAAAGGGCATAGGCGAAAAATGACCACACGGTCTGAGCAACGCCGATACCGAAACCCCTTTGATTCGATAACCCTCCACGGTGCGTGTACATGACGATAAGAATTAACATCCCTGAAAGAGAAGTCAAAGGAACCAAATTTACGGCGAGGGCGAGGATAAAAATGGGATATGCAGCCCCGGAGTTGTTTCGACGATTGATAGCGAGGTTGATGTTGAGCGGCTCAGTGGGATCGGTGAGGGTTAGAGGACGGGAGAGCAGGCCACTCGCGCAGGAGAAGGTCTTGGGAATGCGAGCAATGGTGTTTACGTATATGGCCCCGAGGGTCAATTGGGCGATGCAAAAGATGGCGACGATGTAGACAATCCACAGACCAGCACGGGAGAGGCGTGGCCATTTGGTTGAGATACCGGCGCGCCATATGAGACCGATTTCGTTGTCACGCATGGTCGTAGCGGAGCGTGGAAGTGCGGCTTGCGGATGCGAAGTAATGGTGTCCGAGCTGAGTAGGTGGACTGATGGACTGTATCTGCCCTGGTCGTAGTTTGGGTCTCGGTGCTGAGAATGGTAAGGCATCTGGGGGCTATGAAGATTTGTCAGATTTACAGATGGAGAAGTTGCTACCTGTGAAAGAAAGATGTCAGTTGTCAATTGTCAGGTGTCAGTTGTCAGGTGTCATAGACTGTTATGGGTGTTAGACAGCAAGTGCCACTCCAGTGTCGAAATTCAAGTGATACTATGTGCTCCTGCTGGGACAATGTCACACCAACGGAAACACATCATTGTCATGGATGATTTGAGGAGCAGTGACTGTGGACATCAGCAAACGAGAGAGTGAACACGACAACGAATAAGGAAAAGACGATTGTTTGGCAGCTACATCATATCAAGGGACAGGAATGGCGAAGCCGAGCTTCATTTACAAGACGCAAAATACAAGAAATCGACTAGAAGGTCCCAATACGGTCCAAGGAAATCGCGAAACTATGTAGGGCCACCGCCATTAACAGGATCCATTAGTGCCTAGATGCGGCTTCGAGGCGGGTATTGTGGATATCGAGTCCCCTGGATTGGGTCCGGCAGCTTGTTTCCATATTCATCATACCTGTAATCTTCCTTTTCCTCGATCCACACCTAACATCCAGTCAGCACCCTAAAATCTAGAGTCTGGATCGGTCAAGAGGGCTCACCTCGCGTCTGTGGTCCGTTTGCATGGGTGGGACTGGTTGCGGGTTCAGTACAAGTTCATCTCCAAATCCAGCGTCACCGTGGAACCTACGGCGGTACTCGGCCGCTCCAATGGGCTGCGGGGCGCCATATTCGGCGTACTGACCATAGGGGGACCTGCGAGCCTCGCTCTGCATCCAACTTTCACGTTCCGGGACACGGTCCTCAAAAGATTCCGGTCGACGTCCTAGTCCAGGGTCGATGCGACGCTCCTCGTAGCGCTTTTCCGTGTAGTGGTCGGGGCCACGCTCGTAATACTGGGCCTCAACGTGACGAGGGTCTCGGGGATCGCGCTCGATGTGCAGTTCACGCTCATCGATGCGCTCAGCATGGTGGTCGTGGTGGCCGCGTGCGTAACGGCCGTCGTTTCCATCGCGATGCTCTATGTACTCATGCTCCTCATAGCGACGGGGACGGCCGCGCTCGTCGTAGTAAGTCTCACGCTCGTCGACACGGCGGGTCCCACGTTCATCGATGTAGACTTCACGCTCATCGACGACGCGGCGAGGGCCACGTTCATGCTCAGTGTAAGTCTCACGCTCTTCGACAACGCGGCGAGGACCACGCTCGTGCTCAACCCAGACATCGCGCTCCTCGACCCGCCTGGGGCCATGTTCGTGCTTCTCGATGTAGATTTCGCGCTCGTCGATACGGCGCTCGGGGCCACCGTGGCGGACATCGATGTCGATCTTGGTGTTGGTGTTGCGGGACTCATGCTTGTCGTGCTTCTCCTTGTGCTTCTTGGGCTGTTCGTCAACGGGTTCGAGGGCAGTCAGGTAGCCGATCACCTCAGTCAAGCTGGCGTGAGCGGTGGTCAGCTCCTTCTCCCTATTCGCGAGCTTCTCCTGCTCGCTGAGCAGCCAGTAAACACGATGCCTCAAGCCAACACGGCGGCCGTCCTCGATATCGCCGGCGACACGCTCAGTGTGCGGTGTAATGTTCTCCAGAGCACCGCGTACGTCACGCACAGCGCCGTAGACCCACTTGGACTTGGGCGGGTTTGCAGCGAGGGCATCGTGGACTTCGGGGACAGTGAGGAGACGCCTGACTTCGTCGAGGTCGGCACTGACGCGACCGATCAAGCGCACGTAAACGGCGTTGGCGGGTCCTACGTCCTTGAGACGTTTGGCCTTGTACATGAACTCGCCGAACTTGTAGGCTCCGCCGATGGCAGTCGCAGCACCAGCGACGCTGACCAGCTTGCCAAAATCAGATTTCCCCATGGCGACGGTGGGAGCTTCGGGATCGGGTGGGGAGAGAGCTTGTCTGGACTGCTATGAGGGCGCGGTGAAGGGTTCAATGGGCGGTGAGGGGGCGTGATAGGTGCCGGATGCGGTTTCGAAGCATCCCGCGCTCATGAGGGGGCGCTGTGGGAGGTGTTGTCGTGAGAGATGTCCAGGGTGAAAGTGTGTTGTTGTCGGGTCAGCTCCTGAAGCTTGCGGTGGCTGGGAGACCCTGGCCAATTGAGCCACTGAGCCCAAAGCAGCTAGTCCGTTACCTTTCAGTGCCTTTCCAAGCGACCCGTCCCATCATCCTCGGCTCATCATCTCATGCATGCGCACGACATTCATATGATTGACATACATGATTTAGGCAAATGGACGACCTTGGAACCGCGAGCTCCACAAGAAAACATAATACTATATGAGAACCACTGTGCCATTCAACCGTTGCACAGCAGAAGCGACCCAGATATCCAGATATCTGCACTGCCTGCGTTATCACGTGGCCATCTCGCTCTTCACCCATATCTTTCGACAAACTCCCTCACCTTGGGATCACTCAGACTCAATGCCTCTGTCTCCGCCTCTAACAGTTTTCGATCCGCCACATCCAGCTCCCCTTCCACTCTATTTAACTCACTCTCTAGCCTGTCATCCACCAAGCTCACCTGCTTGAACTTGCTCTGTGAATACAGCGCATTTAGAATGGACGTTGTCTCAGCATCCCTCTTCCCCAGCTGCCCAGCGAGTCGTTCCTGCGTCGAAGCTGAAGCAGAAACGTATTGTTCCTCTAGCTTTTTCTCACGGTCAAGAGAAACGTGCACAAGAGATTCACAGAGTGCATTGACCGTCTCTTGGTTGAACGACACTCCCACATGTCGGAGTGCATCCTGGAGACCGGGAGGCAGGTCGAGGGATTTAGTGGGCTTGAACTTGAAAGCAGGCGAGAAAGCCGACTTGGGCGCTGAAATCGTGCGCTTCCGATTGGGCGATGGGACTTCTGGAACTGGGTCCGGCATTCGTTGCAATGCTGTTGCTTGAATATGAACTAGTGCCTGCTGGAATTCGTCGACGTTTTTCGTGTGCGATCCAACAGTATCGAGCCTCTTGCTCATGTACTCGAGTGTTGATAGTACCTAATGTGGATTAGTTCTCCGCGTCGACTGAGGGTATATCTTATGACATACGTAGTTTGACCACGCTTTCCGTGACTGCGTCCTCTCACGGCTCTCTCGCTCCCTGAGCTCCGTCGTAGGTTTCCTCAGCTCATGCTCCACCACCATTTCAGCAACGGATGCAATCTCGGAATGCAAAGTCTCAAGCTCGGCTTGCAATGCTTGTTTTCTTTCCGACAGCTCTTCATCTGATACATCGGGAAGATCGCCGGGAGAGTGGTTGGCCAAGCTGGTGAGATAGGTTGCGTCCACTTTTGCTTTGACTTCTGCAGTCCGGTAGGACACGATGGCTTTGCACCATTGGTCGATGGAATTTTCATCCTCGTCAACCTCGGGTTCAGACACGATTTTCGATACTATCCCGGGGAGCGCTGTTAATATCTTGTCGTCGGATGCCAGTCGCTCTCTGATGTAGTCCTTCAGGGTTGATTTCTCCACATCAATCTCACGCTGCGTATCAGCCAGCTGGTCGTTGATGGAAGTAGATACATCTTCGATCTAGCATATCGTTAGAATTTCTTTGATAATACAAAAGGAAAATGTTTTACTGCAATGTCAAGCCTCGTCTTCTCCTGGTGCTCTCTCCTCCTCTTCTCGTTTCTCACGTGCTCGACGTTTAGATTCGGCTTCTCTAGTGCCTTCAAAGCCATGAGAGCCTCTCGCTGTGTCTCGAGTACTTTCGATTGCTCCTCAATCGCAGCAGTAGAGCTTTTCAAAGCCTCGATTGCAGATGCTATTTCATGGTCCATGAGAGGTCGCACCGGCTCTTCATCGTTTTCGAATTGATGCAGTAAACCCCTCTTCTTGAGATTTTGATAACTACTCGTAACGTAAATACTAAATCAATCTATACCGTGGAGGGACTTTGATGGACTCACACGTGCAACTCCTCCTTCGTTAACAGCGTCTCCTCGTTCAGATATTCATCGACCCAAGCTGCGGCCTCCTTCTTCGTGCCCTCATCTTCAAACGCCGCCAAGATCTTGTCCAAGTCAACATCCAGCTCCCTTTCCTCTAACACATTCAACAAATGATGGGCTGCAGCCTCTTCGGCCATTCTGTGAAGCAATACAGTGCTGTGTTGATTTGTTTTTGCGGTGTGTGTCAATGCAGTTTAGCGTAGCAGCCCGCTTGCTCCGGCGGACCAGAACACTCTTCCCCGCAGTCGCGCTCTTTGACGCGCTTCGCGACATTGCACTTTATACCGAGAAATCAATTATTTTCACCATTTTCCATAGTTTGCCTACAACACCGCCAAAATGCCCCCCTCAGCTGTCGAAACCGTCATCTCATCCTCCAATCCTCCTGCCACATCCACTACTACCCAAAACACTTCATCGTCCAAACCAACATCCACAGCCAACCCCACCCACGAAGAACACCAATATCTCTCTCTAATCCGCGAGATACTCACGACAGGCGAACACCGTCCCGACCGAACCGGCACAGGAACCTACTCCATCTTCGCCCCGACGCAGCTAAAATTTCAACTCTCTCGCCCATCATCCTCTGACCCCTCAACCCCAGAGCTCATCCTCCCACTCCTCACAACCAAGCGTGTATTCCTACGCGCCGTGATTGGCGAACTCCTCTGGTTCGTCGCCGGCAGCACATCCGCGCTCCCACTCGCTGCGGCAGGTATCAAGATCTGGGACGGGAACGGTAGTCGCGAGTATCTGGACTCGGTCGGGCTGTCACACTATGCAGAGGGGGAGCTGGGACCCGTATATGGGTTTCAATGGCGGCACTTCGGGGCCGAGTATCGTGGGTGTGATGTCGATTATACCGGGGAGGGAGTCGATCAACTGGCAGAGGTGATTGACAAACTGAAGAACAAGCCATACGATCGACGCATCATCTTGAGTGCATGGAATCCTGCGGATTTGAAGAAAATGGCTCTACCGCCATGCCATATGTTTGCGCAATTCTACGTATCGTTTCCGCGGGCGAAGGAAGGAGAGGAGGTGGAAGAAGGAAAGAAACCAAGGGGCGTGTTGCATTCGATCTTATACCAACGCTCGTGCGATATGGGACTCGGGGTGCCGTTCAACATCGCGAGTTATGCGTTGTTGACACATATGTTGGCCCATGTGTGTGATTTGACGCCTGGCACGTTCACCCATACGATGGGAGACGCACATGTGTACTTGGATCATGTGGATGCGCTGAAGGTACAGGTCGAGAGGGAGCCCAGAGATTTCCCGACACTGAAGATCGGGAGAGAGATTGGCGGCAGCATTGATGGGTGGAAGCTGGAGGAATTTGAGGTACTGGGATATAATCCACACAAGAGTATTGCTATGAAGATGAGTGTATGAGGGGATGGGTAATTGGGGACGAATAAAACGAACAGGTTTGGGCACGAAGGATATGTATATGGATAATGAAGGATGGGCGGATTTTGGGTAGCCACACTGTATAGAGTAGACTAGTTTGCTTGCTATCATTATGAGCACCGGTTGCTCGTATGTACACTATTACCCCTTGTCCTCTATTGCAACTAAGATCACGTGCCCAAAACGGATTCCAGTAGTGTCTGGGCGATGGATGCGGTAGCTCACCCTCCATAAGTTATTCTTCCCAGTTAATGTCAGACTCTCATCCGGATCCAAACAAAGAACGAAATGGTAATACCGGCCTAGGTAGTCGATTTGACCTACATTCGCTGTGGCAGTATCGGATTGAGGGGGCGGAAGATTCCAAGGTTTTGCGAAGTGAGGAGTTACTTTTGTTCGTGGACTAGTGACAACCTGCGTCCATGTCATAATCCTCCCCACACTTTTACCTTTCAGCTAACCCCACTCTACCAGCCGATCAGTAATGCGTGTACAAGAAGATAAGTGCACTTCCTCGCTGCACCTACTCTCCGAATCGTCCCTGGGCTCTACGAGCGATGTCACGCACTTGGTACGAGCACTCCGTCTCTTTTTGGGTCTTGAAGTCCGGACAGCAATTTAAAACCTTTCAATATCACTGACCACTGTCTGTTTAGCATCCTAGCAACAAGTCAATCCCCTCCTTTACCCTTAATCATGACTTGCTGACCTCTCACTCTGGCCTCTACATATATTTGTGGTTTTTTAGCTGTCAACTCGAATACTCCTAATTCCTCTCACAAATCTCTGATCTGTACCAATTTTCTATGTCTTGTGCTTGTCAATCCACTGGCTTAAACGTAAGCGAAACTGGCAAGAATAAGAAACACAAACACGATTTCACGCTTTGGACCTTTGAACACTACTTGAGATAGTCCTAGGCGCTTCACGGACAAATTTTTGATATTGCAACAAGAAAATCAGACATACCAAAACAGCCAGCAGGCTTCACTGATAACCTGTTCGATAAACTTCCAACGCTCTAGAGTTTAGCAAAACTTTATCAAGCACTGGATGATTTGCCCACTGTTAGAGTATTTTAAAAAAATCAAAAACCCTACTTTTATGCACATTTTAGAGGCTTTTATTTTTCTAACAAGCTAGACTATTAGATAATTTTCTCTAACAAAATTTCTAGTAGGGTCTAAAATCGTTAGACAATTTTAGGGCACCTATTCAAGCACGTCAAGCAATTATTTAAGCACCTATTTGAGCACCTTAAAGATGGAATAGAATCTCCATCTCCATCTCCCTGAGTCGTCTCCCTATGGAAATGGAGACGGAAATGGAGAGAGACGGAGATGGTGATGGTGATGGTGCTCGAATAGGTGCTTAAATAGGTGCTCAAATTGTCCAACGTTTTTAGACCCCTCTAAATTTTTTATTAAAGAAAATTGTGCGCGTTAGAAAAATAGAGGCCTCTAATAGCTGTAGAAAAGCAAGTATTTTATATTTTTTTAAAATACTCTAACAGAGGGCAAATTATGCAGCGCTTGATGAAGTTTTGCTAAACGCTAGATCGTTGGATGCAGCGCTAGATGCAGCGCTGGAGCGTTGGAAGTTTATCAAACAGGCTAAATATGTCTTAGGAATCTAGTAGACAATGCTCTCAACTGATTGGGCTTTTCCCCAGGCAGAAATTCTTGCATTTTCCAAGGCCATATTCTTTGGGAATAAGGAAATTTGATTGATGATAACTAAGCAAGTGTGTTACATTTGTAACAGAGATAAATACTAAAGTCAATTACTCTATCTAGATTGATACGTTGAACATTTATGTTGTAGATACAACTGTTGATGAAGGAATTGTTATATTACCTAGATGCTACTTGGAAGTTAATTAGATGCAAAATGCTACCCTCCAGGGCTGCCAGGATATCGAATGGAGTGGGTGAAAATTATATCCACCATCGTGGGTATGAGTGACGAGGACTTGAAAGAACGTTTGCGTGGACCATAATGACCCGGACATTAAGGTCCCTGTCTTATAGCCTGTTCGCTAAACTTCCAACGAGCTGGAGGATGGACCCTGGCGTTGGACGCAGCATTGGATCCAGCGCTGGAGCGTTGGAAGCTTATCGAACAGGCTATTAGAGAGGGAAGACACGAAATTGACACGCCGTTCTATCGAGCGGTAAGACTACGTATAAGAAGGTGGTGCATATTCTGATCAACTTGAAATAGCTCTATCCCACCGAGTCGCCGTATTTTTGGCATTTTAGACACGACTCACCGCTCTCTCTTACCTTAAGTCGCGACTCATCGGCTTTCAAATCCACTACTCCCAGCTACAAACGCAAATCTCTGACATCTACCCATTTTTCATCCCTTGGACTCACTAACTGAGTGACTCAAAAGTGAGCGGTCTCGGGAAGAGAAAGAATACAGGACGAGGAAATGACGTCTCAAACTACCTCAGACAAATTCGATATCAGGTTCAATGATGCATTGAAGATGATTTTTCAAGGAAGAGGCGTTGATGAGGCAATAAAATCAATCGATGCCCGGGGCGTATCTGAAGAGAAAGAATCAAGAACTTGAAATCGAGGCCAAGAAGGCACAGTAAAGCAGAGCCTCCAGAGAACAATCAAGAGAACCTGCAAATATCCTGGACGAATAACTATCAGCTGCTTTTGCTGCCCACGATAAGAGAACGGGTGCAACGGCATTCGAAAACGACGAGCGGACCAATGCTGCTCATCCTTGACCAAACAACTTCCAGCCAAACACTCGACGAAAGGCGAGCCGCCAGCTCCGCCCAAAGCTGAGCTAGTCCGTAGAGGAAACTGATCAGGTCCTAGTTGATTCGATACTCGGCCAGGGTACATGGCGTGGATACATTCATGATCGTAATCAGTACCTAACATGGGATTTGTTCAGTCGATTTGTGCGGTCCAAAGAGGCATACATTGACAGTCTCCTGATTAATATGGCTCTATTCGTCATGAAGAAGGAAGTTCCTCGGAGAGTAGCAAGCATGACCAGCGTGGAAGTGTGGAGGGCTGCGCGCGGCGAGGAGCTCGCGAGCCAGGTGATCATAGGGACGACGATGCACCAATTCATCGACATAGACCTCAAAGTACTAATAATTCCGCTCTTAATCGAATCCAACTGGTTGTTGGTCGCAGCATGACCAGGAGTATGTCCAACAACTCTGACCGTATGGGATCCGTCTGGCATCGTTCAGCCCGACCACGAACGATTGTCGCGACTAAAGACGAATTTGAAAGTGTCGAACCAAGGAAATTGGGTACTTCGAAGATCGCCCACCAGCTCGACGCCTAGAGCAAAAACCAATGAACAAAGCGCAGTTTGGATGACGGCGATTGCCAGGCCAGTCATGCATAATCGAAACGTGAAAGATGCCCCCGAAGACTTGACATTTGAGACCCTGCAGTCATACATCGTCGGCCGACTGGCCAGAGACCTTGTCGACATCCCGTCCGATGCGAAATGGCGCACCAAATTATGGCAAGAACAGGTGGGTATACCAGAGCTGCAACCGATACACTCAGAGGATGGCGATAATCCAGACAATGTGCCGATCTTGGAGTATCAAGACCCTAGGGTTACCCGACATCTCCTTCGCCGACATGCAGAGGACGCACAGATGCGTGCGGATAAACATGGCCGACTTGCAGATGGGTACAAATTCATCTGAGCATATTTCGGCTCGAGGCGATTGGGTATGAAGTATTTTGATACGGGGGTTAGAGAGTCCCCTTGTATTTTCACAGACTTTCGATTCTTTTTTCACTTTCTCTTATCTCTTCAGATTTGTACCCCAATTTCAGGTGAAGTAAAAATGCTCACCCAACATAAGAACATCATTTCAGATTTGATGAATGAGGTCCCCAATGACAGTCATCTAGTACAATTTTCATGATTCATAGGCCAGTCCATAGCGACTGGACATGTACGTTCATGTCTGTCCTCAAACCTGATATTGATGTCCAAACTAAACACTTTGAGTAATTCGAGTAGCTCGGCTTGCTAAAATTCAGAGCCAGACAGAGGGCCAGCATGCATATGTGAATTATGGCAACAATTCATACCTCGGTACAAGGAAATATCTACCAGGCTTCCAATATTACGTTACAGAGTAATGTCGTTGTCCATCACCCCATTATATATTATAAGCGCTTGTAGTTTACGTACAAGTACTGGACATCGTCCAGGGACACTAATGTCTTCCAAGGTGAGTGTACTCGATCACATGGTGGTACCTGCTCTACACCGCCAGCCCCCGATCCATTGAACACTCATCATATAAATAAAGGCCAAGGTAACCCACCCTCATACAATACACTTATTTCTCAAGGCGTACCATCTACCTCATTCTTGCGCTGTTCTATTCTCGAGAGTCGTGCGAGAGCGTCAAAATTCTGCGAAAGGATACCATTTTGTGGTGGACACCGTAGGTTCAGTGCCCTCCGCTGCCATCTTCACTACTACGGAATACCAAATATTGCGATTGAGAGCTGACTTCCCATTTAGATTGCAACCGAGGCCACCATGCTACGTTATCAACCAATGAATGATACGCTCGCTGACAAACGTATGCGCGAGGACGTCGAACGAATCGATGAGATTACCCAATGGTACTCAGCAACAAACAACTGGAGCGTAGGCTTTGAGGCTCGCCTGGTCAGTCTCGAGGACATAATGGGACAACATTGGAGGGAGAAAGACCGAAACACACCAGTATCGGGGGCTCAGGACTTGCCCACCTTTGGACACTACTTGAGAAAGTGTAGGGCGCTTTATAAATCTATCGTCGATTCCGTAATGGTAGAGATAGAAACACCAAAACAACCAAAGGGCTTCACCGAATCTGGACTATTTGACAACGTCGCCATAAACGGTGTGGTGGTAGGACATATCAAGAAGAACAAGCACTAGCCTGCCTCTGAAATCACTGGACCCGAGGATTACGCACCGGTGTTTGCAATGCTAGACTGTAACAATACCATATCATATCGAAATGAGTTCGGAAGGCGTATTGTGCTGGCTGATGTTACACTCCACCCAATGGCCTCTTTGGCAGATATCTTGACTATTGTCACAAAGAAACGGAATTCATTAACAGTCAGTGTATATGCCAATCATTGCTTTGGTGGTCTGCTAATCGTGGATAGAAAATTATCCAACTGCACGGGATCAAACTCATCTCAGACACAGAGCTGTGGTGGCTGGGGGAGAACTGGGCTGTTGTGGAGCCCAGTCTCAAATGGGCCGAATCAATTCTTCCATACGGATCATTGCAGGCAACAAACCAATTGAATGGTGTTTTGGACCAGTTCCAGGCGAATAAAGACGTCCAAAAGCCCAAAATTGAGATGCTCAGAAAGTTTGGAGACAACAGGAGCAACAAAATCAACACTGTGACCATTGCTCACGCCGCGGCGATCATCCAACGGTATTTTGCCGCCATATCAGATGAAGAGGTAGACCTATATCTTGTCGAAATTGCACGCTTAAGGTCTCGGAAATTGCCCAAGTCGGATGTATTCAAGTTAGTACCTTGGGACAGGAACCCTGAGACAATCCGCAAAGCAGTAGACGCAGCAAAACGGAAAGCTACGCACAAGCTTGCGAAGGCAATACAAAACGGAAAACACGTACCAATCTTTTCTATTTCCGATATCAAAGTGCTTCAACAGTTGGCGCCCATAGTAACAGTGAATATCGATGCATATGTCACTACAGTTCAAGAGGCATTCAGCCTCGGTCTCATCGCTCATTACTTCCCACGGGACCCCGAACGATGGGTGTTTGAACACTGGATCCCCGGAGCTCCTATCGTCACCATCCACCACCAACACAACCTGGCTATGTTTGGTAGAGCGGTCTGTATCAATCATACCGGAGACCTTCCAGACGGAATTTACCCACCCATGTTTCAGAGCTTCGATACCCTATCCAACGGACAGGTTCGGGTAATGAGGGCCCTTCGAGCCTGGTTGAAGAGACGTTGCAAGACAATGGACATGATGCATTCAGCCTCGGTTCTGATATGTATTGACATCATCAATGGTATCCTCCGTGATATGGAAGTTCGTGACAATGATGAAATGGACCCGCATGAAATCGAGCATATAGGTCTCACGCGGAGCAATGAACTCTTCAAAGCATTGGCAATATTGACGAACAAGGACATGCTGCGTGTGATCCCTGGCAAGAATTTTTTCATCAGCGTGGAGGAGTGGAACAGACTGTATATGAATTTCGAAGCGAGAAAGAGCATCATGGAGTTGAATTGGGAGTAAAGTACACTCGAAGGGATCTCTCGATGACCCAAGAGGAAAGCCGTTAAGCTTCTTTACTGACATCGGGATTAGCTCTACAGTTTGGTTTCCTGATGCAAGTCCAGGGTTTAGTAGTGGGTCAAAAGTTCTGATTGTCTCTGTGTGCAACCGTAAGCACACACTAAATAGCCATCAACCGTGCAAGGTTTAGATTTTAATTACATTTCCCAGTTTGATATTTTCATTCTTGAGTGACTCCGAATCTCTGATTTACCTACACATGAATAGACCTTCACAGAATAATATATAAGTGTTAGTGTATATACACTGATGGGAATGTTTAATGCGGCCCCCGTATGCATAGTTCTCTGAAGCCAAACAATAATGCAATAACGTATCATTAAGGCCCTCAGATGAGTTTATGTTAGAATCTCAACGAACGGTAATTAAGATATACGAATCTCAGGCGAGTCAAAAAGAATCATACATACAGCGGCAGCGTTAGCAAGATATAGGAAGTATGGCCTGGGAAATTTGAGTCATTTTATAGCAATTCTTTTGATGAGCTACCCAAACTAACTGATACATTTGTCTCACATTTGCTTTCCTCTAGTTTGGTCGCTGACTTCCAATCGAATGTAAATACACTCAGCCTTTCTTAACGACAGTACCCACTCCTGAGCATTTCTATTGCCTACAACCAATGGTGGTCTGCGTAGCTGTAGAACTTGTACTATGGCATTCCGCCTGCTTCTTGGTCGGCGCCGTTGTGTGTCAGGATCGCACCTGGGGTTGAGTAGATGACGCCACCAACGATGAGAGAGGACGTTGAAATTTTAGCAGATAACGAAGGGACATGATGTGATGGCTAATTTAGCTAACTATAGGTGATAGTGAGCGGTGCGCCCTTGACAGGGTTGCCTAGGGAGCGGTAGGTGAGAAGCAAAGTGAATCTACTTCACTATTCGAGCTGCATCCTTTCTTCCCATCTCTAAACTCACAAACTCGCTCTCCATTGAATCTTTGGCTCTCCAAGTTCACTTTCGATATTCTTTCCTCCTCGCATCTTCTACACTCGACGACTCCAACACGAAGTCCTTAATAGTCGTTAGTAGTGTCATATTGATTCTGCTCGCGAGTCGCCAGTTCAAAGTCCAGATTGCCGTCTCTCTGGAGTTACTTACTTTCACTTAATTAAGTAATTGATGAGCTCAATATGTTATCATCTAAACAGCTAACGAATATTGCAAGTGTCTTTACCACAAAAGATGGCCAATCTACCCGTCGACGACAATCACACCACCGCAACAGCCAAATAAGCAGGCCACTCAGACATGTGGCACGTTGGACTGACCGCATATGAGTACCCTCAAAAGGCAGACACTCACGAGTTCATCCGAGTCAAAGCGTTCCGGGGCTCGAGGGGTAAAAGGGAAATACATGCTTACTCTTCCCTGGCAATAACAGAAGCGGAGCGAGTAGGTCCCAACACTCGGGAGGGCGGGTACGTCGGCCTCTGGGTGGGTATCACCTTCGATGATGCGCATAAATTTAGGACTAAGGCGGGAGGGACCAAATCAGCTGCTATCAAGAGCTCAAACCTACGAGCAAAGAGTGTCAACGAGGTGATCAACAGCGACCCTGTGCTGATCAAACCTACTTCAACCACTAGGAAGGTTGTAATAGACGGCACTTCATCGAAAGCGCAACTGTTCGCCCTCGCGAACCCCGACCGCCACGGCCTCTCGGACGCGATACAGATTGACGGTGAAGAGGTATGGTGGGCCTCACGTTATCGCGACGACGATGAAAGGAGAATCGAGAAAAGAAGGGGTAGTTGGCCCGCCAAGGCGAGAGAAGCTATGAAAGAGCATTTCATACAGGTAATAGCCGCACGATCAAAGCCAATGACGCAGAAGCGTGGTAGTGACGGGTGGCCAAAAGAAATCGAAATTCAAACATCTAGACGACAACCCGAACAAGTCATCCAAGCAACAAATAAAACCCCTTAGATTAATAGCCTGTTCGATAAACTTCCAACGCGTTGGATGTTGGACCCTGGCGTTGGAGTTTCCTTTTCCGTGCCTTAGTCATGCTATAAATCATCCAATGTTCGCATGTTTTTATCTAACGCGTTCGCTAAACTCCATATAGTAGCGTTGGATCAATCACATGAAAGACTTTGACAGAAAACACAGCTCGGGTCCCCACTACAGACTATTAGTTCACCCATCTTCTCTCTCTCTCTCTCCTCTCTCCATCTCCATCTCCTTGAGTAGTCTCCCTATGGAAATGGAGATGGAGATGGAGAGAGATAGAGATAGAGATGCTGTTCCATCTGCTAGAGCTCATCTTTGAGGTGCTTGAATAGGTGCTCAAATAGGTGCTTAAATCGTCCAACGTTTTTAGACCCCTCTAAATTTTTTATTAAAGAAAATTGTCTAGCGCGCTAGAAAAATAGAGGCCTCTAATAAGTGCAGAATAGTAGGTATTTTATATTTTTAAAATACTCTAACAGAGGGCAAATTATGCAGCGCTGGAGCGTTGGAAGTTTATCGAACAGGCTATTAGTATAAGATATGTCTGCACACTGAGTAATTTATCAATTCGCATTGAGCCACAATAAAGTATATGAAACCCATCCTCAGATCTGTTGAGCACCCCAGAGTCCTTAAGCTTGTTGGTTGGGACCTTCAAATCATTGCATCTTGATTAATTTATAATGTGCATCTTCTTCTCTGCATTTGTAGCATGCTGTAGGGCGATGATGTAGGTTGTCTACTGTCTATACCAGGTCAGATTTGTGCATGTCTTCCCTTACCACAACTGCAAAGTAACCAGTGGCCTCGAATAGTCTCAATACTAGTCTCCACTCAATGTTGATGTTTAGCAACTCAGCATTGGCACCCTCGGCAGTAGTACGGAGATTGGCTGAACAGGCCGGACACTCCAAACATTGTTTTGAAATCTTGTCATCCCTGGAGGTAGTGCACGCCACTCGTTTCCACGGAATTGTTATCGTATTTTTGGTTATAGCGGAAAAGCTCGTGAGGCCCAGGCTCATGCACTGGTCACGGGTGGCAAAGCTTTCACAGCTGGTGGATACATTGGGAAATTAGTGGTCGAGATCAGTCCCTTAGGATACCGTTCTGATGGCTGGGCCATCGAAGTTCATCGTCCTGACCGGCCAGGTTTTTCAGCAGTCTGTCAAATCTACTGCAGAGAGATGAGTAACTGGATACGTCTAGTCAGTCATTAATGCAACCCAAATGCGGAATTTCAACACAAAGTCGTCAACACAAGGATCAGGGTGTTACTTCAGGCGAAACGAGACATATGGGATAGCGAGGAGCTTAGTGTTCATTACGGAAGTTCTTATTTCGTCAATGAAGTTTGTCAATGGGATAGATGCGTGGCAAGTAAATCTTGATTGTAAGAATATTTTGTTACCTTTTTGGTTCGTAATCTTTTACGAGCTTTCACTGTCATGATCACTACTTACGTGAGTTCTTTGCCACTTTATCTTGTTATCCCATTGTTATGAAGTGATTGAAAACAGGCTATAAATACTAGCAACTGCTAATCATGATATTTTTGCTACTCCTGATTGAGAAGTTGACGACTTCTAGTTTCATTTTGTGGCTTTGTTCCCTAGAATTCATGCACTTGTTATGCTCGCGATACTTCCTAATCCTTCCATTGCTACAGCTTCTATAATTTCTGAATCCAGCATGCTGCGAGTTGATTATCAAAGTAATGCCGTCACCCTAATAACAAAGAAACCACGAATTCGTGAGATAATTTGTTAAACTTGGCTGTATATATTCTTTTATCTCTTGCTCTATTTGTTGATACTTCCAGTGTCACTTAGTTTATCTTGAAACTTTTTGTTAATATAATCTTATGAAAACTTTTAGCCCATTGTGTTTGATTACACATTACAATTCCTTGGCGAAATTACTGGGTCCGAGTTGCTGGGTTGCCCTTACATTGCTCAATTTCGGTCATTTACGAGTCGCAAAGACAACAAATTAAGACTCAAGCACAAGAAAAGTAGGCAGTATGTTAAGGCAAAAAAAGCCATACAAGAACATTTATCCAGTATGCTACGAACAAATCCGAACAGTTCAGAGCAAGAACAAAAGAATCAGTTTATTGTCCGTATAAAGTTAGCAGGGATGAATACTTCTAGAGAGATGAGCACATCAGCATTTTACGTATGGCTCTCAAGACTTTGAAGCTTAACTGAGAACCTTGGAATTGTTACGAAGCGATTGAAGCGATGTGGATTCATATTTTCTACACACGCAAATGGCATATCTAGAGGTGAATAGTTGTCTACCAACTAACCTGTAGGTGCTAGGATCATTGATAAGGTGAATATAAGCAGACATTGCAATGTGCTTGATAACGTTCAGAGATCACAAAGGAAAGCCCGGATCGATACAAAATTTGGCACAATCGGTGTTGTATCTCAGGTGATTATTACGTCTGTATTGGTGATAGTGGAGTGTAGTAAGATACATTTATGGTGTCTCAAAGTCAAGGATATCACGTCTTCTTGATTACGAAGATTAACGCTATGGATTCTTACAGCTGATTTTGATACGGATCCTGCGCAGAAGAAAGTCAGGCGATGAGATCTTCTATATTTGGCGACAAACTTGAAGTACTGGGCACATGCATGTTCAAGTTTCCGTCCGCTTGTGTTTGCATATGAGAGAAACGGAGACCTCCTCTCCCTTTCGAGAAGTACAAGACCTTTGTTGAAAATGAACTCAAGGATCTCCTAAAGAGACCTGCAACTAATGACATCAATAGTCTCGACACATAGAGCAATGTATCAGAGAATATTTAGATGATTTATGTTTGGAGAATTTATTGCTTACTTTACCTAGAAAATTGTGGTATTGGTCCGGAAATCAACTTGCAGCACGTTGAAATCTCATGGTCACATCACAGAGTATGAAGTGGCATGGAGCAATGTGGACTACGGAAATTGGGACACTTTGGAAGTTGAAAATGGAAAGGGTCCCTAAGTTACCGTGTGGGGAGATGGCGTGACACAATTCGATCAGTGCATGATTGCTATAGAAGAAACCAATTATTGGGACAGCATTCTTAAGAAATCAATGGAAAATCTTCCTCCGACATGTATGCTCTGATTTCAAGCTGAGAACATGTGTGGCGTTAAATCATATTCGAACGGCATGGCTTCAAAGTCTAGAATACATTGCCTTCTATAGCATCTTATCTTTCCAAGAACACCACTTTGTTAAACCCAGATATACTTTTGTATTCTCCAACCTATTTTTGCGCACCTCTTTGTGAGGTATTCTCTACATTTCGTAGACTTATCTTTTCTTCTTGCTTCAACACTAAGGAGCGCTTTCCAATCAATCTATTTGGAAACCAAAGCCTCATCGGGAATTGTTGCAGTAATAAACTCGTGATGCGTAAATGGATCCTTGCTTGGTCTTTTGTCTATCAGGTTGACTGCATTGATATCATTTTTGCTGTCTATGATTGGATTGATCGAAATTCATATCTGTATCATATTTATTAGTACATCGATGTCATAATTCAACCAGCCCTCTCACACCCGTGAATCTCTTTCCATCCCCTATATCCACCTTTTCCGTTTTTAGAATTCACCACGAAGCCGATTCTTATTTCATTGGAAGTAAAGGTATGTCAAAACCCAGGTGCTGATATTTTTTGTTCTCCTTGGGTTCACTAATTCGTACTTTGACTGTCCACTTCCGAAGTGCATAAAATCTCCTCAAATCACTTCTCGCTCACCTCTTTCACACCTACTAAGTATAATCGTGATGAACATGTCCGCTGCAAGTGATATTTGGAGAGATTGTGTTCAAAAATCCAACGTTTGATCCATGAGATTCGGCTCGAAATACTGATTGGATATATGCAAATCGTGGCTAATCCTAGATATGTATCCTCCCTTTACATTATCCTTCTTGATCTTTTCCGGAATACCGATAACTAAATAAGGTGACTTCGAATGCAGACCACAGAAACTGACGATGATAATAGTGGTCATAATTGTCTTGCATATCCCCTAAAAACCTGAACATTATATTATTGTTGTATTCTTGTATCCACCCCAACTTTTGCCATTATGTAAATATGTTCGTAGAAATTTATAACCAACCAGACCAAACATGAACACTTCCTATACTAATCCAAAATGTTCCCTTCCACCGCACTCTCAGAATCTCAAACCTGCGAATGGTCAACTCAAGCATTCTCAATTTAGAAACGAAGCATGATTCGCGTACCTAGAGCCCCTAGTCCCATGATATCCGCCAAGATGAGGAAGCCGAGCATATACACTGCGCTCCAGCCGATGTAACCGTCTGCAAAATTGGGTGCGGCTGCTTTCGAGTTCGTCGCTGATGCTGTACCCCTGGATGTGGTGGAGGAGGGTGTTGAAGAGGGAGTTGCAGAGGGTGTTCCGTTGGGCGACATCACGCCGTCAATGATGTGCATCAAGCCATTGTTAGTTCTGAAAAACAGAGTCAGCATATGGAAACACACCATGCTCTCGGGATACGTACAGTACGTTGGCTTCGATGAGCTTGGCATTGTTAAAGTAGATTACACGATTCGATCCAGTTCCCTCAATCTTGACCTTCACCTTTGCACCCTGTATGCTCGTGAACTCTTGTCCATTAGTCAAATAATCGCTATATGCCACTTCGGGGAGAGTGTGGAAAAGCAATGCCGATTGTAGCTGCGTTGCATTCAGGGTGCCATCCGGGTTTCCAGCGGACCTGAAAGCTTCATTGGAGGGACCCAGACATGTAACATTAGTTGAAGAATCGAGCGTGGGCCATAATGAAGACCGATTGAGCGCATTGTCAAGTCCAGTCAAGCCGGCGCCTCGAATCGTCTTACTGCACAAGTCAGGAAGGGTCAGCAGTCCATCAATTACGTGAAAGCGACCGCCTGCCCAGGTGCCTTGTTGTGGGTCGATCACCTGGACATTGACGTTGGTTTGGAGGCCGGAACGAATGCTAGAGGATGGGCCGGGATTTTGGCGGTTGGAGAGAATGAAGCGTTTGGTGTTGGAAGTCGAGGCCGAGGGTCTGATGAACACAACCTGACCTTTAGCACGGTCGACTCCGCCAAATTTTGAGGCCAGGGCTGCACCTGCGGTTCTGTTGTTGCTTGGTCCTTCAGCTAGCAGAGTGGGAACTGTAGTGCCAATCCCGCTGCCTGCTCCATCGCTTGGCGCTGTAAAGTTTTCCGCTCCTAGGCTGGACACCAAAGAATGATATTGTATGAGCGGGAGCAGTTCCTGTGGTGAGAGATTGGCTAACGATCGATTGGTCTTTTGGAAATAGGCTGCAAATGCTTGATTATTGGGGACCAAAACAGTGATCGGCCAACTCGATGGATTGTTAAAAAGCAAATTGGCAGATATCTCGTTCGCGCGGTAGAAGGCTGTGAAATTGGACAGAGAAGAGATATTTCCAATAGCTTGGAGAAGTGACTGGGCCTGGGCACTGGCGAGGGGAAGAGTCGTCGCCAGGAAAAGAAATGATGAGGGCAACATGATGGACAATTGACTGGAATAAGAATATGCGCGACGAATGGGTACAATTGAGGTACAATTGACCTAGTTTTGAAATGCTGGAAGCTCTAGAAGAAAATGGAAAAGGGGTGAGGAATACGAAAGCTTTGTAGCTTGCAAGAAGGGTAGCTATAGCCTTCCCGTACAAATCCGCCAACGTTCAGCCTCGAGAGGAGGTCTCAATGGTGTGAGGTGGCCCTCAGGTCACTAGGCCGGATCCGGGTCGGTGCTGCTCAGCTGGGCTGTAGAACTCGAGGGCGGATTGCGCCACCCACAACTCACGTTGGCGCTGAATGGCCGAGGGACGCAGCTATGAGGAAGGCTGTCATGGGAAATCCTGGGGTCCAAATCTTATGAGAAGAAAGCATGAAACAGAAACCGGATTCGAGGAGTGAGATTTTCAGCAGGCTGCAGGTGAGATGGCAATGCAAGGCTGTGACACTAAACACACTTCGTAAAGAGCTGCAACTAAAACTGTTAAAAGTAGATTTTCCACGTAAGCACTGTAGTGCGGGTGTACGAGTCGAATAGGGAGTAGGTCCCGTGCTTCGACTGGAGAGACCTGATCCAGAATGGGGGCGAAATGCCATTCGATGGCCAGAGTGAGGACACAAGGGTTCAGGGCTACTAGAGCAGGACACATAGTCGAGTAATCGCGAGAATATGCATGGAAATGGTGGTGTGGCATTCGAGAAATATCGGCAGTCTGTCACTGGAAGCAATCGCTTCTTGTAGATATTGCATGATCGAATGTGCATAAGCCACTACCTACATAGCTGTCCAATGCATGAGGTTGAAGGTACTGATCTTCCTCGATACAACTATGCCTTCGAAATCGTGTAAACCGGATCCAAATTCGATGTTACGTTACTACATACGAAGTAAATGTCGAATGAATTGTCTGATGGAAGCAGAAGATCGATGCAAGGCTGTGCTGACGTCGTCAACCTTGGAAATGTATCAGCCATCTCGGAACGGAAAGTCTTCGTGAAATGCCAAGGCTACAGTGTAGTAGAACTGGATGGAAGATAGAATGAAGTCATCGACCTGGTACGATGCCAATATATGGGTCAGTATTGATGGGTAGGTCGATAGGAAACCAAGGCTAGAGGTCGAACAAAGGCGATTAGATGACGGAAGATCCAGACAAAGGAAAAGACAACAAGTTTCACGACCTGACGTGCAATCAAGTCATGAAGTCAACAGCGCTAGCGGATGTCCAACGAGTGAGCAGTGAATCAGAAGCCGTGAATGATGGTGGATGAGGGACTCAGTCGTTCTGTTTCCCCAGCGACGAGACTTCCGAGGCTTGGCAACACACACTGGCGCACGGACCTATAGGCGTCCACGGCGCGCCCCTCGATCAAACACCAAAAAAGCACCACCCCTACGCTCTCACCGTCTTTTGCAATCTACACTTCACTTCTTGGATACCCCGTTGCAGTTTACAACATTCGCTTTCGAGTCTGCTCAATTCCATTCACAAACAACATACACAATGGTGAGTTTTTTACAGAGTCCTTACGCAATCAATCACATGGCCACGTCTCCGCCGCCGCCAGTTCCGCCCGCCTGGAGTTTGTCGGCAGCAGCAAGTGAGAGATGCGCGGTCCCTGTTTCCGCTTCAGCCAGCAGCAACGGGCGACACAAACATCGGCCTTCCTTGCCTGGCGAGACTTCTCTGTGCGACGAAGGCTGGCTTTTCTTCCATTCCTCGCCCACAACCTCCTTTCCGATTCCCTTACTCCTACGATTTCCGAACAACACAAACCGCTACAACTCCGAACATCATGGATAACAATAATCAGGCCTCCACAAACTACCGTGAAGCTTTCCAGCTCTTCGATAAGCGCGGCAACGGCCGTGTCGACCGCTCAGCTCTGGGCGATCTCCTCCGCGCCTGCGGGCAGAACCCAACCCTCGCCGAGATCACCGATCTCGAACGCGGAGTCGGCGCAGACTGTGAGTTTTTCCCCCTTAATATCGATTCTCAACAACAACACTCCCCCTCCTCCCCCGCACTCCACCTCGCAGTTGGATTCAACGCGTTGCAAATGCATCGCTAACAATGGCATAGTCGACTTCGAAACCTTCTCCAAGATCCTTAACCGCCCCGGTGGCTTCCGCGAGCCCTTTGACATCGAGGAGTACATCCGCGGGTTCCAGGTCTTTGACAAGGATCGGTCGGGATTCGTGGGAAAGGGCCAGATTAAATACATTCTGACGAATCTGGGCGAGAAAATGAGCGAGGAGGAGGTCGATGAGCTGTTCAAGAGCACCATCGACACGGGCAATAACGAGGTGGACTACAGGGGTATGTATATCTACACAGATCTGCAAGTGCGATGAGACTAGAACTAACAATCCCCATCCAGAGTTCGTCAAGACGATTGCAGAGAACTAAACGGTGATCCCTCGATGGATTCTCCTGATACGACTCCTTATGTCATTCCTCTTCCCTTCTATGTAGCATCAAGTACGAAGACAGAGCAAGTGTACGAAACGATATGGGCTTAGCATGCGGATACCGGCGTTGAGTGGGCGGGGTTGTTTAAACTTCTGGGTTTCGGGGCGCGCGTGCATGGTGCACACAAGACACGGCTTGTCATGGCAATGCCATGGCATTTTTCCTTGTTTCAAAAAGCCTTGTCAAACGTCTCGCGGCTACTCTTCCCCGTTGCATACCATGCATATGATTGTGGAGAGACTTTGCGTGTGGCGTGCAGCGTGCGGAGCAGAAGGCCTGTGTAGAAAAGATGCAATGCTATGAGATTGAAACAAAACAAACCTTGGATCGTTCGTCCCGTGTGTGCATGTGAATGAACGTTTAAAAATAGAATGAGTCACGCCAAGCAGTGAAAAAGTATGGTTCTGGTTTTTGAATGAACTCTGTTTTTGGGTCCATTGGCAACGCAGTCTATGGTGGCCTTCTCTCAAGTAGCTAGCTGAGAAGCCCTGCGCGTCTGACAAATGGGTATCGTGTGTATGCATCAAAACATGGCAGAGAGACCCCGGGAAACCGAAAAGAGAGGAAAACAAGGATGCCGCCTAAACCGCTAAACCACGTGATCCAACAAACGCCTTCCTCTAGGAAATAAAAAAGGAAATGAAAATGTACGAGAAATCGAATTGGCCGTCAGAGATGGATTGTGTGTGTGTGTGAGAGAGAGAGAGGTGGTGGAGTGATAGATGGAATATGAGATGATCAAGCTTTGACCGAAGTCACGCTCCCCATCCCGATATCCACACCACCACCTGCACTCCCGGATGCAGGCACCGTCTTGCCCATAACCATCTCGCTCGTGGTCATGAAGCCACCAGGGAGCAAGAACACGAGATCGTCACGTCGTCCGTTCCGGCTGTTTGGCTCGCTGGCATTCTGGAACTGCTCCCAATCCAGCTGGTAGCCGACAGTGAGGTGGCAGCGTCCACACCGCTGGAGATAGCGCTTCTCGAACCCATCGTCGCTAGTGATGATTTGAGGGCTTGGGTCGGAGGTTGAGAGGAGGAGGCCGTAGTGATCCATGGGGACGTGGTTTGAGCCTCGTCGGACGGGGGCGTTGGTTGATGGTGGTGGGAGAGGCATAATGTGCGCATGATCCAGCGAGTTTTGACGAGTCGCGAGGGCGTTGAGCGGTGTAGTTGTTGCCAGGAGGAGGTTTGTGCACAGGCAGTGGTAGGTGTAGACTGTGTTCGAGGCGGCCAGGGAAATCTTTTCCTCTGAGCTGGTGCGCTGGGTCATAGGAGGTCGGGGATAGTGAGAGGCGATATCCATCGTTGAGTTTGGGTTTGAGGTTGTGTTGTGGTTTGGGATGGGGGGAAAGAGTTTAAGGTTGGTTGAGAAGTGGAGGCGAGTCAGTGAGAATGGTCAAGTCTGTTTGTTTGCTAACTAGCGGAGAAGCGATCGCTAGTGCGATATCGGCCGGCGATATATTTCGTGTTTAATGTCTGATGTTGGCGTAGCCGTGTAACCTCCGTCGGCTTGTGGGGGAGGAATACGATGGTGATGTGAGATTTCTCAAGACTCAAAGTGGCGGATGGACCCGGTATAGGTATGATTGACGTTTAGGCTGTCGTGGGTATTGTGTCCTTTGCAGCTTCTGGAAGAATGTAGAATGGCGGCAGACGGCAATCTTTCTCTTTTATACTTCTGTCGGTAGCCGGACGTCAAAACGTTGACCGTCGGCAGCAAGTTGAAACGACCCGTTTGAGACGGACAAGCCCTCCAAGAGCCTCACGTTTGGTCCTGAGGGAGTAGAAGGCGGGTGGGGTTTGGTGCGTTTTGGGACTGTATGAGAGCGTCTGGCACGTTTTCGAGCAGCCAAGCGTCCCTCGATCCAACCACAGCAGACACCGACAGATAAAGGTGGTAAAGCTCGCGATTTCACTTGGCTGGCACTGCTGGCGAGTGGAGAGAGAGGGGGGCGAAGAGGAATGGGATGGATGGCTGAATCAGGGTCCAGCGAAACAAAAGGGAATGAGGCTCCACGGGCGGGTCTCCACCCCGAGAAAAATCAAACTGGGCGATCCGATAAGCGTGCAAAGTTGAGTCAAAGTCCTGTCAACAGCGGAGCTGGGCAAAGTGAATGGAGCGGAAGCGTGCGGGAGAGTGCAGAATTAAACACAGACAAAGACCAAAAGGACCACGGGTCAGCCAGATGTCGACGATCTATGCTGTATTGAAGTGAATCGTATGGCCGGGACGAGGGGGATGAGCGCGGGGGAACTTTATATTGAAAGTGTGGAGGTATGTAGGTTATGATGCAGGTGGCAGCATTCCGTGCATCGGATTTATACAAGGTGTTAAGCTGAGCAGGTGAGGGTGGCCTGTGAATGGATTATACAGCATGCAGCAGGAGACGGGCGCGCGGCGGCGATACAGGCGAGATACAGTGGGGGGCAATAGGATGGCCGGGAGCAACATCGTGCAGGATCGTGGGATTTCTGCAGCTTCGCGCGCGTCGCCAGGTGCGGTGAGGCGAATGAATTGGCAGAAGATGCCCACGCCGTGCGAGGACGCGTGACCGTGAAAAGACCGGCTTCTAGCCCTGTTCCAGCCATCCTTGAATTGGTATGAGCCCTGAATGGAGGTTGAAGCAGGCCAGGGGGGGTACATCGGGAGGGTCCTGATTACTGCTACAGTGCCTGGGTGGTGAATGTCCTGCTGGTTTCGCCTAGCCAGTGCGTTCGCCTGGAGATTCCATTCAACGGCCAGTACAGGCCTGTGCAGGCTGGCGAAGGTGTTTTCATGGTATTAGTCTGGGAGGCTGTAGCGGCCTACTGTGTCGAGGGAAGTTGAGGCGAGCGTAGAAGGGCGGGAGAATCGACCAGAAGAGATTAGTTAGATAGGACGCTTGGGAGTGGAGACGTCTGCAATGCGCAGCAGTGGTATGGGCGCTTGCCATGTACAACACAAACAAGTGTCGCGCTGACTGACTGACTGACTGAGGAACTGATTGACTGTGCGCTGCGTGCTGGGAAAGGGTGCTAGGGGAAGTGGGTGAATGTGAAGAGTGTGTACTATTCACTAGGTCCTGTGTATTGCCTGCCTATGTCGGAGTTGAGCCAGTCGGATCATCGCATCGCCGCATCGCCGGCGCCTTCCACCGAGGCATGAGAAGCGAAACGACGTCCGACTGTCACTGGTGGGCTGTGGCAGAGAAAGGCTTGGCGGGAGTGGTGGGCAACTAGACCGTGACTGATACACACACGCTACATGTACCTTTTCCATTACTATCACAATACTACCACAAGATACGCACATACCCTCTCCCCGTTAGGCTGCTGGCTGAACACCACACACCCCAGCTCCGTCCTCCGTTCCCTCCCAGGGCCCCAATCAACCCACATCGGCGAGGCATCATTTAGCGCGCATTCGAGTACCTACTTCGTAATTGTGTGCAAAGGCATGTCCCCGCTCACTAAAGATGTGATCAAGTTCGGGGCCTTTGTGGTTACCAACCAGGTGTGTGTTGTTGCCTTCCTGCTTCCACGACTCTGCGACATTCTATACAGTAGTCTCATAATCAGCCATAATTCCTCTTACTGATGCCATATGGCCAGGTCTTTCATCTTACGCCGCTCTCGTATGCGCTCGTGAACTTGAAGCCTCTTCTCCCGGGTCACGTCCTTGTCTCGCCACGCCGCCTGGTCCCGCGATTCAATGACTTGTCTGCTGCCGAAGTAACCGATCTCTTCCTCACGGTCCAACAAGTCTCTCGCATGGTCGAGCGTGTCTTTACCGCGAGCTCCCTCAATATCGCCATACAGGATGGCGTTGATGCTGGACAGAGCGTGCCCCATGTGCACGCCCACATCATTCCGCGACACCAGGAGGACATGAGGGAGCAAGGCGGGACCGACGCAATCTACAAACTCCTAGAGGGCGAGGAGGGTGATTTGGGAAAGCAGTTCGCCCAAAGCGAGAAGAAGAAGAGTGACGAGAGTGCCAACGGTTCTACGCGTGGAAGGTTCCCAGCAGTCGACAATGATAGCAGGCAGCCCAGGTCTGAGGAAGAGATGATGAAAGAGGCAGAATGGCTGGCCAATGAAATGGCCAATGACAACAAAGAGGGTTGAGGAATACTAGATGGACGTCTCATGACAGACACTTCCAGTATCCAGGTGGCCAATTCCGGAGCATAGTAAACTCTAGGCCACTATACCTGCAAGGGCGAGCGATTCCTCCAAATACATGAGATCAGCTCTATAAAGTTCCCCATGGCAGAAGGCTAAACAACATTGATATTACTAAGTAGACAAGGTAGGAGCTACTATACATGATAATAAGCTTGCTGTGGCTATTACTGTCAGTATTTACCCCTATAGATCTTTTACTTCATTATGTCTTTCAGTCCGTTTGTTCTCCCACGTTCTGCTCAGCTTCGTCTTTTTACATGCATGCCATCCTCATTGATATCATTCTCTTTCCCGTCATTCTATTCAATCACTCTCAGTACCACGTAAATCGCCGCGGGACAATCCAATGAATTTCCGTGTTATCGAAAACTAGCTCCCCGTATTGCGAGCGAGGATGTTATTTTCATTGCCATTCTCTTTTCTGTTTTCAAGAGAAGCGATGCCGTCCACATTATTCGGCATTCAATACAACCTGATACCAACTCTACATCGTCTCCATCCCGGTCTCCGCTATACTTTTATTCATCGTTTCAGCGCTAGAAGTCAGGAGAACTCGGCGCAGTACATTCCATATAGCCCTCGAAGTGGTAGCTGGATCCACTCGTGCGTGCAGAACTCAACTTCCGCTAAGAGGAGTGTACAGCAGGCCTTGGGAAGTGATTCCCTGCATCGTTTGTAATTCCCGAATAGATTGCGGCCTCAGGATAGAAAGAGGGGAAGCCAATATGAATTCAGGACTCAAGTTTTGCTAAGTTGCATGTAAGTATTAGGTGGTGGCTATGCATACACGCCACATTATGATTTCCACTTCTACCAACAATTCTACTTCACCATAAATTTGTTCCATTTACTGGGAACTAGTATCAAGTATACACTAGATTGACGATTACTTAGTCTCCGCGTTACATCGCACTGCGTGTGAGGCCCGTATTTGAATGAATCATCCAACTCTGTCCGGCTAAGGGGAGTGGATAGGCGTATAACTTCAAGCTAGACACAAGCCCAGTCCTCGCCATCACTCTTCATATCTCCGTTCGCCAGGCTATCAGTGATGCCTGAGCAAGGCGGCTGTGCTGTTGCCTCACAAGGACAGCAACTAGCGCCTTGGCGCCCATCTCCAGCCTCGACAGTTCACCATAAAGCCTAACCAAATTCACCTACACCTCGAGCCTCCACAAATTACTCGACCCTATCAAACATATCGACAACTTACTCCGCTACATCATCGCTGCCATGCCTAAAGCCAAACGACACGCAAAAATCGAAAAGTTTGTCACCATCAGAAGCCGTCGCATAAAGACCACGAATAAGGACATGAAAGCAAGAGATGTCACCAACGAAAACCACATCGTAGATCTGAGAAACAGCCCGGAAGAGCCATTTCGATTTTTGGATCTCCCGAGCGAGCTCCGTTTGACAGTGTACCGCTACCTCGTCCCTCACCAAATGGGAATTGCCCTCCTTAGGCCAGAAGAATCGCCCCTCCTGTATGATGTAAGAACAAATAGGGTTGAACAGGGCGGAGTTAGAATACAGTGTTCTATCTTCCTAGTCAGCAAAATTGTCTGCAATGAAGCACGAGGTATGTATACCTGATATAACCCCGTCAAACGCACGACTAAAGCCGCTTATCAGGTGTCCTCTACGGCGAGAATACTTTCAACTTCACCATTGATGCTCAGGCACGTCAGCCTAAATCCCTGCGTTCCCCTGAGATCTTTGGGCCGTTTGGAACCCCAGAACGTCTTCCTTTGCTGCGTGAGCTTCGAAGTGTGCATTTCAATGTCAAGTTGACGGAGTTGGGTCACTGGGCGGTCGAGCGCCACCGTGGGCGACTGGGATACTTCATTAGCGTCCTGAAAGAGCACTCCGACGACACGAACCAGAAATCTCTTCTCCAACGTATGGTCGTCAAGTTTACTGTCTGCGTAGACGAGTATGGTGAACGCTACTACCACCGTGATGAACCTGGTACTTCCATTTGGCCTAGACCGCTTTTCAACGCAAGATCCAGCCACGAGATGACATTTGGGCTGGAGTCGCTAGCTTCCTTCCACGGTGTCAAAGATGTGAAGATTGAGGGCGACGTTCCGGACTGGTTTGCTTCTTGTCTTGAGCTGAGCATTCAAGATAAGGGTGGTGATGTTCTCGAGCTTGAATATCCTGAGGTCATGACCAAGAAAGTGGCTCGTTCGAGTGAGCGGACGAAGCGAACCAAGTGGGTAATGAAGTCGACGAAAAGGTGGTACGACCCAAAATACAATTGGAAGGCGTTTGCAGATCGGAATGGTATCGAGATGCCGAATGATCTCCGATGGGTCTAGGGGGGTTGGCGTTAGCTACTTTACGGACTTGAAGGTTACGCGCTCGTAGCTCGAGCTTCGATAGTCTTACGTTGAGGTTTTCGGGCACCCCAATGCAGGATGGATCTCGGTTATGTTGATCATTGAGGCTTGCCACACCTTTGTGAGCAACTTCCAGATTCCAGAGATGTCTTCATACCATAGATTCATCATATATTTTCTACAATCATTTAACAGGGTGATCATGAAATTCATGAAATAACTTTACACGGATAGATTACATTATACTAATCATTCGTTTCTTTATAATAACTTTATAGTGTCCATAGATCTGCGGGTTTCGTATCCCTACGAATCAAGCGAAGTTATGAACCAGTCTTCTTTAATTCGATTGTAGGTCACCTTTACACTAGAACGGTAAGATCAAAAGGCCCATTCAGTGTGAAGTGAAGAGACGGTATAACGGTGTAGCTTTAAGTCAATGACGTCATGCGCGGAATCATATAATGGCCTGAGCTTTGGCTATTCCCATCATTTATGTTATATGAATAAGATATCCCAGTCAGTGGAGGCCAGAGTATCGAAAAGCTCACGTTACGATGGAATGACGTAATAGGAAATTCCGGGACAGTACAATGTCCAGAACTAATATCCCAATCACAACAATCTGCCAAAGAACAATACGCTTCTGCCTTTTCCAAAACGGATCACGTTATCGGACCTTTCCATCTTTACCATTCTCTTGCACACAATATTTCTGCACAAATCACCCTCTATCAGCCAGGATGAGTTGGATGGATTCGTGGTCGCGACCTTCGAAGTCACAAGCGACCCCTGCACCATACTACCTCATACCCGGTAGCGAAGACACGCCATACTGCAAATACTGCGGAAGAGTAATAAGTAAGAGCTAAACATATTTCGTGCAATACCTCTGCTTACATCCAATCCAGGTCAACGAAAATCACGTGCAACAAAAGAAACCGCCACCCCCGTTAAGTACTGCTCAAGTCGATGCCGAAGCCACCGCATCAACGACCTAGACAAAACAATCGAGCAGGTCTTCGTAGCCTTTCTGAACGAAACCACTCCACCATCGACACCTGCAAATCCTGAGCCAGTAGCTACAGAGACAGTCACGCCAGCCAACCAGCAGAAATACAAGCAACCCAAAAGGACCAAAGGCGATCTCAGACTCCTAATCCCCTGCGACAAAGTCGAAGAATACATCTTCGGCTCCCGGCACGACCCCGAAAAAACCCATGGCCGCAAAAAAAATAAAGCCCGTCGCGGCGCCCAAGATGACGAGGAATGGAAATCAGTAGATATGATGGATACCGACGCCTCGTTTACCGCCAGCGACGGTAGTATCACCGAAGTCGACGGAGACGTCCTCGCACGCTTATCGATTCGCAGCGGAACGCGTATCCGTCCATCGCAGGATGTGTCGGAAGTTAATGGGAGTGTTGGGGGGGAGAAGGGGAGGGCGGAGAAGATTGAGGAGGATGAGGAGATGTTGGCGAAGAGGAGGGAGGGGGAGAGGAGGGCGGAGGAGAGGGAAAGGGTTAGGTGTGCGGCCAGGAGGGGGGTGGTTTTTGGGTTTGGGGTTGGTATGGGTGGAGGGAAAGGTACGAAAGTGGATGGACAGGTGGAGGTGGTGAGGAAGTGTGAGGCTGTTATGTTGGGTAAGGTTGTGGAGCCGAGTTTTGCGAAGGGGGATTGGGGGGTTCGATGGAGGGAGGAGTGATGGGATGATAGACTTGGGAAGCTACTGGTATGTTTTGATTGTTCGAATTGGGTATAGGCTTCATGTCAAATCATTTCCAACCCCGTCTTTCTGCTTTCTCTTTATCCTTCCTATTCGCGATCTCCACCAATTCCTTCGCATGAGCACTACCTTGCCAATCAAGTTCAGGATCCATCCCTTCTGCGAGAAATGCTACTTCTGCACTAAGAGTCATGTGCTTTGTTTTGCTACTTTCTCCATATCCTGTTATCAACTTGGCTTGTTGGGAAGTTACATATTGCTTCTCGTTCTTTTTCCTTTCTTCGTTTTCGATTTTGAGTCGTTGCCACCATGATAGACGGGAAGGAGATGTGTTGACGGTGGGTGGTAGTTGTTGTGTTTGCTGGGAGGGCTTCTGGTCCCGCAGTTGACGATCTTGAAATTTGTTAGAGTTATCGACGTGTGCTTTGATGATGCCTGGGTAAATTGTACTAGGAACCAGAGTTTCGGTTGATCCGTAAATTGAGTGTGTCGTCGAATCAACGAGTGTTATTGTGGAGGCAGCGGGTGAAATAGACGGAGCCATTATGTTTTATTGGACTTGGGAGGAAAGGATTCGCATGAACTCTATATACAGTCTGAAGGCTTGAGATGATGATCCCGCTGGAGTGCTGATGTCCGAAGTGTATTGCTGCGCCACTCTTTGACCCCGATAAGGCTTTGGCCTTGCCTCGAAAGGAAACGCCTGGCGATAATAAATGTGACCTGCGTATCAAACTGGAATTACTGATTTGTACCAGTCACTTTTGATTTATAGACTCCTGAGAGGTTCCATGGTTAGTGAATTTTTCGGACTCACACGGTGCTCAATTTGTGGTTGCAGAATTGGTGGATGCCATTCCGTTCCTTCGTGGTTTCGCTTATTTTCTACAAAGGTAGAAGTCGATGATTATATGCTCATGGGTTACAAGGTAGATTCGTCCTTCGACTTACTAAGTAATATTTGGTTAGCTGTAGAGAGTTCTTTCAACCGTCACAGAGCTTAGGTATGGTTTAGCGAATGCTGGAAAAAGGTTCCAATGTGTATCTCGTAGAAGTATTCACCAGCACAAACTACAGTACTTGCAGTAGATCAGGTCGATTTTGTTAATTTCAAGAAGCTTGGTATTTGAATAAGAGATATTGGCATTATCGCCATTTGAATATCTCAGTCATGAAGATTTGATTTGATAAGCCTTCGGATATCAGAGCATCTAGGGGAGTCAAGGCGGTAGCAGAGATGTAAGCGCCGTAATGATGCTCCGCTAACCAAGTCCAAGTGTTCTTGTGTCCATTGAGAGTATGGCTTCTCGAATACAATTATCGCGATTTTGGTTAACGTCAAATGACAAAGAAGCAGTCAAATACGAAGCTCCACCAGAAATGTGTGAAAGGCGGTCGTTACGCTGCAGGTTCCCATGACCAGTGTCAGTGGCGTCATTTCCGTTGCACAGACCGTTCCTGGAGGCCTTAGCGCCGCCCCAGCCCCAACCTCATGATGAACCACTGTTATCGCCGGGGCAACTCTACCGACCTTCTTCCACTCCACTTGACTCTCTCCACCCTCTTTCCTCCACTCTCCACATAGCTTTATACTCTGATCGCACAGTCATGAAGCTCGCCGCCGTTCTCCTTTCCGCAGCCTGCGTCGGATCTGTTGCTGCCTCGCCGTCATGGGTGCCCAGCCAGGTTAAGATGACCGAGGACCGCAAGGTGCCTGGCGACAACCCGCTTTACTTCTGCGAAGGTACCAACACCGACGACTGGATTCTGGATATCGAGAATGTCGACCTCGACCCTAACCCACCGCAACCGTACGTACTCCCTGCCTCGTCGTGAATTGCGGCGCGGGCGCCTGTGATTCAACGCCACCCATTGTCGATGTGTGAGATGAGCTGTATACTGACTTGTGCCATGTAGTGGCCAAATCTTGTCTATCAAGGCAAAGGGAGACATCAAGAAGAAGATCGAGGACGGCGCGAAGGCCCATCTGACTGTCAAATATGGCCTCATCACCCTGATCAACCAGGACGCCGATCTCTGCGAAACCGTCACCAACGTTGACCTCAAGTGCCCGCTCGAGAAGGGCGAGTTGAACCTGACCAAAGACGTCGAACTCCCCAAGCAAATCCCACCGGTATGTTCTTATGCTGAAGCTCTATCGTGAACACGTCTAATACTTCCTAGGGCAAATACTATGTCAAGGCCGATGTTTTCACCAAGGACAAGGATACCATCACTTGCTTGGAAGCCCACATCGAGTTCAAGCGGTAAACACTCCATCCACGGCGTAATATAGTAGCAAGCGGCGAAGTGAAATGCGGTTCTGAGACACATTGATAGATCAACAACTGAGCCTATCAAGATCGGAAAACGGAAATTCAAACTGTCGGGGGTGGCTGTAAATATCTTGGGGAACCGGATTCCAATTCATAATGAGCTCTGAGCTGGGAGATGGCACGGGTGCATGTGTACATGGCTTGTTTGGAATGTTTCAATCTCTCATTGGCGATGAATCGATACCACAGTAACATTGTTTCGAGTTCGTCGCTTCTCTTTTTCATTATTTGGATTGGAAGCAAGAAATTCAATATGCAATAATAGTAACATGATGGGATTACAGAGTGAGATATCGTAGTTGAACTGATCGTCATGTGTATTGAAATGGTATCATGTCCTAGATGCCCTTCGCCTGCTCCGCCACGTACGAATGAATAGATCCTACGCCTATATACACGCTTACTCTCCAAATAATCTCCTCACACGCTTCAAGACAGAGTCCTTCTCTGGGTCATACGGGTGGTCCTTGGATGGGATCTCGAGGAGCGACGGGAATGCGGCGGTGTAGGTCTCGACTCGGTGCCGTATCCGCTCAGCGATCTGCCGAAAATTAATCATATGCTCGTTTTTGTATTGACTCATTCGAAAGAACAAGGTCTGTGAATAGCATAGCAGCATACATGTTGGTTTATCAGAAGGATTGCAATGTCTTTGCGCTCGGTCACGAATCGATCGAAGGCAGCTTCAATAGCCGAGTTCTCCGTCTTTGCGTCTACGACGAGGAAGTTCTTCTGTGAGTCCGGGGGTTGGGTGACATGCTGATACAACTTCTTAGTCTCGTAGTCTACGATTCAATACAGGAGTAAGACATACACCGACGCCAGCGAGTAGGAGGCCAGTAACAGTATCCTAGAGATAGGCGTGAGCTGGAGCTATATAGGCGACAGAAGTCGGGGAAAGTACCTCGTCTCCAATGACAGCAAGAAACTGTCGGTCCTTGTACTGCGCAGCTGTGGTACTCATAGTGAGTGTGAATAAATGAGACAGCTACAACGGTGCAGTTGGTGGTGAATGCAAGGATAGCGGAGCTCTGCTGCCGTCGTCATGGCGGCACGTCTGAGCTCCCCGGCAAAACCTCGGGCCGTGTCTGTGCAACTTCATTGTTTATCTGGGCACTTTGTGTTCTTTCTGCCTGTCAACGACAATTCTCCCACCGGAAATGGAGTGATTTCTGTTCTGTATCTTCGCGGTCGCCAGCCTCATTATCTCCTTGTTTGCCACCTGCCAGTTGTCTGCTCCCCCAGAACTCTCTGATACGCAGTTCTTCTAACATAACACAACACGAATACCAAACAAACATGCCCCGCCTCGTCCGCCGCGCGCCGCTCTCGGAGCGCATCGCAGCCTACCTAGATCCCTGGGACTGGCTGATGTGGTTGTCTGAAGAACTGAATAGCAATGACTGGGATGAGTTCGCGAAAGACTATGCGAAGGCACTCGGGCTAGGCATGAATGTTGTGTACATGGTTGCAAAGGCAAACACAGGTGGCAATGGCAGCAGCGGCGGCGGCGGAGACGATGTGTTTCGCGACGAGAGGAGTGGAGCTGGATGGTTCAAGTGGTTTGTAAGTATATGGCGTACTTTGTATGTATCTGTGACTCTAAACTTATACATTATAGTCTGGTCTTGTGGTCCTGATTCTCAGTACCCTTTCCTTCCTCAATGGTTTCTACACGTTCTATCGAAAGCGTCACTATCGCCTCTTCGAGCAGCCTATCGAGACGAACCCATCCACCCCTTCTGCGCAGCGTGTCCGAGTTGATTCCTCTCCGATGGCGGCATCGCCATTCCGCTTCTTGAAGAACATGGTTACTTCCGGCTCTGCCGAATCACGAGCGCATCCCGATGCTGGACGCGACGTATGGGAGGTTGCTGTCTGGGATCCAAATCCGCTGTGTCTTCAGATTTTCTGCCTCTTCAGTCCGTTGCACGTAGTCTTGTACTCGCTTAGTCTACCTGTGGAGGCTCTAGACCCACGACCTAGCGTGAAGGTTGTGGCCATGATCCTTATTGCAGGTTTTCTAACACTACAACTTTCTTTCCTCAGGGGTTCATTTCTTCAACAGATCAAGGATTCGGCAGTCATTCATCGTCAGGTCCTGCATGAATACGACACCAAATTTGTGCATCCAACGTTGAACAGGCCATGCCGAGATGTCGGCATCCAGACTATAACAACTGGAAAAGGCTCGAGAGACAGGAGTTCTGGTGTACGGGGAGGCGGCGATCTCGCTTCTGAAGTGGTCACATACACACCAACTACAGTCATAAAACGGGCATTCCGCACAAATCCAAACCAGGCCTACGCTTCGCAATACGATCCAGACAATCTTGCCTCCCAGTCAAGCCAACGTTCAGTTCTTTCCTCCGCCCAGACGCCCTCTCTTCGACCTTTGTCAAGCGCACAGTATTCTAGCGCTTCCACTACGACTACGGGAGCTGATTTCTCTTCCCCTATCCGTCCATCGAATACCCCGAACCCCTTTCGTCAACCACACTTCCGGCAATCAAACGTTGGATCCGGAGACGGTGGTTCTTTGGGAGTGTATTCACATGCTGCCTCTCCATTGAGAAAATCAGCAAGTGCAAACTATCTGCGAGATGATCGGTCGCGAGATAGTTTGGGCGGTGTCGGCGAGAGACGGGCTGGTATGACAAGGAGGGATGGCAGTCCACTCAAGAGAACCAGCACTCCGAGCGGCTTCACGGGCGGGACAGAGGGAACACCGAGAGATAGTGGTCTTTTCAGCAAAGGATATGCGAATCTCGGTGTTGGGAGAAGGGAGAGTGGTGGATTTTGAACTGTCATATGACTGGTTCTGTACTAATATTCTTTTTCATTCAGCACAATTGTGTCTCTGCCTGCAGACATTCTCCGAGAGGGAGCTCTGCAGGTCCTTTCATTTGTCAATACCCATGCCACGCCATACCTTCTATTAGATTATGGTATATTTTTTCAAGATGACTCAATATACCCTGTATATTTAGCTGGCACCATACTTGTGTAGCTATCGTAATTCATTACCTTACTCTCAGTTCTCACGTTTGCAATCCGCCACAATTACCTGATTATACATACAATATGACAAGTCAGCGAACCTTAAGCGCAGCTTCGTTGCAGACTCGATATGCCCGTAGGAAACGCGAACAATAACTGGAAGACCTTGTCTTTCTCGTTCTCACGTTGGAAATAATTGCTTCTCCCTATTCCTGCCTATTTGGAGTTAGCCAGACAGGGCCGAAATAGCTAATCTCGTTAGGCGTCCAGTCTCGGGGATCTTAGATCTCCGGGAGGGTGAACCCCCAAACTATTCATCCTGGATAAAATTCTGCAAGCACCAGAGCTTTTGGAAGAGATAAAAATCTCTCTCTCAGTTTTCGACTGCTGTCACTCAATTATGAAATCTTTAGTGAGATTTGGTTCGATCCTGTGAAAATATCTTACCTCAATCGACATCCACTAGCTGAGTTGCCTATTTTCGCGTACGCAAGATATAAATCAGAGGAATGCTACATCCAATGAAATACCTTTAATACAGAAACTGAACGGTAGGCATAGCTGTGTAAGGCGGATGTAGGGGTGTGGGCATTGCTTTGATTGACGCAAGGACCTTTCCTAGTCGGACATCGAAAACCCTTGAGACCTTAGATCGGATGGACACACTAGCGTTATTATATATTCCCATGATCTTTCCCCCCATTCATCATTCTTCGCTCAATGTTTATTAACACTCTCTTCCTTTTTCTATGGAACTAATCAGACGTCGTGCGAGAACCATCACCTACACAACCTTCGTCATGCTGAAACCACGCTTGCGAAGTAGCAACATCGTTTAGCAAGTCAGACACATAGCGCAACGGGCGTAATTCGCCACTCAGATTTGCATTCGGCGCCCATAGCACTTTGGAAAGCTGCGCATCACATTGGCCTCAGCCCCAATTCAGGCGGCTGCATCTTGCATAATTAGCCCCCCAACTAACGCGCCATGTCATGTCTCAAAATTGGCGTCGTTTTGAAAACGGCCATGTATCCTCGTAGTTTTTTGTTAAACATTTTTCTCACTTTCCCACCACATAAGTTGGACGCTAAGCGGTTTTGTGTGTGCCTCTTGAGGGGAGGAAGTAATGGCGTACCACCAAGTTCCCGGCGATCTCGATACAACGACAAGGACATCCGTATTAACGCCTAGTTCTTCAGTACATGCTGTTAGTATTGGAAGGGAAAGAAGTGTTTCTACCGGCGGGACGAATTATAGATCTGAGCATCTCGTCTCTCCAGTCAGTCCTTTATTATCCGAATTTGAGCATCACAAGCGAAGAAATCAATCCCCCCAAAATGCACCTGTGACGGTAACCCAGAGTTCGTGCTTGATTAATTTCCTTGAAGACACGACTAATTGTAGTGCAGCACGCGATGAAATGGGGACTACCAACACCAGTCCATCTTACACATGGCTACCTTACACACTCCGTCGCACCTTTACAAGTATCATGTGCTTGATTTCATGCCTTTTATCGCTCGCAATTGCACTTCTTTGTTGGTACTCTGCCCGACACAATGGCCTAGGCACTGACGACAATTCCCGCGCTCTGCTGATCGGATGGCGATATACACCCACCATCCTCGCCGTCTTTTTCAGCCAAGCAATGGTGATGATTTTTGAAGACATCAAGCGCACCGAACCATTTGCGAGGATGGCACGCTCTACGAAACCCGTTGAAGCAGCGAACAGCCTTCTCTATAAACCGAAGGCGTGGTGGACCACCTTGGTAGAGGGCTTCTCGAGGAGAAAAAACGGTGGCAGAGTTGGGTGGATTCTTGTCTATTCTTCTCTGGCGACGGCGTTTAGCTCGCTGGTTATTGCGACCCTGTCCTCTTCATTGCTCATTCCGGAAGCTGTTGTTCTTCGCCAACCCGCGACTTTCAATCGTCCACTAGCTGGTTCGAATGGGAATATTACTTTGGATCCGGTTCGAGACGTGTACTTGCGCACAATGAGTAACTTCCTCTACAACATGTCAACGTCGATGTGGATATCGGACAATCACGTCGTGACCCCTTTCTGGCATGCAAGTACGGGACACGGACTGCTGCCACCAGTAAACGGCGCTTGGGAAGCCGATACCACCATCTACCAAGTTGAGTCCAGCTGTGTTGATATGTCGATCAAGGAACGCTTTGGCAGCAATAATTTCACACTCCCGAACGGAAAAAGTATAGGGCGCCGGAAAGGTGTCAAGCTGCAGTCTGACGATGGATGCTCTTTACTTGTTTTTGAAGCGGGGTATGACTTTGGGCTAGATGGTGGGATTGTCTGGACTAATGTTACTTCGACATATTACACGGATTACGGAAGCACAATCATGTCTGTTTTTGCGGATGAAAAGTGTATGGGTCGGGATCTACTATTTATCTCAGAGCCATGGTAAGTTAACGTAAAATTCTCATCGGCCGACCCATAAATTGTCACCTCGAATTCGAGCAGTGCAGGGTTGTAGGTTTTCTCTTTATCTTCTGTCACTAACCATGCCTAAAATGTAGGTATCATCGAAATGGAACAAGTGATGTTCCACTGAGCAGTTTCAACGCGAAAGCCGAACTATGCACTACAAAGTATTATCAAGCTACCATGCCAGTCGTTGTATCCACATCTCAAGCAAACAGCTCCGCCTCATTTGAAACTTCAGAGCTTATGATGCGACGACAAGAAGTCACTGCAAAAACCCTTGACAGGTAATATTCCCGGCTATACTTGGTGCAAAAAAACACTGACATCCCGCTCCACAATACAGAACCATCATGGACTCCCATACATTCTCTAGCGACTGGCGAGTATATCTAGCTACTGAGGAAATGGGATTCAATTCACAGAGAACAGCTACAGGCGGAATCTCATCCTTATTGGCTATGAAATACGGATACAATTTGACGGCCCTTATGATGAACCCGGTCGTCTTTCAAGACGCGACAAAACTCAGAGAGCGCTTTGCCTTGGAGCTTCTCGACGCATCTCTCTCCAGTCCCAAAGTCCAGGTGGGCGAACTGGGGTTGGGAACGAGTGCCATCATAAGAAGACGAATTCTAATCGTCACAGAGGTGGCCATAGCACTTTCCATACTTCTGTTTCTGAGCAGTGGCTATCTTGGATACCTAGCGTTGAACACGGCACGAAATCGTAGACCTCTTGGTCTTAGTAGAGACCCGGCAACAGTGATGGGATTGGGATCAACGTTTGACGTCAAGTCGTCTCTTGCTTCGACCTTGCGAGCTTCGGCGCAAGACAAGGTTCAGGGTGTTCAGATTCTGAAGGAGAAATCTTACCGCATGATCAATGGAACTATTGTGGAACAGGGGAACCCAGCACGTATCTCTACAGGAAAGTTTCGCATGTCTCTCGAATCTGATTCGACCTAACATATTTCAATCACAGGCACTAAAGCTGCGAAAGTTGACCAAGACCCACGACCACCAATACTGCGATCCAGAATCTTGATCCCCTTCTTCCTTCTCCTCATCGCTATATGTGCCATTCTAATTGTCCTTCATGACCTCGCCGAAGGACAACGATTGTACCGATCCGCCTTCGTATTCAAAGTAGATCTCAAAGTGTTCCGCGCGAGTTTCTCTCCCCACTCCGTCATCGCCGCATTATTAGCTGTCATTATCAGTCTCTCCTGGAACGCTATCGACGAAACTATCCGGATCCACCAACCATATCTATCTCTGATGAAGAAGCCTACGTCGCGGGGAAATCAGTTGTCGTACCAGTCTACCTATTGGATCTGGGCGACTGCGAGAGCGCTGCGGAATCGTCATTGGATATTGGCATTGGTTACGCTGGGGACGACGCTTTCGCAAGTTCGTGAGTAGATGGTTTCTCGCCCATGATTCTATCGCTAACTATGAAGTCATTATTTCCATGGCTGCTACATTCGAAAGAAGACCAGGAGACTACTCGAGACAAGTCGTCGTCGATCAAACGCATACAATAAGAACGGAGTCACTGAACTTTAATCCCAAACCTTTTGTCCAGGAAAGTCAAATGATTACCCAAATGCTCAGGCAATCCGCTTCAAACATTTCCGACTGGTTATACACTGGCCTCGATCAAATATCCAACAAACGTCCCCCCTACTCTGGACCCTCGACGAATGGAGTTTCACACCCGTCGACCTCAATAACCTCCCCACCGGATCGATACGCCAGAATGTGGGTGACAAAGACCCCTCTTCCCCCCTCGAAGAATTCTACTCGTCGACGAATGTTTCCCTGAGCACATCCGCCCTCAGAGCACGCCTAGACTGCACCCCAATCCCGACAACCAACACCTCGACCTGGGCCCCAGATCTCTCCACCTTCCAATACTTCAACGCCGTCAACACCAAAAACAGCACCGGTTTCATCCTCACCCCCAAACTCTTCGACAACACACCCTACAACACAACCATCCTGTCCAACACCCGCCTCCCCACCTGCTGCACCAACGCAACCGCTAAGCAAGGCCGCGCAGTAATAGCATACTGGTCCCCTCCCACCGACGAATACTACCGCGACGGCAACGACCATCTGCGGAAGAGAAACGGCACGCACTGGCCCCGCCCCTTCACCATCAAATGGATCGTAGGAGCCGCAGATATGGGCAATTTCAGCTGGCCGATGACGAGTCCGCAGGGCATCCCGCGAGGCTCCAACGCCCCGTTCATCTACTTCCCCACGAGGCCATCGATCCAGGCACTACAGTGCACGCCCGTGATTGAACGGGCGCGCGCCCAAGTGACCGTGGCGCAGAATTCTGGTGCCGTGTTGGGATACGAGATTTTGGGCTCGCCGGAACGCGCAGTGGAGGCGTGGGAACATGGCCTCGACATCAACGTAACTACTAGCAGCAGCAGCAGCAGCAGCAGCAGTAGCAACGATACCGAAACGGTGAAGACTAGCTACGCAGCCCTCTTCATGTCGACACTGCTGACGGCTGCGGGCAACTACGGACTCCCCGAGGAATCGTATCTGCCCGAACGAAACGGCGCGCTGAGGTTCCGGATCCGGGATGCCGTGTTGGGGTTGAATATGGATTTTATGTCGTATGCGAACTATTTGCTTGCGGAGCGTGAGCCGGAGGGCTTGCTGGATGCGGATCTGTTGCAGAAGAGGTCGGAGTTTGTTTTTCGGACTTTTTTTCAGCATTTTGTTAGTAGGGGGCGGTGGTTTGATGGGGGGGCTGTTGTGTGGGAGGGTGGGGAGGGAACGGGGGCAAGGGGGAAGTTGGATGCTACGGTGACGGAACGTATTGATGTTCTGACTATGAGTGAGGCGGGGACGTGGTTGTCTGTTGTTATTCTTCTTCTCCTCTGTCTCATTCTCATCGTTCTCATCATCTCGCTGCGGTTTGTGTATCCAAGGGGTTCGCCGCTGAGGAAGATTGAGTGTTTGGCGGACGCGCTGGTGCTGATTGCAGGGAGCGAGGTACTTATGGGGATTGTGGGGGATCAGGGGCCGGAGGGGTTGGAGGGGGTGGTGACGAGGTTGGGATGGTTTCAAGATGGGAGGGGGGTGGTGGGGTGGGGGATTGAGGTTGGGGATCGCAGGGTGGAGTGGGTGGATCGGGATAAGGGGACGGTTGCGAAGAAGGTGGAGTGGAGGTTCTGGGAGGGAAGGGGAGGGGAGCGGGGGAAGGGGGTTTATAGTCGGCCCTGATGAAGGTTGAGTTTCACTACAGGTTTGGCTATATACGTTTCGTTGGAAGAAAGGCAAAAGAGGTGAGTCTCGGTCCAACATGGCCTATATACTTGCACAAACTCTTGAGCAGTCAAAGTAGATGAATCAGAATCAATAAACATTCATACAATCCCCGCTACGCAGTGAATTCACTTTATCGACATAACACATCACATCAAGAAACCTGTGTATGATTTTGGAAACCAAGATGAGGAAAGGAATAGACGTTGAAGTCTAACCGGAATTCTACTTCGTCTCAAGAAGATCTTGAAGAGAAGGACTTTGAACATCTAGCCAACTATGCCCCTGACATGACCAGGAAAAAAAACCATTAGCAACGACCAAAAAACACCACTTACTCCATGCTCTTGCATTTCATGTCCCCTTTTTATATCCCCTCTTTATTTCCCCACCTCTTGTCCCCCTACTCTCTATGGACCTTTCCCCTACTTTCCACCCCTAACCATCCAAGTAAGCAAATCCACCTTCGTAACCACTGCCACGGCCCTCAACTCGCCCTCTACCCTCTCCGTAACCACAGCTGCCGAATTCCATTCGAAAAACCGATTCAAGTCACTCAGACTCGTCTCGCGCGTAATCTCCACAAACCCATCTCTGCTCTTCTTCTTCCCCTTCCCCTCTGTCGCCCCACCAGTCCCCTCAAGGTGCAACCGCCCAAGATCCGTCACTACCTCATTCAACTTACGGAAATCGAACATGACATCTTCGACAGGTGTTTTGGGAGTAGCGCGTCCGGACGCAATGTACGAAAGGAGATTGCCGAGCGTCACGAGGCCAACGAGACGTGCTTTTCCGGATGAGGAGGAGTAGGAGGAGACGGGGAGTTGGTCGAAGCCCTTTTCGCGTAGGATCTCGATGGCTTCACTGCAGGGGGAGTTGGAAGGGATGGTGGTGACGGGTTTGAGGCGCAGGGAGGAGATGGTAGCGCTGGAGAAGGGGTCGGACTTAAGGGAGTGGGAGCGGAGGCGCGCGAGGGGGGCTTCGTCTTTTTCTGGGGTTTCCGGGGGTGTCGGGGGGAGTAGGTCATTGGCGGCAAGCCAGTCGTCGTCGATGAACTGGGGGGGTTGTCAGTGGGGATTTCTCTTTTGGAGAGGGTGGGAGAATGGGGATTGTTTACCTTGCTTAGATAGCTTCGAATGCTGTCTGGACACACGACGACGACGACATCGTCCTCGCCGAGATTGAACTCCTTGATCGCCCTCACAGCAGCGTCCATTGCACTTCCACTGCTTCCGCCACACAGAATTCCCTCCTCCGCAATCAACCTCCTCGCATACTGGAACGCCGTCCGATCATCCGTCTTGTACCAAGTATCGACCACCTTCTGCTCCAACACGTCGGGAATAAAATCATATCCAATACCCTCGACCTTATACGCCTCATTCACATGGTCCTGATTCAGCGACTCCGGCAGCGCAAGAATACTGCCCTGCGGATCTGCCGCAATAATCTTGATATCTTTGTTGTGTTTCCTGAGTCCGCGCGCAATACCAGTGATGGTTCCACCCGTTCCGGCTCCAGCAACGCAGCACGTTACTTTTCCATCCGTCTGCGTCCAGATCTCTTCGCCTGTGCCGAACTCGTGCGCCAGTGGGTTATCTGGATTCGTGTACTGGTCCAGAATATGCGCATTTGGCAATTCCTTGACGAGCCGCCTCGCTACTCCGATATGGCTCTCGGGCGAATCGAATGCTGCCGCTGTGGGTGTTCGGATGATCTCTGCGCCTAGTGCTTTCAGCACAGCGACCTTCTCAGGACTCATCTTCTCCGGGAGTGTGATGATGGTCTTGTATCCTTTTACGGCACCGACGAGGGCAAGTCCAATGCCCGTGTTTCCCGACGTAGGCTCGATCAGCGTGTCGCCTGGTTTTATGCGGCCAGAGCGCTCGGCGGCTTCGACCATGCGGAGAGCGATGCGGTCCTTGACCGAGCCGCCTGCGTTGAACATCTCGAGCTTTGCGTAGACGGTCGCTTTGATGCCGAGGGATTGGGGGATCTTGTTCAGGCGTACGAGTGGCGTGTTGCCGATTTGCTCGGTGATGGATGACATGACGACGGGCGGGATTGCGGGGCGCGTTGTGGTCGACATGGTGGGCGATGTGGTGTGGATCAGAGCAAGAATATAAGGTCGGAAAGGAAGAGCAAGAGTCGTTGCCACAAGTGTGGTGTTGCAGAAAGAGTTGTGGCCGCGATGTCTTCCAAGAGTCAAAAGTTTGATGTCGCCATTCCGAGGCGTTTTGTTGGCCAAAACCCGCTGCTAGCCGCACGCATACAAAAAAATCCAGAGAGCCCCGCACTTATCCCCATCCGGCACGCTGCCATCTGCCATCGGGGTACACGACACCAAAAAGCTACACTTCAACGTCCTGCACACGTTTAGCATCTCAGGCACTAAGGTACAAGCGTGTACAAGCGTGTACAACATCTGTAGAATTGCCCCTGAATTTCATTATCTAATCAATCCCTTCTATCAGGGTCGATCCAACCCACCATCCACAGATCTACATACATCTACATCTACATCTACATCTACATCTACATCTACATCTACTGCCGTGCCACCCCTCCCCCTTCACCACCCATGACCTCGCCCTGTCTCCTCACCCACAAACCCAGTATTCCTATTCCTCACCTAGCACAAAGACATTCCTCACTGCACTCCCAATCTAAAACCCCACCATCGCATTGCGCAATATCCCCATGGACAAGAAAAACGACATCGTGTCGTGTCAGGGTCGGTCGGCAATTTCCCCCCAACTACCGACAGCGCGAATCGCTGCGGCGGCACGGCGGATAAAGTTGGTCGTGCTGCTTGCAACCATGTGCATGTGCATGCCAGTTTAATATATTCCAGGCAAGGAACAGCGTTCGTGGATAAAGTTGTGGAATAGGCGGGATGAGGGTTGGTGAGTGAGTTAGCCAGCACTAGCATCATCAGCAGCATGAGATCATAACGGAGTTGGATATGTTGGTGGGTTGGATTATTAGTTGTGTTCGTTGTTCAGGTTCATTCTGCACAGTGATAGTATCTATGCATGGGGAGAAAGCACAGCGGAGAGGGAGCGAGCGGGAGGGGGCAAGGCAACGGGCTATGCAATATCGAGGTGGTTTCCTGAGTAGGCTGGACGATGCGAGACCCGTCCTCTTTCCCAGTCGGCTGGATAGGTTTGCGCAGAGAAGAGCCAGGCTGGACGAATGGAATTGGTGTTTGGATTTGTGTTGAGTCGGACTTGTAGATAGGCGTTGGATCCCCCCGTCTCCCTTTGAGTGCCTATTCCTACGAGCTGCGAACCACAACCATATGCGGCTCTTCCTTATCAATCCTCGTCGCATCCATCCAAAACCAACCAGTCATTCATTCAAACCACACTCCCTCGTATCCCTCATCTAAACCACCCAACCCGTGCCGCTCCACTGCATCTATCGTCCCTCACATCCACTAACCCGCCAAGCCCACCCCGACGTACGTCAGGATAAAGAAGATCAGAAACACACACTATGTCTTCCAAGCTCCAGCCCCGAACATGCACACCCACCCCCTGCTCTCATCATCCTCCCCTCCCTTGCTCTCATCATCCTCCCTCCCTTGCTCCCAGCTCCCCTCCCTCCCTCGCCGCCTCTCCCGGTCGTCAGCCACCATCGCGGGAAGGAAGCGGAGCGCACGGAACGCTTTCCTGAAACGGTCATCGGCATTCGAGGACCCCAGTACGAGATTGTCTTGACCTCAACGGCTCGCTCCATACTCTATGGAGAAATATCGACTGTCCAAGCGCATCTGCGCTGGCTCACTGGGCCAGAGAGAAACAGAACGTGGGTGTGCGAGAGAGCGACCAAGTCAGCTTACCATGTCAATCTCATACAGTCATGGACCAAAGTGTTTGTCCCCGTATACGAGCCCACCGCGCTCATCATCCACCCATCTGCCGTGAACCATTCACCACGCGAGATGGCGGGCCGGAGTACATATGTCCGGGGAACGCCGTGTTACTGATTTACCTACTGATTAGGTTCGGCCCGAAAAGGGTTTGCCCCCTTTGCACAAACCCCCCCCTCCACCCCCCTCAACCGTCCTGTCATAGCTGACTGGATCAGGGCTCAGTCCAAATTGATCCATCTGCCACCACCGCGAACAGTAATGAATCACGAAGCGTGAGGCGCTAAGCCGCTAGCTCCTGGTGGCCCAGGCGTTGGTGAGGATCCAGGACTGTGGTCAGCAAGAGACAAACTCCGACACGATAAAGAAGAGATGTTGGGGAAGTCAGAGGGCAGGGTGTCGAATCGAGGCGAGGACCTTGCTTTGGAAGGGCGCACTGCGGTAGGGCTGGCTGTGGGGAGCCCACATCTCACATCTGTGCACGCCCGAGGCCCTCCTCAGCCCTGCGCTAAAACGTCAAACTGCGAGTGATATGCCGTGAACGAGTCACATAGATCTGTCCCATGCGGGCATGTGATAATTTTACATACGTACATACATACATACATACATACATCACTTGCTGCGGAGACCGCTGTCCATTGCGCTGGATAATGTCGTGTAAGCTCGCTCCAGCAAGTGGGGTGGTGGTAGTTTCCATGATCCCTGAACATCCATCCCTAGGCTGTTTGCTCGTGCTTGTCCGGCCGAGTTTGACTTGCGCCGGCTCTTCGTCTGACAGATATCTCTCTCTGTGGGCATGGCCATACGTGGTCTTAGTGGAAATCTGGTGCAGGAGACTAGCTGTGGCGAGGATAGACTTCATAGCCATGACGAGGGAGATGATATGTCCGTTTCTCCGTGAGGCGGTGAATATTGAGAGCGGTGATCGACTTGCAGTTCGGGTCTGCAGTCTGAGGCGAGGCTGACAGTGCAAGGATACTTGCTCACAGTTGCTCTCCAATCCACTCGTAGAAGCTCTTGACGTCGGTCCCCTCTCCACCGATCACACTGCCCCCCTTCACGACGACGCTGATTCCAACCTCCTCCATCTGCTCCAATTTGAATTCTCCCTCGCCGCCCTCGCCTAGCCATTCCCTCTCTTCGTCCAAGCCCTCGTCACCCCCGTCTAAAGCGGCGCCGGAATCCTTCAGTCCCTTTGCCTTGGTCCTTCTCACCTCCGATATCGCCTTTTCCAAGTGGCTCTTGACGAGGTGCGTTGGAAGCGCAGTGAAGAGATCCAACTTGTTTGCTGCAATCAAAACGGGGATATCTTTTGGTCCCTTGCTAGTTTTGGCCCCTGTATATCGTTTCTGCAGTGCAAGCAGTACATCATGTAGGTACTCGGCCGCCTCGTTGAGGCCTGCGTCTTCGGCTACTGCAGCAGCGTCGACGACAAAGAGAATGCCTCGGACATTGGAGGGGTTCGCCAATTGCTTCGTCGCAAAGTGGCGTAGTTTTCCGTGCCCGGGGGTGTCGACGAGAAGGAAGCGGCGTGCGCGTTCATACGCAGGGTCACCTGGAGAGCGATAGTGGGAAGAGGCTGGGACGTAGTTTTCTGGGAGGAGAGTCTCGACGGAGAGCGGGGAGGTTGAAGTGTGAGTCGGCACCAGAGCGTTGCGCTCCGTCTGTCATATACCGTGTCAGTAGGTTGTCAATGCCTCTTAGCGGTTGCGGAAGCAATGCAATGAACTGTGGTAGGTGACACAGTATCTGACGGATTTCAAGCCGTGCGGATAGTGCCGCCGGACGTGGCGTCGCAGCAGGAACGGGTGGAGAACCAGAGCAGTCCGGCGCGGGGGAGTGAATGTCCAAACATACCAGTGTCAGAAAGGCCGTCTTGCCCGCGCCACTGGGGCCGACAAGCAGGAAAGCAGGTAGCGTTGTCGGAGTTGCCTTGCGATAGATCCACGTATGTAGCAGAATGGGCAGGAAAAGCGCCACGAAAAGGGAGATGGCAATGGTGGAGAGCTTGGGGGCGAAGGCTGCCGTGAGCCAGCTGTTCTCATCATGCCATGCCATCTTTCGAGATAGGGCGGGGGCGGAGCGGCGAGCGCGTAGAATCAAGCGGGACCGGCAGTAGCCAGAGGAGTAACTTGGAGAGTATGCCTACAGAGGGTGGGGGATGAGCGAGCAGACGAAGGGCAATGGAACGATGTTGTCGTCGAGGTCCAGATGCCGTTGACGTTGGAACTGGCCTTGTGCACGGTTTGGAGCTTTTTTGGCGCGCCTGGTGGTGACACCCGCACCGACCGCGAACCCACGGGCCGACCGCCGAAGCCAGCCGGCGACCTTCCACTAGCCGGCGGGAGCTAAATAGGACCACAAGAGCTTTCTTCGACATCAACGCTTCTATCCGCAATACACGCTCAGTCGATTTGCGTCACATTTATAAGCTCGTACCGTTAAAGAGAAGGGCCGCCTGCTCAATTCACTCAACTACACACGCTTTTAGGGACTATATAATCATACAATTCACAAGGCCACCGTCATTACCCGCATCGTGACCTCCTCTTCGCTTCCCCAGTCCCATTACCCCTTGCTCCCATCGCGCTATGAACCATGACCCGTAACCCGTAACCCATGACCCGTAACCCGTAACCCATAACCCATAACCATATCCCGTAATTCATACAACCATAAGCTCGTCGTCGGTGTATGTAGCGCTGGCAACGGCGGCCAATCAAGGCTGGCCTGCTCGACCGCCTCACAACCACTCAACACGGCGGCAACAAGATAGGGTATGACCAACCAGATTTTTTACCCATATGCTCCATGCACAATGCGCAACCAACACTGTACCAGTTTACATTCCATTTGAACACCCCAGGGAAGCATCCAACTCCATTGTCGCAACCTTGATGATGCGGGCACGAACACATGTACCAGAAACACATTAATGAAAATAACAAGACAATGAAATACTGAGACACAAAATGAGAAAATATGGGCTCATGCTGAGATGGCGCATGGCGGCTTGGTGCAGGACTAGGAAATGTTGGGCATGGCGAAAAAGTGGGTGTCAGTATCCCCTAGAGAAACAGCCAGCGTCGAAGGTGGTGGTGGTGGTGGTGAGGCATGGCGAGATCGTGGTTCTCCGTCTATCGAGCATAGAGCTTGGAGTCTAAGGGATTCCAAATTCGGTAGGACGCTAGGTGTCTCACCACACCATTCTGCTTAACATGATTGAAGTATTGCCTTAATCATGCATTCAAGGCCGCCCCCGCCCGTTTGATCCTTGCGCAATAATGTTGTTATGCCCCAGCGCTGTGCGCAGCACCGTCCGTGCATCGTTTTCGCCGGGTGTCGCTTGTGATTCGTCGGGGAACGTGTCGCCCATACCGGGAGGGACTAAGATATAATGTAATAACATGCATTTGCAGAATCAGAAAATGGTAGTGGTGGGGTAAGAATGTTCGGGTCTGGGCTTCCGTGATCTTGCATGTCATCAGCTTTTCGTCGAAGCTCGGCGACATCTTGACCCCGGGGAGTAGTCCTGAAAAATGCCATAGCACTTTCTAGGAGATGTAACACGTTTCTCGGAGGTCCAAGTATAGGCATCAATAGCCCACGTGGGGCTGTACATCGGGGTAGTATCCCCGGCTGGATTCTAAGCCCTGATACCGTCCGCAACCGCCAACTGACCAACTGGAGGCCATTGACGAAGGTGGTGGGAACTCCTCTTTAATCCTACGTTCGGGAAGAGGAAGACACGGGGCATCCAGTTTTGTGGGAATCGTCTCGTAGATGGTCCCGGGATAGTAGTGGTACTCGTGCTGGCCTTCAATGCCTTTGCCGTCGTTTGTGTCAATCATGTGTTGATCTGAGACAAGTCCTTCCACAGGACCGCCACTGAGAGAACTTGTAGAACTGATGGAATGGCTCCCAACATGGCTTCCGACGGGGCTTGGATCCAGGGAGTAGGTGTTTCCCCTGTACATGCCCCCGCCCATGGCACTACCACCACCACCCGAAAGGCCGCTCTTGTAAACTCCTCCATAGTTCGAGCTGTTCGAGCCGAGACCAGAAAATCCAGGTCCGCCGACGCCAGATCCTCCAGCACCACGCCCGTTGCCCAGATTGTGAGGTCCCTCGTTGGAATAATGGCTCGGCGAGCGTCCACGAACGACCACTGGATGAGACGACCGGGTGGCAATCTTCACCCACACGGGGTTTTCGTCGCGCGGGCTTTGTACGTTGGCATACAATTCTACAATCAAATGGTAATACTGTTGCTGTGCCCTCCTCTTGCCATTGTTCGCGGTTGCGTATTTGAATTGGATGCGCTCGAAGGCGTGTTGATAAGTACTGCTTGAGTGGGCAGTTGCAGGATACGAGTTTGTGGAATCGGACATTTCCTGTTGGTATGGGAGTGAAGGACCGGCCGTATTGCTCTGCTGGTGGAAGCCACTGAGAGAATAGTTGTGGTCATGGGTTTTACCTGGAGGTGTGGGCGCCAACAGTTCTTTCTTCATCTGAAGCTGGGGTCCTTTGTCGCGCTTAGGCGTGTGTTGAATGAGTTCAATGGGCTTTCCTGTGGTACCATCGACGGCTGCGGCAAGGTGCACGGCGAGGGATTGTATCTGTTCTACCTTGCCAGCACGACTGAGGTAGAGGCGGCCATTGGCGGGCCACGGAGTGAATCCGTACGATACCGTTACCGCGAAGTAGTTTCTCCGATAGCAGGTCCATACACGATCGTTGGACCAGAAGAAGCCTTTGTCGATCTTGGCTTCTATGGTGGGCACGATTTTGGTGCCCTCGCAAGTGATTTCGTAATTTTCTTCTTGGGAATGAAAAGGGGGAGAGTCGAGCTGGGTTGGGTTGGCTTGGGAGCCGTAAGTAGATAACCCGGATGGCGTATACATGGCAGAGGCATTCAAGGACATGGTGGTGGGGAGGACGCTCCTGGGGGTATCAGGTAGGGAACTATAGCGAGAGATTTCAGAGGTCCGAGGAGAGAGGGTGTGAGGATGGCGAACTAGGCCTGGCGTTGAGGTAGTATAATTATCTCTGACAGAAACCGAGTTGCCCAGGGACTGGGGTGACACAGGGTTGCCCATCCCAGGTGATCGCGTCGGAGGTAACATGTTGGTCGATGAAGCATCAGTCCTATCGTGTAGCTGTCAGTTGTCATGCATAAATTTCATGTTTGACACGCACAGAATGCGCCACAAAGGCTACCTACATGCCTGAGCTCCTGCGAATGGACATGGAGTGGTTTGGATATGGAAATGCAGACGGAGAGGGATAGGTGTTTGTCAGGCCAAGGGGGTGATGGCCGTAGTTGGAGGTGGGATTGAAGGCGGAATAACTCAGATTCGAAGAGCTATGAGAGCTAGGTGAGGCGGAGATGGAGCCCGTGTCGGAGAGGGCTGGCCCAGGAAAGCTATGGCAGCAGGTCAGTCAATCGGGCAAGGACAAAACAGCGCTGTGGGTGCAGAATGGTGCCAACGATGGCGATGTGTAACATGGGGGGTGGGGTGGGGTGGGTGGCACGGTATAAGTTGTCAACTCGGACAGGGACGATATGGCTAGCACTACCGGGAGGCTTGTCGTGTGATCAATGTGACAGACCGACGTGCTGGGAGAGAGCTGGGTACACCGTGCATCCGCCGTCCGGGTTGTGTGCGACAAGAGAGATGGATGAAGGACATGACGACGACGACGTGTTTGTTTCGGCCGTCGTGGAAAGCAGAGCTTGGGCAGCACTAGGGCGACGAGGGAGGCGTCGACAAGTCGCGGCATCTGAGCAGCAGCTTGGGGGCCACCACAGGGCAAGGCAGGGCAGGGCAGGGCAGGGCAGGGCAGGAAAGGACAGGACAGGACGGGACAAGGCAAGGCAAGGCAAGGCAACACTGCACACACACACTGCGGAGCGGAGCGTACGTACCCTGCCAGGTCGAAACAGAAGAGTGACCAATGGAAAGGGTTGGTTTCGAGGGGAGAGAGTAACAGAAAAAGGATAGAGAGAGATGGTACTTACAGCGATGGTTCAGGCCGAGGATGGTTGTACCTCGCAGAGGAAATGGCTCCAGAGTGCGAGCTGGCGATGCCCGTCGCTGAATGGGCGTGGATCCCGTCGCGCCTTAGCTCGGAAGCTGCTGCAGAATAGCTATGATGTGCATGCACACCAATGGGTTCCAAGCATTCTTGCTCCGACGAGAAGGGGTTTTCCGGTGCCAGTGGCTGGAGTACTGCTTATGCTGCAAGTCAGCCAATCAATCTGAGCCAGACGGGCGTGTCGTTGAACGGCCGTGTGACAAAAACGGACAACGTGCACCCACCGACGACTTCAACGCCGGTGAAAAAACGCGCGTGGGACTGCGTCGTACAGGATGCTCCACGATCGGGTGGCAGAGAGAGGAAGAGGGAGAGCGCACCACATGAAGGGGTGAAAGGGAATGTGGAGCGAATTGCAGAAGAGATGGATTGGGGGGAGCCACTGGTGTATATGTGTGTGCGTGTGTGTGTACCAGGTAACAAAAAGAAAAAAGAGAGTACAGTGGTGGGGAAAAAAGAGAGAAGAGAAGAGGGCCGTGTCTCTCGCGCGCGCGGAAGCGCTACAAAGATTCAATCTAAAGAGAAATATGCGAGAGGAATGTGGAAGAGATGGCTGGAAGAATGCGGAGAAAGGCGCGAGTTTATGGATGAAGGTAGGTGTGCAGTGTGTGTGTGTATGCAGTGTGCAGGGCAGCCAGCGGCAGAAAGAAGGCGTTGAAGGTTTGTGCTTTTTGGGGGGGGAGGGGGGGGCAGAAGACATGGGTTGGCATATGTTGTTTAAGGGCGACGACTTACCTGAGTTCATTATTGCAACAGGCGAACCACCGCGCTTCTTCTAACGTCAAGCCCTTTCCCTTCGTCGGGGGGTGGGTGGAGAGTGCGGGATTGCGGTTCCTCCCCTTCGGTAAAGGAAGGGGTGGAGGGTGTGGGTGTGAATGTAGGTGTAGGTGTAAGAGTGTGGTGAGGGTGTGTGGGTGGTTCAGAACGGGCGAATCCCAAGGCAGTTGGCAATTGTTCTACTACTGTTACTGTTGCTGTTGCTGTTGCTGTTGCTGCCTTTTTGCTTCTGCTTCTGGCGTCAGGCTGTCCCGCTTGTTGCGTTTTGCGTTTTGCGGTCTGCGGTCTGCGGTCTGCGGTCTGCGGTCTGCGGTCTGAGGTGTGCAATCCTCCCCCTTCACACTTTCTCTCTCACGCCTCTCTCTTCTTCTTCCCTTGCTGCCGTAATTCTCGAGATCCACTACGCTGGGTCCGCGCACCTACTTCTGGGCCGTCCAACGGCGCCGCTGACGGAAGGCTTGTCCACGGGCTCAATTGGGAGGGATACGGAGGGCAGAGCAGGGCAGTCGCTGACCTCAGGCTCTCTCGCGCTCGTCGCTCTCTCTCTCTCTCTCTCTAGCTGCTTCACTGGCTGACTTGGATCACTCAATGGCTCTCGCTCGCCAATGGAAACAGCGCACACAGTACAACCCAGTTCGCAGAATGTGTAATCCCTTGACCCCAGGCAAGTCTATTGCAGGCGCGGGGGCCGTTGCGAATCTTGCGAAGCCGATGGATGGCGCGCTATGTCACGAAACAGGCCCAAGCGCGTAAGAGGGGCAAGCAACCTACTGTGTAGGTGCTCAAGGACGCTGTCGAAAGAATGAAAAAAAAAGGCGAGGTCTTCGCGCGCCTTGGTATAGCTGGTGCTGCTTTGGCCTTTGCTCCTCAGGGCGGCGGCAGGCGGGCACGTCAGTGCCGTTGTTGGCTCGCTTCAAGGGAAAATCTGGGGCGGTTTAGCCGGCACAGGGGGCGCGATCCTCGACTAGCTGCCGCTGCGAGTGCCTGGTGGCTGCCAATCCGTCAATCCGTCAATCCGTCAATGCTGCCTTGCCCCGTCCGCTGGTCTGCTTGTCTGCTTGTCTGCTGGTGTGCTTGGTCTGTCTGGACGGATCGTTGCCCCAGTCACCAAGCAAGCACCGTAAGTAATGCGCAGGACTTTTATCCACCAGATTGGGTTTCCTAAACGAATGAAAAGAAATAAATGCACCGATGCTCAAAGCAGCTACCAGCGCTGGCTAACACCCACACCGACTTGTCGATTCGCACTCTGGTCGCCGCCGTAGTCGTGGCAGGGCTCGGGGGGGGCGGTGACGGTGAACGGTCAAAGGCAATCTCTCGAGTTTCCGAGTGGCCCCTTATATGTGAGCGTGTGATTTGGTGTGTCTTTGTGCGTGCGGGCGAATACTCTTCGACAACGTATCCTGTATCTTGTATCTTCGTGTGTGCGTGTGCAATATGTCCATACACACCTGCGCGAGCGCTTCGAATATTCGCTGATGCTTCTGTTGACGACACTATCGCGCGGATACGGCTGCTTAAACCTTAAAAGTCAAAACGCTCGCCAATGCGGCACAACCAGACCGTCTCGTGCGCTTTGCTTCTTCCCGCCCGTCTCCACAGATCTCAAATCTCGAATCTCGAATCTCTCAAGAGGACGGCGCACCGACAGGCACAGGTCCCGACCCCTCCCTGGTAAGTGTGGCCGGCTGCTACGTCCGCCGTGGAGGGCTGACGATTTTTGCTTAGACTACGACCTGTCAGTCCGCTGCCACCTGCTAGGGGGGCATGTGTGCTAATCTCTCCGCGACTTACAAGGTTCTCCTGCAGTTGGACAGAAATAATGCTGTGGCGCCAAATATCTGTTGAGTGTGGCTGTTTCGGCGACGATGCTGACTTGCCCAGCAGTGATTAGCGATCTGCGTAGAGGCCAGGTTCGCGGATTTGGATCAACGACGTCCTCTACAAGGCGCTCTACCGCAGCCAAATTTCAAAGGGAAACTTGCGCACTGAGGAAGCTTTGACAAGTTGACAGGTCCCTTAGAAGTTAATGGATGAAAGTGACGAGCAACCGTTAAGTAGCAAGTCGACTTCTTTGTGAAATGGAGTTGAGGTGGCCCGAGTACATATATAATGTACGCAATCAACACCTTCTATCCAAACGTGGAGACCAACTTGGAGATAAGTCAACGGTCCCGTGGCACAGAGCCGTCCAGAGATAAAAACCCGTGATCTTTGTTCCAGGAGGTGAGTGGTAAGGTACCATAGCCCAGAGCAGATGTTACCAAATGGGAGAGGATATCGACAAGGACTGCGGAAATGAAGGTAATGAGGAGATTGGTGGTTTCAAGGTAGAAGACGGAGAATTATGAGAAAGTAGAGGACGCAGGAACAGTGTCGAATCAGAACAAGAATATGAACTTACGGGCGGTAGAAGTATAGTGCAGAACGGACAGAAATGGTTACCGGTATTGACTTGATGCAGGGAAGTGGTGCGGGGGCCTCTACTCGGATCGTTTGGCTGAAAGGAGCAGCGTCTACCAAGCAAGTAGTAGCTTCAAAAAAGCTCTTTCGCAATAATGAATCAAGATTTCAGCCCCAGAGAGCAAGTGATCCGTATTGCCCGGCTCAGACCAGACCACGGCGATTCTCTAGCACAACCGTAGCATTGGACAGCTGCAGAGGTGACCCACTCCCAAAGCGGCCTCTCTATATCTCCGACGTCAGGGAGAAGTGATTTGCCCCAGGGCCCAGGCTCACATCATTTCTCGAAATGTCTCTGGCCCACGCTGAGCCTGCATTCCTTGCACCAAGAAGATGGCCTCTGCTGGCAGCGAGCGTCCTTGGCTCATGGAAGCTGGAGATATGGATTGGCTCGTCCGGCGAGGCATCACAGTCCCGTGCAGCGATGCAGGAACATTGGCCACGACGCGGCGCTCGATGGGGAGGGAAGCAGCCTCGACACGGCAGCGCGCTGTCCGCCAGGTTGGGACCGCGATGTTTCATCTGGTCCAAGGCGCCCAAGGATACCGCCATGCAGCGAGAGCGGATGATCAAGGTTTGCTCTGGCGCCCGGCCCTGCGCAGATTGGCCCAGCGTCTACACACTACACAGTTGCGTGAAGTGCGGTCCCAGGCCTCGCTGTCAGCACGGCATGGGTGAAGCAGCCAAGAGCAGGCTGGTGTTGCCCTTGGACGCCACGGGCCGGCAGCCGCTGAGAAAGGTTGCCAGAGGACAGGACCCACGGTCTGACAGAGAGGTTCAAGAGAGCTCACGGACAGGGCGATGCGAGAGAGCGGTTTGGTGGTTTGGCATAGTTAGGATGGTTTGGTTCGAGGGGCCGTTAGCTGTCACAGGCGAACCAGAGTAGAAGCCTACCTAGGAGCGAACAGGGCAGGCCGAAGACAGCACAAGCGCCACCGGTGGCCGGCTATCTTGAGACGGCAGGCGGACAGCGGGTGATGGATTGATTGAATAATGCCCATGGACGGAATGCAACCTTTCGCCTGGAGAGTTCTGCAACCAGCGCGCATTGCGTTAGCCCTCACACCCGATCGCTGCGCCATGATCCGGGCAGCATGCTGTATCCAGCACACGGCGACCCGACAGTCTGGGACCTTGCGCAACTCTCCGAAAGCGAGCGGTGGATGATGATGGGTGGAAAGTGGGTGCTGTTACTGCTTTGCTGTGAGGGGGCGGGGGGAGTTGAGGAGGAAAGGGAGAGGCCATGCACGTCGTCGTCGTCGTCAAAGGGAGTGGCCTCAGGCGGACAATGAAAGAAGCAGATGCGGGTGACATGGTTAACAGGGCAGTGGATACTGGTATGGTGGTTTGGGGGTAGCGGGATAGCGGACAATGCAGAGTGGAGAGCCAGTGACGGGGCTGTTTGGGGGGGGGGGGTGAGTGTGGTTGGAGTGCGGCGAGCGATGGTGAGCAATGGTGAGCGATGATGAAAGGAAAGTTATCGATCCCTTGCAGGTTGAGCTGGATAGACAGGAGAAAGAAAAAGAGAGGACGAAAGGAGATTCAATGGCAGACGGGGATGACGGGGATGGGGACGAGGGTAGGGCGGGAGGAGGGACTGGGCGGTGACTAGGGTGGCGGGAGGAGTCGTCTTCGCGGAGTGGGTGGTGAGGTGTTGTTGTGGTGGTGGTAGTGATGGTGGTGGTGTGTGTGTTGTGGTGTGTGGTTGAGTGCGGCAGAACGGTAGAGAAGGCGAAGGCGAAGGCGAAGGAAAGAAAGCGGACAGGGGGGTGTCCGGAACAGGGATAGTTCGTATTGGCAGGGAGAGATAAGCCAATGGACGAATGATTTGCTCTGCTAGCGGTGACGTGCAGCAGCCCTCCGCGGCTATTCCTCCCCGCCCGGGCCACTGCGCACCACTAGTCCTGTATTGGCGTTAGCGTCCGCTATCCCTGCCAGCCGAGACGCTAGAGGACAAGCGCGAACCCGCCCCACCCATGTCTATTCAGACGGCGACAGGTCACTTTCTCCCATCCCATCCCATCCCAAGTCACCACACCATCACCACCGTCACCACCATCACCAATACCAATCCCATAACCATCAACACCATGAACGTCCCCTTCTCCTTCTATTTCTTCTTCTCCTTCTCCTCTTCTCTCTCTACTCGCTCCATCTCGTCCGTCCCAGAACTACCTCTATGCACAGATAACGCAATCGTCTATCCCCTCTACCCTCCTTTTCCTCATACTGCCCCTTCTCCCTTGCTTCCTGGCCCCACGCGGTTTGAGGTGACATCTCTACGCTCACCAGTGCATGTCTCGCACATTGCCTTCAGCCCACACCTTTCTCCCACCGCTCAACACCGCCCAATGCAGGAGGACAATCGTGACCTCTCTCTCTTTCTCTCGTCCCTGCGCATTGCATTCCTTGCCTTTAGCTTTCCTGCCGACGTCCTGCCAATCTTGCCCTCTGACCCAATCGTTGCCTTGTCATGAACTGTGGAGACAGGATCCACCACCTGCAGCGAGCCTCTCCGTACACATCGGAGGCCTTTCGCAGCAAGCAGCAGCAGTAGCAGCAATAGTAGCAACGTGACGGCCGCTGGTATTGGGTCCATCGCACAACCCCCATCTCCCAATTCATTCATTCCTGGCTGCTCCTGAGCCCCGTCATCTGACGCGGCTCGATGGGGATTTCGGGCGGGCAGGGCTGCTGCTTAGATCCCGAGTGCCTCATGGTTACAAGCCTACTGCTCTGATTCCCACTCCCCTTCCACCCCAGAAATTCTCCTCGGCACCAGCCAGAGTATCATTTCACCGCTTCAAAGCACGACAGCCCGTTGAATCGCATATTGAGATGGTGGCTGCCCGACGCGACGAAGATCACGCCCAGTCCCGGACGCCGCATCGCATTCAGAGGTCACAAGATGCTCAGCTTCCCTGCAGCAAATCCGACCGTAAGGCACTTGAACCTGCAGCCTCCCGCCTGCTTCCCCGTGACGACTGTGAGCGGCGTCCAAGCAACATCGAGAAGTCGTCAGGCTCTGGCGGCTTGCAGGAGCCTCGAATTGTCCCTTTGGAAAGAATAGGAACCGCCATCTGTCCATAGCCCATTGTTTCAGTCGACTCGATTCTGTTGACGATAATACGGCTTGGCTCATCTCTCTGTGTTACACCAACTCTCTGCTATGCCTCGTCTCCGGCTAGGTGCTGGGTGCTGGGTGCTGGGTGCTTGGAGGTCACGAACGTTTAACACGACGTCGTGGTCGAACTGGACAAAAAACGTCTTCCAGCAGCGGTACGGCCCGCCATTGAAGACTACACTATCGTCAAGTCTTCTAACACAGTCAAATCTTTCAACGTTGGTCAGTTTGCCCCTCCTCAAACTAGGCGCCTTAGTAAACGTCACTGAGTTATCGTTACCGTCCTGCTGGTTTTTGTCTCGGACCAAACAAGCATCGCAATAATGAAATCAACATGTCAAAGTCGGGCCAAAGCCGCCTTGGCCGATCAACACAAGTGGTTCGACAAAGCACCAGAACCTATTCAACACCATCCAATGCTGTCTCCACTCTCTGAGAAGAGGAACACTTTCAATCTCAAATTGTCCCCCCCCCCCCCCAATTCATCTCCGTTACGGACAATCTATATTTGCCTCGATCGCGGCTATCACCTCACAGCAAATGCAACTTGAGCGAACCGAAACAAGCATAATCATTACCATCCCAGGGGCTCTCCTATCCCCAATTCGAGGGCTCGACGAGACCGGTCTCAGCATCACATAGCCATAGTTCGGGGCTTTGGCTACCCGCATCGTGGCACCTGAGTGCGACACGGCGTCTGCAATGAAGGACTCGCACAGCGGATCTCGTGGAACTGTTGAACTGCCTCACCCCACACTAAGAGGCCGTCGCGGAGTCTTTCAGCATGTTGCGATCGCACGAGCATCCTTCATTTGCCTATGGGCTTCATCTTTCGTTGGCGATGTCTCCTCTAGATAACCTCATCCAACCGATTCCCCTTGAACACATGAGGACGATTACCGACAGTCGATCGGATTTCAGTCTCACATATACACCTATCCTCAAAATGGCTGATTCACTCTAGCCTAAGAGAACCACTGACCAGTTGATCCTAACAGCGCATAATCTTCTCGATTTGCTCGAGTTCTTATTTGGGCTTTGTTGGTTCACGGCTGTGGTTGCTTTCTGAATCACAAAGTCGGTACTTTCCGGTAGCGAAGCATTGGTGCCATTCGAAACGTCCGATAACATCCCATGAACCGTGGTTGCAAATCTGGCTCGATCTTTCAGATTGAAATTTCTACCAAACAACGAATTAACAACAACAAAGGATGTTTGTGAGGCGGAAGGGAAGCTTGTAAGCTGGAGACCCTCGTTCCACAACTTGTCGATGTGATACTAGCCAGAAATGTGCTTTCAGCTGCACAGTCCCCTAGGTCCACCATTTGCCATGCGCTCTTATACCACGGATCCGTTTGCGACTCTAACCGTCGCTCGTTAGGAACTCCCATCAAGTGCAAGTCCTGCACGTTTTTGGTTCTCTGTCCAACCTAGGGCTCAATCACCATGATTGTCTTTCACTTTCGGTACGGGCCCGCACCTAGCCTCTTTTGTTTTCGGTCTCTCTCCCGAGAGCAGCGGGCGTAACAAGGCCGTCGTAGAACCTCGACTTCTCAGGTCATCCGTCGAACCATTGGCCCGTGCAGACGCCATGGACGCAAACTACAAAGTACTATAGCATTGTCACAGGCTGCTAGCTGCTTCTGGAAGGCCTTTGATTGACGTTTGTCTCAGACTTTGGCTGGGTGGACTTGCCTATTGTAGGCCCATATAGCAGCATCAAAACGCTTTTTGCCGAGCTCTCACCGCACGAGCATGGTCACAAGTACGCTGATAGCAACGGCAAACGTTACAAGTCTGCAAATCATAATCCGGGGAGACATCAACCAAAAGCGCCACAGTACCGCAGCAGCATGGTGCCTTATTGATTTCATGGCGCCAGCGCTCATTCTCGAACGATTGTTTCGCTTTCCGTGGACACTTGACCGGAACGGCTGATGCTCATAATTCTGGATTGCCAGCAGCCATGACCAAGCTCAGCGCAGTTATCACGATACCGTTTTTGAGCTTATCCGGCATCCAGTCATTTCATCAATGAGCGGCTTCGAGATTTTGCGATTGCAGTGACCCCTGAGTGCTGCAGATTATTTGTGTTCTCCTGACACAACAGCTGGCACACGATAGAGACTGTGTGTGAGTTGTCGTAATCACCTACAGCCAAATGCTGGCTTTATTGTTGACAGCGCTCAGACGCAGTGCCAAACCCGATCTTTTAGCTGCAGATCAGAGTGTATCCGGTGTCATGCGATTTTGTCTCCTGTGTCGGTCCTCCAACGCATATTTCCATGCTAACAGGGCACCCCTAGGCATCCATTTGCAGCAAATGGACTGCCCGACGCCATGACATCAATCAGATTGTCATGAACATCGCCTCTCACCTACCAACTGACAGTCTCAGCCCCCTGTATGTCGTACATCGTTGCCTCTAGCGCTCCTCAGCACAGTTTGCCCCGTCTCTACTATGCCATTGGCTTTTATTCATGTCAGCCTACGTCTAGGCCCTGTTCTGGCAGCCTACAATCCGGATTGTTTCATTAAAAGCCACCACGATAGTTCGCAGCATCTGGTCATACTCGCTCCATTTGCTCGTATCCCCCGATCTCTAGTGTGCTTCGCTAGCCTCTTCCCTAGAAGTGCACGATCTACCCACCCGTCCGTTTCCTAGTGCCGCCTACTGCTAGCGAAGCAGACGCTAGGCAATGCGGTCGACCTGGGCTGTGCTGTGCATATGCCTAACGGAACATTTGCTGAGAGGCGGAGCTGACAATTTCCAGAGCATGGTCTCCCCAAGGAGGAGCCTCACTCGCGGAATGTGGGTTTCAGGCGCTGTGGAGAAGACCGCTGCTTGCCGTTTGCTGCTCTGCATCTGCGGGACTGGGATCGGAAGTTGGAATGATGGAGTACCGTATGGGGATGAGTAATACTGACGAACGGACAGCAAGGCCCTTTCCCTCAGCGGACGGGCTTTTTTGTTTCTCTCGATTCATCTTAATAGGCCATAGTGAACAAGCTAGTTTTTTTCACTGCCCTGAGCGTGAGACCAGGTCGTGAAAAGACCATTCCCCCTTTTCGTGATGACGTGAGCTGAAGGCGTAACAAATTTTGCGTCACGATCAAGTAGGCGGTCGGAGTATGCCTTAATTGTTTTATTTATCTCCGTCGAAAATTCGATTAGGCTACTAGATGTTCCGAGCTTATGTGTTCATTTCCAATTGTGTACTTTATGATTGTGTCTCGTATCAGAGTATCCACGTTTAGGTATATCTATAAACTTTGGAAATTTATGGGACCGTATTCTTCCTTCTCTCCAGTATCTAAATTGAATTAATTAGAAGTAATTGTTCAAGAGGACTAAACTTGAACCGAGACGGTTGTTTTTCCACCGAAGTATCTATCCGTTGAGAACATTTGTGCCGCATTTAAAACGCTTTTCTGGGAGTTGGAATGGCTGCGCTAGGAATTCTATGTGCTCATATTCATGATCACCACTATCACATCCATCTATATCGCCTACCTCACCAACAACTCCATTCCCATTTCACCCCATCACCAATCCTCCATTCCGCCTACTATGTGAACTGCCCCCTTCTCCCCACTGCTCCCCTCCCACCATCCGGATTCTCAAAATCCCAAACTGGAGAATGCCCCCATATTATACAATCTTCTTTCAGAACAGCAATGTGGCGTTGGCGCGGAAGTTCTAAAATCTTCCAACCTATTTCCCCATGAGTTGACTCTTTACTTTTCTGAGTTGTTTGAGTAGATGTAGGATCATCGCCGTGGTCATTATCAACACCACCTCTGTCATAGAGAAGCAAAGGCTCACTGCTGTTGTGAAGAGGGGAATGAAAATCCTACCTTAGAAGACACGTCCTTGTTCCTGGCCAGCAACAGATCTAGCCATCGGACACAACCGGACTATTTTTTGGCTTTCTGGGTGTAGGTTGATGTGGAATTGGTGTTTTGCTGAATGGATATTGATTGTAAAAATACATAATTTCGGGGTGCGGAAAGTGTATGTGAACCCGTAATCTTCTCCGGAGTGTGGGACTTTCCCTTCTTCGCTACGTTATTCAATCTGGGTTTGGTACTAAAACCTTATCGCCCAAGTTGGGATGTTGTCCCTGGGCAAAAGAGGAAAACATACAATGGTATGTTGGAGCTTTGGCCTGTTCTTCTCAAAAAGGAGATTCTGGGATGGAAGGATTTCGAACTAATTGTTCGTGGAGGAGGACAGGGCCTGAGGATATTGGCTTGTGGGAAGGGGTATGAGTGGTGATGGCGATGAGCTGAGCATCCAGGGCCTAAAATTCTATAGCTGTTTTTAGACGTGTGAGATAAATGAGATGAGAAAGAGTACTTTAATCCTACCCTCTTACTAGACTCCTGACTTTCTATACTACACTATTTATTTTTACTCTAGAACTAGAATTAGACAGGGAAGAATCACGTTATCTGCTGGATACAAAACACTAAGATTATGATGGAATATTGGGCACTAGTTCTTGCCTTTCGAAACATACTGGGGGTGCGTTTCTTAAAGTAGTGGATATTTGTGAAATGAATTCACGTAACCCGAGTCTGTAGAGATGGGGAAAATAATTTTGGTGATCATGAATACTGTTAATTTAGCTTCCACACTCTCGAGCTATAAAATTGGATAACACCTAGTTCACTTCAATGAATCGGTCAGATCTATTCATCTAGTTTGTTTTCAAGATATAAATGTGCTGGTGATTTTGTTTAGATGTTTCTGTTTCTCTGTAGACAATAATCCCTCTGAAACCTCTAAGCCCTCCAGAAAAGTTGCCAATGATTAGAAGAGTCAATCAGAATCTGTTTATGTTTCTCATTCGCAACCTGCCGGTTTACTTTCCATTATCTCGAAAATGCTTCAGAGGAAGTTGAATCGTCATTGATGTAGAGTCTCGTGAATGAGTGGAAACGTGGAGTTGGTTGTGGGTTAGAACATAGATAAACATTCTTGCAGGACATTGATTTGAGAAGAAAGACGTGATTTTGGGATCATCATCGAGGAAAACCCTTTTTCATCTGCCTTTACTTGGTAATATGAAGTATGCATGTATTTGATGGCCGTTTCTTTCCTCATTTTCAGATTGTTTCGATGGCAGCTTGGTCAGGCTGACAAAAGTTATTCAATCAGTTTTACTTTGAAAGCTCAGACATGATTCCTGCGTTTTGAAGCATAGTAGCTCAACTGTACCGACAGTAATAAAAATTTTGAAAATTTCCATACCAAGTGGAACGATTTGAACGACAAAAATGATTCTGTTTGTTATCAATACATTTTCATTGGATACAGAAATGAATTGATGCAAGAGAAATTCGAGACCCAGAGCGACTAACCTCATTCCCACTTACACAACTCTTCTTTCGCATCTTCAAACGCCCTTTTCATAACCTCAACATGCTTCTCGCTCCTCGGCACAAACCTTATTTTAAACTCCCCCGCCGAATGCACCAGCCCCTCTACATAATTATCCAAGTTCAGGTCCACCTCCTTCCCATCCTCAATCGCCGGTTTGATTTCATACGCCCAAAGTAACTTCGCAAGAGCCCTCCACTGCGTCCGTTCCGCCAAGTGTATTCCCGGACATATTCGGCGCCCCACTCCATAAGCATAATGATCGCGATTTTCGTAATCGGGCGAACCGGCATAGTCCATTGCAAGTTTCGGGTGTGAGAGGTACCGATCGGGATTGTAGACTTCGGGGTCCGAGTACTCGGGGGAATGGTGGACACCCCAGGTAGGGAGGACGAGTGTGGAGTCTTTGGGGAGCGAATAGCCGTTGTATTGGGTGTCTTCGGCGAGTCGGTGGCCGACGTTGAAGGCAAAACTGGGTGGGTCAGCGCGGCATCTTACTAGGAAGACTATCGCTTACAATGGGCGTATTCTGAGACCTTCTTTCATGATGCAGTTTATGTAAGGCAGGTTGCAGAAATCGGACCAGACGGGCATTCTGTCATTGTATTAGTGTAAGGACTTTGGTGTTTCGAGGCGGTAAGAAAGGAAATACCTTTCCACGCCACAAACATTTTCTATCTCGTTGTGTGCTTTTTCTTGTACTTCTGGATGTGCAGCCAACCACAAGACATGCGTCAACATCATTGTTCCGATTCCAGCATCCAACAAAGCCCCCATGAACCCTGCCAATTGACTGCGTGAATGCTGTACATCCATATTGATCTGGCCATCTAATATCCTATCAAGTATGCTATACCGCAAAATGCCATTCTTTCGACGTTCTTCCACGCGCTCAACCGCACTGGATAAAACACGACTACACCGATTGTAACACGCCTTGATTCGACGCTTGGCCGGGACCATCCACTCTGGAAGAAAGTTCAGCAGTGGTAAAATATCCGGAGGAATGTATGAGCCTGGCTTCATTGTATCCCCTGCATCTTTCAGGTTGTCGTATGTGAAACTGGCCCAGAAATCGTCGGGACTGGTAGCTCTATTCCCGTAGACTACTACACTTTGAGAGCTAGTTGCCATGCGGATGAGATGTTTTCGGAACTCTTCTGGGGTCTCGAGGAGAGATATCAAAAGTTGGACTATCCTATACATCGTCAGCTCTATGGTGGAAAAGAACGGTATACGTATGCTAGAAATTTATACATGAGGCTCCACAAAAATTGTAACTGTATATCTAATAGTATATCAAGATACTAAATTTGTCCCATATCAAGGGACTATATCATTCTTGAATGCACACTTACTCAGCCTCCATAGCATCTCCATGTACACGGTCCAGTACAGCCGGTGCCAAACTCTGACTTGCAACCTTCCTCTGAGCTCTCCATAGTGGAGTTGCGTGCATTTGCGAAAGATTCTCTTCCCCAGTCAAGAGATCGACATACAAATCCCGAGGGCGATGTGATGTAATGGCACTCTTCTTATTGAAAATCTGATGAATACCCTCGCGATCATAAAGCACAATGACTGTCTCCATACCAATCTTAAGCGAGTATATTGGGCCATAGCTATTATACCATTTCTGATACCTTGTAACGGTTAGCAACACTGTTTTGTTGCGGAGAAGAGATTTCTATATTCTAAGCGAAGGTAGCCTTACTCAGGGTGAAACGGCTTGCCTAATAGTGACAATACGTTTCCGAATAGAGGAAGTGTTGGAGGACCAGGCGGGATGCCTTTCGGTCTTCGACCCACTCGAAGGACTTTGAAGACAAGTAGCAAGGTACATAGTGCTATAGCCATTATCGATGGTGGTAAAGACAAAATTCCAGTATCGGTTCGACTGACAGCGAGCCAAATGAAGGCGAGAGTACCCAGAAGGCCTAGAACGATGCAAATTTGATGTTGATCCATTGTAAGTCCAAAAGATAGATGAATAATATCAGAGCATTCGTTGTAAAATTGCTAATTCGCAGCCAAACCATCTTTTTCTATACTTTGCTCCCATTTCAAAGGAATTCGTCTACAACCAATAGACTCTTCCCGCGCCCTAATGCATCTCTTTTCCACATCTTCATAGAAACTCTCATGTGAGAATAGTAAATGAGGCGTCAGCCACGGCATTGAATTTCCTCGGTTGCAAGCGAGACATCATACGAATATACAAAGGATCTATATGCGCGTTGCGTGTTGGGAGGCTTTGCGAGACCGATGGAAACAAAGAATGACAAAAGCCATTCGGCGACGGTTTGTCGAACAATGCTAAGCTGCCTGTGTTCCTGATCAACAGATCTGGCCCATACGGGGCGTATGGAAAGTTCCGACAGGATGCGATACTGTTCTTAGTAGTAGGTAAAAGCAGGACGGCGACCGGCTATATTAAGCAGAGTATTCGGGGACTTCTCAGACAGGGAGACTGGATCCCGCGTGAAGGTCGCCGCCGACTAGGATTGCTTTCCCCTAGAGTGCCCCCGAGATGGTTCCTGGGGAGACATTCATAGCCTGTTCGATAAACTTCCAACGCGTTGGATGATGGACCCTGGCGTTGGACTTTCCTTTTCCGTGCCTTAGTCATGCCAGAAATCATCCAACGTTCACATGTTTTTATCCAACGCGTTCGCCAAACTCCATATAGTAGCGTTGGATCAATCACATGAAAGACTTTGACAAAAAACACAGCTCGGGTCCCCACTATAGACTATTAGTTCACCTATCTTCTCTCTCTCTCTCTCTCTCTCTCTCTCTCTCTCTCTCTCTCTCTCTCTCTCTCTCTCTCTCTCTCTCTCTCTCTCTCTCTCTCTCTCTCTCTCTCTCTCTTCTCTCCATCTCCATCTCCATCTCCTTGAGTAGTCTCCCTATGGAAATGGAGATGGAGTGAGACGGAGATGGAGAGAGAAGGAGATGGAGATGGAGATGGAGATGGAGATACTATTCTATCTCCTAGAGCTCATCTTCTAGATGCTCGAATAGGTGCTCGAGGTGCTTGAATAGGTGCCCCAAAATCGTCCAACGTTTTCAGACCCCACCAGAAATTTTGTTGGAGAAAATCGTCCAACGGTCCAACGCGTTGGAAAAATAGAGGCCTCTGATAGGTGCGGAAAAGCATGTTTTTTATATTATTAAAATACTCCAACGCAGGGCAATTCATCCAACGCGCGTTGGAGTTTGGCGAACACTAGAGCGTTGGACCCCGTTAAACCCAGCGTTGGAAGTTTATCGAACAGGCTATCAGAGTCAGATGCTCTTCCGTTTCTCAATATTGTTTGTCAGCTTTCGAGCCGCAGCTCCATCGATAAATTCCATGGACTTCTTGACAATGTGCCCGTCCCCTTCCATATCCAAGAACCATACTAGATTATCGTCGACCGGCTCTAACGTAGTTTTTGCAAGCATCAAATACTTTGCTCTAACAGTCGCCACTTTAGCCGTAACTTCGATTGTGATGTCGGTGATGATCATATCCCAGGACTCGAGGCGACCTTACTGATTCGATCGCGGTCGCATAAATGGCTTCTTAAAACAAGTTTACTGAAGGAGTGACTTTGGTGTTTTTCACGTTCAAGAGAAATGTTGTTAACGGACCAAAAAATAGCAGTGAGGACATTTTTCACAAACCAACTTCTTTTACTCTTCCTGTCCCCCACAGCAGTATCTGTTGCCTATATATGTATGTGGGGGTCATATCGAATATAAATGAATATTCTTCATAACCATCAAGTTAGGAGTGCAGGAGAATTCATCGAACATGATATGGAGCGTACAAGTATTGAAGTTAGGCCAGCAAAGTCCATCACAAAATCCATACTACTTCATACTGACCAGGAATCACAGCAACGCCAATCCAGATCCGATCACGGCTTGCGGCTAGAAAATTCCGCTCCCCTTCCGTCACCGACCAAACCAACCACCATTCACCCATCAATCCCTCCAAACAATTCCCGGATCCCCCTCCCCAATCTACAACCCATAACGCCTCCCAATCCCATACCCGAAACCCCTACACCACGCCTCCCCCTCCCTCTTCCCCACATCACTACACCTCACAACCCCCTTCCTCCCCTCCAACCACGCCGGTTCATCGAACGCCGAGTCCACTGCAACTCCCCAATCACCAATGTAGAAGCTCACACTTTCCCACCCTTGTCCGACTTTCCCCCTCTTCATGAACTGGAACAAATCCAACGCAGAGCTCTCGTTCAGAAAGGGCTCCATGAACATGTTGTCCCCGGCACAGCATCCACGGTTATTTTGCCATGTCGGTTCTATCTCGCGTCGACAATCGGATTGCAGAACCAAGTGAAGATCCACCGAACGCAGCGACGCGATACTCGAAACAGTCTCTAGCGTCTCAAGAGGCCACGATCCATTCCGATGCAGATTCGTGCTGAAATACGTCAACTTCGGCGCTAGGCTCGATATCATCGCAAGCTCTTTGTTCTCAAACCCAGCCACATCTCCACAATCAATCTCATTGCATCGCATCTCCAACTCTTGCAACGACGCACCTTGAGCCTTCAAAACCGCCTCGAGAGTCCCATTCCCAAAGGGCGTCGATCGACTGAACCTTGGCTCCACCCATGTCAACCGCTCCAACGAATTCCTCTCCAACGCCTGCACAAAAGGAACAGACGTCGTATTCAACCGCTTCAGCGACTTCAGCCTCGGCGCTATCTTCGCCACAACTTCTTCCGTGACGGGGATATCCAGATCTTCAATCTGGCTCCAATCCATCGCTTCGAGCCAAAGATCGATATTCGTTTTATTTCCCTCTGGTTTCGGTTCCATGAAGTATTTTTCCCGATAATGCCATTCGTTGCCGGAGGCCCATTTCATTGTATCTACAACATAATCGATGACGCCTCTGTGTTTCCAGCGCATGTCCCATCCATGCCGTGTGGATGGTTGGTCAAATCGGTACCCATCGAGTCGCAGCGACTTGAGTGCGGGATACGTCTCCCCGCCAGATTCGTTGAAGGGCAGTTTGCGAATCAGGTTTCCTGTGCATCCGGGACGCTCGATGCTGAGATCTAGAGATGTGATATTGGGACAGGAGGTTAGGGCGAGATGAATGGTTTCCAAGGACGCTGGTTCGAAAGATATTTCTTCTTTCGAGTCTTCTGGTTCTTCGGAGTCTTCGGAGTCGGGGTCCATGTAGTGGTAGTATCCTTCTATGCCATCTACGATAGTGGTTGTGAGGGAGGTTGGGCACGGATCACTAAGTTTCCAGGGACGGAGACGAGATATAGCCTGAGAAGGAACGCCTAGGAAGACTACAGCGATGAGGACGTTGTGAAGATGCATGATAATTGGTGTAGGTTGCGATTATGCTTCTGAAGGTATCGGATCAGGCATAGGGGCTCTGCACGGATGTCCACGGATTGATGCTAGAAAACGTGAACAAATGCCAACAGAGACTCCGGATCTCATCTCCCCAACATATCTCTTATCAAAAACGGATGCCTAACTACGCCTTGGAACACGGTGTTCTCACACGAACTGTCTTGGGCATCCGGAGCTGACTAGTCATATATTTACGCCTGGGGCCCGTGCGCGCGCACCCAGCTTGAACCAATCATGATCGATTTCATTGTTAACTGATATCGCCAACTTCAACCTAATCCACTGCATCTAAATCTTGAGTCGCTTTGGATTCTAGAATCCATTTCTTGAATGCATTCCCCCCCGCAAATAATACAATCCTCACACAACCCCCCTCCAAATTTCTACCACCACTACCCCCACCCCCATCCCAAAACCCTCAAATAGTTCTCAAAACAATTCAAACTCTGACCTTGCAAAACCCCGAAACTGACATCACCACAACAATCTTGAAACATTGCACGCCTAGAAAAAAATAAAATCGGGCCATAACACCAATCAGGAGCCCAAGTCCATCAGAAAAAAAAAGATCCTAAAAGTCATGCAATGATGGAACAAAGAACACAAAAAGAAAAAGACGCCAAATCCAGATCGGTAACAGCATTTCCTTTTTTTTCCCCATTTCCTAACCTCGTAATCAGCTTAGATATTCGATATTGTGATCAACAGCAATGGCCGGAAACGTCCATCGAGATACACACATACGCATGTGCAGAACAACGGCAATGGCAATGGCGTCGGCGAAAACGATAGAGCTCCCAGCAATACCAACACGGATATCGACACAGAACAAGGCCATCCTCACCACCACCACCACGACGCCCGTCCCGAATCCGCATATCGCATAGCGATCAAAAACTTTCTTTCCAGTATGGTCAGCAAACCACATCCAAACTCCATGTCCATCTCCTAACCCTTCCCCCAGGTTCCTAATCTCCATGGATACGGGCATCCTTTCCGTCCTGCTCCACCTTGACCCCCACCAATTTCACGGCCTCGACACCATCTCCACAGTAGCCTTTATCTGGAACTTTCTCCTCTTCCTCGCCCTCGCAACCGCCAGTCTCTTCCACATCGTGTTCTACCCATCCTTCGTGAGAACCCAGACGCCCACTTCGCTCGACGAACTATGCTACACCGCCGCACCCATCGTTGTCTTCTTCACCCTCGTCGCCCACGTCATTCTGACCTGCAGCGAGGCGTGGGGCTATGGCTTTATGATGCTGGCCTATGTGCTCTGGTGGTCGGGCTGTGGTGTGTGAACGTGTGTTCCGCTGTTGTCGTCATTGTCGTGAAGCACGACATCACGTCAAACAAAAGCGTTACACCCGTCATGTTCCTGCCGCTGATTTCGGTTCTGACAGCCACGTCAACGGGAGACATTGTCATGTACAATTCATTCGGGATCGAGCCAAGGCTATCTGTTCCTGTTATCATCGTCTCATTCTTGTTATTGGGACGTGCGTTTTTTCTCGCCCTATTGTACTATGCCGTGTTTTTGCATCGGCTGATGGCCGAGGGTCATTCGGCGGGCCCAAGGATGGCCACTATAGTCATGACGGTCGGACCGTTGGGCCAGTTTGCTACGGCGATCCAACTTTTAGGGACGGTGGCGAGTGAAGAGGGCGCTTTTGGCGGGTATGGTAAGGACACTTTCTTGACAGATCAAGCGGCGTCAAGTGTGGCTGCGGTGTGTGTACGATGGTCGCTTTACTCGTGGTGGGATTTGCTTTTCTGTGCGTTGTTGTGGCGTGGTATATCTTCGTTGAGGGACTCGTGAAGAGACGGACTTCGTTCGCGCTGACTTGGTGGTCGTTGATATATCCTATGGTTAAGTTCTTGTCTGTTTGCCTACGAGATGACAGAATGCGTTGAAGAGAGAAAAGAACAGGACATTCTAGGCGTCTTCACTACCGCTCTGCTTAATCTCTCCATCGCGCTCGATTCGCCTGCTTTTTGAAGGTTGACGAGTGCCCTGCTCATTTTCCTTCTGTTGGCTTACTTCTTCGATCTTGGTTTCTCGGCGTACTACATTGCCACTGGACAAACACTCGGCATGGTTCGCGCAAGAGAAAAGCGAGCAGCGAACGACGGCAAGGAGGAGTAGAGTTGAGGAACGGGAGCGAGCCGAGTCTGAAATCTTGTTAGCGGACCAAGGCATGTCGATCATAAAGGAGGTAAGCCATGTGGCATCGGAACCGGTCCTTTTCCGACGTCCGAGCAGGTCGAGCACAGTGGATCACGCTGTGTTCAAGGCCGAGAATGTCTCAGTTTTACACAGTGCAGGCTGCTAATAGAAGTGTTGCTTCCGCCGACATGAAATTCATATTGATACATGACACGAAAGGTCAGGTCGATGGCAAAGCACGCCGTCAATACGAGCACGGGTTCGAGGAACCACTTTAGTGCTAGATTGCACAACGGTCGAAAGATATGGACAAACGCCTGATGAAGAGTCTGTGGATGAGACAAGAAAATGAATAAAGTCGTGGCATGCTCGCAGACATATCAGAATGTGAAGGACATCAGGATGCCTCGGAAAACTTCGTGCAATCTTCGTCAGTGTTGCAAGTGACATGATAGCATCAGCCGAGATGCAGGGGGGTGCAGTATAAACCATGTATTGTAGTTTGGCGCTTAACAATTCAGAAGGGTTAGCGAATGTGACCGGAGATAGGCGCGAGCAAAGATTTCTTCTGGCCAAAATGGAGGAAATAACGATCAACTAGACGAGCCTAGTTAGTGAGAAGGACCAAACCAGCCATCATGCTGCTGGTTTTGCATGTGGCGTCTATTTCATGCTTCCTCAGATGTGGACCAGTGTTCTGCTGTGCCACATTAGCGGGATCTTCGTTCGAAAACCTCCACTCTTCGTATTTATCGCACAAGATTGCTTTAGCCATTGCCAAACATTCATCGCAATAGGATGGCGAGTAATATTCTTTTCTATAGCGCTCATAAAATAGACGGAAAGGTACTTTCAGTTGATCAGGAGAACAAACTTTCTAACCGAACGGGTATGCCCGCCCGTGCAGAGGCGCAATAAACGAGGGCTAGTGCCACGTTTTCCGTTGCCATGGCACGGCATTCCCGGTTCTCTCTTTGCAGACATTGAATCCTTCCTTGGTGGAATGATTGAATGTCAACAGCATCACATTCACTGAGGGATGCCTCAACTATGACGTTGGTCGTTGACCCCGCAGGAGCCATGTCCATGTCAGCGATGAGCCATGTGCCCGCTTTGGCCTAATAAGCGCTCTGCAGAAAAACGAATATGGCGGCTCTGCCACATTGCGACTCAGAGTCCTGAGCATCAACTCCGGGGGATCACAGGGGGAACAAACAGCGTAGGAAGCCATTTCCCCAAACGCGCGAACTTGGTATACGTAGCGGTGTGACAGCCACTCCTATCGCGCATGGAGTTGATTTATGCCTCGATCTAAGCAGTGGGATCCGTCATGCCCTGATGGCCGTTACGAGACCGCGTGCTTCTCGTTTTGTGCTACTATCCATTTCTGGATGATCCTGCATATCTGGATCGTGGCTGCATAGCAAGAGTACCACAGCAAATTACAGCCTATATTAACAAAGGCAGTACACTATTTCTCGACGTAGGTGAAGGCGAAAGTACGGGAGGTGGAACGACTGGTCTATTCGGGTATTGCGTTTTGTTTGTGAAGCTCGCATCTGGAAAACCCACGTTAGCAATGAGAACAAACTTCCGGCAGTCGCCATGGTTCTGATCGGTGAGCCAAAGCTTATTTCTTCGTTCAGTCTCGACTCTACTTACCTACACTGACTTGGAACACCCACGTATGTATTTGCGATAAACAGCGCTTGCTGGAGGATGAATGATGGAAAAGAAAATACTTCTAGCCGACGTGTACTCGGGAGTGTAGGCGAGCGACCCATTGTTGGTGCGAGCGAACACACTCTGTGGGAGCAGACAAGCCGCAAATCCTGGGAACGTTGTGGCATGTAGACCGTTTTATGCACTTGACCAACGAAAAAAAGTGAGTAACGCAAGATTGAGACAGTCGTCCACGTCCACGTCCACTTTTCCAGATGGAATATTAGCTACGCTGGTGTCCGCAGTATGGCATGAGTCCTGCTTGCCAGGGATAAATCGGGCCATCTCACAGAGTATCGAGATGTCTCGACGCAAATCTCTCATGTTAAAGGTGTAATTCAAATGCAAAGATATTATCTTATCTTGCTGTGGTCTCATGTGCCCATTTGCGCCTAGGTGAGGCCATCCAACCTCAATGAATAAACCGCAGGGACTAATACGTTTAGTCTGGGCCGTATAGCTCAGGTTTTTCGAGTTGAAATATTCGAATCCCCTTCGTTCAGTTATCTTCCGCAATATCTGATGCCTGTGCCCACGGGAAAGTTTGTTCGGGGGCAATCGTACCGTGACCATAACCTAAGGATTTCGGAAGTGCCTGTTGTCACCGCATCGTCAGTAGGGCCCAGTTATTGGTTATCGGTGAATCATGCCTCGTTTTAATCAGAAAAGGTGGCAATGTCGATTTCAGGAAGACTTTTGCTTGCGTACACTCTACAATGTGTATAATCTGCGGTGACTGGATTGGAATGTCCTGTCTGATTGAGTGGTAGTATCCAAGTATGTATTCTTTTATGTCCTTCTCGATGGCTTCCTTCGTTTAGTTCAAAAGGGTCGGGCGGTGATCTCGTTGTGAAACGAAGTAGTCAAGGCGCGAGGCGGTGATGGGGCCTAGGAAGACGACGACTAGGCTCGCAAAGAAACTCCGTCATTCGATCATAGTTGTCTTCCAAGCTGTATTTTATCCTGACTGGATTGCGGTGAGGTTCGTCTCGAATCTTTCGTGGTCAGGAATGTCGAGAAATTTGTGGCGAGGAAGGATGAACTGAATCGACGTCATCTAATCCAAGGAGCAGGAACAGACCAGTCATGACATGCAAGAAAGCAGCAACAGGACCTACGCCCAGGGTACTCTTTCGTGCTATGGGGAGACGTTCATGACCCCCCCCCCCCCCCCCCTTCCTGGACTCAGGCAGCGGTTGGCAAGTGCTTGTAGTTTGTTGTTACAGCATTACTGTAGTAAGGTCCAGGAGTCTGTTCGATCGCCTTGTATCGCAGCTTCTGTCCTGTATCCTCTGCTCCAAAGTGTCATTGTGATGTTGATCGGGCAAGCGCGGTTTGATACCCGTGGACAGAGGTGGCAAGAGACAGATGGGTGTCTATGAACGGAGGCGCATCTGAGGCTATGAGGACATTATAAGGAGTAGGGTTGATGTGTAGGTACTTGCTAAGATCTTTAGCATGACTTCTAAATGGATTAAAGAGATGTGAAGAATGGGAATGGCTCAACAGCGTAGAGTGAGGATTCGGCTCGGGCCGACTTGGTCCAACTTGGTCCAACTTGGAAGGGGGCACACTGCGTTAGCTAACGTAAGGCGCGAGTCTCCAGCCCGAGCTCTGCTAGAATAGTGTTTCCAGTTTTTGCTTGCATCACAGGGCGCGCTGATCATTTTCCCTAGTATAAATTCTGTCATCACCGTGAAACTTGACTTTATACTACAACAGTGATTCAAATCAATGACCATGTGCAATCACAGGTACGGGTTGGTTCAATATACCCACACAGAGGAGGGACTGTTTGCGTGGCGCACTAACCGCACAATCGCGGGTGCGGGAAACTGTCCTAGAGGTGGCGTGTTTTGGATTGCTGGCAGGCTTGGTTCTGAAGGGGTATGATGTGAGAATAATGCGCTATGCTATTCATGCAGAGTACTGCTTTCGGACCTCGCCCCCATGGATCCTAGACGATTATCGATCTAGAGACTCGCGACATCATGGGACCATGGGTTGTGCGAAACTAGGGAATCGGCACTGAGGAGATGACGGGCGGTTACGTCCGACTGCCATTGGTGAGCAGTTATTGTTTTCGTGAATTCCTGATTTTGAATATTGAATGAGGTGAATTTAATTTAAAATCGAACTTCCTATCCCGCTCAAGATAATTGGGGCTGAGTCAGTGGAAAGTCGCAGGAAGCTCTCCAAGAAGGACCCATGTCGCGGGAGCTGTTGCATCTTTAGGCACAGGCTGCGACTTCAGGCACTCAAGTTGGAGATCCACGTGGGTTGCTCCCCCGAGCATATGCTCGTGTTGGACAGCAAGTTTGTAGCAGCCAAAGATAACAAGCATTGACAACGCAAAATGTAAATGTCAACACCATTTTATTACGTCTCGCCGCCGCTTTCCAACGTTGATATGCAAATGATTGGACGTAGCTAACACGGACGCTAGCTTGCATCTGTTTGGAGATGATACGATGCCAGCACATCCGAAGTGATGGTGTGCCTGGAGGCTCGCCCCAGAGACCATGCAGAACTTGTAGATATGCACACTTCTGCACACTGTGCTACGCAAGAAATTGCTGTGTCGGGCATTAAAAATAGTGGGCAGGATGTTATTCCAGGATAACCGCGGCCACCTGTCCTGCCGCGATGAACCAACTGCCGTATATGCTTTGCTTTGTACAGCTGGCGATGCCTCGCAGTAGTGTTTCCCATACACGAAAGTGGCATGAAGATAATCATCGTCCTCATATCAGAATCGAGCGAGGTGCATGAGTGAAAGTTTGCAACTGCAGCGTATAGGTCTCTGAAGAGGAAAAATTGGGCAGGAATGGTGGCATGAAGTTGTTAATAAGGAGTTATTCACATGCCCACCAGCTCCTCTTGAATTGATTGTTTTTGAGTAAAGAACAACACACCGTCCATGCGCTGTCGAGCAATGCAAGTACGTGCATTGTTGAGAAGCAAGTGCCGACAGGGCGGGAAGGTTGGTGGAAAAGATGTTTGTCGAATTGCCTCGAGTGATGGCAAGTGTGCTAACAATAATGAGTGGCTAAGGCGGATGTCGGTAAGAGGGAAGTTGGCTAGAACGGGGTTGGGTCCAAGTCTCGGCAGGGCCCAAGGCAACAACACGAGGAGCTGGTTTTGAAAAAGGCGTTTGTTTGCCTTGAGGTGATCAGCTTATTGAATCGAAGTTCTTGTACGAAGCGGACTGGTGTTGTGGATTTCCTTGAGAGCAGAGAGCTGTCCCGATAGGCATGCCGGGCCGGCACGCTAATCCACCGGACCGAAGCCGAGCGGGCATAATGTCACGGGTAAGCAACAAAGCTCAACCTTGCTGGGGCGTCCCTTTGGCATGGGGGTTAGAGAAGTTCTTATTGGCAATCTGTGGGAAATGTCGACAAACCCGAGCTTGTCATCAGCACGCCACCTATACGACAGGACGCAAAAGGATGCAGTGTTGGAAGGTGGAATAGTGGAGGTCGTGGCAAACCGTATGCTGCTCTTCCATGCAAAGGAAATGTCCTTCACGAAGGGCATGAATGTGTTGCGATGTTGGGTGAAGGTCGAGATAAGAAGGGCGGTAGTTGCGTTGCGTACCAGAGTTGAGCATGATGCTAGCCTGCATTGGCTTAGCCTGTCAAAAACCTACTCGAGGCTTGCATTGTGCACTGCAAACAAATGTACCACAAAAAGCCTTGACATAGCTAAGTATGTATAATAGTACACATCGGATGGTACCGATATAATGGATTAGCCGATAGTGCTGCTCTTGATGATGCCTTGACCGCTAGGCGTTCAATTCGCACGCCCACTTTAGAGTCATGTAAGTAAACAGCACTGTGACGCCTGCACGTCATCTGCAGGCCCTTATAAGGCTGAAGGATATTTGCATGAATCCGCGAGTGGGATTGGGATTTGGGGGTAGCGCTCGTGCCGCACGAAACTCTCGTTAGTCAGTGTCTCATCGAAATCGGGGAGAAATTACGTGGCAATCAGCTGTTGGTATGCGTAGAAATGGGCAGCCATGATCTGAGTGAGCATTGATGTAGATAGGGTCATATCAATTATCGTGGTATGAAAATAGTACCGAAATGTCGTAGCAATCAGAGAGAAGGTGATGGGCCGAGCGGCAACCTAGTTCCTGAACTCCAGTAGGTGTGTCCATTTACTCCAAACCCAATAATCCCCGACGCCGGCACGATGAAATATCTCCAGAGCCTGGAAAGGAATATTGAGAAGACAATTAAGAAAGAAATCGAGGTTTACTCTTCAATACCTACACTAGGGAGGGATCCTGCTCCACCGTGGACAGCGGGCAGCTGACCTATTGATGGTAAGCATGCGGTCATAGTTTGGGGAAGTTAACCTTACGCGAAGGAGCCGTTGTCAAAATTTCACCGTATGAAAACTTCATGTCTGAGAAGGTTGCGCATAGTAGCTTGCAGGCGGGGGCTCGGTCGCCATATTCGTAGTACCAGTGAGCGTTCGAAGTGCAACCTCCGCGGCATCCTCTTTGGCTTGCTCTGCATACTGCCCGTCGTACCAGAAACGAGCTGCGACCTGTGTCTGTCCAGCATAGCAAATGACGGACCACGCAGTTCGGCCTCCTATAAACAGTGTCAGTTTTTATGAGTCACTCCCTCAAGGAAGGGATGGATGCCTGTTGCGAGCACAAATAGAACAGTCGTGGAATGCTAGATTGATTTTTGCTAGGGTGAGGGTGTGATTACCTCTGCGATCAGATATTTCCTGAAAAGTGGGCTCGCCCAGGTTCCTCACGGAGCAGTGATCTGGTGGTGCGTGTGTCAGGATGAAAATTCGACCGACTGCCTGGAGATTGGGCACATACCTTGCAATCTCTGACGCCATGATTCTTTCGTGGATTCTGCCATGATAAAGGTGTCGGAGAAATGATGTTTAGCTAATTCAACAGAAGGGCAAATGAGTTGGAAGATGGAAAGAGATGCTCGATGACGCCAGCTGGAACCGAAGCCGAATGTTCACAGAGCAGAATGGCTCTCAATAGCAGATACTTATAGTAGTGGCAGCGGGCACGCTGGGCAAAAGAAGATGTAGAAGCACAAAGACAGTCACTTCCCGTGAAGGGTCATGCCCATATTCTTGTGCGAGAATCCGTCAAGAGACGTCGCATCCCGGCGAAGGCACGCTTCATATTTGAAAGGCATGGACCCGTTCCCGAGGGTTTGGGTGGACTTCTGCTAGACGGACCGAGCCTTTCGTAATGGGGGTAACAAGCGTAGGCGAGCAGTATGGCGCGCCCCTCGTAGCAGTTCCACTGGATAAGTTAGGCCGCTGGGCATATGCTTATTGCTCCCGAAGAGGACAAGTTATCAAAGGCAGGGCCGGTGGTGGTAAGGCGAGATTGGGAGGAGGATGCGCCAAAACACCTGAATCAGTGCTCAAAAACCAAACACTGCGGCCGCTGAGCCAGCGCATCATTGCGGGGGTTGACTGCGTGTGTGCCAGCCTTACCAGGGCTGCCGACGAGAGTGAAAAAAAAATACTTGGGGAGGGACTAGCGACTAGAATAAGTCTAAGCGTGCTGGTAGTTTACTTACTAAAGGGATACTTGCATGGGCAAAACTGCGAGTGATTTCGCTAGGTGGGTCGTCTTGAATGTGGCTTGGCATGGGATTCTTCAACGGACAGCTGCGTTTTTAAGAAAGCCGTGTGCAGGAATAAGGTCTATCACACGGCTCTAATGTGATCAGTCGGGTAGGTACACAATATTGCCTACCAATTGTGACGACCTCGTGGGACTACGTTGCAGCCAAGAGATGGATCGAACGTGGTGAATGGACTTGTTCTGAGAAAACAGGTGACCAGGGCCCCAATCGTTGCAAGGGCAATGGTTCACCTTTTTTTTATATTCAACGTATATATGAGTGGGAGATAGATTGAGGGTGCAGAAATATTCATAATTCGTCTCGAGGGTAACATCAATGGATATGAAGCCCACAAATCAGAGACTGGGTGTCAATGTAAGCAAACCAAATTTTCGCCCCCCAGTAGCCCATTCCGAACAGGTAGCAAACAATCAGCCACATCGTGACGCTATGCAAAGCCAACGCTGTACGCCGATGCCTTGATGCAGATGCAAATGTGCGCTTTGTTAAGACATGAGAGAAAAACCGAAAAGAAAGCTTCCATGACACGGAAGCGGGCGGAACGCCGCAGGTAGTGTGAGAGTAAAATGCGCAGACGACAGTCTGAGCGAGTGGTAAAGAAGGGTATGTACTGGAAGGAAAAGCGAGCATCCACTCAGGCGGATCCTGTGGTGTCGAGTCGGATCCCAACTCATCAGATGAGGCGAGTGGACTACGGATCGACTGACGTGCGCCATGATGCCGACGTAAGTTTAGTTCACGGCCCCGCTGCGGCCTGTTCGATGGAATACCTCATCGATCAAGCGCTTGGGACCCACATACTCCATTTTGAAGGAGGAATTGCGAAGGAGAGGGATATGTATAGTTGCGCTTGGTTTGGAGTGAAACCTGCGCTTGATGCTGTCGTCCACAAGTGCCATGAGGCCCGTTGCAACGACGACACTGCGGGATGGATTAGTTTGATGACCAGACCAAAGTAGACGGTGCAGCGAAACTTACTCGGATACATCGGTGGTCGGATTTAGAAGCGATTCATCGGTGATGCGCATGTAGCAAGGCGGAATCCACCCGCCACGGGCTCTCTCTTCTGCCTCCTGGTCTTGGGATAATCGAACCGGGCTAATGTGGGCAAGGTGGTGTTTTTCATTGTCGGCACGGAAGAGATAGTAATTAATGATGTCGTGATCGCGTTCCTTCTGCACCACGCGTTTCCACGAATAGTCATGGCCCCAGTATTCAAAACCATATCGCTTGTTAGAACTGGCGCCTCGGCGCTTGACATCGATGTGGGCATAATTGGAGAACTCGAGTTTGATGGTGTTGGTAGGCATCAACGCACGACCTTTGGCGCCTGGCGACTTTTGGGGTGACTCATTTTCTTCGTCATCCAGCTCCAAGTCTGCGGCGCTTGGAATGGATGCGTATCCGGAGTCGGAGCGTTTAAGCCCCGCGGCCGTCGATGGTCGAGAGTCGGGTTTGTGAATCAGGCTTGCCAATGCGGTGCTTGCTCGCTGCAGGGCGGGTCGCTTCTCCGCAGGAGGTTTTTGATATTTGCGTCTCGAATGGCACACCTCACGGCCCGAATCTCTGCAATAACGGCGAAGGGAAAATTCGCGAGACCGTAGATCGTGCATACGAAGGTGGAATAAGGTATAGTTCTGTTTCCTATGAGGTCGCTCCTCGACCTGGGTGTCGACGCGGAGATTCATGTTGCCGTCAATGGTGGAGTCATCATGTCGGATGGACAAACGTTTAGAGGTGGGGAAGAGGTCTGCAAAGTCGCGGGGGGTGGTGGGAATTGCATCGATAGGCAAGGGTTCGTGGTGATATTGCGGGACTTGATACTCGGGCACATCGTCGAAGTCGTCGGCAAGGTCCTCTTCGGAGGTGGAGGCGTATGTATCAACGGAGGTACGGGGGGGTTGGACGGGTTGGACCTGGTATTCGTGCTTTGCACGGCCTTCTACACGGCCATGGCAGGTATCATGCTGGGCCAGGCGGGGTCGGTAGCTATATTCCGTGGGAGAGGTCTCGCAGGATCGTCCAGAAGAAGTGGTGGTAGCTGCAGTTGCTGTGCTATTGTTGGAGTTGCTCGACTCGTGAGGTCGCCAGTGGACGTTCCTTGACATGATTTCGGGATGGCTTCGGGGTTGGTCTTGCAGCCAGAAGGACGGAGAGCGGAGGACCAAAAACAAAGGACGGGGATACAGCGACGGGTTGAACGGTGGGAACGGTGAGAGCAATTGAGCAATGGGTGGATTGGAAGTTGTATGGGCGAGTTAGAGGGTGAATGGTAGTAGTGGTGAAGCCGTGAGAAGGTAGTTGGTATATAGCGTTTGGGTCTGGGGCGAGAGACACCGAGATTCAGGCCGAGTGGATCGCAGCGATGTGCGGTGTGCAGCGTCTGGGTGCATGCGAAGAGCGGCGAGGGTGATGCCGGGAGCTGGGGGAGAGGGGGGGCGGGCGGGGCTGATCTCGTCGACGGAGCGAGGATCAAGTAGCAATGGGGAGAGAAGGATGTTCAGAGTTTTCCTTGGGAGGATGGGAGGATGTTGGGAGTGGATGGAGAGGTGGAGAGATGGAGAGATGGAGAGATGCGGAAGGTGGAGGGATGGCGCAGCGGGAAATGCAGAGAATTGGACGTGGGATGGATTTATCGCAACCGGCGGGCGCAGGAAGGGCAGGGAATGGCAGGGCAGGGCAGGGCAGGGCAGGGCAGGGCAGGGCAAGGTCGGGCAGGGGGGCAGCCAACGCACGCAAGGGCAGAACAGGCAATCATTGTGGATGGGGGCTGCCATCGGGGGAAGCAGAGGGAGCCAGTGTCGCCAGAGTCGCCAGCGCCGCCCAGTCGCCAGAGGGCGGGATGCGGTGCGTGAGGGCTCCCGTTCAGGCTCCAGGCTTCGCTTTCACCACTCAAACTCTCTGTCCCAGCCTCCCAAGGCCGACACTGGCACCATTGCATTCACCATTCACCATTGCATTTCCGTCTGCGTTGCATCTCGCCCTATTCCATCGCCATGTCCATGTCCATCTCATCCGATTTCCATCAGCCAGCAAGCCAGACATCTACAAACGCACATACGCAGCTCCAATATCGCTCCATATGGCTTGACATGGCTCCATGCAAGAGTCGCCGCTGTCCCTCCATGATTGCTCAGGTCCACACCACACACCACCACACACCACCACTACCACCGCGCTAGCTAACTCAGCAAGCTCACACATCTGCACACTCTGCACACACACACAACACCATCACCATCATCACGACCACCACCGTCACGCCTCTTGTCCACCCTCCACCGCACCCCCCATTACTACTACTGCTACTACTACTGCTACTACTACCACTACTACCACCATCACAGGGCAAGCCTTTTCTCACTGTCCGCGAATAGAGGAGCACACCCGCTCCACACTTCTTCACCTCTCCCTGTCGTTTCCTCCCTCGTGAGACGAAACGGTGCTCACTCGATCGACCGTCTCTGATCCTTTTCCCCCACGACAAACACGAAGTCTACGAATGGCATCGCCGAGCCACTCTGTCTTGGTGACCTGCCCCGATCCTGTGCGACTGGCCTGGCCCAGCGATTCTTACCGTTAGCGGCCATTGCGGCGAATCATCCGCAGAATCATCCGCACTTCGCGCCCCCTCCAGAACACACATACACACACCAGAGTCCAACCACTCCCCTCCCCTCCCCTCCCCCCCGTCGCTTCACCATCGCACATGCACACTCAGCCGTTGCGCCAGGCCTTGGTCAGTCACCACGCTCCCTCGAATCCTCCCAGCGTCGACAGTCCTGCGTCCTTCCAGGTCCTCAGCGCCTTCTCCTCCTCACGCTGTCCAAGATAGCCTTCAACACCGCGAATGAGGCGGCTGAATCGTATATGTACATAGTATCGCGCCCGCAGCCTTCCCCCAGCTTCGGGAGCATCGTCAGCATCGTCGAAACGGTTCTGCCATGGACAGGCCTGCGAGGAAAGCCCTGACACGACTCCGCTTGGAGGAAAAGGCTCCTAGGCCGCCAGCGGGAAGACACTGATGGTGCCCGCTCTGCCGTCCCACGATTGCTGATCCTCACCACGTGCCGCACCATCTCCCTCTTCCCCCCTCCAGCCCTCCCAGCCCGCCAGCCTTCCCAACCTCACCTCCTCTCTGTCTGCTGATGTCCCACGGGAGGTCAACTCCTCCTGATGACTGCCCTTCCAGCCTCCACCATCTCTACTTACTGCCCTTCTCCGAGTGCTCTCGTCTTGGTGCTTCCTAGCTGTCTGGGTGCTCCACTCAAAACGTCATCATGTTGCATTTCGTTTGTTTCCTGTTGTGCGTTGTGCTGTCGTGCCCTTTGCGACAATGCTTGACTCCAACCCCGCGGCTGCGGTCCACCATCACCGGTGCCTGCTATGCACCATGCTATATGCATTGCCCCGCTGGCGCCTCATGAAATTCAATGGGCGCCAATTCTATACAATCCATTTGGTGAAGGTTATTTCGATCCAAGACGTCCACGACCTCCACCGGCGCCATCTCCTCCGAGTCCCTTCGTCCCTTCGTGTCTTCGCCCCCTCTCGATCCTCCGGCTGATCGCAACATTGTTTGTATCCGAAACCATACCTCCCGAAACCATGAACCTGATTAACCGGAAAGAGCATGAAAAGAGTTGGGAACTACAGCGCGGAACTGGCTTCGTTTCCAATTCCGTCGACGTCTGCAGGCGCGAGAGGTTGTTGTGGCGTCAAGACATGGCATGTCCACCCAACACCCACGTGATCGTTTGCAGTATTCCTTCAACTTCTAGAGCTGGGAACGACTCCACCCACGTACAGCATCCTAAGCAAACGCATGCATTGGCTCGCTCTTCCGACTCAATCCCTTGTACCATAAATATATGGGGTTATGAATCCGCCCAACATGCGTCAACAACCATATGCGACCCGGTGGTTCGACCAATCACAGTCTCTAACGTGTTTTCCTCAAATTCGATGACAGATGCCCGCATGCTTCCACCAAAATGGAAAGCCAACGCTCTCTGCACACGTTCGGTCGCTGCGTTGGACGCAATCCCAATTGTGCAAAACAGCGCCCTATTCTGTCCAGCCCTTTGATTGAATCTGCTTACGAGCTCCAGGGGCGGGCACGCGGGGGTTTGACGTACCTCCTTCTAGTCCCGCATCGAACCCTACCAGATTGGATGAAACTCATCATCGCCATGTCTGTCAGCATAGCCGGATTCGAGGGCTCGGAGCCACAAGTTCTCGTGAGCTTGGCCAGTGAAGCGTGCCAATCGTCCTTCACCACCGGTTTTCTCGTAACATGATTGCTCAAAGCCCACCATACATATGCCTACGATAATCTTGCGCATCGCCCAACATGCGGCCACTTACAAGAGCCCCCCATTACCCCAATCGATTCTGTCAGACGGAGCAGCCCTCGAACAGTCCCACGCCGTCCTTGTCAGCGGTGCCATCTGATGTCCTTCGTATGCTGAATCAGTACGTACGTTGCTCTGATTTGTCCATGAGATGTATTCCGCACTTTAGGCAACACAGAAACGCATCGAGACCCCTGTTATTAGATTCCGCAGGTTCCAGATCCATACATTGTTGGATTTTGCCTATGTTCTCACGATTGGAAGAGAGCCTCATACTTGCACTCCTCGGACCACTGAATCAAGTGAAGCTTTGATTCAGCAGCCCCTCTGACGTAAGTTCTTGCCATTGTCAGACGGAACTAACTCAAACTGCGATACATACAGTACATTTGCTACTGCCTGTTCGTCTAGAGGCCCACATGAAGTTATCTGCTCGGCAGAATCATCAGCTACCAGGTAGTGAGGCGTGATAGGCAACGAAGTTTGATGGCCCTATGAAATATCCAACAAAAGAAAACCTTCTCTCATCATACCCAGATGGAGGATACATATTGGCCACGTTTTGCCTTCAAACAACCGCTCTACAGACTGTGTTCATGACGCGCAGGAATCGTCATGACAGACCGTCATAAAATTCTCACTTCAGCATCAACCTTCCTCTTTAGGGGTTGTGAGACGAAGATGACTTCAACGATCAATACGTATCGTCCCATGCTTGTTCGATCTTCGTTCATTTTTCATGTCAGGAACATGCGCATCTCAAATTGCCATGTCCGCCACAAAGACCAACATGGCAATCGCTTGGCCCTGGAAGTTTCAATATATGACCGTAGAGGACCACAGGTTTGCAGATCGCTCCGCATTCTTCACTTTTCATCATGTCTTGCATAGTCGATCGCCCGTACCCGTATGCTAGCAATTGTTTTCGGTGCATAGATTTGCGAATTCTGTGAGCGACCAACTCACTTCGTGCCACGCTTTCCCAGCAAGGATAGACCATGACGAGGGTATCCGAACATCGGAACAGATTCTTTCTTTAATGATCTGAGCCTGTTTGCCATCGATCAGGCAAACTGGGGTGCATGGTACTCCTACAGTGGCTTTGTCGTCAGGTCACAATAGGTTGATGATGAACCCACAACTGTTGAAGTACTCGCTCTTGTCGCTCGTTGCCACTTTCCAAGGCAAATAAACTTCCTGTTGCTAATGGGTAAAACAAACGGTATTCATTGTGGCCACAGCCACGTCGTGAAAATTCCCCAACTCACACGTCCGCTTCGCTACCTTTTTTTTCCCCATCCATGCCCAACCTCCGAATGCCAGGTACACCCTGACGCCATCGTGCAGAAGTGGCTTGCGCTCCGTCCTGATCCGCCACGACTTGGCACCACGTCGGAAGGGATCGGGCGACGGCAGAAGCAACCAAGAGTCACTCCACAACATCACCACATTGCTAATTGATGGGGGTGGCGCTTTTTGTTTGGAGGCCGCGCATGCGGGAATTGTTCTGGAAATGAAATCCCGCAAAAGAAACGATGTGGAGATGGTTCTAGAATACTTGACTTGTAATGAGCTGTTCAATGAGAACGACGACGAAGAACTTGCTCGATCTGTGCACTGTATTGGAATCTAAATCTCTCTGGCATACCATTGTCTCTTCTTGCAGCTGAAAACTATTACAGCCATTCGCTTGGAATGCGGCGCATAGAAGCAATCCAACATTGAGGTCGGTGAGCAGGACATGATTCAGCTGTTGCGATACAGTCCCATGAGCATCGCGGCACAAGCGTTACAGTCAGCGATATGCTCCGACCATCTCAGGAATCCGAACAACCCCAGTCATTTGTTCCGCAATAATGGGGGCTGGCTGAATCGAGGCGAAGCTGCTCCTACACTAGAATGTTTGTTATAGTGAGACTTCTTGCCTGATGGATACTTGGGGGTGGCAGTTGCGGCGTGCGATGTTGGTGTTCGAGTATGAGGGTGGGTCGCAACAGAGCTGGAGTGTCAGCAAATGGTCCGTGCGGGATAGCTTCTCTCGATGTCAGAGCAGCGCCTCCTTATCATGAATTGTCCTTCTCCAACCGACCTCTTTGTCGGCCACATCGCATCTTACCGAGCACTCCATATTGGAAGATTGTTCTAGCATATCGAACATATCAGCAATGAGGAATGTCTAGGAATGCCTACCTGCCGAAGTTATTTGTTTCTAATGGAGAAGGGCTCCTTTCAAGTTCGAATGAGCAGAGAAGGAGTTATATGTTGTATACAACTATGTGATTATGCCTTGATCTACAAACTGACTGCCAAATTAAAGAGAAATAGAATGCTGAAACATCAGGTTTGGTTAGGAATTCCTGACTCCAATGAACTTGAACCACAACGACCCTACTCTAATATCTCGCCAAAAAAAAGAAGCGCTCAATGCAGGTCAAAGGCAAAACATGCATCAGTTCAGAATTTCCTTGGTTTCCGCGGCTCTTAAGAAATCTTTTCGCTCTTTAGTGTCCTTTGCCTCGGCCAACTTCCACTGCTCAATGACTTCGGCCTTTCGAGTTGCGCTGCGCGGTTCAAACGCCATCTCGAAGGGGTCCGGCTTGATGATGAGGAGCGAATTGGACTTGTCAGTGGGAACTTCAATCTCCTTGCCAGTCTTAGGGTCCACTTTTCGCTTCAGATTGAATGCCCAGAGAAGTCCGCCGCTGGCAACAACGGTTTCGTCATGGGTGATTGACTGACCAAGGCATTGGCGCTGACCCCAACCGAACGAAGTCATTCCTTTGATGGTAGGAAACTTGGTAAGAGGTTCCTGGAAGGTTGGCCAGCCAGACTCCAACCATCGCTCTGGCCTGAAGTTCTCGGGGTCGGGGTACTTGGTGGGATTGCGCAGGAATGCCCAGTCAAGAGGAAGAATTCGTGTTCCCTTGGGGATGAAGTAGCCTCGGTACCAGTCGTCGGCTTCACACTCGTGGGCGACACCTTTATGTGTCAGTTGATACTATTATGAAAGAGCGGGATTGTGATCTTACCTGTTGGTACGTTCGGCCTCCATCGCATCGTCTCCTTGATACAGGCGCGGAGGATGGGCAAGTTGGGCATATCATCCAGCGTAGGCATGCTGCCACCGCAAGCCTTATCAATCTCGTCCTGGCACTTCTTTTGCCACTCGGGATGGTGGACCATGGACACCAAGAAATAATACATGGGCCCAGCAACAGTGAAGATACCGACGAGTGCCATCATGCCAATAACCGAAGAGGCCTCGTAGTCGCCAGAGATGCTCGTCTTATCCGCTGTCTCAAGGAAAGTTCGAGTAAAGCAAGGACGCTGCTGGCCCTTCTCCATCAACCGACGAGTGTTGAGGAGACGTTGCATCCACCACTCCTGCTGTTCGTCGTGGCGTTTGCGTTCCGCGATTTTCCAGGGGTTCATGAAGAAAGGCAGGTGCCAGAGAGGTGTCAAGACATTGGTAATAGGACCAGCTGGCGACATCTGGGTAAGTAATCCCCAAGCACTCTTCGTGCAATAGGCGCTGAGTGTATGATCGTCCCAAGTCAGCTGACACATGACCTTGGAGGCACAGTCTTCCAATGAGAAGCAGAAGTTATCAGGTTCTTCCAAAAGGACATTAAGCCACCTCTTCACTTCGAATTCCATGAGACCGCCGTACTTTTGATTGGTTGCCTCAGTTAGATAGGCGTGGGTAAACTTCCTCTGACGAGCCCAATAATCTGATGGATGTGAGCAGTGACCACAAAGCCTTGTGATCGCACTTACGGTTTTTTCCCATCAGTGGGAGATACTCCATGGAGCCTTCGGTACTTTTCGAATCGAACAGCGAACGAATGACGGGTCTGTCTGAGTACACCTTTGCACGCTTGACTAGGATCTCTTCCGCAATGGTTTCGTCCGAGACGATGACGAAGTTGGCTCCAAGCATCTTTGTCCGGTATATGGGCCCATAGGTATCAGCCCATTCCTTGAACTTCAACCACATGTAGTCAATTGGGAGGTCATGGATACGGCCGACCCACGGTATTAATGCTGGGCCAGGTAGCCCTCGAGGGTTGTACTTTGCATTGCGCTTAGCGATAGCTTGGGTGAAAGAGTATAAGACGAAGCCAAACAGTGCGATGCCGGCAACGTATGCCGTGAAGGAATGCATGATTGGAAGAGGGTGGACAGAGGCTAAGGTCGAGTGGTGGATAGGTGGAAGGCGGTGGGAACCAGTTGTTATAAAAAACAGACAGTGTGTATGATTTCAGGCTCAAGGAATGACAAGTTATCCAGGATCTTCGGCTCCCCGAACATTACCTTTATGTATGATGAGGATAGCCGGCTCTTCGGCGTCTACTTTCGTCTACGATACCCTCCATGCTGGCCAGAATCTGCGCAATCTGGCAACCTGATCGCCGCGAGAATGGCCGAGCACGCTATGGCGGAGAGCTGTGCCAGTGCAACACGGGTACGGACTTCAATGGGGTCCAAGACACGAGAACCACAAGAGTCGGCGCTGAAGGACCGATGGTGAAGAAGATGGAAAGTCGGGACCCAAGTGCGCCGACCATGGCATGATAGACAGGTCAAGACTTTTCCAAGAGGGTCCGGTCGGCTGCACTGCAGCAGGAGCATAAACCTTCCCCCCTGGTAGGAAGCATGGGAAACCCTCCAGATTCACCTAGGATACCAGCTGGAACGAATGTTCACTGATAAAGAGTAGGTTTTGCGAAACAGGACCTTGCATTCTGGCGAAGTTCGAACTTCACTGATCAATTTGACAATGTTATGCGCCTCTGGTAAACCTCTAGAGTCATCAGCGGTTGACGGCATCATTGACAGGTGTTGCGAGCACCGCATTGGGCTCGACAGCTATCGTTCCGCTCATTTGGTCGCAATTTGGACATGGGTCGAACTCATCATGACAACATCACGGAAATGATACATGTTCTCCGGTTGGGCACACGGTAAGGGACGGCGCGGCAGGGATAACCAGTCCAGCCAATGGCTCAACGTCTATTAACTCCAACCTCAAAACGTGCTCAACCCTGGTACCACTGGTGTCGTCCAGAGTATGCCGATGAAAGAGTTCCAGCGAAGCTTTTGTCCCCCAGTTTCACGTTCAGGTGCCGTATCTGGGATGCAGGGAGGCGCTGTGGTGGACGCCTCTTCTGTCGTTGCTGGAACCTTAGTCAGACAGAAGCTTGCTCGCAATTGCTGGGTCACGCTAACATGGATAGGCCTGTGTAACAATGAGCTTCAGCTCCACAGCGTAGCCTTGTTAACGCTCGGTTGCATCTCAACTTCTACATTTTTGTTCAGGATCGGACATGTTTAGCGCCATCTTCCCGCGGTCTTGGCTACGGATGTGTGGGGAACCAGCTCAGTCACTTGCCGCGCTAAACTACCCTCTTCCGTTCTTCGACTAGACACTCGAGTCTGCATGCGCGAAGCCTGATACGCATGCGGATGTCGCGCTGAAGCTTGATGGCATGTACATCATCACTGTGCTAAGTTGCATTTTCCCAGTCACAGCAGAGAGCAACGTCGAACGGAATGTCGGACGTCCGATACGTCGGCATCCCGCACTCTCTACCGGCACAATCTGAATCTTCTTTTAAAGTCTTGAAAATGTTCATTTTGCAGACAAAGTAGCATTGCCGCTGCAGTTTACCCACTCACTACCAACCACGAACTGAACCAAATTGACATACCGCCATTATGCCTCACGCTCTCACCTCTCGTGATTCCACGATGGAGTCTAGACCAGTAGGGTCTTATCCACCTACTGGGATAGATGTTCTTATTGTCGGTACAGGGCTGGCAGGCTTGGTGGCTGCAATTGAATGCGTACGCAAAGGACACAATGTCAGGGTTCTGGAGCGAAACGCCAGCATCAATACAGCCGGTAAGAAAACCAAACCAGCATGTGAATCTAGAAGTTCTGACCATTTCGTTAGGCGACATGTATTTCATGGGGCTCAGTGCGACCAGATTCATGAAACATTGGCCAGAACTGAAGGAAGAGTACACCCGCATCTCGCTCCACAATGCGTGGATCGAGACCTTCAAACACTCTGGTGAAGTGATTATTGGTCCCAAGCTTGTGGCAGACCGACTGCGCGCACAGGGCCTTGACCCCGATACCCCACCAGGAGAGTTCCAGATGCGACCTCTCGTTTACAAGATGTTCGTTTCTCAAGTGGAAAAGCTTGGTGTATCTGTCGAGTTCAATCGCCGCGTTGTCGATTACTTCGAGGACGAGCAGACAGGAAAGGGCGCGTGTGTGACAGACGACGGCAAGCGCTACGAGGCAGATGTCATCATCGCAGCGGACGGCGTCGGATCCAAGAGTCAGAAACTGGTGGGCGGACAGGTCCGAGCCAGGCCCTCGGGCCGTGCCATGTGGCGCGCCGCGTTCCCAATCGAACATTTGGATAAGGATCCCGAGGTTAAAGAGTTCTTCAGGTTGATGCCAAACAAGGAACCGATTGTGCGGACGTGGTTGGGGTGAGCTGAAGTCCTTGAAATCGCCCATTCCCGAATTCAGAACTGACAATTTGACAGGCCATCCACTTACGCTTTGACATTGACTCGTGAAGATGTCATGGTGTGGATCATGAACCACGATGTGAGTAGTGCAATCGTGCGCAGCTGAGCAACCCCCTAATTACTAATGGAACGTAGGTCACTGGTACCGAGAAAGAGAGTTGGAGCAACACCATTGACAAGGAGGAAGTGCTAAAAGGCATGGACGAAATGCCAGGAATGGAGAATAACAAATGGGCGCCCATCTTGAAGAGACTTGTTGACACCACGCCTCCAGACACCATTGTCAACTTCGAACTCCTCTGGCGCAATCCTCAGCCAAGCTGGACGTCTCCCGGCGCACGCGTCATCCAGATCGGAGATGCCGCTCACTCCTATCTCCCTGCTTCTGGCAATGGAGCAACGCAGGCGATCGAGGATGCCATCTCAATAGCATCCTGCCTCCAAATTGGGGGCCGAGAAAACATCCCCCAATCCGTGCGAACCCACATCCGCTTCAGGTAATTATCCCCATTTTCCCAAACTAACCTCCAACTAACCATATCCTAGATTCATCCGCAACTCCTGCGCTCAAAAACTTGGCTTCTCCAACGCCGAGCTTCTCCAAGACACCGACTGGGATAAAGTAAAACTGGATCCGCGTCGCGCGGCTCCCAAACTGCCTCGCTGGGTCTGGGGCCATGATCCCGAGGCCTATGCCTACGAGAACTATACAAAGGCAGTGGAGAGTATGAAGAAGGGGATCAAAATGGAGGATGAGAGTGGGTTTGAGCCGAATTATCCTAAGGGGTACAAGTACGAGGCATGGAGTATTGAGGAGATCATGAAGGATATGAGGGAGGGGAGGGAGGTTGTGCTGGGGGAGGGGGATTGGGAATAGAAGTGCAACGTTTTCGAATCATTGGCGTCATCAGTGTTGGGGAATGAATTGGCATCATGATATGAATGAGGAACATGTATCGTTTTTTCCATCTCCTTCTTGCGTTCATCGCCATTGAATTCTTGCAAATACTCATAGATCTGAACGCAGCAAATTACCTATTCGCAACCCTTCCCAATCCGAACTTCACGTGCCTCCTAAACTACGACCAACATAAAACATCCCACCACACCGCCAAGCCCCCTGCCCTTCCTCCCTCACTTCACTCTCCAAAACAACCCAGCCCATCCCTGCTAACAATTCCACGCCAAGCACGTGGTGCCAAATGTCACATCGGAGCATATTCCGACTACTCGGTGTACGTCTTGGCGGCGTTAGGCGAGAAAGACTAATTCCTAGCTAAGTTTTGTACGGGGCTTGGCAGGCGGAGATGGAAAACGCAGCTCTCAGGTAGCGAAATGTGCTGAGGAGAAGAGGGGTAAAGTGGTCCATTTTGTTCTTGGTATGGAAAGAAGGGGAAGAACGGTGCGAGTATATTGATTGAATCGGGAGAGCATGATGGTGCTGCGTTGTGGTGTACAGAGCCCAGTTGTCTGCACAGGTCATGGTCGATAACAACAAAAACACCAGGAATATGCAAAGCTCGAAAAACGCACAGATGAAATCGCGTAAACGTTCCATCGACCGAATCCCCCGATGTCCAAGGCTCCCACGCATGCATCATTCTCGTTCCGTCTTAGTTCATCCCGTCTCCAGATCGACAGGGCAGCTCCGCGTCCCAATATCCAACGCCTACCTACACTTCCCTACCTTGGCCCATTCACACTCCAGCTCTAGCTCCCATGCCCGTAGCATCTGTTCAGCACTTCCGACCCGGGTCTCCAACGGGTATGTACGTTTCCCTTTCGTTCGCGCTGGATACTTCCCGTGGAAAGTGCGAGGTTAGGGTGCGGGTGTCGGACAGGGATGCTGGAGTCGATGACGGTGCCGAGAGGAGCTAGGGTTTTTGTGCGAGGTGGGATTTGGAGGGGGCGGAGGGAAAGATGAAACGAGGACGGGGAAAGGGATTGTGTTAGGTGAGGTGTGAGGGGGATTGCGGGAGAGGAGGAGGGAGTCGAGTCGAAGTGGCTGGTCTGGATGGGTATTTTTGGAAACGGCATGTGGGATTGAATGGCAGAGATTGGTGAGTTGAGTTGTTGGTTAGAGACTTGGGTGATACGGATACGATGGACATGTATTGCTTGTAATTGTTTTTTTGGGAAACCTTTTTGTTTGTGGAAAGCTATGGTCACGAGACTGCTCATCGTGATCGGGAATGGCGCGGCCGTTGGGCGGAGAGCGGGGAGGGTTCGGCGCTGAAGGGTGGCAAGGCGGGAGTGGAGACGGGTTTGGCTGAGGAGACAAGCGCATTGACTCGGTGGACAGGTGCTAATGTTGTCCCGGGGAATGATAGAGGTGGTGGTCTTAGCACGTGATGAGTGTGAAGCATAGTTGCTCTGAGTTGCACAATGAGCCTTCACAGTACTGTAGGGTGAGTTCGTAAACATCGAGTGAATGTTTCTTTCGGTTTCTTCAGTATTGTAGACACGAACCTCAGTCCTCTCATCCAAAATCTGTACCTTACAAACAACCCCACCACCACCTCCTCCACTGCCTCCATAACAACAACAACAACACCACCACCACGATGTCAACGCCAACCCCAAACCTCTCCTTCACCCCCAAAGAAATCCGCCTCGCAACTGCCACCCTCGCAACCCTCGCCATAATTGCTCCAACTCTCTACTACCTCCTCCCATCCTATTCCTCCACCGAATCAACCCCCCACCTCACCACATTCCGCAAATTCATCGCAGCATACTCCAGCCGACGGCCTCAAGCCCTCACAGCCACGGCCTCCAACAACTTCACCTACCGCTCCCTTCCATCCTCCCGGAAAACGTCACCTCGGAACCTAGAATCGTTCCACGCGCACGCTGCGCAGATGTTCGACCTCTTCGAGTCCTTCAATATGATTACGCAGGACCCGGTACATTTTTCTAAGAGCACGAATACGGTTACTGCGCATTGTAAGATGGGAGGAAGAGTCAGTGAGAGCAGTGAGGGGGGCAAGAAGTTGATTGAGCAAGGGGTGGAACAGTGGTGGGTGGAGTGTGTTTTGATGGTTAAGATGGATAGGAGTGGGAGGAGGGTGGTGGGGGTTAGTGAGTTTGTGGATTCGGCGAAGGCGGAGGAGTTGAGGGAGAGGATTGAGGGGGGCTTCGAGTAGGGGTATAGTGATGGGATGATTGAGTCGAAAAGATGGCATTGATGGCAATTCTGGTGTGGAGACTTGGTTGGGGTGGATTGATGTGGATATTATTGCTTTCAATGGTGGTGCTCAGAATTGTGGGATTGGACGATCGGTCGCAAGTGTTATATCTAGGTAGTTTCAGGGATCGAAAACCAATTTGCATTTGATTCGTGGTGCAAAGAACAAAGTTTTTTCCCAATATTTGTTTGATCCGATGTTCAATGTCATGACGTGTAGATTGCACTGCGTCTCCATTTAGCCATGATTCCCAATCGGGTAATTCCACTAACGCAAGGCACCCGTATCTAGATTCTCTCATGCGTTATCTTGTAGACATAAAGGCGATCACGCTTCAGACACATGACCTAAAATGAATGGAATCTTCAAACCGCACGAGCCAAAGTCATCGGCATGATCAGAAATACTTTCTGCGCGAATCCCCTAGACCGACCCATTAATCAATCGCATTCTCGGAACCCCTAGCCACCGATCTCGTAAAGGCCTATCGGACTTCATATCTTAGCTTTGCCGGAATCCCAGGCCCGAACAAATGACAGCTGTTGGGCACCGAGTCCATCGGAGTCTTATTCGTGGCGTTTGCCGGCTGAGTGGGGTGGAGTCGTGATTGGAACACAACGCGGAGCTCATGGTGGGGGAGCTGTAAGGGTGGGACCGTACCGTTTATCAAATGTCGCGAGAGTTCCAGCTTTCGAACAGACCGCAATTCTTTTTGTCTTATTGACCAAAACTTCCCTTCATAAACAATTATATCACACGACTCGCAACCCCATCATCTATTGTTCGCATCACTCAAAATGTCCAAAGCCATTCTCATCACAGGCGCCACAGGCAAACAAGGAGGTTCCGTCCTCAAGAGACTCGCCTCCGACTCCTCCACGAGCTCCCAATTCACGCTCCTAGCCGTAACACGCAATGCTTCCTCGGCCTCGGCTCAAAAACTCGCCAACCGCTACCCCTCCGTCAAAATCGTGCAAGGCGACCTGAACGACACCCCGGCCCTCTTCTCCGCCGCGAAATCCGCCCTTCGCGAAGCCAACAAGCCCGACCAGATCTGGGGCGTCTACTCAGTCCAAATCTCGCTCGGACCAGGAATCACCGTCGAATCTGAGATCTCTCAGGGCAAAGCCCTCATTGACGAGTCCGCCAAACAGGGCGTGAAGCATTTCGTCTACTCGTCCGTCGAGCGCGGCGGCAACGAGAAGAGCTTCACTAACGAGACGCCGATTCCGCATTTTCAGACAAAGTATGTAATCGAGCAGCACCTGCTTGAGCAGGCGGGGAAGAAGGGAGAGAGGATGGGATGGACGATCTTGAGACCTGTCGCTTTCATGGACAATCTTGCGCCGGGGATGCCGACCAAAGTTTTCCTGGCGGCCATGAGGGATACCTTGCAGGGTAAGTCGTTGCAGTGGGTGTCCGTTGAGGATATTGGGATCTTTGGGGCTAAGGCGTTCCGTGACCCTGAGAAGTGGAACGCGAGAGCTGAGGGTCTTGCTGGGGATGAGTTGACGTTTGAGGAGATGAGCGGATGTTTCGAGAGGGTTACTGGGTATCCGGCACCGGCGACTTATGGAATTTTGGGAAGTGTTTTGATGTGGGCTGTCACTGAAGTCAAGATCATGCTCACGTGGTTCAGCACTGATGGGTATGGAGTGGATGTCCAGAAGTTGAAGGAGGAAGAGCCAGAGCTTTGCGGATTTGAAAGGTGGTTGAGGGAGCGAAGCGGGTGGGCTATAAACAAATAGATGTTGGAATGGTTTAGTCTTCGAGGGGAGCGGCGTTTTTGGGGTTTACTACTTATGAACAAGATTGTCTAGATTGCGATCTAGTTCATCGTGAATACTGGCGTAATATGTTCATGTCACTGTACCCCACATATCATAACAATTGGAGTACAAGACAGGACGCCCACTAAATTGAAGATGACACCTGTTGCAGCATATAATTACATCAAGCAAAAACAATGATGAGGTAACAACATGGACGGATTTTGTATGCAGATGATTCATATTAAATACCAAAGTAGAACCTAAGCACTACCGAGTCTGTTTACATTGATCAATACAGTCTCGACTTTAACGAGTAAGTTGGTAGATAGCCAAACTACCAGCAACAACCGGCGTAACCATCCTGAGCAAATTCCAGCTCGCCCACTGCTTCGCGATCGTCTCCGCCTGACCCAACTCCTTATCACTTGCACGTCCAGCAAGGGCCTCGAGCTTGTCGTTCAGCGGCTGCATGTTGAGTGCAGAGTGCAAAACAGTCGTCAAATGCATCGCAGCTGCAACAGCAAAGAACCTCCAGTCTGCGCGAGCGGTGATACCCTGGTTGTAAAAGGCATATGCTGCGTAGCCGTATCCCAGAACACCGGCAGTCGAAATTGGTCGGAAAAAGCGGTTTCCCACAGTCCAGCACAAAGGCCATTGTTGACCAAGTAAACGTGCGCGTTCTGTGTGGGTGGGCGAGCCTGGAGGTGGGAAATTGACCAACAGAGCGGGAATGGTCATGAAAGATTGGGTGACCGCATTGCCTGAATGTGTCAACAAATCAATTGGTATAAACTGCAATGGTAAACATACCTGCAAGGATAAAAGAAAAGGTAACGCAGGTTCCCGCGACCCCCTTTGCGATTGTGCTGTCGGACATGACGATGTTGATTTGGATGATTTTGGTAAGTGTTGAGCGAAAGCGCAATTCAAACTCCAACGATTGAAACGAACAATGTCAACAAAATATACCACAAAAAAAATGCGTGCACTCAGCAATAAAGACCGCTTCTACACAATTTCCCCAGAGCTCCGAGCATACCGGCAAACAGCCTCAGCTCCGATCAAAACAGTGTTCCCGTCGCCCATTCCTACGGTTCCTCAATCTGCATCTCGGAGCGCCATTTCGGTTCCCCAAGGAAATCCGGGGACAAGGGATCGTCTAACATGGGGATCATCTGCTTGGCAAAGAAGCTGAGCATCCTTGCGCATGATAGTTTGTTGATTACATCAATATGTCTCAACGATTTAGTAGGACCTAAATCGTGCATAACAGGCTAGGATGTTTTTGGCAGAGCGCGCGTTGTGGCTGCATATGGGCGTCGAGGCGGCGGTGGCCAGACGTTGAGAGCGGAGGTCGGGATCCTTGTTCTTGCGTCATGGAAAGAGTTTGGGGAGAATTGTGTAGGACAATGTTTAAATATTGCTTGAGATTATGTCGGAAAATAAACGTAGTGATCACCGGTATGAAGGAGAGTGAATGTCTACCTACATGTCATGCATAAGTATTACGTTGATTTGTTAGAAAGATCTCAAAGTGGTTCCTATGGAGAAGCACCACGCTTCTTGAAAAGGCCGGATGGAGAGTCTGTAATGTAGATACCTGGATTGACGAGTATGGAGACAGTTTAATGAGATTGGAGGGGAATCCACAATATAACGAATCTTGCCTCCGGGTACCTCTAGGAAGAGACATATGGTCAGAAGGTGAGTCAAAGTAACAATCGAGTATCCCTTTGGAGTAACAGATACGCTAGCCTTGTTTTGGATTAGTCTATTCTCATTCTCCACATCTTACATCCTGTTTTACATTGTCATGTTGGATAGAAAACCATCGTGTAAGCCATTCACATTCATAAAATTCTAAAACTGAAAAAATCTGTCTTGAAGTTTTATCATTCCAGAGTATAATCAACATCACAGTACCATTGAGTGAGGGTTTGTATGCTGTATCAAGATGAATTGTAGGCCTACTTCAAATCTAGGTACCGCGAAATTTATAGGGTAGAATCGAAAACACACTGTCTATACCAATCAATCCATACCAGTCCCACATTCCCTCCATTTGTGCCATGTGCAATGAGTGTCGTGTTCAAATTCTAGCAGAATTTGGCTTCTGTAGCATACATTAGTTATCGCCCTTATGGAAATAGGGGAGAGAATCTTACCGCAAGCAGTGAAGCCAGCAGCCTGGCAAGCAGAGACAGGGGTGCTGTGGTTGGGAGTGGGGTCGCCACACTTGAGGAGAACATCGTTGATAGCGCAGTCAGCCCAGCGGATCTCACTCTTGCAACCCGCGCTGGGTTGGCAGCCTGAGAAATGGCATTTAGCATATGTCACAATCTGATGCAGGAGAATTTTACATACTGTATGCAGGGGCATCACCGCCGCAAACCCAGCGCTTGCTGATGACTGGGTTAGCCAGAGCGGTGGAGGCGGCCAAAGCAGTGATGACGAAAGCGGTCTTCATTTTGATGGTGGGAGATGTAAGAGCTGGTTCTTGGAAAGAAGTGGAAGTGAAAGTGGATCTGTGGATCTGAGGATCTGAATGGAAAGCTGGATTGTGTTGTGATGATCTTCTGTATGTTCATCTCTCCACCTTATATACCTCGAGTGACAGTTTACACAGCATTGCCGCGACGATCTCCTTCACCCTGCCAATGTTGATGTTGGTCGCCTTCAAAGAAGACCTCACGTCATCCCCTTCCCACAGGTTTGGACTTTGATGAACCGCATCGTAAATTCGGTCCCCGGACACAATGGACTCATTTAGCCGTATGGGCAAGTCTCTGCATGCTAAATGCACAGTCAGTACAAACGCGAGATTTTCTGGGGGAGCTGAGTAGTGATCGACAAGATGATCTCCACTCCGCGGCAAGTGATAGGAACTGTCTTGCTGCCGGCATACAGGCACTTCAGGGGCGGGCTTCGCTCTCGCTTGGTAGCCCTAGGCGTTTGACACTGTATCACCCCTCACAGAGAACACGAACGACTCTATTGTGATGATCTCGTCTGATTTCTTACGGAATTCACAGGCATTCCCGGGCGTACTACGTCGAATACGTGCTGAGCAACTGAAGAGGCTCTTATCCCCGTGCAGGGTGCTCGGGAGCCGGTATCGGACGCTTCGTACTAATTCGGGTCTTTGCAGTTGTTGTTCCTACTTGGGAATTGTATTGCTCCATCTGGATAGGATGTCTGGGACAATGGCCATTTTCTGAAGGTGAGAGCCATTAGGCCTGACACAAGCCAAGGTATAGTACACGCGTCAGTGTGCTGATGTAGATGAGAAACGGCAACTATGCGATACGAAGGTTGAAGGAAATCGAACGATCACCGAGATCTCTAGAAGGTGGACAGGCGCTAGATCGTATCGAGTCTAGCGCGCCAAGGAAGCATTTCGAAGCTGTCATGTACTCTATCTTTTACACTTCTTCGTCCTTCTTCAAGTCTACCTTCGGACATCGCAACTTTCATGATGCTTCTATTTATCAATCTACTGTTGTCGACAACTCTTTCTTGAAAATTGCTGCCAACTATGTTGGTGACCCCTATTGACTCCGCCTCCTAGACGAAGCCGGCTTGTCGTCTCGGACACCACCGACACCTCAAATATATCTGCACCTCGCCCCTATCGTGGTTCCTGACTGAGCATGCATCAGTCGCAAAGCCCACAGCCTCATCAATGGATACATGGCCAATGTTGAATGGGGATCTTCGCATCTCCAACAGCACGTGAGGCACCTTAAGACCCGCGAGTGGTTTGAGCTACCTGAACTCCGTATCATGACACGCCAAGACCATCCGTCGGAGATTTCATAGACCTATCAAAATCCATGAGCGTCAATTGCTCATTTCCTTCTTGTCTCAGGCTACCACGAAGGAGGACAACGTGTAGTCTCCTTCCTGATTTCTGATATGGGAGAAGTCCCACGGACCGTATTGAGCACCAAATATGGATGCGAACTTCCTCCCCTTCGTCCCTCGTCCGACCGTATACATTGTCTACTTGTCGGACTTTGATAGCTGGAAATACACACATGGCCCCTTCTTACGGACTTTTACGTCCTGCTAGTATCGGTTTTTCTACATAACTCCACGATGTGGTACATGTCTGCGGCATTCTCAGAGTTCCATTCGTTCCTTAAACTCCACCCACATTCTTTTGAATAGCATCATCGAATTTGAATTATCTTCACCTTGACGGTCCCTTCATTTTTTTCCCCGCTTAATTATTATTTTTGCCAAACATGCTCCATAAAGTTGCCCGCTGGGCGCTCCCTCTCATTCTGCTTGACGCTAGTCTTGTGCTGGGCACAACCTTGGTGCCTATTCGCCCTGGTGGAGGAGGTCGCTATGGCAAGCGAAATACGGTCGAAAATGTAGATGTGCTTAGCCAGGAAACCTTCCTTTGGGGATCTGTTGGTAGGTCAAATCATCCGGCCATTGTGGCATTGATTAACATGGTGGCCAGATGGCGATGAGATCTCGGTTGCCAATCTCACGGTGTATATGCCGGAGGACTCCGAAGGCATATTAAATATGGAGAGGTTTGATGACATGTTAAATGATATCAAATGCGACGAAAATAGCATCGAGATGGTGTTTAAAGATGACGCTACATTTGCATATGCGCAGGAAGTCTGGGATTGGGTCAATGGTGCAGAAAACAGCAGCTTTGTCATGGTCGCTGGTGTAGGAGATTGTGGTAACAACACACGACGTCTCCCTTATGTTGTCAGCTCTCTTCAATATGATGAGGAGGCGAATAAGGCCACACTAGCTGCAAGACTTAGCGAGTGGCAGGACGTCGCACACAGTTACGAGTTCACTGTTGGTTCCATCTCCGACGACAATATTACCGAATCTGGCCTGGAAAGAAGGGATTTAACCAAGGATACTTCGATCAACTTCAACCATAAATTGCCATTCTCGGTAGCTATTTCATCGCAGGGTTTGGAAGCTAGGCTCGCATGTCTGGATTGCAGCTCTTCTGGATCATTCAACATGGAATTCAGGGTCAAACAGAAACTCCTTGTTCCCACCGGCGCTAGTATGAAGATTAGACCGAAAGGTGTCTCTGCTAAGACTCAAGTCAAGCTATCGGGAAGCATTGATGTCAAGGACTCCTTGACCAAGGAGTTCGACATTCTAGAGATTCCAATCAGTGGTTTGAAGATTCCCGGCGTTCTCGACCTTGGCCCGTTCTTGACTGTTTCCGTCGGTGCCGAGTTCTCCGCGATTAGTCTTACTGCCGGTATTACTACTGGAGCGACTTTCAAGCTAGACGATGCTGCTGTATTGGAAGTCAATCTTCTCGACCCAAAAAAGAACAAGTTCAGTGGCTGGACTCCTCAGGTCGACTTGCTGGAAACCAAAGTGGATGCTTCCATCTCAGGCGGTGTTGCCGTGTTCTTGAAGCCTTTCTTGAATCTCCAGGCGGAAGCACTAGGCGCGTACCAATTAGTCCCATTGTTTCAGTTCTATAACTAACGATACGATTAGGCCGGGGCTTTGCTCTCGGAATTAACATGAAGATCCCTAACATCAGCGCCAAAATGGCTGCCGTCACCTGTGAGTATCATTATCCAGTGTAAATATGAACACTGCTAATTTTGTGCCAGCACCACAAGGTGTCTGCCCTGATTCCACCAAGACTGCCGGTGTCAAACTCACCGCAAATATTGGTGGCTCGCTCAACTTCGCAGTCAAGAAAACCAATGATGCCGACCCCCTCTTCAACATCCAGCTTGCTGCTATCGATAGGCCTTTCGCCCAAAAGTGTTTCCCATTCGGGCCAGAGAAGGCGGCTAGGGCCCTGAGCCATCCCCATTATCGTGAAATTTCGGCCGCTTAAGTTTCTAACGGACATGTGTGACGACATTACATTCTCTCAATGGGTATCAATAATGGTATTGACGGTTTACGGTTGGTTCTGGGACTTGGATTGGTTGGTTCTTCAAAAAGGAGTGACGGTACGGTTGCCCGTCGAAGGCAGGTGGGATTTTGGTTTCATACGCTCGGCAAACACCGACAATGTTCTGCTATTTCTTATTCTTTATTCTTTTCCATCCATGTATTCTGCTATAATATTCTTTCCTTACTTCAAACTCGCATCAATAAGTGTCTTCAGAGCATTGATAGCATTCGTGCTCCTCCAATTCGACCAGTCATGATTCAACAGTCCCCACACCTCCTCAAAGTCCTGTGTCCCACTCCTGATATAGTAACTTCCCGCCAGGACCCACACAGTCCACCCTGCTTTCCACTTCGGCATCAGTGTTCGTATACAGCTCGCATAAACACCATTGTAGCTGTTGTCTGCCTGACTGAATCCAAACTCCGTCAACACCACCGGCATCTTGTTGACCGGCTTCTCGCCAAGTGCCTTGAAACCGTTGTTCCACAATCCGCCCTCCATGTCGCCACAGTTTGTCGCTGAGTTCTGGTAGTTATGTAGCTCCAGCACGAGTTTGTTTGCATACTTGAAATTCTTGAGCTCAAACTTCTTGCCACCCCCGAGGTCCTCGGCGCCAGGAATCGGAGTGAGTTTAGTGTCATAATCGAGACCTGACAGGAAGATTAGGAGATTAGGATTCGCGGCATTCACTCTGTCAGCCGCTTCGATATTGTGGGTATACCAAGTCTGCCAGTTGTATGGGAGAGAAGAGCCGGCTTTTTCGGGCTTGCGGAATTCGTTGCGTAGGCCAATGGAGATTAGGTTAGGCCATTTCTTGCCCTGCGGTTATTGTGTTAGTACATCCTACGCTAGATAAAGGGAACTGCGAATTAACTTACGTATTCGGCCATGTATGTGACTCCACGTTTCCACTTCTCGGTGTTAAAATTTGTATCGCCAAACCAAGCGTTGCCATCATTTGTCGAACAGCACCAAGCCCCATTACTCATGTGATTATCCAGATGTACGTAAATCCCTTGCTTATTCAATTCATTCGCTATCGCATCGAAGACCTGCAGTCTTGTGGTACTCGCGCCGAACTGTGGATTGTTCTTGATAACCTTCTGATATGCCACCTCGCCGTTCGCGGCACCCAGCGCTTTTGTGAAAGCTTTTTGGATCGTAACGTCGCCACCGTTGTCTTTGATGTCGTCGATCATCTCAATCGCAAAGGTAAGGCGCACGACGTTCATCTTGATCGATTTGATCTTGGCCACGGTCGAAGCGATGGATTGGTATTGCAGACCCTCTGGGATCATGACTTCGCCGGCTCCGGGCCAATTCACACCAACATAGGTGAAATTCTCACCCCTAGAGTCTTGAATCCATCGATCTGATGTTTTGAATGGTACGTCAGGAAAAGCATGAAGAAGAGATGGGAGCGCGGAGAGACACGCGAGCGACTTCAAAAGCTGCATCTTGACAGTGGTGAACAACACTTCAGAATCGTGGATTTTGCAGATGTGCAGATGGAGACTCTATTTAACCAATCCCAAAGGTATGGGATTCTTGACTTCCCCCAATATTAATCACATAAGTGCCCGCGAGCCTCCGTCATTCCACTCCTTCTTCCCCGGTTCTGATTGATGGATACATTCTTACCCCGGGAACCCACCGAGCCCCCCGATACACTCCACAATTACAATATCTACATGGCACCAAGCATTGCAATATACCGAGGCGGCCATAAATCATTTTGACATTTTCCATCTATGTTCATAGTCGGTTGAACGGTTAGCATGCTGATTGGTGGGTGTGGTCGGGTAATTTGCATCTCTACTAATCGCATGATCTCCTGTAAAGTGTGGGGAACCCCTGTTGACGTGTCCAAACGAGGCAGTTGCGTGAACAGAATGTTGTACCTTGCGGGGGTTAGACGTCGGGGCATTTCCGTCCGTGACGGGAGAGAGGTGGAGATTCGGGATAGTTGCGGGATAGTTGTGGGACAGTTGCGGGGATCGTTGCGATTATCTACCGAGGCATGTGGTGAGGAGGTGCGGTCCGGGTACTGGATGCTGTTATGGCGCCGGGTGAGTTACTAGGTGTAGGTTGGATGGTAGAAGAGTGGTTTGCTTCATACGGAAGTGTAGGAGTCGCGAGGTCGTCATCTCGGAATGGACCGTCTGCCTTCCTAATCTGGAAACGAGAAGCATGCAATCGGGCCTTTACGATATAAAGTTGAAAAGAATGAAAGCGCGCGCGGGTATCATTGTTGAGTAAACGACCAAGGCCCTAACCAGCAGACCGTATCCGAAAGCGAGCACTTTGCATGAGTAGTTGGGAGCTGAAAGCTGGAAGCTGAAAGATGTAAGCCAAGGACCAATGGCAGTGCCTCAAAGAGACTACGCATATAAGTGTCGCCTCGTCCTACTATTCATTTGTTCCTGTTTTTACCCTGACTATTCTGTTTATCCACGGCTTGTGGTTCGCCTTCTGATTGTACCTTGCTTCCCACGACTGCTGTACCACCACAGATCTCTAGATCTGGACCCTTCGATCTGGAAATAGCGAGCCAATGGCACTCGATAAACAGGCTTGGAGGTATCTTAAGCCGACCACAAACTCTGCGCATGACGCGCGTTTCGTCGAAACCACAAAGTTTGCGCACAGACCGGCGTGATGGTCTTCGCCACTGTATTTGCAATTTCTTAGCTGGTTTCATTACTAGAGTTTTGTCCATGACGCATTGAAGAAGTAGGCGAAGAATTTCCAATGTCTGGAGATGGACACCGAGCGAGTAAGAGACTCATCTTGTCGCTAAAGCGTGTTAGAGATTCTATCAGAGAGATGCATATTGAATGCTCTACCCCTGGCTGGGTTCAATGTTGGTGCGGCTCCGACTTTCTACCAAGACACATGACATGCACCAACATCGTGGCGTACCCCCGCCACTCGTGCCTCGCGGCGCATTCTTTGAGAGCTGACATATATAATTGGCTGTCATTCTCTGGGTTTGTACTACGCATTTTTGGATTCCATGACACAAGGTGGCAATCATTGTCTCAGAGCGCGATGGGAGACCCATACTTCTTTCTGTGCCTTGCCGGTTATGTCCATGGGTAGTCTCACGCTGGGTTTTGCGATTCTAAGTACTATAATTTTTGGTCGTTCCTTCGTTCTCTTTCTTCTAACCAAATGGCGCGGAACCCATCGACCCTGGCTGTTGCTCTGCCTTCCAGAGAACAGCGATCTCCATTTTTCCACCTTCCCACTGAATTGCGGCTCATGATCTACGAGCATGTCTTTTTCGATGCTTCCTGCACAGGCGTTGATACTCGCAAAACCCTCGTCCCTCTCTTAACATGTCGTCAATTTTATAACGAAGCTCTCCGCATAGCATTCTCTTCTGTAACCTTTCACCTCAACTGGCACCGTATTGCCGAGAAGTACTATGATGGAGCATGGTACGAATCTGAAAATGCCCCTCGGGTGAGGATCGAATCAAGGATCGATGGAATCATCGTCGAGAACCGCATAGAGCCGCCTGCAACCCGAAATCCAATGGACTTTAACATTGAATGCATAGCCGGAAGAGCAGGCCTCAGCAACGTGCATCTGAGCTCAATACGACGGATCATGGTAACGTCGTACTTGGACTTGCCGAAGGCAGGGGAATGGGCACTTTGGACGATGTTCCATTTCTTGACAGGACTGGCATCAATGAAGAGTAGGGACTTTCAACTCGATATGTTGATCATCAGGACTCCATTCGAATCTGACTGGCCCTCGACATTTGAGTTTACAACGAGTAGTCTAACATCTCAATACAACGCCTTGCTGTCCGCGCTCTGGAGACAGAAGATTACGAAGAGACTTATCGTGGACAATATCGCGACTGTAACGGGCATCGGGTTTGCGAGGGGAGCTTGTCCACACTGGTTCTCGGCCCAGCACAGCCACCGTATGTATTGTACTGGGCAGGATTTCATGGAGAAGTATATGGATCGCATCGTTGCCAGCGAAGTTGATAACCAAGAAGTTTTGATGGATCTGGATGATGTTCAGAACCCTGCAGGTTGGGAGTTTGTTTTCCAGAAGTATCTCCATTGGCCCGGCCAGATTGATTTTATCGACATAACACGGCGAAAAAGGGAAGCGTTGGAACAATCGAAGAGACGGATGCCGTATATCAAGAGCCTAGAGAACATATGAGCTACGTATACAAGTTTGATTTCAATGAATGTAATACTCAATTGAGCCGAAGTTGAGACAATATTAATAGAATCATAAGAAATCGAAAAGTGGAAATTTGGGTATCATATGAGAGAGGACTGTGTGGGTTCCTTCAGCGCCTCCGTCAAAAAGAAAAACATAATCAAACAACTACAGCATCCAAAAACCTTTCCAGCCAGGCTTCCCAATTGCCGACAGCCTTGACAACGGCCTTCATCCCGTGGTTTCCCGCGTCGAAAGCGTTCAAATCTCTTCCTACGGTCTGTTTCAATGCGTCTCCACCCAAACCCGGGTTCTGGGTCGCCCACCATTCTTTCTCCGCTGTGTCTCTTACCCGCTTTACCACAGCGTCTTCATCTTCGACTTTGTATAAGTCGCACTTGTTGCATTCTTGACAGTTCAGACCAGGCCGATCCCGAAAATGTTGACAGAAATGATGATATCCCTGGTTTGCAAGACCCTCGCGACACACATAACACATGCTGTAACCGCATAAACAAACAAGCTTATTGCATCCTTCCGATTTGACGAAGCCAAGGTTGCAATTTGGACACGTGCGTTTGATGGCATCAGTTGTTGCACGCTCTAATGTGAGTCGAAGGGAGTCAAGCTGGGAAGAGTAACAGGAATGCGGATCATGCCATGGAGCAGAACATGTCAGGCAGGATGTCCGGCCACATGCTGGCGATAGGCACTGAAAGCGAAGCCCTCGACGTTTGAGATGGATGCGTCGAAGACCAGCTTGAAGAGGTGCTAGGATGGAAAACGGTGCTGGGAGTATGAAGTTCAACACAGCAATGAAAGATAGCAAGATGACGAGAACCTGGAAGCCAATGCGGAAAACCTGGAAGCACACAATTAGGGGTATTGCCAATAGCAGAGGTCGGCGTTTGAAACGGAGACCCGCAAACAGGTTTGTGGTAGGAAGTGCCAAGTCATCGACTTCGGCATATGAGCAGAAGGGGCATCGGATAAGAGGAAGCTGGGATTTAAGAAGCGCCTCAGAAGAAAAACGTTCACTAAGCTTCTGAGCGACGTCTTCGCCATTTTTCTCTTCCAAAAGCGCACGAGTGATGGATGAGAGCGGAATACAGCCAGTACAGTCCTCCACCCCGTCTGTAATGGGGGCTATGCAGCGTAATGTGCATAAATCTGTGTTGATGTTGCGGGCCCAACCTTGATCATAGAGTGCTGCATTAATGGCGTGGCGTATACAGCGAAAACAGATATAGTGACCATCTATATCACAAGCCGACATGTGATCCAAGGCATTTGGAGTGAAGCAACATTCGCAGTCGTACATCTCATCTGCAGCCTCGGCCTCTTCTTCGTTCCATTTTACGGCCAATGCAAAATCCAATGAAATCTGTTCGGTGCGCAATCTTGACAACTCCGGGGCGATCAATGTGTGCTGAAGCTCGCTGTTGAGCTCATCACTCTTGGTCTTCACGAGAAGTGGTGTTCTTACTCGTTTGTTCTTTGGATCCGCTGTTGTCCAAAGCACAAGGGGGTGGTCTTTTGCGCTAGGTGGCTTCCGTCGCATAAGAAAGTTTGTTATAGATGACCGCCAACTCTTAGAAGACAGACCCAATAGCGTTGGTCGCGCATGTGTATAGCTCCAGTTATATTCCGCGAGTACAGCTTTTATAGTCGAGTGGCTTAGGCCTTTGAATTCCTGGTACAAAGCCTCTTTCGCTGCCTCACGATAAGCACGGCAGCGGAAGGTATCTTCTACAGCGAGTGCCATGCCCCGCGTGTCCTTTTGCTGTTCAATGTTTCGATATTTGTATTTGTGCGCCACCTCCCGTTGCTCCTCTTGCTCAGCTGGCATCCTGTATCGTCCCCGTACCCATTTTGCGTTATGTTTTAATAGGGCCTCAGTGATTACTTGTAACCTGCTTTCCTCGCTGAAAGAGTTCAACATCTCACGGAACACTTCGGGCTGTATATCGGGGAAAATATCGGTAAGGGCTTGGAGGGAAGCGTTCAGCTCGCGGAGGTCAGGCTCGTTCGAATCGACGCTCATTGCATCTTTTGGAAATGATGTAGAGCCTGGCCCTGATATTGTACGATTCGGCTTAGGTGGCCTTACGAGAGATGAAAAGACGGAAGTCATGGTGGCCTATAATGCTGCCTTGTTGGGGGTGGGGTGAAGCTGCTCATACAGAGCGGTAGACTGCAAGGCCCCGTTTAAAAAAAGACCGATCCAAAATTTGAAGTCACAACTGGTCCAAGTGAGTGTGTATACGAATGAGAGCAATGAACTTGGAGGTGAGTTGCGACGGGTGACGTGGGAACGGCCAGACTTCGGAAACCTGCGCAACTGGTTCCGTTGTTCTGCTGTTGACGCGTCGCCTGCGCCCCTGTCCCCACCAACACTACACCACTAGTCAACACATATGCACCACATGACTATTATCAGCAGACATTATGCCTAACTGAAAAGTATAGCTATAAACTCTCACTATGTGGAACGTGTTAGATATAAGGATCTGATACATTACTCATCAAGAGAAGGATTCTCCACTCATATGAAGTCACGTGATAATCATTTCCTCTTCACATACAATACACCCTCCAGGGCTCTCGTGGTAGGGGAGCATAGCGAAAGAAAAATAGAATAGTTGACGTATCTGATCTTTAAATTTTACAAGAAAGAAAAATATAAAGAAACATTCAGTTCCAACTCTTGACTGAACATTCATAATTACCTATTCCCCTACATGACATCGCATACCTGCAAAAAGTATTTGAGACTTCACAACTGGGTGGCAGGGCGTCATCGCCGCGTGACTTTCTGCTTTCCCTTCCCCAGAGGCACACCCATAACACCTTAAAATACATCCTCCAAGACATCAATCTCCCAGAACCTACACCCAACGCACTTATCACGAACTAAAACGGCACTTACATTTGCGCCTTGAGCATCAACTGCTATTACTTCAATCTTTTGGAAACACATGGCCTCATGGGAAATCTGATGACTTACAGCAACAGCAAGCTCGTTCCACTGCAAGTATTCACAGTTGTCTGTACTAGACCATGTAGCTATGATATCCTTTTCCTATATTAGCAGAATAGTGTATTAAATCACCGACTTGTGTCGCGACAGGGACGATAGAGCCTGGTACATAGCCGACAGGTAGTGTAGTGGTGCGAAAGACACTCGAAGTACGAGTTCCATCGGCCGGGCCAAAATAAGGGGTCGAGGTCGCTTTGAAGATATTTGTGGCAAAAAGGGTGGATGGCCGGCGACTACCAGAGTATGTTATTAAAGATGGAATTGCTATGGGTGACGAGTAAGGGAGTTGCACGTGGTTTTGGGATGAAGGGGATGAGACCGAAGATTGGAAAGGCAAAGTTGGATTGATGAAATCAACACAGTCTGCAGATTCATGACGTGGTTCTGGGTGGATTCGATGAAGAACGTGACGTCGGCTCTGAGTGACCCAGAAAAAGAAGGGGAAGGGCAGTGCGAAAGAACGGGTGGCTCCGCTGGTTGGTAGGCTATCGAGAGTAAAGAAAGAGGTACTCAATGGCATAGCTGACGAGGTTCGCGAAGTATCGGGAGCATGCACTTTCGTAATGTACACAGTAGTTCTTGCTGTGACTGTCTTTGTCACAAAGACCTCTGTAGTGGTCCCGCCACTAGGTTTCGCTGGTGTTATCCCATCTGGTTTGATTGTAATTTTTGTTAGCAAGGTGTTTCCTGAATTTATGATAGAGATATCTCTCTTCATGATATTGCCCGTAACACTTATGGCACTCGATGATCCACCCCGGCTTGATGTCGTTGCACCGCTTAAACCCAGCTTCTTCGACGATAGATTTAAATAGTTTAAGCGCTTTGCGCTATTTGTAGAAGTTGGCTCATCGTCTGCAATGATAGTTGTAGTTTCATCCTCGCTAGTTTCTGTGGTCATGCGTATGAAAGAAAGTATTCGAGAGTTAGGCAAATTTTGGGTCCGTGTTATTGAAGCATAAGTAGTGACTGTAGTTGCGGCTAAAGGTGACTCGATGCTTTTTCCACAGCTAAAGGTATCATGCGCAAGGATGATCCCCAAGGTTGTGGCAGCGACTAGAAGATTTGCAATGTTTAGAATAACTATGTTCCACGTCTTCCAACTACTTCTCTTCTCCAATCGTACTGGCATTACATCAACTTCAGGGTGCAATACTGAGGGTGCGCGTAAGAGTGGTCGTGGGAATGGCATGTGCTGGTTTGGCGGTATCCTTGGCGGAAGAATAGGATCAATACGCGGGCGGTGTGAACTCAGTGACCGATAATGTGACAGAGTTTGCGGCTCAGCAGCACCAACAAAATTCGAAGATGTTGTCCTTTAAATTTGATAGCTAGAAAGTTTCTCGGCGATTGGTTCAAATATTCAGTAAAAGTTCTTTCTACTGCTCTTCTTTGCCGGTTGGAATTTTTGATATTCTCAGGCCTAATACGGCATATCAGAATAACAGTTCATTGGTAGGTGAATTGATAGAGCACATAAAGTAAGGAAGGAAAATACTCTACTGGCACAGCGATGTATATAAGAAGGGAAGGTCAGGGTAGGAAGAAGGAACCGAAAAACCAAGAGGAATTTATATATCACGAATGGGCACAAGTCAAAGAACAATGCGTCATTGGGTTAGGGGATAGAATATGACAAAATCAAAATTGAGTATACATCGTGGCTCAAAGGAAAGATAGGTGAATCAAAGCCAAGCCCAAGTAGTCTTGACTCGACCTAGGTCGGGATGTGCCATCTTTTTGAACATCGCTGGACTGACATCTAAGTCAGTCGGTTTGCAACCAGTACCTAGGGAGGAATTAGTATCATGATAGTCGGGCGCTTATGAGGACAGCAAGAGGATTCTTACAACGATCGACAACCGTTACATCGATGCTAACGGTTTTGCCCTCCTCGTTGACCCTTTGAGCTCTGATTTTCTTTCCACAGAGGGGATTGTTGTTTGGATTGGATCCCTTCTGTACAGCATCGAAAGTGTAATGTGACACCGCTACGACAGCCTCGTTTGGTCCCGAATCTATGCCACACGCCCCTAATGCAGGATCATAGAACGTCAAATCTCCAGTATATGTTTCGGCTCCATTTGGAAGTGGGAGGCTTTGGGACCTAGAACATGTCAGTCAGTCACAGTGATGAGTCGAGCGGTCCGAGAGGTGTACGCTGATTTCTTGCTCAATCCGACAGCGAGACCAATAACGAGGGCCAAAAGGGCGATGAATATGACAATTATAACTATGAGAAAGGTGCGCCGACTGCGACCGAGGTATCGTCTATGTGGAGGGAGAACGCGATCGAGGCGGTCCGCGATGGCCCACCCCGTTGCCGCACCTCCGAACCGAAATTTCGTTTTCCTCGATGTCCCCTCCTCTGGTATTTCCCAGCCTGGATCTGGTGGCGAATCTACTTTGGTCTCCTTGGCGACAGCCGGTAATGGCTCCTTGGGAGCCTCGTAAGAAGTCATGATCGTGTATATACGGTACGTGTATAGGATCGGCGCGTAGAGATTGAATATCTGATATCGAAGGAACGAAGTATGGGTATATAGTGAATTAAAGAGCGAAGGTTACATCATATTTCAAAAGGAGCGGAAGCCTGAGCAGTGGCGCTCGGCAAGGTTGTATCCAAGGCAGCGCGGGGAGATCGCTGGTGTTGATGATCGCGAAGCAGGGCAGCGACTGACTGGTGAGAGGTGAACGTGTGGGTCAGGGTCAGGGGCACGGACGATGACATAATCCAGGGTTCTTCTCTTGGCGTTCCGGGGAATTTCCAGGAAACCTTGGAACTGGTTGTCACCAACATTTCACGATTTACGACTTTGGAGAGGACCGGCATACAAACTACATCGGCAAGAGAAAGTATCGCTACCTCCAAGACCACCAAATCGAATCGTATTCAACATTTGCCAATTACCTAGACGAATCGTTGCGCTATCATCTATACATTCCCACCCGCAGTCACTGTCTTCAACCGGAGTACAGACAGATCTCATATCGGAACAACTTCCGAGCTACCAGTGACGCCACTCTTCATCCTACGATCATCACAATGGCAGAGCAAACACTCAACATCCCCCAACTTATAGTCTTCATTATTCTTGCGGTCCTCGGCGTTCGATGGTATATGAAGCCTTCCAGTAATAGCACGCGACAGCCTCCTCAACAGGGTCGATCCGTCAGACTCAACCCAGCGCAGGTCGACCAGATCACTCAAATGTTCCCACAACTTGATCGGAGACAGATAGCCTGGGACCTCCAAAGGAACGGCGGAAATGTGGCTGCAACGACTGAAAGGGTTTTGAGTGGGCGAGGCCTAGAGACAGTGAGTTCCACCCTTTGAATGCTCACCCGAATTCCGGTCTAACACAATAAAAAGCCCCCTACCTCGTTCAACCCACCTCTCTCTCGGTCTCAGCCGACTGCAAGGACCGCAACACCTGCCGCAAAACCTTCACAGCCCGATCTCATCACGCGTTATAATCTTGCATCAAAAGTGAACGCTGTCTCCGAGCCCTCTCCGGCGGACGAAGTAAAACCAAAGGCGTGGTCTCAAGACAAGACCGAGAGGCAGTCAAACTTGCAGCGCAGGCGGGACGAGATGATTCTGGCTGCCCGGAGGAAAATGGAGGAGAAGGACAAAGCAAGAGCGTCGGGAGCTTCAGCATAAATAATTTAGCTGCTGATAGTATATTTTTACATGCATGGAGGGTATTTGATTGGCGTTTAATATGCATCTCAGCAACGGAGTACACAATCAATTTGATGGCCGTAATATGGCTTAGGCAAAGCCAACGTTCGTATGTTGTTGTGAGCCACGGACAACTCGTGGAATAGTCAAAGAGAAACCGAGTACACATCCGAAAGTAAGAACCATGAAAGATGCATTGATATTCCCACCTTATCAGAGTGTGAATCCACTAAAACTTGTATCTTGTTCAGTCCTGGTTAATTTCGCACTTGTTGATTTTGCACTGTTTGCTACGAAATTAGTAACAAATCAGGAAAGCCTCTCAACTAATTGTTATCATGGATTTAGTCCTGCATTAACCGCCTGTCGTAGATTCGGCGGTCGGGCCTCATGGCAGTACCCTCCCTTGAGCATTTCTCGTGTTACTCGGTCCTTGTCTAAACATACTCCTGCTAGTGTTATCGGGCCAAATGCTATTTCAGTTCATACCAAAAGGAAACATAGATTTCCATCAAAATTGCAACTCTTCCATTCGCCTAAACAATCCTGTCACCCACTTGCTCGTCCCTTTTCCAAAGTCGCCCATATATCGCCCATGATATAGCTATAGCAGCCTCCGCTAGGAAAAGGACCAGGGAGAAATATCCTTGATTTAGCAGCACAAGAAATGATGTGCCGACTGCGATAAATGCGAGAAACCAGAGCGTATGTGGAAAGATCAGTATTTGCCAGAAAGCATTCAAGTATCCGGAATCCTCTGATGAGTTGTCTCTTTTATTGCCCAGGATTGGTGTCTCCTCGTCATTGTCCACGGCAATGTGGGCGGGCATATCGATTCTAGATTCTTTAGTTCGATCTAGGATTGATCTTCGTTCAACGCACCTTCTATGTTCCTGCTTTATGTTTCCCATATGGTACCGAATAGGACCAATCTTGTGGTCAAGTGATGCTGAATCGAACGATAATCAAAATTCCAGTCTGACCACACAAGGCTGTGTAAGTAAACAATATATGGATCCGCACGCCATCATCGCACTGCAACCCTAGGAAATATCGAGCTACATACCTACCTATTCTTCCAAAAAACACAAGGGGAACGTTACAGTCCCACGAGTTAGACACGTCGTGGAGTGAAGGGAGGCAGCGGGAGCCCCGGGAAATATGCTGCAATATGCGGTTTGTTGGATTCGGGGCTGATCTGATCAACCTTATTGACTGTGCATGTGACTCGGATGTCTCTCATGATTCATCGAATCAAACGTGGTGAACTCCGCCCCATCATGCGCGTGAATGATTGGTTTGGCCGCACCGAGTGTCGGTGCATCCAATCACGTCTGGGCAATTCTGGAGCTGAAGCGCTCGGCATGCAAAGCTCGGCCTTAGTAACACCTTTGCCCTCACCGTGCAACGAATTTGGCCATGTTAATCATGTCTGACTCTAGTATTGCAACGTTCGAAAAGATAAAAGATTTGTCGTACTGTTCGAGTGATTGTGTATGTTGTCAGGGTAACCTTTGATCATGAATGCTAATTTCTTAACTTCCAAGTCTTCTAATCCATTTTTCCGAAGGAGTCTATCAGTTTTCACACATGCAGAGCCACATGTCGCTTCAGGAAATCATGTCTTTATAGGGGCGGGGAATTATTTGACATACGTGGGGGTAATGTGACTTGTATCATTCAAAACATCCTGTCTGATTATTTATGCAGTGAATGCGAGCTTACACTAAACAGTTATGATTCTATCCTAGATGCGCACTAGAACGTGGCCAGCATCTCCTGATACATCTAGTTCTAGTCTGATATATCGTATTGAGGAGATGAGTGCGCGATTCTCAAGACGCTGCAAGTTGAAAATTACCTGGGTAGTTTGTAAAAATGAAGTCCCTTTGTGCTGCATTACAAGATATTTTTGAGATCTGCAGTATACCAGTCATATGGGGCATATGTCGTTGCTGCGTTCCATAAAATTTTGTTGAGATCTCACATCGCCTGAATTTAAAGCTTGTGTGAGCTTCGTGTCACTCCAAACGCCACTGTGCTACCGAAGTCACCCTACCGGGTTACAGATGCAGTCGCCGGCAGCTCCAGGCAGACATATAAAGGCAAATGCTACTTAGCTGTGCTGCCTACATCGTTCCTGCAATTTGGATTTTTAGGCGGTGGGCTTCAAGTTTCCCCAACCATGATAGACCCACTTCCAACCATTGGTCTTTGCACGAAAATCATATCTTTCGCCGAATTTAATTTCAAGGTTGTATCTGCGGACAGAGATAATCGCTCTCTTACGATTGACAAACACAAACCAACCTCCAGATTTTTCGAGCCTGTTGACTCAACCTCAGAATTTAAAAGGAAGAGCATATACCACATTCAAAGTGAACGCCTGATATGAAGGGTCATACTTTACACATATAATCGGTCAACAGAAACTGATATCCCCATTAGATTTGAGATCCAATGGGTGGATATTTGGACCTCAACCAACGCAATTTCCGCACTGGCTTAAGGATGAAAATGTATATTTTTGGACAACCGAAAGGGGGCGTTCCTTCCACCAAATTTAATTCTATCAACTCACAGGCAACTCCAGATTGGGAGCGGCATATCGACATTAATGAGGTTCGTCTCAATACTATAAAACATGCGAGAACCTTGAGATGTGGGCGGGTCCAAATGCTCTTTTTAGATGATATCACCACTTTTAGAACCAAGATTTCGAGATACCAAAATCCTACGTTGGAATACTCCAAACATTCGTCTAACATACCCTAGGGGAAACCCCCGATCTTGTTCCACAAGTATGCCCAAATCGGTTGAAACACGAGTCACGGAATATTCAAGATCTGAATGCAACGCAGGAGCGCGTGGCGCTTCATATAGTGGGATCAAAGTTCTGCTTGTTCATTGACGGTTTCGACGAATATGATGGGTCAGAAGAAGAGGTCTTGAAAGTCTTTTCACTCTTGTCCAGCAGTCTCCACATCAAGATTTGCGCATCCGGCCGGCCAAGGACTCTCTTCCAAGAATTCTTCAAAGACAAAAGAAATAACCTGGACATCGCACAATTTACCAAGAACGACATAAATGGTTCCATTTACAATCGATTGAATCGGAACTAGAAGTTTTCTCTATTTGAATCTTCCAATCCAGCCTGTAAAGATCATTACCTGAGTTTCCGACCGTGCTGGCGGTTTCTGGCTTTGGGTCTACCTGGCAACCCAGACATCGGCGACAACAACTAATAGACACTAGAGGCTGTCCCAGCTTCAGAAAAGTGTTGATCAATCGCCAAAAGATCTGTAAGATTACCTCGACTGCATCATGGATTATGTCAAGCCGAATTATAGAGAGGATATGGCAAGAGTATTACTTGTTGCTCTGAGAGAGGAAAGGCCTTTGCCAATGTATGATTTCTTCACCGAACTACAAGTGACTTTCTCCAGGGAAAATATTACAAGATACCCCAGGAAAGCGCAAATTCCTATTTCAACCCAATTTTATCTTTATGTTCGAAGAGAAGGCAAGCTGCTTACTGAGCGTGATAGACCAAAACACTCTGCAACAATCGAAGAGCTCTTGCATCACTATGTAACGCATTCTGTTTCAGGGTTCAGAAGAGACTACAACAGAAGATTATGATAAACTACAAATGATAACGGTCAAGCTATTCTACCATTTCCACCACAGAATCCTTCGTTTCATAATAATGTTCCTCGTTTCTAAGTCCACTTTGCAAACCTGCTCTCCGTAATTACAACAAAACGGGTATAATAACCGAACTTGCCCAAACCAAGACAATTAAGGGACTTCCACGGAAATCCCACAATTGATACCCACTGGACGTTCCTTTAGTCGCTGTCACTGTCGGTGTGGGAGTACTAGTCATTTTCTGAAGAACACTTGTCGCAAGAGCAAATCCACTCGCCGTCCCAGTCTTCTCATAAGCCAGACATTGTGTAGTCTTAGTAGCCAAATCTCCCGGCTTCCACACATCCTTTGATTTAGACATGACTGACAGACCGAGAACGTCAAGACCAAGACCGAAACCAGCCGCCAAAGCAACGCCATACTCGACCTGCGTCAGATTTTTGAATGCATCTTTGAACTTCTCATGAGTAGCTCCGCCAGCCTCACAGTTTGCGCCCACTTTGTCACTGCCAAGTTGCTTTGCATTCAAGGTAATCTCTGGGAGCGTGAAATAAGGGCCGCCTTCAACTTTAGCAACGCCTATGAGGTCCAGTTTCGCTACGATCTTAGGTCTAAGTCCGCCCTTTAAATTGAATGTCAGGTCAGATGTGTTTGCAGCAAGAAGTTTGGGCGTGATTTTGGTCTTGTCGAAGCCCCATATTTGCGAATCTTGGAACTCGGCTACATTTAGTAGTACACCGGAGTCGGGTATCTAAGAGAAATTAGTTAACGAAGAGAGATGATAGGTAAATTCATACTTTGACGTCGAAACCAAATTGGATTTCTGCGGTACTATTTGTTTTCGTTTCTATAAATGCTTCCAGTAAGATTTCGATGCCGAGAGAAAAGATTTTGGGAACCTACAACACGTCAGTGAGCGTCTGTAAAATGGAATAACAGATTCTTACACCCAGTTTCAATGGTGTCGGCACACGGTAGATATTTTTCTTGTACCTGAGAAATTCTGCAGAAGGCGTTACATGTAACCCAAGAGACATTTCAAAGCCCTTTATCTCAAGCTGAATGAAACCTGTCTTGATTGGATCGTCGTCATTGTCTGGAAAAAGCTCAAATTTCAGATCTCCTACTGTGGTGACCATCTGGCCTTTGCCGACACAGTCTGTACATCCCAAATCGATGGGATCAAAGAAGGTGGCGTTGGATTTAAACCCTAGATCCTTGACGTTGGTTTGATTATTGCCTTGTGTAGAACTAGACGCTGCTCTAAGGACGTCGGCGGCAGATAGAGGAGATATATCTGATGTTGCTAGATCCCCTGAAGCCCTACGGAATAGACGATCATGCTGATGAATGTAATGACGGTTGGAGGAAGTCTCGAATTCGATCGTTATTGACCGAAACTCTTGACGAATATTGCTCTCTTCTAGGCCAAATATGATTCGGGAGGCATCTGTATCAAAACGGACGTTGAGAACCCTGTTGTATATTAGCATTGCACATGTAAATAATGGAGCATTAAAGGAACAGGGAGCAATACTTGTATATAGTATGTGCGCCATCATCTCCACAAGAGAAATGCGATGCAATGAGCAGTCCCCCTACCAAGGAGCTACAAGTGGCTTGAGCCTTTTCGAATACATAGGCACTTCGTACGTCAATGTGCATTGTCGAGTCATAGCATCGTACGTCCACAAAATGATGATCATAGTCTTCCAGCAGAAGAAGAGGTCGATCGGATTGTAGTCGAACATGGGAGGAGAGCGCCGGACCGCTCGTGATATTCTCGGTGTATGTAAGTTGAGTATCGAACCCTAGCCGAAATTCCGGGCGCTGTATGTGGAGGTTATAATCTCGCTTTGCTGCTCTGAGGATATTGCCATGTAATGAATCCTGGGAATCCTGAGGGCTGATCGCAGAGGCATATGCCGAATGAGCAAAAGCTACGAATAATAGTACACAGCGCATCGTATTTTGCCAATTAGGCGAAGAGAAAGAAGTATCGATACTTTCATTGTATACGTTGAAGTAGGCCGATAGAGAGCTGTTATACTGACCGTCTCTTTCGTCCCTAATGCCCATGAAAATGATTGATACGTAGGCAACAGGGCGTTTCCCCCGTAGGAATACTGGTTGCCATTGCTACTGCACTCCCCTTTCATACTGTGCCTCTATAATGTTTCACGAGACTGCTGTTATAAGAACAAATCCCACAGCCTGATGAATGATGCGCAATGATTCGTCGTCCTTCCGATTACACTACAGGTCAGCAAACGCCGTGGGGGCGGAAAGGTACGTATTCGAGTCTTTAGCGCGGTAGAAGAGATATTTACGGGTAGCGGATAAATTACTTCTTACCTGGGTCTTTTAGTCTTGTCTATTGTTCTGGCTCGCTTGTAGGCGGCTGTGCTTATGCTCTATTTGTGTGCGGATCCCACTCAATGCGTCACTGACTACTACGTCGCCTACCTCCTGCTCCTGCTCCTGTGCAGATTACACTCGAGAACAATGTAACCGCAATAACTGTTTAGGTCATCAATTCTAAATGACTTGTCCACTTCATAATCGTCTTTTTGTAATATCAATCGAAAATCTGCTATAAAAATGTTTGGTCTCGGAAATTCTCCCTGCAGATAGGTTGCATGCGTACTGGATAGTTTTCCAAGCCACTACGCCTGCTCTTCGTAGCCTAAAAATTTTACTAGATATTTTGTCAACAGTCTCATCAGATGTATGGGGGCGGGATTGAATTAGTATCTAGAAAGGGTTGAGCGCATGTAATTGACCATTGTGTACTCCGGTCTACCTCACTACTTCGACCTGTTGGTCCGTTAGCAAAATAAGAGCCAGCAAATGACTCTGAGAATTGATACAAAAATCTGGGAGATGGAGCCCCCAAGATCCCTGTTAGAAAATATGATTAAGTTGTTTAGATTTTGTTAAAACATGCAGGCGCAACTCGATCCCCTGTTATATCACGTGGAAATCACATGTCATCCACCACTACAGACCCAGCAAACTTCTAACTCCGGATGCAATTCCAAATCAACAGTCAGATTAGGGAAAGCTTGCTTCAGGGGTTTATTCTAAATCTACGTACGCAGATCGTTCATCCTACATGGTCCAATAAGTCAGCACCTCAGTTGAACTGCGCATCTCGCTTCATCCTTCCCACCCTGGGCTCCTACACCTCCACTCTCCACACACCCAAACCGCACCATGACAACCCAATCATCACCCAGCCCCGCAACAGAGACCGAGATCATCCCAAATGAAACCTAATCGTCTCCCCGACCCTTCTGGAGCAAAAGATACCTCAAAAGCTACACCCTTGCTGAAATCGTGCAATAAGCTCCTCGTGGAGCTGAACCTAGCTTCCTAGAAACCACTTATGGTCGTCGTGATTTTTACCCCAGAGGATGCCTATCTGATTGTTCCTTTTGGGATTCTTGATTTGGGGCCGAATCCGGATGATGATGAAGAAAGGTGGCCACAGATAAGGGGATGTAGGTAGAGAGGACTGGGTGTCGGTGCCGGGGGTCGTGGTGAGAAGGGTGGAATGGAGAATGATATTAGGGATGTGCATGGTGAGTCCTATCATGATTGTTGTTGCATTCGTGTTTACTTGATGAAAGGAGATGCCGTTGACTATGTGAAGTCCGGTACATAGAAGGAATCATATACCTTATAAGAATACCGTCAGACTACTGCAGGGCGCCAATGTAGACAAAAGTAGTGTGTTATCTTCGAATTCAAATGATCAATGTGTCCAATCCCAACATTTACATAATCTCCCCCACATCACTCTCCACTGTTCCCATGTTACCCCTATCCACAAAACCATTCAAAAATCCTAATCGCTTACAAAACACAACATATCTCATAAAACGACCCGAAACAATGATCCAATCTAACTTGAACCTCTCAAGCCCACGTCCCATTCGCAAACAGTGTAAAAACCCTCGTATAATCCAGCGTCCTCCCGCCCAATACAAACGCAAATCGAAAATACTCCGGAGGTCCTAGCCCCGCCACTTCCCTATTCCACACAAACGACCTCTCATGTGCATCGGCAAAAAAGCTACGATGCCGCTCAACATCGTTAACAAGTGCACTAATCCCATCGATACCCGCGGGCGTCGCATTCCACTTGAACGTCGCGGTCAACCCCTTTGCGACTTTCGCAATATCCGGACTCGTGATGACGGGACGTAGGGAATTGAATGTGCCGTCGCCGCGAAGGGCGTCCGTTGTTTGGAGAATGGAGTCAAAGTCCCAACGGGCGATGCCGTTAGCGAAGAGGCCAAGGAGGAGTCCTTGGTACAAGAGCGAGGCTCGAGTCTGGATCGTCGTGCCCGGTAATAGGAGTAGGGCCAGGACGTAATGATGGATCCGAAGTGATACGCCTGGGATAAGGATGCTGATAATGATAGCGGAGAGAAAGAGGCCGTAAAGACCGAGATAGCGGGGGAGACGACCTTCCAGCCAGAAGAAATAGACCTGGCCGGCGATCACGCAGACAAGAAGGACAAGAATAGCGGCAAGGGCCACTTTTGCGCCGGGTTGTTGCTCGATGTCGTGTGCGGTCAGACGCGAGAGAGGGATCCAGTCGAATGTGTAGTTGGAGAGAGCGCCGAACCAAAATCCGCCGAGCCAGAATATCCATTTTTCCACGTGGGCTTGGAGTCCAGACAATGTCCTTTTTACAACCGAGAAGTATAGAACAACGGCGCAGAACAGAGCGGGGAGAAGACGCTTCGCAAACATGGACGTATGATCAGGTAGGACCGTAACGTTGTGGAAGGAAGCCATGGGCGGATCCGACGCAAAGCTGACATGCGCAAAAACCAGAACAAAGATCGGAAAGAAGAACTTTGGCGTCGTGGCGAAAACCGTGATAGCGCTCGTTACCATCAACGAAACGAGTGTGAGCTTTTGTCGTGGGTCCTCTCCACATACGATGTTGGGCTCCTTGGAAAGCGTAAACGACAACGGAAACGAAGAATCAAACCCAATCGACTCAATCCCATTCTTCTTCGTCGCCCCAAATTTCTCCTTCAACCCAACTTTCTCCACCCTCCCACACCCACCCCTCGAATCCGTGACAATCCCGGCATGAATCGCAGACCCGCACACAAAACTATCCCCGCGATACACCCCATCCCCAATCACGAACGGTCGATAGTTGACATCCAGCGGGCCCACCGGATGCGGATTCAGAACCTGCACACCGGCACACTTCGCCGGACACCTGAAGAGAAACGTGTGATTCGAAAACGGACGACAATCGATCCCATCAAGTCCACACTCGTTCTTCGGTCGCCAAAGCGTATCCACGCAATCGAGATTCACCACATATTCCCCCGTTGCCGCAATCTTCAAGGGTTTCTGAGCCCGGATCAGAATCGAAAAAAACACAACTCCCCATACGCAAAGCAACGCCACAAAAACCCCTCTCTTCGTCTTCTCCTTGGGCAAAATCCGCGCTAGGAATCGTCCAGGCGCATTCTGGTAGGCTGGGAAAAAAGGCTGTATACGTTGCGGTCGCGGTGTTTGCGGTCCATGAATCCAATTCCAGAACCCGGATCCTCCAGGGCGATTACTTCTCGATGAAGCCGAAGTATTCCGTCTTTTTCGCGGCGCATCTTCGAATTCAAAAGATCCGCTCGGGCTGCCATGACTGCTTGTGCGAAGAAGTTGCTGCGCCTCTTCGTCGTCGGCTATTCGGGGGGGACCAAGACCATCGTCGTGCTGCTGCATGTGCACACTGTGCTCATACCGTCCACCCGAGCGTTCCCGTGACACCATATGCGCAGCAGTCCAGCAGTCGAAAATTGCGGAAAGACAATGCGACGAGATTGAAAGGGGAGGTAAGAGAAATCAACATGATGAAGGCTGACAGTCCTGTCGCCTAGAGACGATATTAAGAAGAAAAAAATGGCTTGGTGAGCCTTGTAGGATCGTTTCGTATCAGGGGGGGCCAGGCACGCCCGGCTTGGATGGATTCATCTGAGACTGGAGGTCCGCTGCCGGGCGAATTCCTGCAATTCGTGTGCGTGGTCCGTGCGTGGTTGGGGACGGCGTCTTATTCGCTGGTCGCGACGTACTACGACTAACATACCTAAATTGTATAAGCAGATCGAATGCGGTAATCGTCAAGTTGAAGTTCGCGGAATTTTCGGGGCTTTATAACACAATTACTGTGGAGTACAGCTTAGGAGGAGCGGAACGGAGTCAATCAGCCGCCCACCACTTGGAGATGGTGTTCTCGGAAAAGTGGTTCCGAAATGCGGAATGGCATAAAGAGGAGGATTGCAAGCCGTGCGGGGAGAACTGAAAACGGAATTGGAATTGCAATTGGAATTGGAAAATTAGCGACCGACGAAAAAAGATATCAATTTGCAAAACACATCTCGTCTAATTCCTTAGAATTTTCAAAGTGAGAAAATAAGGTAAGCTTCGTCTGGTGGTTTCGGAAAACACCACAACACAGCACAAAGGGACATTGAATAATAATAACGATACAACAGAGATACCCATTTCGACAGGAAAAAGTCTTGAATTACCTTCGAGCTTTTCCCGATAGAAAACAGGGCAAGCTCTACGGATTTGAAGATTTCCAAATCACCATTCCGCAGCAAGAAGGACATCAAGTCGTAACGACGCTTCGACCGAACTACCTATTCCACCTGCCAAAACGCACTCTTTTCAAAACTTCCAAACTCCCGATCCAGAAAAGAGAGAGAGAAAAAAAAACCTCCACCCATCCATCCCATCCATCCCCAAAACTCACCACCATGCGCACCGTCGTCTTCGGCGCCACCGGCATCCAAGGCTCCCACCAACTCCCCCTCCTCGTCGACGCCGGCCACACCGTGGTCGCGATATCGCGAAACCCGACCCCCCTCACCATCTCGGGCCAAAAGATCGAAACGCTCGCCGCAGACTTCACAGACCCAACCGCCATCTCCCACGCCCTGGAAGGCGCAGACACAATCTTCCTAAACCTCCCCTCCACCTCCTTCAACCCCTCCGCCCCAATCCTGACCGCCTGCTCCCACATCTCGCGCGCCGCGAAACAAAACGGCGTAAAGCTCATCGTGTTCAACACGAGCATGCCCATCCCGCTCGAACCCCAGGGAATCAAAGCCCAAGACGACCGCCGCGAAATGCGCCGCCTGCTGAGAGAATCAGGTGTACCCGTCATCTCCATCGAACCCGTCGTCTACCTGGACAACCTGCTAGAAGGCTGGGCCCTGCCTCCGATCCGCGACTCCCAGATCCTGCGTTATTGCCACAAGCCCGAACTGGAAGTGTCCTGGATCACCCACCGCGACGTCGCGCAGCTCATGGTGGCCGCGTCGCAGCGTCCCGAACTCGCCGGTCGCAACTTCGCCGTCGGAGGGCCGGAGACGGTGACGCTGGCCGAGTTGGGGAAGAAGTTGTCGACCGCCTGGGGAAGAGACCTGGCGGTCGAGAATCAGACGGTGGCGGATTTTTGTGACAAGATTGGGGGTACTATGGGGGGAGGGGGCTGGACACGAGGACGATTGTAGACCAGATGGATAAGGCGTATACGTATTACAATGAGGCGAAGGATAGGCCGTTCAAGATTAATATGGGGCCGGTGTTGGAGGAGTTGCCGGTCAAGTTGACGACGATTGAAGAGTGGGCGAGGACGAGGAAACCGCCAGGGTGGTAGGTCATATTAAGGGTTGGAAAGAAGAGAGGATACCATCTTCAAACGAAAGCGCTCAAGACCACTATGCCTGCAGAGAAGGTTCAGATATTGTATCTAATATGAAACTTTGTGCAACATAACAACTACTCAACTTTACAACATTCTTACCTATCGTGCGAAGATGCGTTCAGAAACACGCACAGACCTATAACTAGTACTACCCTTGAATGTCCATGTAAGAAGGTCGTATAATTTACACTCACTATAGTGGGGAACAGTTCTCTATGTGGTCCGTGCACTGCATCGATCAATGCTCCTGGGTCAATGTCACAAGTGCAAGGGCAAGACAAATGGCATCAATCATTTCTTATTCATAATTTTAGGCATGGTCATGATCATCCACGCAAGCCTTTCTATTTGGCAGAGTGACCTCATAAGTCTTTTCCCTGTGCCGGTGTATCCTCCATTCTAGTCGGACAGTCCCTCTAGTACCTTCGACCGTGGGGGATGTCATCTCGGCGCACTGGTAAACCGCTGGGCTTACAAGTTGGACTCCTTCTGCACCTTCTGGACGAGAGGAACGATCTTCTCGTACAGGCCGTGCGACTTGTCGAGACCAGTGAGCTTGGCGGTTGCATCCTCAGCGCTGTTCTCCTTGAGGATCTTGGCGAGCTCGGCAGACTCCTCATCGCCCTCGACGTTCTGGAAGCGAAGGGCGACCTCAATGGCACCAAGAAGGGCGTCAACAGAATCACCACGCTCAACGAGATGGGCAGCGGGGCCAATGAAACGCTCCTTGCGGGAAAGCTTGCGGAGAGGAGCACGGCCGACACGCTCAACATTGTCTTGAAGAGTAGGGTTGGAGATACGGGCAATGATGCTCTCGACATAGTCATCCTGCTCCTTCACGCTGATGCCGTGCTTCTTGACGATAAGATGTGCGGTCTCCTTGAGAACATTGCGGACAATGTCATGGATCTCCTTGTCCTGGAGGGCCTCGTGGATGTATGCCTTTCCGCGGTTGTAGCCATAGTAGGCAGCAGTGGCGTGTGATGTGTTGACGGTGAAGAGCTTACGCTCAATGTATGGCTGGAGGTCGTCGACGTAGTGGACACCCTTGATCTCGGGCTTCTTGCCGCCGTTCTCGAAGGGCTTCTGCTCGACGCACCACTCAAAGAACTTCTCAATCTTGACGTTGAGACCGGCATCGGCGTCCTGTTGAGGCACAATTCGGTCAATAGCCGAATTGGCGTACCGGGCGCGCTTGTCAATGGTCTCTAGGGTCTTGGGGTCGAGCTTTTCCTCAATGTACTTGTGGATGTGACCCTGCCATGTGGTTGTAGCATTGATTGCGTTCTCGCATGCAATGACTGCAAGAGGGAAGTCGAGTGTGCGGGCCTCGATGGCCTTGGCGACAGGCTCAGCGACGAACCTGAGGATGTTAGGGCCGACGGCGCAGGTGACGACATCAGCGGAAGCAATCTCCTCGACGACCTTGGCCATCTCGTGCTTGCTGTTGAGGGCGCGGTAGTGGTCGATGGTGAATGTGCGCTCGCCATCCTCGCCAATCTCGGTGACGGTGTATGAGGGGGTGCTCTGGAGCTTCTCGATGATGCTGTCCATGACATCGACAAAGACGACCTCGTAGCCGGACTCGTGGAGGAACTCGGCGACGAAGCCACGGCCGATGTTGCCACCGCCGAAGTGCACGGCTTTCTTATCGTAAGGCATGGTGGATATGTGTGTGGTGTGTGGTGTGTGAAGGAGGGGAGGGGTGATGGGTTCAATTACCTATACAGGCGACAATTGAGTTAGGTTGATGGAATGATGATGGGTGAGGGAGAAGAGAGGAGGAGGAGAGGAGAAGAGAAGAGGAAGGGAAAAAAAAAATAGGCGGTGGGAAGTTGTTTTTGTAGTAGGGGGGGGGATTGGGGCGTGGTGGTGGTGGAGGTAGTTGGGGTGGCAGGAGCTGTAGTGGGGCACACCATCAGCCAGCAAGCGCAAAGGGCAAGGGCAGGAAGGAGCAACTGGAACTGGAAGCGTAGCATGTTGCAACCCACTCACTCAGTCACCCCTCCAACAAACCCCCAACGAGCATCGTGAGAGCATTGGGGTTGGTGGGCGGCTCATTCAATGAAGTAAATGTGAGGCGGCGTACCTTGGCTGAGGACGTGCCTGAGCGATTGCGGTGTGCGGTGAGGCTCTAGCTTGCAGAGTGCAGTGGCGCGTGGGTGGAAGGTTTCGATGAGAGGGATGATGAGGTTTGTTGTTGGGGGGCAGCGGACTGCGGTGATGAGGTGGCCAGGGGAGACGAACTACGAAACTACCCCGCAGGCGGTGACGATAGATGCAAGCACAGGCTCGCACGGCTCACACTATTGGACCAAAGCACGCCACGGAACGAAAGCACGAGTCGGGCACCTGACAGGAACACGCAAAAGCAACAACGCAAAAGTGCGAGCCCGTGGGAGAAGGAACAGGATGTGGTTGGGGGTTTGCGTGGGAGTTGATGGAAGCTGGAGTGGGCGGGAACGGGGAAATTGCCAATTGCCTGAGGTCTCATCTGCTATAGAAGCGGGTGAATGACCATCCCGTGGTGGTGTTGTTTCTTCTTCTGTTGAGGTGATATTCACGTTCACGTGGAGCTATATCCCAGCTCTCCCAGCTCAGACAGCTCGCATAGCTCACACTACCAACACACCACACCACACAGCATATGATACCACACCACCACCACTACCACCACTACTTCCACCACCCAACATGAGCATATACACAGCGCGCGGGTATACAGTGAAAGTAGATGCAAATGCCAAAATATTAATGCCTCAACACCCGGCTGCCCAACCATCCCGTCTTTCCGCGAGACAGGACTTGTCGGCCGTGGACGACCACGACGGCGGGAGAAGAAGATATTACAACATGACGCCTTTTGGTCCCTTTGGTCCCCCTCCCCCTCCATCGTCCTGGCTACCCGTCATCAGCTCGATGAATGGATTCATCGAGAGATGGATTGTTTCTCTGGAAGACGATACAGTTCCAGCAGCTGGAATACGTCATAATAGTGGATATCCTTGTAGACCCTCTCACGCCTCTGTAGCTCCCGCGTCCGCCGTTTTCGTAGACTCCGCCAAGCCGGCGCGGACAGGCTCCCCGATCAGGTCCATCCTCGCATCTGGCACCCACCCACCCTGGGCTGGGCCTATCCTCGCTCCGGCCAGAACAATGGCCCTGCTACTCTTTATCGGTGGATCCAGGCGAAAATCTTTCTGCCCATCCATTACGCATTGGCAATCCAAGCTTCCATCCAGAGTGCTCTCGACAGCTTCTTGAACAAGTCTTCTTGATTACATCTATTGCAGAACCTTAGCTTATACACATCTTATTCTCCTCTTATTCTCCTGTCCACCCGCCGTCCCCTCCTATTACATTACATTCTTGCCGCATCCTCCTCGTCCAATTTATGCATGTATAGCCTGCTGCACATGCGGGTACACCTGCACCATCTGGTGGTAGAGGTCGGGGTGGTCTCGAATCATGACCTCCGGATCCCACGCCATGGCCACGAACAACGTGTCAGTCCCCGAGCTCAATGGTGTCGTGAAAATGTGGCACACTTGCAGACCGATGAGGAATGCAAACGCCACCACCACGGGCGTGAATCCACCGTCGGCGTTGTACGCTGGCGCCGTGAAAATCAAGTAGAGGTAGGCGAGGAGCGCGCAGAAATATCCGATGAACATCGCTCCCATCGACAAGACGGGTCCGATTAGACATTCATTGACCAGAGCGTCGATGCCACGATCTTTGATCATTCTGTCGATATGTTAGCATGTTTCGTTCAAAGGCGTCAGCTTCTGTCGTTACTCACGTCCAGGTACTCTTCGCTGCGTCCACATATCCCTTTCCATACAGCGCAATGTATGAAAATGCATAACGATTGAGAAACTGCACCGCCCAGTCCAATAGCCCGATCAAACATTGGAGGCAGCAGAACAACACCACGCCGACAATGTTACCGTCTTCCCGGGCCTGACTCTGCGCGACCGAGCAAATCTGCCGCAAGCAATTGATAATGGCCACAATCAAGCTGCCCAGGCTAATGCTGCCAAAACTGTATGTCAAGGACCGTTTCAATGCGCCGCGAGTAGCGCCTTTCGGGAAATTGTTGGAGCAAAAGTACCACGACCCGTAGACGCCTGAGATGGTCGTGTGAATCGTGTTCTTCAGCCATTCGGATATCCAGTACATGGCAAACGTTATGAACACAATCAATCCAATGACTTTTCCAGAGCCACATCCACCTGCACCTGTCCTACAAGCTGGATTGTTGCCGGGTTGGTATTTGACGTAGACCGCGACCAACGTAACCGAGTACCATGCACCAAACGCAGCTGCGAGTAGGCCGCCAATGAGTGAGATGATATACACATGGCCGTACCTCTTCCCCACGTCGATGCTGGTCTTGAGCATAAGAACCGAGAAGGGAATTCGGGGGATCCACGAGATGAAACAGATGACTGCGAAGATAGAGAAGAGTAGGAAGACGATTCCGCCGGACCAGTATCTCCGCGAGAGCATATAGATGGCGGTAACGAATCCGAGGACGATGTTCAGGATTCCCGTACTTCAGATGTTGTCAGTATTGATGAAGTTGAGCGCTTGTTCATTGCGATTCCAATACTCACATCCAGATGAACTGTTTGGTAAATGCGCGCGCAGCCCATATATATGCATAACTGAGAATAGTCGCCGAAAGGAGAACAAAAGCGAACAGAACGATCGTGTTAGTCGAGAGGCCGAAATCATTCCGACTGTTGTAGATACCGCCGCCATTGAAGGAGAAAGTACGCGCTGGCAAAAAAGATTAGTATTCTTCCATAGCTCGCGAAACTGGACTGAAGCCATACCATATCCTTGAATCGTAATCCCCGACACTGCCGCATATCCCAAAAACACAGCAATGAACTACACCTCCTATTAGCCCAATCAATGACGTAGACAGCGGAACCAAAACCAAACAACAAAACATACCAGCAATCCCGCCCACCAGTCGTGATACTTCGGTTTCTCAATCTTAAACGCCTGGCCAAAATCTACCGGCCCCTCCCCACCTCCATAATTTGGCGGCGGCGCTCCATAGTTCTGTTGCGGGGGCGGATGCGATGGAGGCGCGTAGTTCTGTCCGTATGGCGGCGCTTCGTGTCCGTATTTGGGTTCCTGCATTTGATACTGTCCATTGTACTGCTGGCCATTCTGAGGAGGACCATTATTAGTATAGTAGTCAGCCGCCTCGCCTCGTGTCGCCATAGCTGCGATTGGAAGGGGAGTGGTGGGCGCAAAAAACAGTCGCGCTGGTGAAAAGGTTGGTGAAAAATGCAGAAAAGGCGGAATTGGGTTTGTTTTTGGGGGGGTGTCATAGCCTTTTGAAGCTGCTGCACCTGTTCCTCCCCATTGGGTTGGGAAGTGGCTCGTGGATCGACGCGACGAGTGGCCGGTGCCGGTTTGGGCGACCATCATTGGTGGTTGCTAGCTGGCATCCCTGTCAGTGTGGTCCCCCCCGATCTGCCATCGCCTGTTGTGGCAGCCACGACTGGTACAACCATCGTCATGATTCGATATTTGAATCCAATATCCGCTGGCGTCAATTCCCGCTCTTGCGAAAGATGACTACAACATGTGCGTATTCATCTTCATCGATTCTCATCCCTTTGTGCACTCTCTTCTTCATCTTCTTCTTCACAGAAGTTTTCGGATTTCTCTTCAGCGTCAAAATGCCAGCCGGATCGTTATCCGGCCATCAAATCAAACCTGCGCCACTAGTGGCGCAAGCGCAGCTTCAAAACACCCTTGCCAAGCTGAATCTCAACGGGCTTTCGTGGTCGAGGCCAAGCCCTCGAGTCCGACTATCCGACTTGAGTGTCGCGAAAGATCGGTTATCGATGCCGGTCGCGACTTGCTTGCGTGGCTTTGGGGAATAGACGCTGGGCTGAACGTGTGGATTTGGTATGGATGGTTCTGTTTGATGGCTATAACGGGCGCGTGAGCGGTTGCTTCGTGTGTCAAGGAAACGTGGTTTAACTTGCGTCGGTGCTCGATTATTTGTTTCATTTGTGTGTGAAGGTGCCCTAGCTGAGCTTTCTGTAGGAATTGCTCGGGATCTCAAAGAACCCCTCGAGAAAAGTGACACTTCTGTAATTCTGCTTCATGTTCCTTGAAGAGAATGAAGACTTCTGAATTGCCAAAAGAGCTAGTTTGGGACGTCTTGAAATGGATACTCAAGATTTATAAGAAACGGGGTCGGTGTCGGTTCAAGTTCATCAAGTCAGGCTTACTGAGCAGCCTACTCATCACTAAGCAGTACCTTTCCGACAACGGGCACAGTAAGAAAACATTATGCAACATCTCGCGGTGCTCCGAAAGATGCTATGCCTCAGCCGATGGATAGATCTAAAAGTCACACATTGGCAATAGCATGATCTCGGCGCCAGCTCTTGACCATTCCTATTGGCGATTCGCTTCATGTCCGAGAACTGCATTCGATATCGGACCATGTTGTAAATCTAAATGAATGGAATGCCTATATCCGGCTAGCAAGATCCAAAATCGTCTATGCAGATGTGGTAAAGGACAGCTCATACATTCTGCTATAAAATTCGGGTCAAGCCGACTCTAGTTTCTGCGCTGCCTCGAACGGCTCAGGTCCAAAGTTACAATTTGTACAATGGTACTGTATTAGAGATGCAACTTGGTGTGCTGAGGGTCTTGTCTCAGGATCTTCGTTCAGCATTGATCTTATGATAGTGTTAGGCTGCGTGATATCGTCTGGATCTTCTGGATGTTTGTTCAAGTTGTTCAACCAGTTCTGCACAGATTCGATGTTTGCGTGAAATGCTTCATCCTCAGTGCCCTTGCAACGAGCGTCCTCCAGCGCTGACCTCTCATTATTGCACCGCGTGGACAACAGCGTTGCAATAATTTCCAGAAAAACGCATCCAAGTGAGAAAATGTCCGCTTTGAATCCTCGCATATCCTGGAGGACTACCTCAGGTGCCGCATATGTCCTTGTGAAGGAGATAGGTGAATCGGTCTCGACGTCTGCCGCAGAGCGATAGGCTCGCGCAATGCCGAAATCTGCTATGTACACCCTATAACACGGTCCTAACAGGTTAATAACCTCACACTTTCGAACAAGGATATTCTTCGGTTTGATGTCCATGTGTTTTACATTAGCCTCATGAATGAAGTGAACTGCTCTGGATAGACAGCCGAGGAAATTTCGCAAACCCCATAATCTCCAGAATCCGAGTTCATCATGGTTCCTCGTATACTCATCATGTGCCAGTAAGGTTCTCCTGTTGAAATTCGAGAGTACTTCAAGGGTTGGGCTCTGCAGGATAGAAGGCCCCGAGTCAGTATCGTACTAAAACCAAGACAACTAATCAGCACTTTTGTCCGCGAACATTAGGAAAGGTTTCCGAGACTGCACACGGAATAGGTCTGAGACATAAAGGACCATCTGTGAAGAAAGTAAGGCATACATACAATCTCGTCCATGAATTCTGCGAGATTCCATTGTGCAGCAGGATAAAGTAAAATCGAAAGCTCTTGTCGTACACTGTATGTGCCGACCACGCGAATGATATGCCGATGCTGAACACGCTGCAAATGTTCTACTTCCTTGATAACTTCTTTTTTTTGAAGTCTTCGATGGCACTTAATCTTCTTGCGAGCTAGACGAATCCGACGGCACAACACACTTTCAACCAGCGCCATTGCGCTGTGCCCTAAGACCCTCTCGAAAGTGAGTGGGATCTCGTTCGCTTGTTCGATATCATATTCCACATGCTGACCCTTTCCTGACCAATTTAACTCCTCATCGGCGGGCAATATGACACCTCTAGACAGTAGGTACTTCAACCAATCACTGCTAAAGACTTCAGAGCTCCTGAGTTCAATTGTGCCAGCCTTTGAGCCTGGTATCCAATCTCGTCTTCTCATTTCTTGTGTACCAGGGCCAGACCCTGCCAGGTAGGAGTTTGACCCGGGGGCTGTGGCATAGCTTGATAAAGTTGTATGTGCTGTCTTGTAACTTGCAGGACTGCCAATATCAACTCCAGTACGGCTGGTTGGGTAATGTGAAGATGCAAGGCGACTCCCGAAAGTCTTTTCCATGTATGATTCTGGTCGTGGCACGCTTGATCCGTATGCAAAGTTTTGAGATGTAGCTTGCTGGAATGACAACGCCCCCGGAATATCATCGGGATATTTAACTTGGTCGTGCTCCATATCTAGAACTTGAGGGTGTTTTTCTGCTTCGTCTTGATGGTCCTGTTTCTATTTTTCAGCCAATGCTAGTGTTATATCTACGACGTTCTCTCTAATTCATGAGTCAAGTCTTTGGAAAATCGCGCTAACCTTATTATGCGGGCTCGTGGGTTGCAAGTATTCGCTGGTCGACGGAAAAGGCGGACTTATTGTCGACTGATCCTGCACCTGTTTGTCCCTCTTCTCAATTATACATAGGCGACAATATAGAATCTCTTCGCTCCCAGTAACATATAGATGATTCGAAAACACTTCTCCGCATGCATTGCATTCATCCATCAAGAAGTCGACTTCCATTGTCCTGTGGAGAAGTAGATTTTTGGTGGATTGAATTTGAAAATTGTCCTGTAATGGGTTTGATAAGACATTAATTTCAAGCGAGTCGTGTTCGATTTCGGCAGGCGTATGGTTTTTTGGACTCAATGACTCAAAAATTTGAGTGACTTTAGTTCTATCAGAACAGTCGCCCCCCTGATGCTCTCTTTCGGCATTGGAGAGTTCATCAATCTTTTGGATCTTCATGTTTCTTTCGTCTACCACCGGAAGGCGAAGAGGAACTCGAGGAGTTGTGCTTAATTTGCATCAACTGGAACAACGAGTGGTGCTCTTGGTACTCTGCAGGAGATTGAGAGGGATTGAGATAGGTGTCAGGGACTGAAGTTAGGCTATGGCCAAACTGAAGACTGATGAGGTGGGGTAATTGGAAGGAAGGCTGAATCGAGGCTGAGCGTTCCTGTTGACAGCATGGTCCGTGCTCTGATGATGATGATCGGGATGAAACGGACCAATTATGGTTTATGCTTGGAATGCACAAAATTTGGAATATTTTTATGTAGTCATGTGAGATTTGTGTAGCAGTTTAAAGTAGGAATAAAATGGCTGTTTCTGAAGGTTTATTGGTTAAATAAAGTGGCAATCGAAGTAGTTGCAATCTTAGTACCTACATCGTCGTGCAAACCGAGGATTATGGGCGACACACATTTACAGTAGTAGTATTACTTCATTTGAAGAAACGCGAGAAAAGCACGCCGAAAAATAATTGAATCATTCAAAAACTCAACGCTGCTATCAAACCGACAAATCCTCCCAGTCCCATCAAGACAGCTCTAACAGTGTTCAGCTTGGAAAACCGAGAAAGCAGTGCTCGCACTTCGTCATCATCTTTTCTATCCGTATCTTTGATAGTACGTTCCTGCGGACCGCTCACGTCACTTAGTTCGTTGACATCGTTCTCCCCACTGACCGAATCCTCGGCGGTACGCCCTCCATTGGCACCAAAGTTTGCACTTCGATCGCTCCGTGCTCCTCCTTTGTCCTCGTTCTTTTGGATAAGGGCGAAATTGGTCGGGATCATAACGAATGTTGTGAAAGGCGCAATCCCAAGAGTCAAAACAGCGGCAGCAAGGTAGAAGCTTGCTTTGCCACCTTGGCAGGATGCTCTTATGGCAGCTAGAAACGCTCTATCTCCCTGGGGAATAGCGTTGTAGGCGAGATAAACGAAGCTTGTGGAAGATACAAATGCGACTTGCGGAAAGATATGTGATCCACGGCTAAACAACCAGCGCGTCATGGGCAGTGAGCGTTCGCCAGGCTGAGATCGAAGAAGTGGAACGTCGAAAAGAGAAAGCGTCGCGATACCGCCGGCCCCAAGGAACGCAGTCGATATGCCAACGATTTGAGCGCACTTGACAAGAAGAGAGGGGTATTGAGACATCTCTTTGGTGCATTTAACCAATTCAATTATTACGATGTTGCTGAACGTCTTTCGTCGAATTTAAACCGCCTCGTCGTTTCCCGCGGGACGCGAGAATCCCACCAAGCTGGCTCATGATGTCACCATAACGAGCGTAATTTATTCGAACCGGGCGCTCTATCGCTGAAAACAGTTATCTGAAGGATAACTATCTCGTAGAGCATAGATGTCTCCAGAATTGGAATAGAACAATTCTTAAGAGGATGATATTTCGGTCTGTTGGCCCTCCGAGGCCCCACAGAGCGCTAGTAGGTATCAGTATTAGCGCTAATGGGCTATTTTCTGTCAGTTTGACTCCGCTCCTCCCTCCATCTATCATACGAACTTTATCATTCCGAATCCAATCGAAATCTGCACAGTCCTCTCCTCACCTGTATTTTATCTTGTTTCTGGTTCGGCGTAGTCTATATCGAGACGATTCTATCAGATTCCTCAACCAGTCAATGGACCATGCCAGGTCAATAATTGCGAATCATGTCATACAACTCCTTCGTGCGTCTTGGATGATTTCCTGCAATACTGACTTCTTATTTTGTCAAAAAACCAAAGCACCCCTCCTAGCCAAGCCGCAGACACTAGATCCTGATGGGCCGACCGAATTTCTATTCTTGGCTTTATCGCATATACTGAGTGCAGGCCCATGAAAGGCCAGCCATTGCTACTATTCACGCGAACTCCACGTTCTTCTTCCAAAGAAGAACCCCAAGATCCATCGCCTACTGCATGAAAAAGTAAGAATAAACCGCCAATATCATACCAGACTACAATAAGACAAGTTGGTGTGCTCAGTCTGTGCACACCATGACCAATACAGTCTAGCATTACCTTAGGTCCCGCAGCCGAACAGCTTTTAGCTGCTCACTCAGCTATGTGCATGACAGCTCGTGCCAGCTACCAGAGTTCGGGAACGGAATACGCCATGCTGGAGGTAAACCAGATGTTATATAATCGACTACGCGATCATCCATTTGCTCTGCGAGACTACTCGTTGTCTACTCCTCTGTTCAGTCTAGTGATCGCCTTTAGTTTTCCACCAGACCTAGCGGACACATGCGGAGGAACCATACTCATCTACTGTATCGTCCACATCTCTACCAAAAATCATGGACTCGGGTCCATCGTTGGCGATTCTCAAGAATCTGCCTGTCTTCTCCACCATGTCCGCTTTCATCGGCATATCATTATATATTGGCCTCGAACTCAACATCCGACTCTTCATGACATTCAAACGTTGGCGTGGTCTCTACTTTTGGTCGTGTTTATTATGCTCCTGGGGCATAATCTGTTCTAATCTTATCGGCATTTTCCTCGACTTCGGCATTATCAAGAACCCTTGGGGGACTTATCCTATAATTTATCTAGCTTGGGGTGTCATGGTCGTAGGGCAGAGTTTTGTTCTGTACTCCCGTCTACATTTGGTCATGGAGAACCGGAAACATCTACGCTGGGTATTAATCATGGTTACTACTACCGGCATCGGAATCGCCATACCAACCATCGTCATCGGATTAGTGCGTTTGACAAACCCAAGCCTCATCATGGACAGAATCCAAGTTTCCACTTTCTTCGCCCAGGAAGTCCTTCTCTCCACACTCTACGTTCTCCAAACACGCAAATATCTCCGAACGAGCCGACTCCTCGGTAACAACGATAAATCGATCCATCGTGTTTTACAACATCTAGTCTACACGAACCTTTTGATATTATTCCTCGATGTCACTATCATCGTCCTCTCCTTTGTCCCTGGGATTTTCTACGTTCAGGCCGCCCTGAAACCGTGCGTGTACGGCGTCAAGCTCCGCATTGAATTTTCGATTCTCAACAAACTGGTCGATACCGTGAAGCGCGTTCAGCGCTTGTCCACGAACTCGCATCGCACCTCCAGCCAACTCTTCGTCGGCACGCCTTGGAAACAGGATGTCGAAAATCCAAAGCGGCCGTCGTTAGCGCGCATCGAATCGTTTAGCTGCAGGCCGTCAAGAGAGAGTCACGGGTCGCAGGATCCAGTTATAGAAGGAGGGATTGGCCTAGATCTGGCGTCGAGGACGAGTTTGGTACAAGAGGGGATTGTACAGACGACGAACATAACGATTTTACCAGATAAAACAACAAAACATACAACCTGAAAATAAAAGTCACAGTAATCCACTTCATTAGAGCCTCTCCACATTACAATCATGTCAATGACTTAAAATTGCATTCCCCTCCAAGCCATCCCATCCCACAAGCAGCCCTCTACTTCAACAACGCCGCAATCTCCTCTGTAATATCCCTAAACAAAAACTCACTCCTCGTGCCCGCCGTTCCTGGTCCGTTAACCCCCTCATCCCCAAATGGCTCCAAAACCTGATAGATCCCATCACCGATCTGCGCCGGCGTCACGACCGCCGTCCCAGGGTCCACCTGTCCAATCGGCACAATACCCTTGAACTGCGCACTCTCCCACTTCGCATCCTTGCTCTCAAAGACAGAAATACCGATCGTATCTTCAGCAACAAGGAGCACCGTACCACTATACTTGGGAGGCAGATAGATAGCATCGCTCTGCCCGAACGTATGAGCAGGCGTGACCTTAACAGGAACAGGCACGCCCTTCTTTGCCTTGAGATCGAAGCGCAGAATCCCATCTTTATCACCCTGGGCAAGAAGAAGATAGTCTAAAGCCGCAATACCGCCGATTCCCTTGTTCGTCGGCACGATCTCCGCAGGAAGATACCATGGCTCTACTTTCTTCCCATCCTTGCTTACCTTCAGCAAGGAACCGGGCCAGGTGCCGACGACGAAGACATTGCCTTCAGGATCTTGCTCGATGTCTTGGAAGCCGCCGTAAAGGCCTTCGCTGGTGGCGGTGAGGTTGACTTTGTAGATGAGTTCTTTCTTCTTGGGATCCCACTTCAGGAGCCAGTTTGTGCCGGAGATGTCTTTGCCTTCGGAGGGGAAGGCATTAGCTGCATCGGCGATCAGGGATAGATGGCCGGTCTTGCGGTCTGCTTGGACGGCACCGAGATGGAAGGCGGGGTTGTGGGAGATGCCGTCGAACTCAATGACTTCGTGCTTATTGGTGTAGGGGTCGTATATGCCGAGGGATGCGTTCCAGAGTTGACTGGGGAATGATTAGTTTGGTGGGAGATACATCATGGAGCTCATGAGTGCATACCCAACGTAGAGCTTGCAGCTGTTGAAGTCGAAGTCGGCATTCTCGGGGTATAGTTGATACTGTTTGATGGTGAAGTTGCCCTTGAAAGGAGGGCACTTGTTCTTGCGGATTGGTGGAAAGGCTGAGACAGAGCCTGCGAGGGCTGTCGCCGCAGCGAAAGCAGTTGTGACCTTCATGTTTCTTCAGAGTGAATTCCAACTGATTCAGTTGTGAGTTGGGGAGTCGCTTAGTAGCAATTGATGCTTCAAAGAGCAGCAGTCTGTCGTCTTTTATGTTCTCCAACTATCTCCAGTAACTAACGGGGCGTACGTGCATAGAGAAGCGAAAGGTTCAACAATCATCCGGCAATTGCAGCTAGATGAAGTGCGGGCCGAGCGTTTACCGTCATCGTTCACACTTCTGCAACACAATTGCGCAAAGTCTCATTTTCTGCGATTGCTCTTGGAAAATTACTTGGTTAGGTCAAGCTAAGAACTGGGATCCAGATTGATGTCCATGGTTGTGCGTCCAACCGGGGAATCGATTGATTGCCATCCGACCCAGGGCTTCGGGAGCATCCGTCCGCGCATGGAACCGTTCGTTGAGCGATTTCCAGGAATGACTCGTGGGTTGCAGGGTTACGCCTTGGGATTGGTAGAAGCTACTAAAGATCAAATTCTGTCTTGGAGTATTATGTCGTAAACTCCAAATCACGAACTGTTTGGGCGGTCTTCTGATGATATGATATCGGTGAAGCGGACTTTAAAGCGCGCTTAGAAGTAATATCAAGAATCTGACACACATTCTCACCTGGACAAGCATCACAGACAAAAGATGTCCGATATGATATTGAACAGTGTCACCCGCAGAACAATCTGTATAGATTAGATATATGATCTGGCGTAAGAGGCGCTTACCGGATAATTGTCGCTTGCGCGTATGCAGGTACATGGTCAGAGCATTAATCGAACCAATAAATGTATTCGCCTACAACCGACCAAGCAATACGTTATGAGCACAATGAGGGAAAGTGTGAGATATAGTAATAAATAAATGTGCATTATTGATACGAATAGCATGAGCTATCCCGCCCACGAAGTCTAGAGCCTCCTTGACGCCATAACCCCTCTGCCCCGCATCAATGTGGGACAAAATCTTGCGAATCATAAAGCCGTCTATCTCATGATCTCGTATAGAAGCATGCATAGCGCGGGTCATCCGTCTAAAGGGGGGCCGGTTTTGAGGTAGGAGCCTCGACTCGCCATTCGGGGGTGTGTCCGCGGCTATTCCATAACTCGACTCGCTCCCAAAGGACATGCTGCGCCCATGCCTTGACCTCTGGTGACTGTATCTTAGTGGCGACCCAAGTAAACTCGCCTAGATCAGTGGGTGGAGGATGCGACCTTTCGTATTCATTCATCTGAAGGAGCAGTTCGATCTTGTCGATATCATGAACGAACAAGCTCTCTGGAGTCTCACTGTCTTCGTACTCTTGCCACAGCTTTCGAATATCCTGGCCATTGAGACCACCGTTAAATTTACCCAGTAGTTTCGTACAGATGTAGTCCATCGTCTCTGATTCGCGCCGGCTCTTCTCTTCCTTAGTCACATTATCGACGGGCGTGATGTCTCCAACCAGTGCTTCGGCCATGTCGTGAACCAGTGCCATCCGCGTGCAACGTGGAATATCAAGTTTTGAAGTGACGGATGACGGCGCCGTCATGGTCAAAATGCTCATACGATACATATGGTCGGATATAGATTCCCCGTTATCGATACCGAACCGTCGCCAACCAGCACGCTTGGTGGTCTTGAGGCGCTCAAGAAGATGGAAGAAGGACAGCGGTGAGGTAGTTCCTTCATCGTACTGTGTAGCAGTGATTGCAAGGACTGGAGCGGTTAGCACACAAGACACTCGGAGATGCGCATGGAAGGGGCGACTAAAGGTTCCGCATACGGGCGAGTTTCCGCCTCTTATCACATACCACTCTCTACTGACCACTGCTCCTCCTGGGTGGCAGATTCATTAAGCTTGCCTGCATCGGGCTCTTTCTTCGAGGGAACGCCATTGGTTTGAGTGCTCTCGCTCTTATCAGACACGCCGACTGTCTGGGTGCTTTCGTCAACAGCCATGGTGGTCTGGCGGACTGGTGAATTGCGAATGGGAGGGGTAATGAGGATAATTCTACGACGGAGAATATGAAGTGGAAAAAGCGGTCAGATGTTGAAATGAATCGTGTTGGGTATGAGCTCGCTTAAAGAAGAGTTTGTGACGTGAATGTACAGAGTGAAGTGAAGAACAGAACAGAGGTTGGTAGAAAAACAAGTCTAGGCCAGTGATCAATCACTGCACGGGTAAGGCACCGGTTGGAGGCGTGGGGGGTTGTGTGGGTTTGATGCTAATGTTGGAGGATCTCGCCCAGCCTCTACGTCAGTAGCTGCAGGGGCCCGTCGGCGCTAGCATACATTTGTACTAGCTTTGTTTGGAACGAACACAGCGAGCAACCTCACTGCCAGAGCGTTGCTGGGCTGTACAGAGGTTGATCTGTGGATTCGCACGCCTTCATTGCGCCCAATTGTCCGCCCATATACTGATATGTACATGCGACATGTCTCGACCCACTTCCCAGTCCACCAATACAAGCACCACGACTACCACGAGCGCCCCCGCCCGCAGCCTGTCCGTCAAAGCGGGCACTAAATCATCACAAAACAACAACAACCCATTTCCTGCCTCCGATGCAAGATTGTTTGTGACAAATTTGAGGCTGTTAGATCTAGACCAGCAATCTGATTGGCCCAATATAACTGTGCAAACGCTTTCTTCAAAGAATGCAGACCAGAAGCAACGAATTGGCGGTGTGGAATGGGCCCTTTTTCGGTTGTTCGAAATATGGGATCCAGAGGAAACCAACCAGGTGAACTATGATACGATATCCAGCTTGACTTATTTTTCCTAATCCTGTTCGTAGAAACTGCGGCCATTTTTCCCGCCCCTCGAGCCTCTCCAATCTCTCAATCTACGTGCGGCCCTCTACCGATGTCTAAACGAACTGAAGAAGAACGGTGTTCTGGGAAGGGAATCGGTGCTTCGGAAGACCATGCTGGACGAGTGCAAGGGCGAGAGATTCTTCGAGATATTGGCCGTATTCTCCACCATCGTGTTGAAGAAGGAATTAGCCATAAGGTTGAATGACCGAAGGAAGATTGCTGTTGCGAGACAGCTGTCTACTACCGGCATGATGTCCTTGAATAATCAAGCATCACTGCTGCCACTAGCAATTGCACACAAAGCCGCCCTCACGAAGGTACTGCGGCAAAAGAATGAAAAGAGAAAAAGGTACAAAGAGTTCGAGGCACGTCTCGACGAGAAGAATAGCGAAATCAACCAAAAGTTACGGCAGTCTAAAGCCACTCCACGATCGCGCAAGTCTCTGATACCAGATAATGAAACGGCAGCAATCAAGAAACAGCTGTTCGATAACTGGGTTGGTGATCACAGGTGGCTGGATGTAATATTGCGTGGCGACAACGTGGAGGCCGAAGATGCTTTCCTCAACCGGAGATTCGACCAAGTATGGCAAATGGTCGAACAAGGGAGAAACCCTGAGGAAGCAGCGTCAGATGTTGGTCTGCTAGAGAATCTACAATCGAGAGTACAGGAACAACAAACCAGGTTACAAAAGTGGAGACAATTTTCTCAGCAAATGCAGAAAGATTCCTTGGAGACTAGAAAGCTAAACAAGAAATCCGAGTCTATGCCTAAGGATTTCGCATTCGATGACCATCTTCAACTGCAACTCCCAGCTACGAAGTCAAATACGGAGAGAACAGCATTGCCACTAGATGCACAGCTGCGCGCAGAATATCAAGATATCATTTCAGACATGGATGCGGAGCTAAATCGTGTATTAACGTCGAAGCAAAGCCAAACTGTCCCACTACTCCTTTCAAGACGGACGTCTTCATTCAGTACATCGCGCTCTCCCGCACGCCGAAAGAAATCCACCTCGGAACTGTCGTCCAAAAAGTCTGTCAAACCAGCATCACCATCGAGAAAGAGATCTACGGAGAAGATTCCAGTTCGACCAGTGCCTGCAATCAAACAGAAACCGTTGGACCATGTCCCACGCCTGGCTGCAATTCGCCATGAACCTACCTCTACTCCGCTTGATTCTGAAGCAACTTTAATTGGCCCACCTTCTACATCACTACGAAATGTTCCGTCTTTGCCTCCTCCTTCCCAGCCTACAAGTCAAACTCAATACGATGACTTCGAAGAACCATCCGACGTCCTTCCCCCATCATCATCACCGCCCCATGTAGCTCCGACAGAGCGTTCACCATCCCCATCCCCATCCCCTACCCCCCTCGGAACCCCCTACATCCCCTCGGAACCCCCCCTCCTCACCTTCGAACCTCCCCTCCAAACCCACGAAGAAGCCCTCGCAGACCAAATCATCTCCTCCATCGGCAACGCCACCCCATCCCCCATTAAGAAACCCCAGCCCCGCATGTCCCTCCTAGAACGAACCCGCATGTCCATGGCTGGCACCTCCTTCGCCCCCATCTCAGAGCAAGACTCTCCCTCCCTCCCCACACTCCCATCTCCCCCATCCTCATCCCTCGAACCCCCTGCCCCCCTTCAAAACCCCACTCTCGACCGTCGCACCTCCCTCCTCGACCGCACCCGCCTCAGCATGGCCGCCATGACCTCCCGCGACCCGTCCCACCATCAAACCCAAGCCCAAAAACAAAAAGCCGCTCGCAAATCCCTCCGCCAATCTCAAATCTTCCCCGTAAACCAATTTGATACCCCGCGAAACCGTCGCTCCTTCCAGGCCATTGAGGAAGCGCGGTCCTCGGCAGGCGCTACTACGCCCAAGGAAATCCTTTTCTCGGAAGATGCGGAGTATGATCGCGTGTTTAAGAGTCGGCCGAGGATCGCACAAAGTCCTATTTTCACGCCCGAGGCTGGGGGTCAGAAGTTGGATTTTGAAGCTGGAAATGGGGAGGAGAATGAAGGCATTGATGGTGAAGATGGGGCGATTTCGTACGAATATTCTGGTGATGAAGGAGAGGAGGACGAGTTCGATGAAGGTGTCACGGGCGTCGATCTCGCGGATGTAGATCGCGATAGTGATGGTGATGATGGGTTTACAAAGAATTGGGAGGATAGTCCGTTGAGGAGGGCTGGGGGGGATATCGGCGAGATCAGGGGGCTGAAGATGGGGAGGGGGAGGGGCAAGTTATTTTGAGAGGGATAGGAAAAAGTTATGATGACAATGAAAATCACTAGATTGAAAGAGTTGAATTGTTTATTGCAATCATGTTGTCACTCGCCCACTGAGACATCATGTTCCTCCACTTTGAAAATAATCATTAATCGAACCAATTCTTGAATCAATAATAGGGTATCATAAATTAAGGGTCCACATCCATCATGAACCAATCAATCAATCATCCAGATCCATCCGTCGATCAGTCATTCCACTTTCCCACCACCCAAGCCCCTCGAAAACCACCTTTATATATTCGATAACCGAACCAGCCGTTTCTTCACACCAAATCCCCCCTTAGGCGCATGAACCTTCTCACCAAATAATCTCCCGGACCTACCACTGCTATTGCTTTCTCTACTCCCCTTCCTCTTTCCCTCATCCCGTTTACTGTTCTTGCGCGATTCCTTTCCTACTTTGATGCTGGCCTTTTTGGCTGGGATGTCAGTCTCTTCTTCCTGCGCGACCCTCCTATGGAACACGCAATTCCCTTTCGCCGGTCCAACATATTTCGGATGTAGGGGACACAAAGGGCTGGTAGGCAAGTGCTCCGGAGTCAACCACTCGCACTTTGACCTTTCTTCGGGTGTCCAAAGATCGCTTTTTTGACGTTGTGAAGGGCTGAGTTGCACACGGAACCAATCCGCGTTAGCTGGCGCGTTGTCCAAGGACAGAGGCGTGGAAGGAGCCGCGAATAATGTGGGGGCATTGAATGGCGTGATTGGTGGAGGAGTATCTTCGGACGAAGATGAAGAGTTAGTAAGAGCACTTTGTTGGGACATGAGGAGGTTATCCGAGTTCCATATGCCTCGAGGGCCCTTTGAAGACTGACGCTGCGGATTTGTTCCATCGTGAATGTCGAAGAAGAAATCTGCTAGTTGGCCTTGAATATTGACTTTGTTATCGTACTCAGGAGGTGTAGGGACACGTTGAAGGCCTGGAGGTATGAAGGTGGGCGGTACTGCCATATTTGATATCGTTTCTCTATATTGGTCTGGAAAAGAGGTCGGAGCTCGTTGATCTAAGATAGCCATGCCTTCCTGAAAATCTGCAGTGGGGGAATGTATCTTTGATTTCTTGGGGCGGATGAAACGCGGGAAAACGAAACGATGGTCGACAGGATGTGTTGGGGACTCGACAGGAGTATTATCTACTGACGTCCATGGCCCGCCCCAGCGCCAGCGTCGGAATCGCTTGGTAGGTTCTTGTGCACCTGTCGGAAGCGTAACGACAGCCGATGGTATAGAGGGTGATGCTGCTTGATCCGGGGTGTGAGCTAGAGAACTCTCGCTCGTGGCCACGCTCCGAGACTTATGAAGGCGAGGTTGCGGTGTATAGCATCGGTCGCGTATCCGGCGTACGGTGGGCATTAGGGGCGACGACCTACTTGATCCAGGAGTTACTTCTAATGGTAGAACATTCTGCCGTTGCTTTTCTGCAAATAAATTCAAATGTCCTTCTATTTCCAACGGTACGGTGACTGGCGCGTCATCATCGTCGACATAATCTTGGTTAGAGGATCCAGTCCATGGCGTTTTCGGGCTAGTACGTCGAGGCGCAACCATTCCAGCCAGATGAGCGTATTCATCAGCTGGTGATCGATATCGGGATGGCAGAGTAGTCAAGTCCTTTGGGATGGTAAGTTTTAGCGAATCTACACGGCCGAGTTTCCTTCGGTCTTTAAGTCCAATCTTGCATGGCTGGCTTGGAGAATCGGTCTTCTGTATGTTTTCAACGTGGTGAACGCGCTTTGTTGGCTTGTCATCCGAATAAGACTTCTTTAGGGCGGGTGCCAGTCTTTGTGGCGCGGACGTGGACTCTGGCTTGGTCTGGTGGGGGACAGATTCTCTCTGTCCAAGGACACTGACATCCACAGTCCTTCTGGTGATACCTCGAGCGATGCTGCTGCTGGCGGAAAGGCTTCGACGAAGATGCGCTAAATCCTCAAAAGAAGTTGATCCAGACCATGTTTGGGTGTGACGTAAAGACAGGGTACCATTTTCCAAATTGGCTGGCAGATCCGGTCCGGATTCTGGCGATGAGTACGAAGGAGAAGTGTGAGAATTTCCCTTGGGACTGGGAGTGGACTGTATCCTGGATGGATGTTCTTGTGGTCCAAGGGCTCCAGGTGGCGAATCCCATGAGAAGCTCTCGTGTTTGCCGTAACCATCTGGAGTGGTTCCTTTAGCTCTGTTCCGGACGAGGATATCGTCGGCATTAGCGTCGAAAGAGGCATGGTGAAGAGTAGATGCGTGGTGCAATGCAGGTCGAAGCTCTAGAAGTTCCTCATTACCTGAGTCACGCTTCATGGTGGAGGTGGAGGTGATAATGGTGGCATTGGCATTGGTATTGGCATTGGCAGCAGAGTCAAGCGTGCCATGGCTAACACTGGGTTTGTGCAGGACAGATTCAGTGGAAGCCAGAGAGGCGAGCGTAGAAGGCATAGAGGGGCGCCACAGGAAGAGTAGAATACTGCGAGGTGGGTCCCGGAATGAGGGTTATTGAGCGGACAAAGGGGAACGGCGGAGGCGCAGAAAGAGAAGAATAGGACGAGCAGGCATGTAGCAGAAAGCGCGTGGTAGGGCGGGAGGATGGAGTGGATAGGAATGGACAGGAGTGGACAGAATAGAATTTCAATAATAGAAAGCGGGCGGGAAGAAAGTGTTGACAGCAGGGAAAGAGGACAGCGAGATGGAAGCAGAAGAAGAACTAAAGACAAATAGATCAAACGGGAGGGAAAGGAAACCAGGCGACGAGGTGAGGAGAATGGGGTGATGGAGTGTTGTTGCAACGCAGCGCACGGCAAGTGTAGCGATCGCAGGCTGGATTGGGAAGGAGACGTGGTGGACAAGCGCACCGAACAACTTTAATGGGGCAGCGGCCACTGAACGACGCCGCCGAGTAATGGAAGCTTCCACGCTAAGACGACAGCCAAGACAGACAGGGTGGCCAAGAGTGAAAGACAGAGCACCACCCACCAAGCACCAGCAACCAGCACCACCACCAGCACGCAGGTTAACCCCGACTAACCCCCCCTCAGGTCACCAAGACGGGTACGATTGGTTTCGCGGATTGCGGGATGCAATGCCAGCGTGCCAGCCATGCTTCTCCATCGGACCCCCTCCCCTTAGTCTACCACTAAAAACCCAAACAAGAGACGCCCGCTAACGCCCGTTCATGCTTCCAACCTTCCAACCTTCCAACCTTCCAAACTTCCAAAGTGCCGAGATATCCCTGGTATTTTCCCTTCATCCAAAAACCCCAAACCCCCACACCCCCGCCCATGTCCCATTCATTGCTCCATTCATGCATCATAACTGACTGACTGCTTCATTGCCGGCCTTTGCTCAACTCTCCCATCTTCCTGAGCATTCTACCTCATGTCCGCAGCGGTGAGTGCCTGCACCACGCTGGTTCCGTCAACAAACCTTGTCTTGAAGATGCGATTGGCATTCTGGAACATGCCGTCCTTCAGACTGACAACGATGAACTGCGAGCCCTTGAAGCGCGTCTTGATGAGCCGCCCGATGTTTTGCGTGTGCGAGAGATCCAGCGCCGCGTCCACCTCGTCCAGGATGTACATGGGCGCCGGCTTGAATTGCAGCAGCGCCATGATGAGCGACAGCGCGATCAGCGATCTGCACGGGGAATTAGTAAACAACACACACGTACTGCCCAACTAGTCTGCAAGGGGGGGCGAGGGATCCACGTACCGTTGTCCGCCACTGAGTTCAGTCAGCGATTGCTTCCACACCTTGCCCAGCATCACCTTCACTTCGAGTCCGTCCGCAATTGTCTTGCCCTCTGGGGGGTCCAGCTTGGCGAAACTGCCGGGGAGAAGCTCGTTAAAAATCTGCCCAAAGTCGCCGTTGACCTTGCTCCATGTCTTATGCAACGCTTCCTTCTTGTATTCGTCAAGGTTCTCAATGGTTTCCTCAATTTTCTTCTTGTCTTTGATCACCGTAGCCATGTTCTTCTTGAGATGCGCCTCCTTCTTCTCCACACTGTCGATCATGGCCATGACCTTGGGGTTAATCTTGTTCTTCATGCCCTGAAATCGGTCTTGCAGATTCTTGCGCTTCGCCTTGCTGTCGGCCATATTCTGACCCTTGAAGTCATATGGTGTATTTGGCCGACCAAAAAGCTCATGCTCGTCGGCGATCCATTCGTACTCATTCTCGAGGGCTTTCAGATTCTGTGCAGCTGCGTCACGCTCCTTATGGAATCGCTCGATCTCGTGGCCGAGTTTTTGCTGCTCTAGTCCCTCCTCAGTGATAGCAGAGTTCTTTGAGCGAATAGCCTCCTCCAGTGCGCGTAGCTCGTCATCAAACCCAGTGAGTTTCGCCTGCTCGTCGGCGAGGTTGGCTTGGGCAGTGTCGTGAGCATCCTGCACCATGATTAGTACTCTCCTAATAATGCCGAGAGATAAGCCCTAGACGGTGGTGCTCTTACCTTGACCTGGGTTTGTTCAGCAGTCAATTCATCAATCTCCTCTTGCTGAGATCGCAACGTTGTCTCTACGTCATGTGCTTGTTCCTGTGCCGCGGCGAGATCGGCTCCGCACTGCTCAGAGTCAACCATTGCTTCTCGAACTTCTGCTTGTAGTGGCTTAATAGACGCATTGTTCTTTGTGAGAGCTTTCTTGAGCTTTTCTAAGCCGGTCTGGAGCTCGGCCAGCTTACTGTCCTTGTTGTTGTTGAATTCACTCATATCACGCTCAATACGTTTAATGTCCTTGTTCGCCTCGTCTTGTTTTGCCTTTGCGCTCTTGACGTCCTCCTTGAACTGTACGATTTGATTCTTCATCTCTTCGAGGCGTTGGATGATCTGGGGTGATTAGTAGAAATCCCGATAGATTCAAATGCGTGGACTTACCGAAGTGGATGAGTTGCCACTAATCTGACCCTCTGTGAGCTGGATGTTGTACGCCTTCAAATCCAGCTCATCCTTCATCGCGCGCGCAGCGTCGAGTTTCTTCTTCTCTTTCGCCATGGTAGACTGCAGGGATGCGAGCTCCTGCTCCTGCGAACGTATCTCTCTGTTTAGTTCGTTGAGCTTCTGCAACTTTAAGAGAACTCCTTTAGAGGGTGGGGCACTTCCACCAGACACGGTTCCAGCCGGATCGTAGACATCCCCTTCAAGAGTCACACTCTTCATGCGAATTGCAGGATGGAATGAAACCTTGGTTGCTGTTTCTGCATCTTCACAAACAAGCATGGAGCCAAACACGTACTCCATGGCAGCAGTAACCTCCTCATCATACCCAATCAATGATAGAGCGAGATCGACTTTGCCTGGTGCGAGTTTCTGTGCAGCTCCGAGTTTCTCTGCTGCCGCAACGAAGCTAGACATCTTGTTCAGGGGCAGCAGGGTGACGCGCTTCTTTAACCGACCATTCTGAAGAAGCTTTGAACCAGTCTCGGCGGTATCAACAACCACATTATACAGTCGTCCTCCAGCACAGATTTCGAGTGCGGTACTTGCGCGGGTATGTTCTTTCTCTAACGTAAAAAGTTGAGCAACGAGACCTTTGACCCGTGATCGGTCGAAGTTCTGTTCAGGATCGCTATAGCTGAAGTCGATATTAGCAATCCCGTTCTTCAGCCTTTCAGCCTCCGCTCGCATGTTATTGATTCGCTTTCGTAGGTCATCTTCCTGCTGTCGCATTTCCGCGCCTTTCTCAGGATCCACACCTAGCTTAACAAGATCGGTTTCGATCTTCTTAGCTTGGGCTTTGAGCGCTTCAAGATCCTTGAGCAGACCTGAATTCTGTTCCTTAGCTTTCTTGGCCTTCGGTTCATCTTCTTTGACCTGCTTTTCAAGATGTGAGATTTGGAGTTTCTTCTGCTCCTGCTCTGTAGCAGCTGCACTCGCTCTATTCCGAGCATCCTGTAGTTGTCCTTGGTAGCCACTCTCCTGGCCCTCCTTGGATGCAACACCGGTCTGGAGGGTCTGAAGAAGCTCTTCCTTCTTCTCAACTTCTTCGGACTGTTTTGCTAATTCGTCGTGAGCGGCTTTGTGCTTTTCCTGGAGCTTTTCGTAGATTTTAGTCTTCTCTTTCAGTTGAGATTCAAGCTCCTTGACACTCTTTTCTACGTTGCGTTGTCTGTCCTTCTCCTCAGCCATGCTTGTGTTCTTCAAATCGAGCACTGTGGTAAGCCGTACGATCTCGTGTGAATGTGTTTTGACCTGCTCCTCCAACGCCTGAAATTTGCCACCCTTGCGGAGTTCCTTTTCTCGTGTCGCCTTCACCTTTTTGATGTCTTCCTGGAGATACTCGATCTCCTTCTTCATTCGCACAGCCGATTCCTCGAGGTCTTTTCCCCTCTGTTTCTTAGCCTCGAGGTCTCCTGCTGATTGCCTTAACCGCTCGCTATACCGGATGTGATCGTGTGCAACCACCAGTCGTGTCAATCGCTCGAGGTCGCTTTGGGTTTGTTGGAAATCGAGGAACGCGCGCTTCTCTTGTCGCAGCTTCTCCAGCTTGGGGTCGATCTCTTCACTAAGCAGTTCGCTTATCTCCTGTACCTTCATTTCTTTTTTCGCCATGGTCTTCAAGGCCTTATCTCGCCTGTCCTCAAACATGCGAGTTCCAGCCGCTTCCTCAATCATGGCTAGTATCTCCTCTGCCTTCATGTTCAGAACCTTCATAATCCGACCCTGCATAATGAGGAAGTTGGGATTGTTGATGTTGAGTCCCACCTGCTGGAAAAGCGTCTGCACGGATTGTTGCTGCGCGCGCGAGCCATTAATAAGGTATTTGCTTGTGCCGCCCATTATGATCTGCCTCGTTACCGATATTTGCGCATGCCCTTCCTGGCCAAGGGGGCTCTTCGACTTGTCGCTATTGTCGAATACGATAGTTACGCTTGCTTTGGTGACTCCAGCTTGGCCGCGCTTGTATATAAGATCCTGTAGGTACATAGTTAGTGCCTGTCTGCTTCAGCAGGGGCAGACACAATTACCTGGATCTTTTCCGCCCGAACCACGTTCATGCTTGTGATTCCGAGAACAAAACATATTGCGTCGAGGATATTTGACTTTCCCGAACCGTTCAATCCAGTAATTGAGTTGAAACTCACGTCCCTGTGTCTTGTGAGCCGGGGTACTTCGAGATGTTTGTTTGGTAAACAACGCACCAACCGCTGATAACGGTGCGGACGGCATACGACTTGAAGCCCTAGAATTTGTTAGATAATGTCGTATATAGTTTTAGGACTCTCTTACATCTATTACAAGTTCTACGACTCTCATGGTGGTTGCATATGCTGTTTGTTAGTTGTAAGTGTTGTTGTTTTGGCGAGCCTTCAGCGAAGCGGGCCGCGAAAACAGTCAGCCACGCCTTCACGTGTGGGGCGCGCGAAGTGCACGGTCCACATTCGAGCTTCCCCGATATCACCTCCGACCAAACTCCGCAAGATACCTTTAGGGGTCTCATCTTGAATCGTTGGGAACAGTTAAATTAACGAATCACAACAATCATGACAAGATATTGGGAAAATAGATAGCAACATTTTCTGTTATTACATGTACTGCATAGTGCAATTGAACAGCACTACGGAACAATCCCCAGGCCATTCGCTTCACCGACACGCCAGAGCAACGCCAAAGCCTTCCGTTAAGATACCATGGTCATGTGCACAGTCCATTCGGACAACGTACGCTTAGACCCAAAGGGCCATGCTGTATGTAGGAAGTGGCGGTGTCGAAGTTGGTGAAGTTGGTGAAAAGCGCCCAGTTGCTCCAGTCGCGTGTCGAAGTGTTGGTGGGTCGAGTAAGGTGAGATATATCATTCTGTCGTTAATGTGACTCGATAAACGTGAGGAGTGAGGAAATGAAATACTTCCGAGCCACAATGTGCGAGCCAACATGATACTCGAGTAAGGAAGGCGAGGCAGTAACAACGATATGACTTAGAAAAAAGAATGCGCGAGCTTTCGGAACGAAGTTGAAGCAGAAGTGAAGGACCCTTCTTATAGCCACGCTCAGAGACTTGGACCACATCTTATTTGAAGCGGGGCGGACCGCTCTCTCGTATGTTCACAAAGTGACAGACAGCTGTTCATAGATTCTGCTATAGAAGCGGGCTAAGGAGTTGTTGTAGATGAGTGCTGATGATTACCGGTGGAGCTGGAAGAAACTTCAGCTTGAAGACCCACCCTGCCTTGCAAATGAGCACACTAAAGGAAAGATCTTATAAGCTACTTCGTCACGTGCTATTATCCTTCACCTTTTCTCGCCTTGTCTCACCACCATGCCCGCCTCCCGGCTCTCCCTCCCCTAGCCCTAACATAAAACCCCCCACTTCTCCCACGAACTCTTAAGTCCTCTCGCAATCCAAACCCCCCATACCCACCCTACTCTCCCCAGCACCCTCACCATCCGAAACGGCGCTCCCAACGCATAAACCGCCTCCCGCACCGCATCAAGCAGGAAATACAATCCCACGAGCGCATACACCACAAGACAGATCTTGAACAAAAGAGAGGTAAAGGTCGTGACTTGTGTGAACCCGGTCTCGAATTTGCCGGAAGGTTCCTCGGTAGTGGAGTGAGGGATGGGTGTGGGTGTCGTTGGGCGAAGGGGAATGCTATGGAGGAGTTTTTTGGGGGACAGGGGGCGAGAATTCATCGAATTGTTGGTGTTTGTCTGGAGAGGCGTGGTATGTATATTGAACGGGTTCACATATCCCGTCGTCCTGGTGGCTGCCGGGTTAGAATCTTTCGTATCAGCAGGAACAGCGTGAATGGTGGGTTTCTGCACACGAGGGCCTGTTGGCCGTAACCATGCCCATCGACTTGGTCCTTTCACTTTGTCTTTGTTTTTTTCATTATCTTTCCCTTTGGCTTTGAGTTTGGGGGATTCTTTTGGTAAGCGCCGGGGAGAGAGCTTGGATGCGCCGGCTACGGTGCCGTCGATATCATTGGGGGTGAAGCCGAAGACGGGTTCGACGGGGGAGTTCTGTAGGCGAAGTTTGGTTTTTTGGGACTAGGGGGGCGGGATATGTTTCTGGACGAGTCTTGAGATGATTGGGGGGATCGGTTGTAGAAGGCCCATCCCGATGTTTTGGGGGGCGATGCGTTATCGGATGTAGAAGGCTTTTCTCTTGGATTGATGCGCACTTTGATGGTTGACGGCTTTGAGGGTGAAGGTTGCTGGGGCATACTGCGTAGATTTGAAGTAATTGCTCCTGCAGATGCATCGCCGTGTTGATAGTGAACTCTTGAACCCTGGATCTGTATATTGCCAAGTCCTTCAGGCTTTTGAGAGAGTGAGAGATAGTCTGAGATGCTCATTGACTTGTAGTCTTGTTTGGTTTGTTCATTTTTCGTCCATTCCTGCTGGGGTACTGGCGGGCTGATCGGAAATGCCCCAGCGGGGTTGTTCAGGTGGCTCACTTCTGATTCCAGAGGCTGAGCTGTGATGTGTCTGCTGGCATAGTCATATGAAACGATTTTAGAAGGGACTTGTACTCCTTCAAACTGTTGTCGCTCTCTTTCTTGGTCTGCTTTTCTTTTGTAGGTCTGATAGGCCTCAGCTTGCGCATATTTTGATGAGGACGGTAGCTTCGCGCGGAAAATAGGAGGATCGAGAATGGGTTCCCTCGTTGTTGGCATTTGGACTGCGAAGGCGTCGCTCTCGAAAGCCGGTTGCGTGTCTGTCGGGTCAGTAATGATGGTGGCTGCATTCTTCTTCCTGCTACATGGTTCACGCTTTGGATATTGGCTTTTCCGGATCTCCATCCAATAGCTCGACGATTGCGATCGTGATAAGGGTTGTCTGGCATAAGTTTGATCATTTTGGCCGTATGGCGGTGGTTTCGGCAGACCCTGGGGTAGAGAGGGGGCTTCTTCCATCGATTCCGGAGCGTGATGGGTGGTAATGGATACATTACTGGGAGATAAATGCCCGAACTTCGGGTTGGGAAAACAAGCGCGGATAAAGTGGTCAGAGGGTGATTTCTGGCGAAAGTGCATCGCATAGCGTTTGTTGGACGGAAAATCAGGAACGGTTTCCATTTTATGGGATGAGAAGCCCTTCTCAATAGATGACGCTGGCAACCTTGAGTGTTTAAGAGTTGAAACGGCGAATGCATGCGGAAAAGAAAGAGCCTAAATTTAAACCAAAAAATTGGAGGCAAGATAAGAATGTAGTGGCTGGCATGTCAATGTAAAGAATGCAGAAGTTAGTGCTGACAAAATTAGAGATCTTGTACCACCCTTGGCTAAATGGATTTATTTGGTATGTAGCTCTTCAATTGAGCGACTACCTCGGGCTCGATATCGCCGTATCAAGATGACTGCTTGGAGGGTATCTGTAATGCAGTGTGGTTTCGACGCCAGGTGGAAATGACAATGCTCCGTTTACCAGACTCCATAAAACAAAAAACCCCCACGCCAATATAAATCACACAAAACGCCAGATCGTCACCAAGGTCAAGGCCTTGGTCTCATTCCGTAGAATCAACGATCACGCACTGTTTCAATCTCTGCATATTCAGTCCAATGTCCGTTAACAGCCTTCTTCCAAGTACGGATAGATGCGTCGTCGCCCGTCGAAACAAGGAGGTCACCTGACCTTTCATTAGCGGGGTTTAAGTTTGGGATTATTCACTTCATTACTTACCCATCTGAGAAAAGGCCACTCTCCAAACAGCACTATGATGATTTGTGAGCTCGTCGGTCTGTTTGTATATCTGTCTGATGCGTCCAGGATATTGTTCACTATCATGTGACGAGTCTGGAGCTTTGGATGCGCCTGCTAATCCTGCTCCGATTCCTGATGGCGCGTTTTTGCGTGGTCGACCAAGCTGAGGAGAGGAGATGGTATCGGTGACGGTCGATGTCGACGAAGTGCCCGTAGTGGAGGACTTTTCTGTTCGAGGGGTTGACAACTCGTAGATGCGAATAGCACCATCTTTGCTAGCTGTAGCAAGAATATCATATCCCCTCATGGAACCATTTGCCCAGGCAAGGTCACGAATGATCTGGCGTGAGCCTTCGAGCTTTGCAACGAGATAAAACCGTTTGGCTTTATCGGTGCGAAACACCAAAACATCCTTCATGGCTGCAACAGCAAGCGAGAGTGATTTACGATCCAATCCTGCCATGATGGCAGTCCAGCATGGCAACTTCTCTTTGTGGAATACGACCTTGAATCCAACCTCGTCCTGACGCTCAGGGGGCGTTGTGTCACTGCACACCCAATGATCGGCGAGAAGCTGCCATTCGTTGAGGTTGCTCTGATCAAGGGGTTCGTAGACGGTCAAATGGCCATCACGAGTAATCAACGCGAGCCAAGTCTCTTGCATAATATTCTTGAAATCCAAGGACATGAAAGGAGCGTGGGTCTGAGACCCAAGATTGAAGATTAGTTTGAAGCGGCTGGAGGAATTCGGAACCTCCGTAACATCCTCTTGCCAAATCTTGCAGCGTCCGTCTTCACCAATACTGCCAATGACCTCGCCCATGAATGGGCCATTCCATTTGACCTTGGGTAAAATGTCAGCAAAGGAAGCATGGAGATGGAAGACATAGCATGCCACTCACATCGACGATCTCGGCATCATGTGCCTTCCAGATGTCAATCCCCACCCAGGAATCATCTTTTTTGTCCCAGACCTTGAGTCGGTGATCGGAGCTGGCCGTGACCATGCGGGTCCCGAAGTAATTGAAGTCGACGGCCAGCACCAGGTCCTGATGGCCATGTGAGAAGGTCTGAAAATTGCGCTCGGCGGCCATGGTCGCGTACGCGGTCCGGGCTCCCAGAAATTGCGATTGGAGATTGTGGACGATGCGGTCGTCAATAGCAGCAGCCTCGCCGTCGACTCCGGGCTCCTGGACTAGCACAGAAACAAGATCGAAGGGGTCGAGGACATCTTGGTAGGAAACGGAGAGATTGAGGTGGGAATGGCGGTGCTGCGAGGGCTCAAGGTGGTGTTGGCCAAAGGAGCCCCGTGCTGAGTGCGAGTGTGGGGCGTCCGGGCCAGGCGAGAGCGACGAGTCGGAAGCGGCCTGGGACGGCAGCCTCGACGGGGTCAGGTTGTGGAGGAAGTGAGGCCGGGCAAGGCGGCGGGTAACGGCATCGAGATTCAACTGAATGGGATCGTGTAGGTTCATGCTCGAGTCGTCGTTGTCGGGCTCTATGTCTGCACGAGAGGCCTGGCGGGGGGCTTGTCCACGGGTCGGGATTAGCGTGCTTTTTCCTGTCTCCTCCGGGTTGGTTCCGCTGGCGGACATGGCTTGTGGCTTGTGGCTGTGGGCGGGATGTGGCCGAGGACACCTTGCAGATGGTGACGAACGACCTATAAGGAAGATTGAAAAACACCAAACTATTATAATCTAGATAGCAAACCCTCGGTCCCTTTCTTTTCTTGTCGTTTCCTTTCCTGTTTCTCTCTTTCGTTGTCACAACTGTCAATTGTCTTGTTGTGTCTGGTGCCTGGCGTGTTGAAAACTATCTACGTGTCGTTTTTCCTTTCTCCTTCACCTCCCCCTTTCTCCCTCTCCCCACCAGGGATCCCTTTGTTGCACCAATGTCCATGTCGACTTCACTAAGCAACACCGAGGCCTACTCGCTTCTTTCACTCTCATTAGCGTGTTGCGGGGTTCTTGCAAACACTTTCCAGGGCGATGGAGAGCCGCTGATCGCCTCCATTGCGTTTAGTGGCCTGGCCTTCTCCTCCTGCTATGCGCTCATACGATGGCTTGGGAATGCCTTTATGCGCCGCGGCTTCAAGGGCAAGGATCTGGGCAAGCTCAAGCAGACGGAAATGTACGACAGCCCCCCCTCCCCCCAAGAAAGTTATACCTATTATGACTAGGCGTTTGCTCCAACCTTATTGGACACAGCTCACATGACATAGTCCAGAGACCATGGGCGCGGTTTGTGCAATGGTCTACCTATTCGTTCTCATCGTCTTCATCCCGTGGCCATTCTACAAGGACATTGTTGTTGCAACGTCTGGCGGCGGCAATCGCGATGTCATGAAGGAGCTGGATCAGGTGGAGACGGGCAGATTCCTCCACCGATTCCCCCATAGCAAGGTCATTCACCGCACAGTTCCCACTTGATACGATTACCACTTCGCTAACCCATCGCTCAGCTTGCATCGTATCTCTCTGCTATCCTCTCACTCCAATGTATTGTATTGCTCGGAATCGGCGATGACCTCTTTGACATCAGATGGCGGCACAAGGTCCTCATCCCCGCAGTTGCTGCCATCCCACTCCTGATTGTCTACTTTGTGGACTTTGGAGTGACGAAGATGGTGGTTCCAGTCCCGCTACGACCGTATCTCGGAGAGCTATTTGACTTGGGTAAGCGCGTGTGGTGTCTCTTAGTTCGTCTTGCGGCACTGACTAACAGACATCAGGATCACTATACTACATCTACATGGCGCTTCTCTCGATATTTTCAGCAAACAGCATCAACATCCTTGCTGGGATCAATGGAATCGAGGTGGCCCAGTCGCTGGTGATTGCGGTGCTGATCGTGTTGAATGATGTCCTCTATCTGTCCCCGATGACACCCTATCCGCACCCAGCGACCGACTCACATCTCTTTTCCCTGTACCTGTTACTGCCTTTCATCGGAGTTTCGCTCGCCCTGTTGAAGCACAACTGGTATCCGGCTAAAGTGTTTCCCGGCGACACGTATTGCTACTTTGCGGGCATGGTGTTTGCGGTGGACGGCATCCTCGGACATTTCAGCAAGACACTGATCCTGTTGCTGCTACCGCAAGGGTTCAACTTTGTCTACTCAGCACCCCAATTATTCCATCTCGTACCGTGTCCCCGACATCGGCTCCCTCACTTCAATGCACGGACTGGGCTACTTGAGTGTTCCCGAGTGGAATTCAAGAAACCTCTTGCCCGACCGATAGCGGAGAGCCTGAAGCTACTGCACCGGCTTCGGCTACTTGATGTCGAGGTAGATGACAAAGGGGAGGTGGTATCGTCGTCCAACTTCACGATCATCAACCTGTGGTTAGTGTGGTTTGGGCCCATGCGGGAGGACAAGTTGGCGCTGGGGCTACTGGGGTTCCAGGCAGGGTGCGGGCTACTAGGACTGTTCGTACGGCATCGCATGGCGCTGCTCATCTTTACGCAGGACAATTGGTGATGTGCGAAGACGGGACGGGACGATACGAAAGCGGAAGTGGAAGCGGCAGTGTCAGTGTCAGTGTCAGAACATGAAGATGACTCGGGGAGAGGTCGGCCGGGGAGAGGGGGTTTGCGGTGTGGAGAGTACAGTACACGGTAGATGGTTGGATAGCACAGAGGCCAGAGTAAAAAAAGGCAAGGAGTGGAGAGAGAAGAGTCAGAATATCGACGTCGGAGGTTATTCTTACGAGAGGGTCACGAGGAGGGGTGGCCGGTCGCAAAGCTTGGAACCCGAGTGCCGAACGAGATTCCAGAAGGTAGGAGGGGGAGGGAGGGGCTGCAGAAGCGCATGTTCGGATGGGTGAGATGGACGAGTCGGAGGAGCCATGGGGCTGCTTATGTGGCCTGTTGATATGCGATATGCGTGGATTGGCGATGCTATTGTTGCAGTGCCGCAAAGGAGTGCAGTGCAGTGTAGTGCAGTGTAGTGCAGTGAGGGAGCGAGTGAGGGGCATTGGCCGAAGATCGCGGGGCTCCCGGGGGGCATAGGCGCATGGGCGCATGGGTGCAGGCGCCTTTTCTTACCTCCGCTATGCGACCGCAACCGAGCGCCGCAGTACGCACTTCGTCATCGGCTACCACCTGGTCGCTATCTGTACAACTATCTGTACATGTGTCTGTCTATCTATCTGTCTATCTATCATCATACTCTTCCCATTCATGTTCCCGGACGAGATCAATTGCACAGTCAACTCACTCATAGCCAACCATGACCTACTAGTGCTCTTCCCCCGATCTCTAGAGCAGAAGCAGAAAAGAATAAACATCAATAATAATCCTTACAACTTAGTGTCTTCCACTCCGGGGCCCTCGCCACAGAGCGCCACTTTTCGCGCGTCTTCCTCGGCCGTGGTGTCCATATCCGTCATCAGTCTCGCCCTGATTGGCTCCTCCTTCACTCTCTTGCTGCTCCGATCTTCGGCCCTGGAGCTTTGGTTCGCCCTCAGCTACAATATTTGAGTTCCACCAACGGCCCATTTAAGCCGCCATACACCACTTTCTCTTCTTCCCATTTATCCTTCCTCTTCCTCATTGCCGCGTCATTTCTTTCCCCTTTCCCCTCGTCCCTTTACTCTCAATTGACGAGCACGTGCCGCCCATATATCAGCCATGCCGTCTGCTGTGAAACCTCCCCAGACTCTGTACGACAAGGTTTTCCAGGACCATATTGTCGAGGAGAAGGAGGATGGCACCGTGACTCTCTATATTGGTACGTCTTCAATGCTGCTGTGTGGCCGTGTGTCCTTCTGTTCTTGACTGACAGCTGCATAGACCGACATCTTGTCCACGAAGTGACATCACCAGTAAGCAACCCTACATACACGCGACTCGCCTCGGCTTGTCTGGATAAGCGCTGACGAGGGGACACAGCAAGCATTTGAAGGCCTCCGGAACGCGGGACGGAAAGTGCGGAGACCAGACTGCACCCTGGCGACTGTGGATCACGTATGTTGCCCAACATCTGTCTTTTCGTTGCTTATCTTCTCTGACACTTTCTTAGAATATCCCCACGAGCTCACGGAAAACTCTCACAACAACAGACAAATTTATCGACGAGGCCGACTCGCGGACCCAATGTGTGACCCTCGAGGACAATGTCAAGGCCTTCGACCTGACCTACTTCGGCCTCGATGATAAGCGACAGGGTATTGTGCACATTATCGGCCCGGAGCAGGGCTTCACCCTCCCCGGCACAACAGTGGTCTGTGGTGACAGCCATACGTCCACCCATGGCGCCTTCGGAGCCCTTGCCTTCGGTATTGGTACGAGTGAGGTCGAGCACGTTCTCGCTACACAAACGCTCATCACAAGGCGGAGTAAAAACATGAAGGTTCAGGTGGATGGAGAGCTTGGGCCTGGTGTCAGCAGTAAAGACATTATTCTACATGTCATTGGAATAATCGGCACTGCTGGAGGTACTGGCGCTGTCATCGAATTCTGCGGTTCCGCTATCCGAAGCTTGAGTATGGAAGCCCGTATGTCGATATGTAATATGTCTATTGAGGGCGGCGCAAGAGCAGGCATGGTCGCCCCGGACCAAATCACCATCGATTACCTCAAGGGCCGTCCGCTTGCTCCCAAAGTCGACAGCCCGGAGTGGAAAAAGGCAGTCAACTACTGGTTGGGTTTGAAGTCGGATGAGGACGCTCAGTTCGACATCGAAGTGTTCATTGATTGCAAAGACATTGCCCCTACAGTGTCTTGGGGTACCTCCCCGCAGGATGTCATCCCCATCACTGGTGTAGTGCCAGGTCCTGATGACTTCCAGGATGAGGTCAAGAAAGAGGCTTGCAAGCGTGCTCTCAAATACATGGGCTTGACTGCCGGGACGCCAATGCAGGAAATCCCAGTCGACAAAGTCTTTATTGGATCATGCACAAATGCACGTATTGAGGACTTGCGATCGGCTGCCCGCATAGTGCAAGGCAAGAAGGTTGCAAAGAATCTTAAGCGTGCCATGATAGTTCCAGGATCCGGTCTGGTCAAGCGACAAGCCGAAGCCGAAGGACTTGACAAGATTTTCGTCGACGCAGGTTTCGAGTGGAGGGAAGCTGGATGCTCCATGTGTCTCGGCATGAACCCTGATATCCTGTCCCCAGGCGAACGCTGTGCCAGCACCTCAAACCGCAACTTCGAAGGCCGCCAGGGTGCTGGTGGCAGAACACATCTCATGTCTCCAGCAATGGCCGCAGCAGCAGCTATAGTAGGAAACCTTGCCGACGTTCGAAAGATTGCTCCCTCTTCAGCATCTGCCACCAAGGGATCGCCGAAAATTGAGCTCGATGCTCACATGGAGGATATCAACAGTGACGATGATCTCGATCGCATCATCGACGCCCCTGCTGACCCAGTATCCCATTCATCAGGGAAGGTGCCATCTGGTGCCGCTTCTGGGATGCCTAAATTCGAAACTCTACGTGGATATGCAGCACCAATGGATGTTGCAAACATCGACACCGACGCCATCATTCCAAAGCAATTCTTGAAAACCATTAAGCGCTCAGGCCTTGGTTCCGCTCTCTTTCACGCCTGGCGGTATGAGGTCGGCAGTGAATCAGAAAACCCCGATTTCGTCCTAAATAAAGAGCCATACCGCAACGCAAAGACTCTCATCTGCACAGGTCCGAATTTCGGCTGCGGCTCAAGTCGTGAGCACGCTCCCTGGGCCCTACTCGACTTCGGCATCAAATGCATCATCGCACCCTCATTCGGCGACATCTTCTTCAACAACACCTTCAAGAACGGCATGTTGCCAATCCGGATAACAGATCAAGCCGCCCTCGAGAGAATTGCCGCCGAGGCCAAGGCAGGAAAGGAAATCGAAATCGATCTCCCTAATCAGACAATCCGTGACGCGGACGGCAACGAACTAGCGAAGTTCGATGTCGAAGAGTTTAGGAAACACTGTCTTGTGAACGGCTTTGATGATATTGGCCTGACGATGGCGAGTGTCGATAAGATCGAGAAACACGAGGCGAAGCGGACGCGCGAGTGGCCGTGGCTCGATGGCAGCGGATATCTGGCTCGTCACCGGAAAGGTCCCGTGAAGATTGAAGCTGCTGCTGTGCCCAAGACGAACAGGGGCGATGTCAGCAAAGAGCCCCTTGACTGGTGATCAAAAGACCAAGCAGGGACGCACACAGGAGGGATGGAAAAGTTGCTTTACTTAATTCTTCTTTTTTCTTGCTGTTGCAGCACCATATACTGCGACGAGACATGAACAGGCTTTTATTCTACGGATTTGAATGGATCAGTGTACCTTTTCTCTATTCTCTTTTCTTTGGATCGGAAATTTTCATTTCTTTTCATCTAGGTTTTTCTCTCACTCGATCGACGTTGTATCGCCATCAAGGCAATACGTTTTTCGGCACGTTTCGCAACACGCATGCATACGAATGACATGACTGCTAATGCGCTTTTTGGCGCTGATATGGAATGAACTGAACTGAACTGAACAATCACTTTACTATCTTGTTTAACCTGTGATCGCCATGTGATGGATTGGACAGCTTCTTGTTACTGGACTCATTTATTCGGATACGAAGATGACAGAACAAAGATCTGCCAACGACCGCAGACATACTTTGACTTCCCAAAGCTTTTACCTTTCGCTGGTATACCACGCTATGCAAGCCCCTGTTGAATGTAGAACCCTTCATGTCCAATATCGGAACGCCAGACTCCAATTTCCATCCATCTGCAGAATCCATTCTCATCGTATCTGCATCTATCCACCCCCACAGAAACAGCCTCTCTACCTACTTCCCCCCGACAACCCGGGCCCATCCTTCGTCCAACCCCCCCTCCGCATCCCCTCCTCAATCCTTCCCCAAATCGTCTCCACAACCTCTCTATCTCTCCACCTTCCCTGCGCCCCTCCCGTCCACTTATCCACCTTGGCCGTCAACACCCCCTTCCCCCACGCCTGCACCGCCTCTGGCGTCTCGTCCCCCTGATACCCGACAAACACGCCTGGATAATGCGCAAACAGCTCCACGGCGTTTGGATACTTATAACTCTTAAATTGCCATGTCTGGCCCGTCGTGAAGATAGCGACGACGCGCGCCCAGTACGGCGGCTTGAATTGCGCTGTGCTGTCTACAAGGATGAAGCGTAGGGGGACTGAGGAAATTGACGGGAGAACGCGCGTGAGGTAGAGCATGTTGGAGGATGTTGTTGCTTCGGCGGTGTTGGGTGGGATAAAGGTTCCATCGTCGAGGAAGGATTTCACGTTGGACATGCGGAGAAGGGAGGAGGCGGAGGGGGAGAGCAGGATTATGGGCTCTTCGCGCTTTTTGGGCTTCTTTTGGAGGGAGGAGATTAGGGGGGAGGGGTGCGGGTGGGGCGCTGAGGTGGAGGGGGCGTTGGGGTTGTTAGGGCGGGACCGCAGGAAGGAGGCGGCGATTTTGCGGTAGGGGGAGAAGTCCTGGGGTTTTGGTTAGTTGGGTGGAATTGGGTAGATGGAGGGAATTCTTACCGTGGGTTTTGTGCCTCGCAACACTGTGTTGTGATCTCCCATCTTCCTCTCTCCTTCATAGATGACCAACAATCTTGCCTCTTCCGCCTTCTTACCTCCAGGCCCGCCCTTATCAATCGCAACACCCGTTTTTCCACTCGCAATCGCAGCGCTGTGTTCAGCATCTGTGCCCAGCCCTGCGCCCTCCAGCGGCCTGATGCTCTCAATGCTTTCCGTCTCACCGCCCAACCACGCAATCAATTCTATCTTCTGCGCGAAACTCAGATTCTGTACGCTACCCCCTGCGCCCGCAGGTAGGTCTTCATTTAGAGCTTGCACTTTCGTGATGTAGTCCGGGAGCGAGGCGTCTTTGTTCTGCCATGCGAAGAAGACACTGCGCAGGGTGACGGGCGCGTCACCGGCTGCGAAGCGCGTGGGTTCTGAAAGAGGGAAGGCTTTCTTGGAGTCTTTGTGCGGGAAGAAGATGTGAGTTGCGAGTGAGAGATCGGTGACGGTGTCTCCGCCTGAGGTTGGGTTGTCCGTTGTGCTGAGGATGGGAGTGATGTTGGAGGTTGTACAAAGGCGGAGGTTGTAAAGCGCATCGTCGAGTTCTGCCTGAGTGGCCATGATATGCTAAAGATTGACGATGGGGATTATGGCGGAATGCGTTCGAGGTAGCGGTCGCGTCGAGGTTTGAGTTGAGGCGTTGGACGTGGTGATGTTGGAGCTGGGAGCTCAATCGAACTTTTGGGGAAACAGAGATGGTCTGTGCGTCAACTTCCTGCAGGTCCGCTCTGACTTCGTCGGTTTTTATCTGTGCGGACTTCCATGCAGTTTGGGATTAGCTTCATTTATATCGCATTCTATTAAGTACTCCAAACCGGCAAGTTTTAACCTTGATTGAACGCACATATCAGATTTTCATTCTGTATGTCAGATATACCACAGGAAGTTAGTTGCCGAGAAGCTCTGACTTCTGCAATGGAAATGCTCACTACGGGATACATGTATACAGGTATAAAACACATTCCCGCTTTTGGTCCCGTTTTATTAGATTGATACCCTGTCGTACTCCTATTTCTAGTTGACTAAGTGCTTGATTGCATTGTCGTAAAATGTTCTGAAGTTGAATGTAAGTAAATGTGTTGTAAGTCACTTGCATGGCAAACTATAATGCCCTAGCACCTAGCATCCATAGTTATACCGCACATCTTCCGCCATTGTGCACCCTACTAAACTGCAATATCTTTCATTTGGTTTTGGATGGGGCAGGGCTTTTAGAGGCCCTTGGGGTCCTAGGCGTAGGGATAAGATCCTGGCCCTTGCTCTTCATCCCCCCGAGCGCGGTCTCGACGATATGTCGTTTCTTCGAGACATGGATGTGTCGTTTCTCCACTTCATCCTCGAAATCCTGTGCAAGCTTCCTTTTATGCTGTCGCGCGTCCTTCGCTCGCTTGATGATATCACTGAATCGGTCCAGGAACCAATCTCCCGCATCTTCCCATTCTTTGGTTGGCAGTGTAGTGAAGAACTCTGCATGATGGTTTGGATCTATGTTTTTCTGGACGTGCTGTAAACGCTCTTCCAAAGGTTTTTGCCTCATTTTTTCAGTCAGGCGTGGCTCCTCCGCACGAGGATCTGTATCAAAGTCCTCGTTCTTCAACTGCTCGTATGACATGCCAAAAAGTTCTTTATCCTCATAGTCGAGGACTTGGTCGACTTTATCTTGAGACAGTTGAAGGCCTGTGTGAACCGCTGGAGATATTGCAAAGTTGGTGGCAACTTTCGGTACATGCTCCGTCTCAGTGATCCTAGGCGCGCGGTGAACGGAAGGGTGTACCACACGCTTGGGCAAAGCCTGATCAGTCCCGGGTGGAGTATTCCTATGCATCTCATTTGTCTCATGTGGAAAATGTGGAACATTGTTATCGGTATAATGAGTGCGGTGGTGCTGGCTTGGTTGAACTTTTATGTTCCTGTTGGGAGCTCCACTAGATGACCCCAAGGTCGGTGCGGTCGGACGCGTCGCCCGGATAGTAGCGCCTTGTTTGTAGTAATTGACTGGTTGTTGTATGGTCCTTGTGGCCAAGACTGGTACCGGGCCACGTGTGATGTTCCGGGAACTGGCTGATATTGGATTGTTAACCGTCTGAAACTGTGTTGGAGCAGTGATTCCTTCACGTTCCTCATATCCATCCATACCAAACTCTGATATACCTACGGCACTCTGTGGATCATCATCAGGCCTTCCAGAGGTAGTACTGGGGTAAGAGTCGTTGGCGCCAAACATATCCCCGTGCTCAGGTTCTTGCACTCCCGATTCATACCTCTCACGATAACCTGCCACTACCCGTTGTCTTTCAGGCGTTGGAAGATTTTTTAACTCGTACTGATCGATAAATTCTTGGTCGCTTGGGATTTCCACGGAATTGATTGCCTCTAAGTCATGCTCATCTTCTCTTTCCTCGTTTTCACCCTCTTCGTGCTGCTCTTCGAAATCCGATTCGGCAAGACCATGATGTGTCCTCTGACTATCCTCAACCTGTAGAATAGACTCGAGCTTCACGGTTGTATCGATGCTTTCAGCATCCGTTTCCCATGCATTTTGCTCCCGTTGGAAAGACGGGTCTTGGTCCTGAGATATCGATCGCTGATATGGGCGACGTGCACTTTGCGTCTCTCGTTGTCCCAGTATAGCTTCATTGTGCTGAATTTTTTTTGTCTTGTGACGGTTCATATCAGCTGCTGTCACTTTGGCTTGCGCGCCAGCGAGAGCGCGCGTGCTGCGTACATTGCTAGGTTGGCCATTTTGAACGTTATTCGCCATGTCCGGCTGACGAACGAAATTGAGCATGGCTAGAGAGCAAAGAAAAAGACAGTTAGCCTATAATCCGATTTGTGCATGTGTAGCAAAGAAGGCATGAAAAGAGAAGAAGAGTAGATGGGCACCCGTGATGGCTAGAAGAAGGCACGCTGGGATATTGTTCTAGTCTAGCTATATTGGACCTAGCTCCCTTATCGATAGCAATGACGATATCGCCGGCGCAACTCGTTATATCCGCGCCAGTGCCGCGGATGTCCTCTGTCTTTCACACTCATTGACGTCTCCATTGTTGCAGCATATAAGTTATTTTCGAAATGACTGATTGTCATCTTTATAGTCTTCCGAATGAAGTTTGTGCTCTACACTCTAGCCCAGTTAGTCCTTCGCTCACAAAGACAGCTTCTCTTACAGATTCTCGTACCGATCCCCACCCCTCAACTTCTCCCTCTTACCGTTTTATCCCATCGTATTTACAGTATAATTCTCCGTATCCTCCAGAATCGTCTTGTCGCTGCGTCGGAGTTGGGGTCACATTCTCTCCTCCTCGAATGCTACCATCCCAGCGCAAAATTTACCGAGCCGCCTTTGTTCTGCACTTACAATGGGACTGATGGCTTATCGAGATATTCGGAGTTGTCTACAGACTACACAGACCTTCCGACCCGATTAGGAGAGCTTCGAAATATGTATTCACGCTTTCAGCCACATCGACGGGAGTTTGAAGCAGGCGGGTGGAGAGTACGTGGGCCTCCTGGCGATGTTCCTGGGAGTCGGACGTTTCCTTTTCCAGGCACAACAGCCGATAAATTTAAGGGAGAATCCGTTAGGCAGATAGTCGGATTGGATAGCCATGAATTATTTACACAGTTGTGCGCCCAATCTTTTCTATTCAAGATTGGCCCACGAGACGGCGTATTTACCGCCTCTGTAGAAGTAGAGGAGGGAGTTGTAAGGGTGTGGAGAGAGTGGTTGAAAGACATGGCTGCTAAGCGCTATCAAAAGTCGCCCGATTTAGAGGATGTACTATCCGAAGGATCATCTAAAGGCAAATATGCTGTTGAACAAGAGCGCCATGAGAGGCATGACCCTCAAGATAAGCAAACACTCTGGGTGAGTGCCTCGAAGAACACGGGTTTACGTTTCAATGTCAAGGAGAGGAGGACAATGAATGAAGCACCCATCTTAATCCGCGCAGACGAGGACGCTCCCGTCAGCTATGAGGTTGAATATAAAGGTACACATGAAAAATGATTTATAGACTATAACACTGATATTTCGTTGCAGAACTTCTTGTACGGACTTCACACCTCCTCTTAGCATTAGAGAAATCTATGATCTTAGAAGACAATTCCTCGAGCAAGGCTGTTGTATTTGGCTCTTTCGGATAGATTCTCTTATCAGCAACATCACGTCAACGCATCAAAAAATTATATAGAAGCGCTGAAAGTAAGCATTTAGATATTTGACTCTACAAATAATTACTATACCACTATGTTGCCTGATCAGATTTGGCATACAACACTGCTCGTCGAGAATCGAAGGGGAACGGAAATTTATACCGACTGATGTGATTTCATGTAGTCAGCTATAACTTCATATTTCTTCCCTCGTATAAAAACAATCTCTCTGGTCTGACCATTCCAAGGCATGGCCAACGGAAACTACTCGTGTACTCTTCTTCCAGGAAGGCGCAACATGATTTCGAGTCGTTTGTTTTGGCCTCAATCTAGGCAAGCATAAAATCGCTACCTGCTACAAGTTCGAATGCGGTGCAGAATTGATGGGTTGCCAGGCATGGCATCATACTCGCGGCTGCGGTCTTCTGGGAGATTGGCTTCGAATTGGTTCGAAAAAGTAAGGCATACCAATGAATGGCTAGCCGATGTGTTCGAGACTTCTGGCATGAGTGGTAAAGTCTTGATTGTTTGACCTGATGTGAGAGCTGAGTTCTTGACTCGTCTGACGTGATATCAACCAGCCTCCTCCTCGCGTAATTATTCGGCAGACAAAATTGTGTATTGATCTTGTAGAATGTTCAACATGGCGTTGTTCACTGTGGCGTTTATGGACCCCTCTATTGGTGCTGTAGGGTATTAACCGGTGTAGGGCCCCCCACTAAAGTAAAAGCGAATAGGTTAATACTGGATACGATTTCAATGGCGCGAAACCTAGCAAAGGCCACCCCACACAGTGGTATGGCTGCAGGTAGGCTATGCCGAATCTTCTATGAGAAAGTTAAGAAAAGGCATGACCAGGTTACAGATCTCAAGTATTAATCGGCTTTGGAAGAAATGGACATGGATTGATTAAACAGAGAACAGAGGCAATGACTACTGAGATACACAGAAAGTGTACCTAGGTATGGTATGCACTGTGAATTTCACATGCCAAAAGATAACTAGATTGATATCTCGGCAGGGTTTCTCATCATCCATTTCAGCGATGACTTGTTTGGTTGTGTGCAGTGTGCCTGAGCTGAAGTTCAAGCGCTAACGAAGTAGTGCACACTAATCCGGTTCCAGTCCAAGTTCCGACTCCCGCAAGTTGTGATGAAATCTAACCTTTTTTCTGAACCCCTGACCCATATTCGCTTACTCTTTCCTAGACACCAATAATACCACATCAACAATCTTTAAGTTTGCTAGGCCATGGCAGCCTTGAACTCTTCGCTCAAAAGGCTCGTATTATACTACCTGTTTGTGTGAAAAGTCTTTCTCTCTGCCGCCTGAACCGCCATCCCGAGTGCCTTCCGTCAACCCGTGAGCCTTGACCCTGAAACGGCACTGAAGGGTCCCTTTTATTTACATCATAATCTTGTACAACATGGTTCTTCGCACATTTTTTTCGCAACTTTATTCAAAATCAGGATCCATCCGGGTAAAGTGTGGCAATGAAACCATATCTAGGGTACCAATCGTGGCTGGGAAATGACAATATTCTCTACCAATGCAACTCGAGAACACCGACCGATCACAGTACACGGATTCCGGTCCACTGCGTCTTCCATCAGTTTAGGCCCCACCACCTGTTAATAAAACCCCTCCTAGTAAAACGTAAGCAACTTGAAAGAGATAATGTGCGCGATATGCAAAGATATCGGTTACTTTGCAGGCTGGCCAGTTCGGCGTTAGTTTCAACAACAAGATGGAAGGGGTGGCCAGGTACGTCCTATGAGGACATGGCAGATACGCCACCATCGCCAACATTGACTCATTAGGAATAGAACCGAGCTACCAGTTATGCAATGCCATTGCTTTTGGCGTTGGCAAAAATGAAACAAAATGATGCCGTAGGCAAAGGCTGCATCAGTTATCAATAGGGACTTATCGGGGGTCTTAAGGTAGGTGGCGTATTTCCTAATCAGTGCTAAATGTGCTCAGATGCCAGAGACCTTGTTCTATTCTTCTGTAATACCAGCAAGTGGGCAGTAATTTAGGAAAGTTCGACGTGGAACCCTGGCAGTTGCACCCGCTAGTTGTCTTTTTATTCATCTTCTTCAAATTGCTTACGGATCCCCAACTCCCCTAACTAGCGAATTGACATGGCTGACCTACTCTTTCTGATCCTTTCCGCCGTTGGTGTTCTTCTAGCGCTGTTAATCGTGTTATGTTCTGCATGTCTTTCTCGACTGAGCTTCTTTGTAAGGAGTTGGCAACGATTGTGGGGCTTCTTGATCTTTATACGAAATGGAATTGCAAATTTACAAAATAATGGAAACATCAAGGAAGATACGCCCAAGTTCTCGCGCTTAAGTCTTCCAAGATCATCTATGAGACCGGTGTATGATGTTATTGTCATCGGCTCAGGATATGGAGGTGGAATTGCTGCCAGTAGAATGGCTAGGGCAGGAAAGAGTGTAGCGATCCTGGAGCTTGGATCTGAAAGATGGCGTAGGCAGATTTCATGCCACTTACATGAGGAGAATCAACACTGATGTTTATTTTAGCTGGGGAGTATCCAAGAAGCTCGAAGGAAGTACTCCGCGACCTTCATGTCTCTGGTCGTTCACGGAATCGCTTTGGATGGATGAAACTGTTCGGTTCAAGAATTAGAACTGGCATGTATCATTTGATCGAAGGGGATGGTCAGAATGTCCTAGTTGGAAATGGTTGGTGATACCCCTCACAATAATATTTTCTGCTAAAGAATTAAGGACTCGGAGGAACTTCTCTCATCAACGCCAATGTGTTTCTTCGCGCTGACCAGAGAACACTTCAATTGTCGCAATGGCCTATCGATATTAGAAACAATCCAGAGTGTCTTGACAAGTGTAAGACACAAGTCACGTAATAAACTACTTCGTCATTGACAAGAACGACAGATTATGCACGAGCAGAACAAATGCTACAGCCAACACCTTATCCAAGCAACTACCCACCATTAAGAAAACTCCGACTTCTGCAGAAGCAAGCATATGCTCTTGGTCAAGAAGAAAACTTTTATCGCGTCCCTCAGACTACATTTTTCCGGAATGGTTTTAACAATGCTGGCGTGGAAATGAAGGCATCTACTGGGTCAGGTCAAGACTGTACCGGCATTAACGACGGGTCTAAGAATTCAGTTCTTATGAACTATATCCCGGATGCTTGGAACCACGGTGCAGAAATTTTCTGCCAGTGTGAGGTCAGATATGTCCGTAAGCACCCCAGCGAGAACGGATACTTGGTGTGCTATGCTTGGCATGGCGGGGGCGGAAACAACTTCAAGGAAACCTTCTCTGAACAACTGATGTGGGTCCACGCAGTAAGTTGCAGAATTATACTACAGTCGATGTTGTTATACGCTTTCTCACGTCTTTCCAGAAAGAACTCTGTGTTCTGGGCGCTGGATCTCTGGGGACGACAGGTATGTAACTTCTTATTTTGTAAGAGCAACATTTCACTAATCACGGTTAACCCTAGAAATTTTGCTCCGATCAAAAGAGCGCGGATTACCTATGTCGTCCCTCATAGGTCAAAAGATATCCGGAAATGGCGACTTGCTAGCATTTGCATCCAATACAGACGAGCTTGTAAACGGGATTGGCAGTGAAACTCCCTCTGAACTAGGGCCGTGTGGACCAACTATCACCGGAATCATAGATAACCGCGGTTCGAAAACAAGTCCTAACATTATCGACGCATATGTGATACAAGAGGGCGCCGTCCCAGAAGCTCTAGCGCCAGTCATGCAAACTATTATCGACACTCAAGGTTGTAGTAGCTTTCCAAGCATGACAGCCCTTATGCGAAAACTTCTTCGAAGGATACAGTCCGTGTTATTTGGCTCATACGCACTTGGATCGAGTACCAACAGAACGGAATCATTCCTCATCATGTCGCATGACAATGAGGAAGGCAGCTTGGCATTGGTAAAAGGCAAACCTCTTTTACGGTATGCAGGGCCTGAAACTACTACTCGCATTCAAAGATTGTATGATATACTTCAAAAGGCCACCGATGCTGCGGGTGGAATCTTTATTCCCTCACCGACCATCTCCGTTCATCCACTTGGAGGTGCGCAGATGAGCTCAGATGGTACAGGGAAACATGGAGTTGTGAATGATCTTGGGCAGGTTTTAGTTGGCGAAGGGTCCGAAATTCACACCGGCCTTGTTTGTCTTGATGGATCTATAATACCCTGTTCCATTGGTAAGCACAATAGTAGTACCGAGTAATTCCTTATATATTTGTATCTGACAACACAGCAGGAATTAACCCCTTCGCCACTATAGCAGCTCTCGCGGAGCGTTCTTGCGATCTCCTGATTCAGAAAAATGACTGGGAGGTTGACGAGACACCTAATGGTAGACTTGATCTATTTGGCCTCCCCGCAAAGCCCAAGCATTCTACCTTAGCTGCTCCAAAGCAGACCGAGACCCCCATTTTACAGGAGTCAACAGAAGAAATCCAGTTTTCGGAGCTGATGCAAGGAAACTTCTACATCGGTGACGATGTGGCAGACTTCTATGCCGCCGAACGCGCAGCCAAGGGATGTGCGAGCTCTGCTAGGTTATTTCTCGATACGACCGTTGCCAAAGTTCAATCTCAGCGAGGAGAGCTAACATACACATCTTCTAATGTGACCGGCACATTCGCATGTGGCGCTCTTTCAAGATATCCTTTACTCATTACTAGTGGCAAAATCAAGTTTTTTGTCCCAGATGAGAACACTTCTGATGCTACCAAACTCGTATACGACCTTCTGCTCCTCAGCACCAGCGGTGAGACATTTCACTTTGAAGGCTTCAAGTATATCGATTCTGAGATTGCATTTTCACCATCCAAAACCTGGAAAGCAACAACGACTTTGTTCTCGACTCTGTCCCGCTCAGATGGTTCACTAGTTGGAAAAGGCATCATACACATATCGTTCACAGACTTTTGGCATGAGTTACAAAGTTTGTATCCATTACCGAGCGACGGTTCGAAGGGAATCCAACACCTACTACATTTCATCCATTTCTTCTCCCTGAACATATTCCACTACTTCCTCGGCCCACTGAGATCCTTGGAATACGGCCGAAATACCCAAGCCGGATATTTCAACAAACAGGTTCCTACCAGTGTGCCAATACTCTCAGATGATGGTGTTGAGATCATCATGAAGACTTGGGAGTCTGCTAGCGACGTCCCAAAGCGCGAAACACCAATCCTGCTTATCCCCGGCGTTGCCGTTGACGATCAGATCTTCTCTCTTCCGACCATACCCGTCAATACCATTGATTACTTTACATCTCGCGGTTACAGGTGTTATGTACCACTTATGCGGTTCAATGTCCCTGCTTTGGCACAGGATGGATGGACTTCGTATGACACGCGATGGGATGTAAAGGCCGCAATGGAGTATGTCCGCATGAAGGAAGACGGCAAGAAGCTTTACCTAGTTTGCCATTGCTTAGGAAGTATATCTACGGCAATGGCTCTACTGACTGGTATCGTAAGCGCAGATTGGATCGAGGGCATGACGATCAGTCAGGTGTTCTGCAATCTGCGTTTCAGTGCGGATAACGGAGTCAAAGCTTCGACAACGCTACTCTCAAGACTATACCGGGTAGGTCTTTTGTTTTCTCAATACAACCTCCCATCTCTAACCAACCGTGCAGACATTGGCTGGCGATTGGTTCTCCTGCAACTCAGCACCCACTGCATCTTTACTCCAAGCCTTTCTCGACCAGATCCTACGCTTCTACCCCGTAGGTGCGAGCCGCGAGATTTGTGCCTCTACTAGCTGCCATCGCTGTACTCTGGTCTTCGGCCGTTGCTGGTCACACAAAAATCTTAACCGCGCCACACATACACATCTTGATAAAGTCTTCAACGGCATTGATATGCGATTCCTGTCTCATCTGATGCGGATGGGTGCAGATTCTACGCATCACGTCCGCGCCAATGAATCTAATTTCGTAGATTTGGTGGAACAAGATGAGAATATACAGAGATTGCGTGGTTTGAGGATGCTTTTTGTCAGTGGTGGGGAGAATGTGGTATGGGATCCAGCAAGCACGAACGAGAGCTATGCTTTGATGAGAGATACATTTGGAGACGGTAGCTTTGAAAGGTTTGTCGTTGATGGGTATGGGCACTTGGATACTTGGATGGGAAAGGAGAGTTTTAAGGATGTATATCCGAAGGTCCACGAACATATTGAGATGTGTGGAGACAATGGCGCACGAAATGACACCGTCCTAACGGGAGGTGCGGGACATCAATCGGGAACTTCGTGGTTTTCTTGGGGTCAGAAACGGGAAATGTGAGAAGTTATCGACCTTGGGGGTTTGAGACAACATTTCTATACTTATCTTCAGCACTACTCTAAATTTCTGCTCATGACTTTGTAGCAATCCATGTTACCAAATCCGTAGAACCGCGTCGTATTTCTCTTAGCTTATGTTTCCAACAAATTTTATTCAATTTTACTTTTTCCTTGTTGCAACCTGTGTACCCAGATGTAAACAAATGGGTATATTGTCTCCGAAAGCATGGTTGCTCCTATGATCGCCCAACTCCAGAATGAATTGACGTACTCCCAATTCTGTGGGACATTCATATACCGCCAAATGAAAACTCCATATGCAGTGTAGCATCCAAGGTAGCGTGTAATCCTAGGGCATTCTGTTAGAAATTGTTGATATTAGTGCACTTGGTATAACCACATACCACATCTCTAGTGACTGTCCTTTCGTGTGTCGTTCTTTAAGAAGTAAATACAGATGTCCGCAGCTGATAGGCAGTTGGAGGATGATACCCGTCCAGTATGCTGTCAACTGCTCACGTTCATCCGGGAAATACGTGGCGAGGGCGTGTAAGAATGCAACTCCGATGGCTACCCCGAAGAGTAACTTTACAGCCATGGGGCCTCTTTTTTCCGGAGTGTACGCTGAAAAGATCGCTACTGCGGCAAAGGTTACATCGCACAAGAACCACATCATAAAACTAAAGAGCTCGAAGCGAGTTGAAGTTATCTTGACAGCATAGTATAGTTCGTATGCCATCGTTCCGGCACTACCGACATGTTAGTTGCACATCTGGAAATGAACAAGATAATAAAACGTACAGGAAGAGTACTGTTCCTGATAGATGTTTATCCCTGTAGGTTCTTGTCATGTAGAACATATAGCAAAGTGCATACAAGACCCCGCAGGAGATAATGAGTCCATCCTGAACAAAAAGATAGCTTTCCGGGGGATTCAATCGGAGATCCGCTTCTTGCACAATGAGATGTTTATAGCTGTACTTGTTGGCTAGTTCAAAAGGCATGATTTCAGATTCAGATCTGTTAGAACTTCGTAGGTACTCGAGTATCAAAAGGCCTGCAAGTCAAGAAAAAAAAGAAAGAGAGTGCAAAGGAGATTTGACAATCACGACTATATTCATGACCTGACATTTACTAAATAGAACGGCTGTGCCGGGTCTGACCTACGCCGCTTGTCTGCTCGGCTTGCCTGTGAGGCGTAATCCGGTGCTTTGCTGCGGTTAACGATGGAAAGTTCGCCAAGTATCCGAACCTTTCCGGATGACGAAAGCGGTTGTAGTAAAGAACGACTTCATCAAGGATTTGTAAGGTTTCAGTTGCCTGATTAAGCATCTACATACTTGAATCTTTAATCTCCGGGTTGACAACAGAAATGATCATGTGTATCCCGAGATAGCTGACATCAGTCAATCAGTCGGGGATGAAAGTTAATGCGGTGTAACAGTGAGGAGTTAGTAGGGCGTACCAACGGACTGTTGGACTTTGCCATCGAGTTGGAATCACACAGTTGATTTGTTCAGAAAGGTGATCCTGGGATGATAGGTCAATACGCGGCACACTAGTGTTGCTCGAGATCGTAGGTTGGAGGCGTAACGAGGCGTAAGAGTTGGCCGCGGTGTCTCGTTTAATTTGCCTAATGAGGCAATCAGCACACTGGTCCAAAACCGAAGCCCCCTGCTTCTGACGTCTCTTCCACGCGTCAACAACTCTCCCGCTTGCACCATCACACGTCCAGGTCTATAGTTTTAATCTCGTTTACTCACTCTCACAAAAAATTTATGGTATGCGTTGGAAGCTCTCTCCATAAATCGTACGATCTTCCAAAGTCTCTTGTGTCCATAGCCCAGCGAATTACAAAGCGAAGGATGGTATACTAGGTAATCCGTCCAATCCATGGCCAAAAGGCTGCTATTGTTAGGTTTGTCTTCATTCATGGATATTTGAATGTCTGGAGATTACTAGATAGATTTATTTTTCCTGCCCTTTGTCCCCTGTTTTTTTCACCTTTCTCTTGGATTTCGCATAGATGCTGCTAAATATGCCCGGTATCTCACAACACCAAACCATCGAGTCCTAATTAACTTTTCTACCAAGGATGGATCCGATCAATTGTTTCGTTAAAGAACTTCCCCGAGTGCTCTTCTTTTGTAGCATTCTCGATCTGGGTCAAGTCAGTATCGCGTGTCTCGTCTTCACACCACCCTGTTCATTCGAAACTTACAATATGTGCAGTATTACTACTACTATCGTCCAGCGTAAGTGGTGCTTTCTCCAGCCCAAAAGCACGTGCACCTAAATTACCCATATCCGTTTGCACTAGCCTACTACAATTAGACAACATCCAGGACGAGATCACTCCCCGTCAATCAACTCACCCAGGATGAATACACAACGTAATAAGCCAATCATTCTCCATTCCCATCTTCCGTACCAAAACATTCGCCAAAGCTTTTGAACCCGTATAGCTCACATTCGGGTACGGATACTTGGGCATATCAATAATACTTCCTCCCGCCGCACTTATAAACGCAAAACGGGCTGGTCGATCCGCGTTGCGCAAAAGTGGAAGTGTTGCTTTATATAGGAGCATAACGGAAATTGCATTGACCATGAGCACTTCTTCAAATTCTTCAAGCGGAATGTCTTCAATTGTGTTAAGTTTTGCGATTCCGGCGCTGGAGATTACGACGTCAATGTGTGAGATGCCTTTGGATTGTATATCTTTGATCGCGTCGTAGGGGTCAGTTTTGGAGGAAGAGTCGATTTTTGCGATCATTATTTTGGTGTTGGTGCCTTTTGGGGCGCTGAGGAGGCCTTGGGCGCCGGAAGGGTTGCGCACGGCTGCTATGATGGTGTTGTTTGGCTGGGCAGCGTAAAACTCAAAGAGGCCGCGTCCGATGCCTAGAATTGCAAAAGAGTTAGATTACGAAATACTTGTACCCTTGGATTACCATATTTACCTACCACGATTGGCGCCTGTGATTAGGTATGTTTTTCCCGTCATTTTAGTGGCTGATGTTGAGCCTCAGAATGATAATACAATTGATGCTATAATAGAACCCGAAATCGATGGGAGTAATACGATTTTAGAAATCCCATAGCTACCCTCACCCCAATTAAAGTACTCCCCAACGTCCACAAGATTGATAACCAGTCTTGAAATATTGCACACCATATTTTTGCACATCTTTTCTTGATTTGTCAGGAACCGAGACGAAGGATTCAAATGCAGACCTTCTGCTGTCACAGGCGTAAAGCGACCTCAAGTTTTCTTCTCCCGATTATTTTGTGACCATTTCTGAGCTTTTAGTCCTGGTCTGTGTGAACAAGTTGTGCAATTGCGAGAGAATCAAGTCAATTGAAAGCTTATATGACATGAACTTACTGATGTCGATTTTCAGAGTGAATTTGACTTTTTATGTTGATTTATCTAATTATCCCTCTATAATGTCATTGCATAGACCTTTCAAAGTAAACTAAAGCATCATCTAACTCATACACAACAGATGCAAACTTCTACGCCTCCACAACCCCATCGTCAAACGCGATACTCACCAACGTCACTACTAGGGCCGTGAGCCCTATTTCCGAAAAATAATCTTTCCACATCCGACGACGTTATGAATAGCAAAGCACAAGTGTTGAAGAGTTCTGACCACTTTTGGAAGATCTATAGAAGGAAGAACATGATCGCGCAATTTTCGCTATTTTAGTGAATCAAAAAACCCAGCCGGCGGATAAAGTGTGCATGCGAAGAGCACGAAACGCAGAGAGGGCCTGAGCATCCTTTCATAGCCCCCAAGTAGTTATGCTGATTTTCATCCTTGTACTTTCAATCAGAATCATTATCACCGCAATTAAATTGCAACTTCCCACCAATCCTACCTATTCCTGAATCTCCATGGTCAGCAGAACCAAGCCCGGAACATATATCGCCGACATCATGGTTTGATCTCTATCTAGGTACGGATGTGAACTCTACGACTTTTAGTACACTCTTTTCCTCCGCTATGAAGAAAGAAGGAAGAACTCAAACTCGAGACGAGATGTCATAGTTCTTTCCTGTCCTACTACTTATCATCCAATCATTGATTCTAACCCCTCCACATCGTTGCTCAATCGTCTAGAGCCAAGAGCCAAGATGTTAAATCACAAAGATTGCAGGACCGGCATTGAAATTCAGCAATCCTCGTTCTCGTTTCGTATTCCCGATGCAATTACTACACTATTGTGATGATCAGAATTCTCACTATACTCCTTTCCAGACACTTTTCTATGGCTCCCATATCCAATCCCCCGGTACACACCCATCCGCTCCACTTCGTTCAGTCTCCTCTACATATTCTCGGACCCAGCATTTTCGTTTTTCCAGGCTAAGGGCCACAGGAAATCCCCGGAACCATGAGTCGAGCCGTACGATAACTAAGGAGGAGAAATGAGAAAAGCCCAATATGGGTTTAAGTCTGTGTTTTCTTTAGTAATCTTTAAGTACGTATACTACGAAGTGTTGGACGATGTGAGATGGAGGAATGAGAACAAGGAGGTAAGAGAAACGAGCAAGGTTCTATACTTCATCTTAACTAACTGTAGACACTCATTTCCCATTAATGATCGCGGTTATCACCACCTCCCTAGACCCCACCCCCCGAAAAACTTCCTCCATCAATGTCTACACAGGTCCCTTTAATTCACACTGTAAACTCCAACCTCTCATACAAGTTTTCAAAGGCTATTTCCAGCTCCTCAAAAGCCAGCTCCTCAAGAAGAGAATGCCAAAGAGACACAAAGATGCCTCATCCGTCTTGTAGTTTTAGCACCATATTGTATGAAAAGCTAAATTGTGTACGCAGAATCTAAAGGAGAAGAAAGAAGGTAAGAAGAGAATAGGAGGGGTTTTATCTCTTACTTTGCCTTGCCCGTATGGGATTTTTTCACTGCCGTGATGATCATAATCCCCACCAGCTCCATCTCCCCTGTTTCACACACACACACACACCTCTCCTCTCAGACTCCCTTCCATCATCTTGAACCGTTTCAATTTCAATCCATCTACTCCACCCTCCCATAACAAGTCCACAGTCATCTTTTCTCCACTCCCAGAGTCGGTTTTTTAGAAGCTAAATAAAAACAACGCTAGTTATGCGCAATAAACACCTGATTTTTTAAGATTTCCAAGTCCAGAACAACTTTCCAGCATCTGGCTATCATACTGACGTTTTCAGAACAGAGAAAGAATAACGCCAAACACATATAGCTATTGAGACCAATACTGCAAGTCGTCCGTGTTGTGGAGTGTGAAGGGGAGAGAAGAAGAGAGAAGTGATTTATGTACAATAATATGCAATCTTACTTTACCTAATGAGCAACTCCGCCACATCGGCTAACTGATCCTACCCCTACGCTCAATCCGTCTCACACACATATTACTCTTTATCTACAACAGACACAATTTTTCACACACACACACGCACACAATCATACAACACCAAACAGAAACCCATCAGAAGCACAAAGCCGTGAGAAGTGCAATAATAACCCCTTATTTTCTCCAATCTCCCATAAGATTTCCCATTTTGTTAACACTACCCATCTCAATTCACCCAATCCCATCCATGCATGTAGGAAAACAAATAATCATGTACGCATCCGATCAAAACATTCATCTGAATTATACCATTTCAAAACCCAACACTTACTTTCCCATCACGAACCTCAAATGATATAAAAAAAGGACAGACAAAAAAGTAAAAAAGACAACCACCCCGGGGTATAAAATGCCGACACAGCAACATCATTCATCCATCCATCGCAAAACACACACACCAGAAAAGAGACTATCATACCACCAGCCGACACCCAATCTCCATAGCACACCCACCCACACAGATTCCCCGCCCACGCCCCAGGCATTAGTCATACACAGCAGACAGGACTCTGAAGCCAAAAACACCGTGCCTGCCTCATTCTCGCTAACAAAAAAAAGGAAGGAAGGGAAGAATATCAAAACCATGTACGGAAGGGTGGTGTAGTAGTGGTGATGGTAATGGCATTGACAATCGAACCATTGCTAGGATGTGAGTAGAAAAATGCTGTAGTCTGGTGGAAAAACACATCGTAGTTTAATCGCCAGTCTGTATGGATGACTCTTCTTTCGAATCAACAGAAAAATAAAATGGACGAAGCATGGTAAGAGGGCATCGTATCGTATGGTGGTGAGTAGGGTGAGTTGTAATTTTCGATATGGCCAGATCGGAAATCAATGGAAAGATTCGTGATAAGCTCACATTCCGGATGCTCCTGGAACCAGTTTGTCAATGCACTTGCTGAGCAGGTTGCTCGCCTCGTGTAATAGCTCCCAGCGGGTCTTCTTGAACATGTCGCGCATCAACAACAACATGCCCAAGCAGGCGTTTCGGTTGCCAACCTTGATCAGGCCCTCTGGGGTGCTTACACCTCCAACGCGTCGTAGATAGCCATTCATATCCTTGACCTGATCCTCATAGCCTTGGAGCTGATAGACACATTTGATGGGGCCGTCGAGAGCGTAGCCATAGGACCAGACTATGAGAAGGGCAAAGTAAAGAACCCAAGGTCGGTTGAGAAGGACATCGTCTCGCGCCGAATAGGTAAAGTCTGTTGAGGGAGAGTTGCCCTTTTGAGGTTGCTCCTCTGGAAGCAGGACGCTGGATAAGAACCGGAGGGCGTAGAAGACGGCATCCCGAGCCCGGGCTGTCGGTGCCCATATTTCCTTCATCCTCCGCTGGGCTCCATTGTAATCCTGATGAGTGATGGAGCGTCCGAGTAGCCGATTCGCACCAGCATAGATCTGACAATCCACGATATCGACATGCATGGCCATGTGGGCAAGATGGTGAAGCACGCTGCGCCCCTCGAAGACATTGTCATCATCCACACCGTTTGCGTATGAACGTCCGTTAGGCGTAGTAGAGTCCTTGGCCAGCGACTGATCGAAATCGGTCTTCCAGAAGTCGAAGGCACGGGTCAGCGAGCCTCGCCACTTGTCGCGTCCACCGAGGGCCTGTGTGACACCGAGAGAGCTGACTTGAAGGTCTCGTTGATTCATGTGCCAAGACACACTCAACAAGCCTGCCATGAGAATTGTTCGCCCGAAAGAGTTAGTCCGCACTGTAAGTCCGTTTAACATCTTCTTCAGTCCGTCGAGGAAAGAAGCTTGCTTGATCCCGTTGCTGTGAAGACTAGCCTCCACCCGGCCGACTTCTGCACTACTAGTGGCGGACCAAAGAGCCTCGTCACAGGGCAGCGGTAGACGCATCTCGTGAGCAACCATCACCGCACTGTGGCCGAACATGGTGGCATGAATGCTGTCCATGACGAATGCTGCAAAAGCGGCTCTCCGTGTTGCCTCGTTTGTGATCCAATGGTTCCACCACTCATCAGCAGTGTGTGTACTGCCCGGCTGTCCGGGTTTGATGTCTTTGACGCTTGGGGGAGAATCCATGGCGGACCTGCCAATTAGTGAACTGCCACGGCGCATCAATGTTAGCGTTGTGGCATGATGGATATGAGCGCGCTCGTGTAGCGGACGAGTCGAGTACATCTTCTCAAAGACTTCAAGCAGTAAGAGCGCCTGGAAGATCCAAAGCTTAGCGGGCGGGCGGAAATCTGCATCCATGAAAATCTCCCATCGCAAATGCCAGGCCAGGAAGTTCGACAAGGCAGAGCAAGCCTGGGTCAAGTCTTGACCATATGACTTTTCCAAGCATGATGCTCCAAGACACATGATGGACAGAAGGAGAAGATCTGGGCAAGATGACGCGTTGAACGTAGGTTTGTGCAGAATAGGAAGCTGTGGGTGGAAGTGGACCCAATACGAGCTGATATACGTCTGCATCATGTTCAAGCTCAAGACATGGTTCTCGTCTTCCTTGTTGCCCTCCATAATGTCTTCTTTCTGCTTCTTCACAGGGGCATGGTCGGTCTCGTTGAACCGCTCGATGATCAGATCCAGCAAGGCTTGACGTTTCTCTTCAGACAACACAGATTCCGGGAGAGTTGTATCCAAAATACTGTTCACTGCCATTGGGTGTGCAGGAGGTGCAGGATTGTTCAAGTAGCCCGCCACAGAAGGGTCATAATTAAAGTATGGCGCTTGCAGACCGATTTGCGAGGACGCACCGGCAATCTGGGGCGCATTTGCAGCTGGGTAACCCATGGGCGAGGCACCAGCTCCAAATTGATTGTCATTGAACAGCCACGCAGCAAAGTCGTCAGCCATGGCAAATGGCGACCTGCTGTAGCCTTCGCCACCGAACATGGGGATTGCGTACGAGGGAGGGTTATTCTCGAGCATTGCCTCTGATACACCGTTGATTCTGGTATCGATCTGAGAGGTAGACTCGACACCATTCATGGGAGTCTGGCCCAGGGTGTTGCTGTAGTACTGGCTGTCCTGATCGCGTGACACTGGCGTGTTTGACGGCTGAGGGAACTCTGGTGGCGGCAAGGACGAGAAGGGCGGGAAGCTCTGCTGCGACTGGAAGCCACCTGCCGAGTTGGCCTGATACGAAGTCGAAGTGGCCGATGGCGGATAGGACTGAGAAGGAGTGGCGGCCGAGTTGTAGGGCGAGCTTGAGCCGTATGTAGACAGGTTCGAGGTTTGGGCGCGCAGCTCGGGCCGTTGGAAGTTCCCATTGTTCATGTGTGGGGATGGACGGCCGGCGGTGAAGGAGGCATAGTTGGAGGGGCGTGGTGGGGGTGCAAAGTTCCCAGAGCCCTGGGACTGCATATCGTAGGGCTGCTGCTTAGTGTCCGAGCCCCCACGATACGATTCGTCACTTCCAGCCCTGTTCATGGAGTCTTGCCTACTGAGCGTCGACACCGAGTTGGGAGGCGACATCTGGGTGACGGTGGCGGGGGATTGCGAGTGCACCGATGCAGGGGACTGCAGAGTAAAAGACCTCTCCGTCGTTCCTGGTGGTTGTACCTGAGGCGCATTAGCAAGGCTGATGGGGGTCACGGCGCTCTGGTTTATCAGTACCGTGGGGGAGTTTTTTATGTTGCCAAGCTTGTTCGCCGATCCATTCTTGGGAGCCATCGCAGCCGTCACGATGGGATTGAGGTTGTGCATGTACGTGTCTTTCCGCAGCAATTGCGAGCCGCGGGCTGTATGCCTCTCCTTGTGTCGTGCGCACAGATCTTGCCTAACGAACGAGCGGTGACATTCGGGGAAGTCGCAATGGTAGATTTGCTTGGGAGAATCTGCGCGAGAACATTAGCCGGCGAGGGCCAAAAAAAGGTGAAATAGAGTCTTGTGTCAGGCCTGAAAGTCATGCCGGACTGAAGTGTGAGGGGGGAGTAAACAATGTTGTGGCTGGCGCATCTTGCGCCTGAGCTTCGCAAAGCCGAGAAGATGAAGATTTCAAACTTACGGTTCAGTTGGTGTCGATACAAGTGCTCAGCTCTTGAATAACTCTTTCCACAACCTTCCTGTGGGCACTCGAACTTTTTGTCGAGCCCTTTTCGGCTCCTTCTACGCTTCCTCGAGGAGCCCGTGGCGTCACCACCGTCTGCGCCGTCGCCAGTATTGTTGTCAGAACCGTCATCTCTCTCTCGCCGTCGGCCTCTTCCATCGTCGCGGTCGGGTGAGGCAGAGTTGGAGGGGTCGCCAGCCCCATTGCTGGTCTCCATCTTGTCTGGGAATTGCGTCTGGATCTTCCCAAAGTCGGACGCGTGTCCTGCATGCATTTGCAATATTTGAGCCGTCATCGCCGGACTGGCAGTGGCAGTGGCAAGGACAGAAGTCGTGGTTGTGAGACAAGAGGGTCGTGTGTCTGGGGTGACGGATGGCTTGTGTGGCCAGGAGTGGCGGGGAGCTCGCGTGTCGAGTTTCCGCAAGGAAGGGAGGTAGTGCTGGTCAACAGATGGTGAGGACTCGGAGGTTGGCGGGCATGCTCAGAAGTGTTTTTCGACGGAAGGTCACGGTTCGGGTTGGGTCTGGTCTGGGTAGCACAGCAGCGGCAAAAGAAAGTATAAGCTGCGAAGATCAGATTCAAAGACAGAGTGGCCGGGCTAACGAAGCACTTGGGGCTGGCCTAGACGGCTGTGGAGAATGATTTGCGTTCGGGGGGGTCACGGGACCGATTGGGGCACAAGGAGCCTCGGGAATCGTGAGCAGCAGAGCAGGTGTACTTGGGAGGTAGATTCGCGTTCGGGAGAAGGGGTTGAAAGTCGCGGAACGGGGCAAACAAGAAGTTGATGGCCGAGTTGGTGTATCTACTATTCTGATCCGATGACGGTGGCGGCAGCAGGGTGGATATGAGTCTGGGGTAAGGTGGTGGAATGTGCAGAGGCAGAGGCGAGTCGGCGGGCAGCGCGCGCGTGGAGCGCTGGGGGGGTCTGGTGGGAAAGATGCGTGGAGGGGCGAGTTTTCGGTGGGTGGGCGGTGGGCGAGCTGCTCACGGGTGTTGGATGGGGAATCCAGTCGCTGAGGTCGCTCGGCGTGCTCCGCTGCCAGATGACCTGCAGCAAGGCGTCTGTGACTGGCTGCGGAGAGGGAGGGCGGGTCGTGACGACGAGCTGGCCGACTCCGCTCTTCTGCCGACAGAAAGACTGGGGAAAGAAGGGGTCGGAGCGTGTGCTTGCTGGCGGGCTGCCGAAGCTGGGACTGAGTGGACTGGACAGCTAGGTACCGTTCCGTGCGTACGTGTGTGGGCGGAGAGGGGAGGGGACGAGGAAGAGAGAGTGGGATGAATGGCCCGGAAGAGGAAGACGTGGGGAGAGGGAGAGAGAGGGGGGGATATGGGGGGTAAAGAAAGGGTTGGGCGGCGTGAGAGAGGGTTATAGCGCTGGGCTGGGCTGGGCTGGGCCGGGTGGGGTGGTCACTGGTGTATGTGTGTGTATGTGTATGTATGTATGTATGTATGGGTGTATGGGTATGGATGTGTGCACAATGGAGTGTAGTGTAGTGTAGTGTCGTGTAGTGTACTGCGTAGTGTGTGTGTGTGTATGTGTGTGTATGTGTGGGTGTGGCCACTGTGGGGTGTGTGGATTAGGGATATGTCAGCCTCTTGCCCCCCAGGAGATAAGTTGACTGAACTGACCGATGAGCGGGAGGGAGGGACGGAGGGGTGAGCGACTTCCTGCGTTGTATTGGGGAAAGCACGATGCGTCCAGCTCGTAGACTAGGGAGGAGAGAGACTAGAACGGCCAGGGCCAGGAAGGTTCGAAGGGGCCAGGATGAAGAAACTCCAAGGAAAGAGCTCTCTGGAGGGGGAAAGGGCGAGGTGGGGACAGACACCGAGTAGAATGAGGAAAGCACTTCCACGACGCCGACAACAACGACCACAACGACCGGAAAGAGTGGGCCGAGGGCTTGTTCCTGCTCTTCTGCCTCTTTTCTCTCTCCCTCTTTTCCCTCACTGCACTCTGCACTGACAATGGCAATGCAACGCCTCGACTCCTTTTGGCCTATGGCTTTCCTCGTCCAGGGCCGCCTACTCCTCTTACGCCCTCCCTCTTCGCTCGCTCGGCCTCACACACACACACATACACGCAAGCACACACTTTTTTTTCTCCAAAGCCGCCGCCGTTGCCGCGACAAGTTCCTCAACACTGCAACATAGAGTTACACACAGCAATCTAGGGCACCCTCTCCCCCCCGGCACAATTCCCAGCAGGCAACCCAGTTCCCAAGCAAGCCGTGTCCCGCGGCCGTGGGTTAAAGTCCAAACGCTCCGCTGCTGTTGCTGCTCGATGCTGCGAGGCAAACAGCCATCGTCCAAGCTCCCACCGCTGCTCCAGGAGCCTAGGAGTCCAGGGCATTGTGGCATTTTGCAAGGGCAGAGCTTCCCTCCCGGCCCTCTGCGGAAAAAAAGAGAGGGGAGAGAGGGGGTTCCAAGCCCTGGAGCCTGAGGGAGGGGTCGAGGCGCACGCACACACACATATAATGCACACTTTTGACGACAAGCCGGCGGCACAACAGCCTCTTCTCTCGACTGCAAATGACAGCGCAGAGGGCAGGCCCGTCCCGTAAGCGTTCAATCAATCCACTTCGTCCTGTTGGTCCCGCTGGTCTTGCCGTTGGAAGCTGTATTGAGGGGCCGAGTGCAAATGCGATTCCGACCACCATGTCCACACTCCAGCCGTTCCCCTCGTAATGTCTACTGTCCGGTCCGGTCTAGCTACGGATGCTAAGTAGCTGCTGCACTGCACTGCACGGTACTGCACTGCACCCATTGTACATACAACAACAGTGACTGCATTGTCGTCGCAGAATGGGTAATCCCGCCAGGCCCTCCTCCTCTAGGTCACCAGCCAGCATCCCATCTCAAAGCCATCTCGAGACAGCGACATGTACTGGCCCATCCCGGCCCTATTACTGACAATATGCCATGCGCGTCCACCTGCAGCATCACACAGCACAGTGCACACACAGGTCTCCAAAGTGTGGAGTAGCGAAGCAGCCGCGTGGGGGTTCACCAATTGCTTCTCTCTGCCTTCTCGAGTCGCGCCGTGGGGGTCTGCCGCACCGTCGTCCCGCCATGCTTATTTAGGCCCCGGAGCAGTCAACATTTTGCGTAAACCGCAACCTCACCACCAACGAGCGTTGCGATAATATCAAATTGGGCTATCCGGCATGTGCCTTTTTCCCTCTGCAGCCCCGCCGTTCAGGAAAAGCACGTTGACATGCAGCAATGCATTAATGCAAAAACACGCAACTACCTACAGTGCCTTGGAAGTCTCACGATACTCACATCCCACCCTGACACTCTCACACACCACCAGCCTTTAAGCCATTCATTTACCTTTCCGCTTGCATCTGTTGTTCTCCTGTCCTCCTTACGCAGATGCCTAGACGACGTCCTGCATCCGCGCCTGTTGCTTTCACACTTCTTGCATCTTTCCCGCCCTGGACTACGCTTCTTTCTCCCTTCCAACAGGCACTAACATCACTAGCCTTTCCTTTTCGCAACAACTAGCTGCCTATTTCTCTCTCCCCTCCCAGCCTCTTCCTCTATCGTTATCCAAATTCTATTCTCTTCTCCTCATCCATCACTAATATCATTGCCTCATCACACGTGCCATGCGCTCAAATCCCCCTCTCTCATTGGTCTCTTCCGCTCTCGTCCACTACACCCATATCCTATCCCGGGTCAGCCAGGGCGTCGCACCGGCCCAATCATCCCGTCCTTACCCCAGATCATCACGTCCAAGTGACCTTGCAGGGCACTGACTGCCAAGCCATGGCGGATATTGTGGCGGTCCCGTCGGCAGGCCAAGCGATATCTGGGCACCCATCCATAACGCCATCCTTCCCACAACCAATCCACACGGGTAAGAAGGTCACTTTTATTTTTCCGGCATCGAGGGACAATCGAGGGAATAGAGGCAACAGTTTTTGCAACACCTTGCATGGCCGCGGCGACATCTCTTCATTGTCGTCATCGCCCGATGCTCAGCGAACAAGGACGGTCCCGGGAGAACATCCTCCTCGTTGTTAAATCACCTTCTTGGACATGGGAGCTTCAACACACAGGCACGCGACAGAATAACTTCACCATCTCACCTGTGCAGTCACTTAGCTTCCGTGTCACTCGCGTGCCTTGCAACTAGAAGCAACAAAGCGCCCCAACACGGCTCGAACAGCCCCCAAGGCCTCATCAGCAACGGCTCATCGCTCATCACATTTTCCCCTCCTGCTCCAATCCTTTCTCTTTCCGTCTCTCCCATCTCGCGAACCCGTCACACATTCTCCGAAACCACCGGCGCCTCTTCCACTTTGCCAACCCTCATCCAGAGAAAAAGTCCCCAAAACCACGGACCTGGGCGGCGGCGCAGCTCACAACTGCTCCCATCCGCCTCGATATTGCTTTTCTTTTCCTCTTGCTTCTATTCCCCTTCCACTTTCCCGCGTCTCGAGTTCCGTTCGATCTCGGCCATGTGGTACGCGAAACGGGAGACTCGCTACTCCGACAATCTCAACCGGCCTTCAGCCTCACTAACCTCCCTCATGACGAATAGCAATTCCAATTCCAAAATAACTTGAAGAAAAAAAAAAAGAAAGGAAAAAGTAAACAATGGCATCGTACAATAGGCGGTGACAGCCCCGCGGAACCCATTCATCTTTGCCTAGCGCCCAACCTGGTAATTCGAACCTATTCCCGACAGCCTGTCGGATAGCCGAGATGCCAATGCCATGCCTACTTGCCCTGAATCTGTGTGATTTCATCTTACCCGCCTAGTAGTGGTAGGGAAAATACGATGTGTCCCACACAATTGTTTTCCAAGATTTTCTTGTTTGGTTTTCCAACAACGTGGAAACGCTCCGACCATGTCATGCCATACTGTTGGGGGAGGAGGGCGGATTTAGTAATACCGTGGCACCGTGGTACGCGAGGAGAAAGGGGCGAGGGGTGTGTGGCAGGTGGAGGAAGGATCATGACAGGCGTAACAGAATATGGAAAGGATGGGATGGGAACGCGAACCCGTCCTACAAATTACTTGTTTTGAAACTGTGACAAGATCTTCGCTCTTTTGCGAATGCGAGGAACAGGCTTCTTGAACGGAATGGGTTGGCATGTAGAGGATATGTTTAGGGCTTGTTGCTGTTAAGTGAAAAAGAATAGTTTGCGTTCGAAAAGACTGGTAAGAAAATGGATGTCGCAGTACTAATTTCCCCAATTACAAATATGCAACCCCTTTTCTACAGATTCAATTCCCTTTAACAGAAGCTCTAAAAAACGAATAGGATATGTCTCCCAAAAAACACAAACAGAAATATACATGCATTCAAGGACAGGCATATTGAAAAGAGGATGTGTTATAGCATGACCAAGGAGTTACAGGAAGAAAAGGGATAGTAACAAGTGATATGCATAGAAAAACGGATATTTGTTGCAATGGCTTGATGTGGTGTCTGTTGCATACTCTGAAACTGAAGTCTTGCTTCGAACACATATGCGCGTTACGCAAATACGGATACGCATTAGCCATCCATCGATATTCTACCAATAGAAAATAGAGAGGGAGAGAGAGAGATTATTGTTTTTGGTGGACAGAGCATAGCATAACGTAGCACATGGTATCATATTATAGAACGATGCCACCGCTCTATTCATCCACCTACCACCCAACTGACTAGTCCTATGTCTCCCTAGACATCATCCACCCCATCATCCATGAACACACACGATACAAGCAATTCACAAGACAAAGAATCCAGTATTCACTCGCTCGCTCGCTCGCTCAATCGATCAATTCATTAATTACTTAAACCGTGCCTTCTCACTCCCAGAACAGCATTCCTCCCATCATACCCATCATAGTCCATCAACTCGGTAATTACTAACTACAGGAAATAACTTCCCATATGTGCCTGAGCTATTCCTTAATCAACTAGACTGGCTGGACCACGCAAACCAAGCCGGTTGCTACTTCTTACACACATAGCACTAATCTAGCCCGCCTAGTCGCAACAACTAGGCAAAAAAATTCATAATTGGTTCGTCTCTGAGCCGCGACAAAGAAGAAAATGAGGAGGAGGAGGAGGAAGCACGGCGCTCCTAGCTACCCGGCTCTACGCCTTCTTCACTACCGGTAGTAGCAGCCTTCTTATCGTTATCGATTGTTTCCGCCGTCGCGGATGTAGTAGTTGACGCTGCAGTTGCTGTGGAGGCAGCGGGAATAGCAGGCGCCGGGTCTTTCTCCGCTTTCTCCGGCGTCGAGTCCTTATCTTCCTCTTCGGATGCTTTGGGTACTAGTTCCGTAGCCGCAACCCCGGATTCATCTTCTTCTACTGAAGCCGCAGCTGTTGTCGTTGTCGTCGCTGTTGGTTCGACAATTTCGCCTTCTTCCGATTCATCTTTGATCTCCGAGGCGGAGCTAGCATCCTCGGAGGTCGCTGTCTCGGCGGCTTTCTCCGTCGTAGAAAATGTCGAGACAGGATCATCTTCATCCTGGGCTTTGTTGTCTGCATCCGCGCTTACGCTTTGCTTTTCTGATTCTTCTTGCGTTGGCGCAGGAGCTGGGGATGCCTCTGCAGCGGATGCAGCGACGGCTGCTTCCGCGGCGTTGTTAGCTTCGGCGGTTTCACTACTGTTGTCATCCGCCTTAGACTCATCTGAAGTCGTTGCGGTCTCCTCGGCCGTTGGTTCGGAGATGCTGAAGTGAGCTTCTAGAGATGTAGGTTGCTTTCCCGCCTGGGAATCTTCTTCTTCGTTCTCTTCCACCACTGTAGTCACAGCGGTAGCGCCCACGGATGGCGAGTGTCGATGTCGTTTTGTCGTGCCTGCCGTAGATAAAGAATGCTCTGACACTCCCTCAATAATGGAAGAGCTGCCTGTATCTTCTAGCCCTGGATTCGATGGCTCCCGCTTCAAGATCCTGGGCGGGAGATTCGTTTCCGCCATTGACTCGTTGGTCTCGCCTTCAGCTTCAGGGGGAATTGTGAAGTTGTCCTCTGGGATAAGGCCATATGCGTTACAGACCGTCTTGAAGAGGATGTAGAGTCCTGTCCGACCTTCAACTCGCCAGAAAATTTCTCGATGCTCAAACCATGCGTGTGCAAATATCCTGTACACCCGTCGAAATATATTTGTGAGGTTACGGATTTGCTGATGCTGTGTAGTCTGATCATTTCCAAGCGCCAGCCTCGAGGGGAATGTCTTCGGGGATGTGAGCGTGTTGGCCGCCCAGTCTAATGTGTGACAGCAGTAATCGATTGCACAGCAGGACTTGGGAGGATCGTGAACAGCGCAGAGGTATTGCCATTCGGAAGCTCTCATTTCTGCACATGTTTGTGCGGAGCAGGGAGGATTGTCCGAAAACAGAGCCACAACTATGATATTCACTTTCTGTATAAGAAAGCGACAGAGCTCATAGAGCCACAGAGTCTTATCCACATTGTCTGGTGGTTGCGCAAGCTTCTCTGCTACATTTCTGTCTACTGGTATTGTGGTATTCGAACCGGTGGGATGCGTAAGGAAGTTGTGGAGGGCTTTGAGGTGCTCGGTCAATTGGAAAGCTGAGTCGATCTATGATGGAAATCAGTAAGGTATCACACTAGCCGTGAACTTCATCTATTCGTTTGATTGAAAGTTGGATGATAATAGAGCACTTACTTCCGATAAGTCCACTAGTGGGGGCCCTTCGGCCATATCTTCTGCTTTTGTACCTGGCCGTATTCTCCTTGAAGCCCCATGGTCTATGTTGCCCAAGAACTTTTGTTCAGACGCAGGAAGGGGAGACTTTGGACCAAGCTGGTCTTCGGCGATCGGAGGTGGACTGGGTAGACGAGGCGAGCTCACGGGGGACATAGTAGATGCAGCCATTGATTCTTCCTTGCGTCTATTGTCTACTATGAGGCGTGGGAAGCGTTCTCGTAACAGCGTGGAGGTGGTGGAAAGTGGGCGCCTATTGTTGTGCTTGTCTCCGAAGTCAACGCCGCGAGCTTCAATGCAGGGTGCGAGCTTTCGACGCTAGTACTAAAGGGGAATAGTCGATTTAAGGGCATCGCCATCGTCATGGCCAGGCACATGACCAACTTGATTTCTAACACACGATTTGATGAATTAATCTTACTACATCTTCTGCACAAACCATTTTCTCCGTAACTCCTGGGAATTTCGCACAAGGTTAGGCGCCTTTTCATCGCCCAGTAAAACACCGAGCGTCGGCATCGGCATTGCAAAACTTGATCACCTAGATTCGATTGAACTCCTCTACCCACAACCATACAAAAGTGCTCTTTTCTCTTCCAAAATATTATTCTGTAAATCGCTCTTAAGAGACAACGGCTCCGAGATACAAGGAGTTATTCACCAGACCATGGCCAATAACATGTTAGATGACGAAGTTCCTGCTCTTGTCCAGTCGGAAGACAACATCAAAGTAGCTACAGGCCCTGAAGAAATTCCAGACCTGATCAGCGCTAACGAAGACGCTCCTGAACTTATTCCAGGGCCAAAGGCAACTCGCTCTGGCAAGGTCCCCATCACAATTGTAACAGGCTATCTAGGCGCTGGCAAGACTACATTACTCAACTATATTCTTACCGAGCAGCATGGCAAGAAGATAGCGGTTATTTTAAATGAATTTGGAGATTGTAAGTGTTTACTCATGACCACACTATATCGTGTACTTATTCTCTTAGCCATTGATATTGAGAAGCAACTCACAATATCTGATGCCGACAGCACAGAGGCAAAGCCTATCGACTTTGTCCCGCTAGCAAATGGTTGCATCTGCTGTTCAGTCAAAGATGTCGGGGTTGCGGCCATCGAGAATCTCATGGAACAAAGTGGAGGATTTGACTATATCCTTCTCGAAACCACTGGTCTTGCTGATCCCGGCAACATTGCTCCCTTGTTCTGGCTTGATGACGGCCTGGGCAGTACTATTTACTTGGATGGAATTGTTACCCTTGTCGATGCGAAGAACGTCCTAAAGAGCTTGAACGAGGGGTTCGGGGACGAAAAGCAAGAACACCATGATGAGCACGACGAACACGGCCCTCTGCTGACAACTGCACATTTGCAAATTAGTCATGCAGACGTCATAATAGTCAATAAAACTGACCTCGTCTCAGAAGAGGAGCTAAAGAGGGTGACGGAACGAATCCGATCTATCAACGGACTAGCGAAGATTGAAACCACGACGCGAAGCCAGGTTCCACAATTAGAAGGCTTGCTATTAGATCTTCATTCATATGACGAAGTCACAGACACGGACTTAACATTTGCAAGCAAGGGCCATAGTCATCTTGATCCAGTGAGTTTAGCCACATCATGCACACCACTTGTTACATCGCCCTAATTATGAGTAGACAATATCGACATCCACGATAACATTCCCGGCTTTAGCACAGGACCAAGTGGAGAAATTCGACGAGTTTTTACGGGCTATGCTTTGGGAAGAGGAACTACCTGGGAACTTCTCTTATTCCAAATTTGAGATTCACCGGCTGAAAGGGCGCATTCCTGTTAAAAATGGCAATGTGATGCTCTTACAGGGCGTCAGGAATATTTATGACCTGAACGAAGGCAAACCGACAGAAGAAAATGACGAAGGAAAGCTCGTGCTCATAGGAAGAGGCGTGGATCAACAAGCGTTCCGCAACAGTCTCTTGTCAGCACTATGACACTCAAAATTGTTCGCAGCGATAGAATCTCGGAACGTCCTACATCATATATCGAGCAGCGTCATTTAACGTACATAATGACAATGCCTCCATCAAACCTCAACTATCTTTTTCTCTGTCTCCAAATGAACAGCTTGCGCGTTACTCTTATTACTTTTCTTCACACTTCTCGTACTCAAAGCACTAGCGATGGCACAGACGCCAAATGCAATCGCAACCAGATACACTACTCTGAAAGCGCGAACATACGCTACCTTCACGGCGATAGTCGCTGCTCGAATCGTCTCTGGAGTCGCCCCCGCCACGTTTGCATACGCAGCTTGAGTATTGGTCGCGGTGGCTCTAAGCAAGGCCGAAAAAGACCCTCCAAATCCCGTGTTGGCTATCATATGTTGCAATATAGGTCCAATATAGTCCGCATAACGGGACGTGTAGATTGATACGTAGATTGAGGTTGCCACAGCACCTCCGATTAACCTGAATGTTGATATCAAACCACTAGATATTGTCAGCTTGAGATATCTTACAATACTCAAACGCAGAGAACTTACACAGCTACTCCTATGTCACGTTGCTGTATTATTATATCAGTTCTGAGCGATCATTCACTGGATGTATTCGTATGAGACTTACGTCGTCTAACCCCAGACTAACCATCCCAAAGCTCAAGGGACTTGGCGGCAAATTGCAAGCTGCAACTATCACCACAGTAGCAATAGCCTGGACTTTATCATCGACTCCAATACTAGCCATAGATCCTATAAGTGCTGTCTGAGCACAAATCAAGATCACTAGTTGCCAGCGTTCATGTCCAATCAAGTGCATCGCTGTAACGCAATACCAGCCGGCTATAATTGTACCGAATGACACCATATTGGCATATACGCCACGGATTATAGTATCGTCACTGCCGACAAAGAGAAGGGAAGATTGCCGTGGCCAGAGCACGTTCATACTGTAGTAAAGCATGCCGGCGACGAAACACACAATCAACAATGCAGTGAAGCTATACCCGTCAGTACCACCAATTCCATGAATGGCTTATATGGACTTACTCGCGCCACTTTCTGAAGAGCTTAGGGGGAAGTATTGGGTATTTAAGATTTCCATATACCTCCCACAATCCCAAGGCGATAAAACATACGAATGCGATAATTATGGGCGCGATCACGTGTGCGCTCGACCATGGGTATGAAACTCCTCCCTAACTACTATTAGTGGTTGCAGTGAGGATGAATAGACTCGTATCTTGAACATACCCAGTTCAACCCCAATAGTAGCAGCAAACAGCCTCCCGTAAACAGTAACAATCCTAGGTGATCCATCTCTTTCACTAGTTCCCACTTAGTTTTACCCTCTCCTTCATGTTTTGTCTCAAAGCTTGGGGGGTTATAGAACAGCCACAACATGATGGCAGTAGCCACTTCCCAAGCTTCTAAGGTCAGTCAATCATTACAATAGTGGAAAGTACGAAAACTTACCAAAGCAAAACCAATAGCACGCCCTCCATCCGATAGGAGAGTACTTGATGAACGCATAACTTATCAACGGCCCAAAACTACTCACATGATTTGCCAAAATCATGACACCCAGCGTAGCAAAACGATAACGGTTCGGAACTAGCTCCTGTGCGCACGCAAAGCACATCTCTTGAAACCCTCCTCCGAACCCGAACAAGACACCAGATACAATCATTTGATTGATAGATTGTCCAGTTGCACCTACGAGGGCTCCAATCGCTGCGGATATGGCACCAGTCAGAAGGAACCACCGACGACCAAAGATATCGGCCAGTCGTCCACCTACAGTCACGATGATGGCGGCTCCGAGATTCCATGTCACTGTTATCCAAGGATATTTTGGATCGGGTCCAAGGTCCGCGTTGATGTATGCCAAAATGGCTGCGGGCATTATAAGCGTGAAAAGGTAGGATTCATACATCATAATTAGGGCCTCGTGAATGTCAGTATCAAGAGATGCTTCAGTTGATGTGGACGTACGTACAAAGATGGCCATTCCTGTCTTGAAAGAGATCTTTGGCTTCGCGTTTGGATCTTCATCGTTTATGAGAGAATTAGCAATGCTGCCATGATCCGGAGTTTTCTTGATAGCCTGGACGTCCTGAACTTTAGCTTTTTCTTCCGTAAGGGTTGCCATGATATTCGGTTTGTTCTTCAATTCAACCTTCTCAAGGTAGCAGGTAGAATTTCTTTAAAAAACATCAAACTCGCGACCCCAAGATCTCCATCATAAAATTTATACCCATTCCTTAATCCCGTCACTCTCCGCAGATCGCCATGTTCATTGCAAATCCTACCCAGATTTGGCATCGCTTATCATCCTTTGGCAGTACAGACAAGCTCGTGCCTACTGACCTTCACTCGCAGCTTAGTTCAACCTCGCATGCGGAGAACGCGAAACCTGAAATGGATAGATACCGTAGTTCAGGCGTTTTTAGAGGACCATATTTCGGTGATGGAAAAGCGATACCGATAGCCGGTTGCCGAAATGACTCATTAGCGTTGTGTGGGGAGGATGGGGACGGAATCAGCGGGGATGGAGGCAGGATGGGCAAAGCAATTGGAAAGCGAAGTAAGATATTTGATTATAAGTAGCTTTGTTAAGAAATGTCCATTGTGGACAAATAGATCTGTTGAGGGAGGTTTATTTGAGCTAGCTATGAAGTACGTTACTACGAACGGCTTTGCAATGCTACAGTAATTGCACAAGACATAGGAGGCTTGATCATCAAGTACAAGGTCTATAGTTGTTCTTCTACCAACAAGGAGTTTTATGGTACCGGTTGAGAATGGATCCAATGTGCTGACAACACATGTAATTTTCCAACCTGGGGATTAATCTCAGTTTTCTTGATCATGTGCTGAACGAATTGCCTTTCAAATCTTTGTGAAATTTGAGAATTGAAAAATACTTAAGCTTGACATAAATTCTCACTACTGTAAAATGCTTTTCACATTTTGAACGGTGGAGCTCAATACAATAATCATGGCTCGAAGTAATTTAAGATTCATCAATGATGAAGGAACCTCCAAACCCTGCGGTAATTTGATTGAGTATTTATCATACATTATTATCGCTACAATCATGTTACAAGCTAGAAAAGACTTGCGAGAGATTATGTTTTGTCAAAATGGAGTCCATGATTTTTGGTTTTGGTTATTCTTACCATGTCATATGCATTCCTTCCTGGGGGGTCTCAACATGGGGCGATTGGCCCCCAACACTGACGATGCTGCATGTTATATTAATCTCCACCATTGACAATTTCTATTTTTGGCAACCCGATTGGTTTTAGCCAATGACATCGTCTCGACCCCGCAAAGACACCAACATCCCTTCAAATCAAGTTTCCCATGCACTTTGTTTCTTTTACGAGGCTTGCCGTAGGGCCAGAATCTCTCGTGTTTCGAAACATATGGCTTTTTTACTTGTTCATTTATGGGTTTTAGGGCCGACTATGAATAGCTGGGTGTGTGCGAGATCTTCAATACAGGTAATAGTCAAGCAATTTTCCTTCTAGGCATGCTGTCCCTTGCCGCTGTTCATCGTAAACATAGAAAACTCATCTCACATCGTACCTAGGTATTCGCAGTTAGCACCATCTTAGATCGCATCGGCCGTCTTGGCGACGTTTCTGCTCGTATTGATTGGACTGATATCTTGAGCTAAAAACAAGGTAGCATGATCATTTCAATTTTGGTTTCATGCCAATGCCGACTTTGATGTATCGGCACCATTTGGGTCATTCAACCCCAAAAGTTAGCACATAGAAACGAAAATACATTTGTTCTATCCAGTGGAATGCGAGATACGATGAACGTTGTACTGAAAAAGTGAACGTCTCAACCTTGAACATGTATAAATGACCCGCAATGATGTCTCAAACTACCGCGATATCAGTTCGAGATTTCTCAACTTCAAAAACCTTCATCTTTGCACGATAGCATTTATCTACTCAAGAACTTCGTCACAAAACATGCGTTTCTTCGCTCTTATCTCAATCCTCGGCCTAGTCCTCTTTGGCAACGCCATCGCCATCGCTCTACCCGAACCTCTGCCCGACTTTGACCCTTCGATTCCCCTCAATGGCAGCATCACTGTCAGCGTAGACCTTTATACCACGGATTCTACTCCCAGACGCGCTCGTGTGACAGGTGTCGAAGCTACACTCTACTATCGCTGGGTTTCCACCACCAGAGTCGTGGTCAGTTATCGAATCAAAGACACCAGCGCCGACAGCCACCCAGTCTACATCGAGACACAAGTATATCTACGAAACAACAACAATGAATTCTGGTACAGATGTAACAACAACAACGGAAGGGGGAATGAGATTACCTGCCCAGAGAAGGTGTATACGAACAGTGCGAAGATTCATGCGATACAACCGAGGGAGTGTGTGAATGTGCAGTTGGGAAGTGACAAATGCTCAACAGGGGGTGCGGTGTTGAACACTTTTCGGTAGACTACCCAGTTGGGGGAGGACTCAAGATTCAGGCGCGAGATGAAGTTGATATTTTGAGTTCAAGGTAGATAAGATCGTGAATGTAAGATGTCCTATCAATGATTTTCAGCTTTCTGCATTCGTTCCTTGCATTCTTTCTCTCAAATCTTCCAAGTCTTCAATAGTCTACAATAAAGATGCTTTATCCGCCTGAAGATTATGATTATTGACAAGATAGTCAATTAATACGAGATCATCCCTCTGAAGATTATTTCTCGCAAAAAGATACTCTATGATTGTCTTTCCTTCCGCATCTGGTTTAGCAAGGTCTATGCCGATGTTGGCCAGAAACTCTGCGAAAGGCACGTCTAGGATTCTCATTCTAACGTATAGTTGCAAGAAGTTCAGACCGCTCGCTTCGATAAGCGCTAAGTCTGCTCCGGCTTTGAGGAACAACCGATAGTCATCGATGTTGATGTAATAAAATTATGATTTTATATAAACGACTATAGGCAAGTCACCATTCTCGGCTGGCTCGTTGGTGTCAAGACCATGTTCTAACAGTAAATTTACAATCTGTTTGAGCCTGTAGGATTGGCTGACAGAGTAAATGATGAAATGCGGTGCGTCCTTTGTTGTCCTTTGTCGTTACGATATTTTTGGTCTTAGTATTTTCGTGGTCGAGGATGGTGTGAACAATGTCTCTGCTACCACCTAAAGCCACACAGTGTAGGACAGTGAAACCCCCTTTGTCTTGAATAGTAGTATCCGTACGATAGTCATCAAGAAACGCTAAAACGATTTCTTCAGGCGTATCAAATGGATGGATATCATCCCTCGAAGTACTCGGATTATAGTGAAGAATATGATCCCAAAAGAGGTATTCATTCAATAGACTTAGACTGGATGCCAGATGAAGTGGCGTCCCCACCGTCCTCCGTCCTAGCATTTGGATTCGCTTCCAGCTAGAGTAAACATTTTGTCATTCTGAGGTCCCTTCGGATCACAGCGAGATGTAGGGCAGTGAGACCCGAGGTGATTTATGTGTTAACCTTAGCGCAAATATTCGCATCCGCGCTGGACTGATTCGGGCTGTGAAATATTCGGTTCGTTCTTGGGTATGGTCATTAGTGCTGTTTGGTTTTGGCGAGTAGAAACTGCAAGGGCCTCACCAAGGAATGTCTGCCGTTCCTCGTTCTTCGCCAAATTAATAGTAGCGAGTAAGCCCCTGAGGACTTCGACAAGCCCTTTTTCGTATGTGTATGATAGAAACTCGGTGCTAATTGGCGAGTAAGGCCCATAATGATCGCTCATTCCATCTTCACAGATATTGGAATACTGATCAATCAGTAGTAGCGCACTACGTTCATCGTAATTGTCTAAGGCCCTGGACAGTGCAGGATTTTTAACTCTCTTGTCGAGGCTCATACCACTATCCGATATCAGCTGCATCAGTTTTATCAATCCACAATGCGTAGGCATATATAATATGTGTGGAATCTTTGGTTCTAGTAGCTCCTCATCGAATGACTCCATACCGAGGTGGTCAGAGAAAGTTTGATGTGGATAGATAAGTCGTGTCCATCGTTCGTAAACGTCTGAAGTTTGGAACAGCTGCATTGCTAGCTGAATACAGGCCTCGTTTTCCTAAGGAGCAGCTTGGACATGTTCGTACCAGTAGCTACTTGTGTATCTTTCCAAGTGCCGATGAGTTCCATGTTGTGGTCGTGCATATTCGGACACATCATCTTGCAGAACCTGGAGCAGATACCCAATGCAGCCTTTAGCTATGATCAATTCGCTCGCAGGCTCTTGAATGTTATATTACTTTGCTAAACTTTGCTGACAGTAGATATTCGTTCATTGTGAAATGTGAAAGTTGGATTTCCACTACGGGCTGGTGGTCATTCCAATGGTCTCCAGGGCTAGATGTTATTGTCACAAAGCATGAACATATGTCCAAGATATCTGAATGAGACCGGATCGTTTCATTAGGATCAAACATAGGCTCGCGGTCGGGATTGATGGCGACGAGCTCATATACCTCCTCTATCCTTAAAGCTCTTTTTGAGAAAGCCAGCCATCGTAGAATTCGCATTGTATATACTGAGTCGACATCATCGTAAATCTCGTCTAAGGTCTTGGGGAGATTGCTGAGCGTTTTCTGGATTGCAAGATTGTTGTGACATTGGCCTAGAGCATCGAACTGTAAAAAGACCCATCGAAACCTGTGCCTTAAGTGAGCCTTTAAATGAAGCAATGGAGTAAGGTTAAATGCAAAATTCCCAGTGTACTACTAACAAGCATAGATTTAATCTCATCCTTGATCACAATATCCTTATGCCACCTAGATAATTTCTTAACATTAGATAATCTGTACCGTATATTCTGTCGAATATCATCCTTTAAGTCTTCAGTCTGTAAGTTTATTGTGTCCTGTAAGACCACAATATCTTCCATGAGATTAGCGATATCTTGTTCTTTTCGACTGATCATAAGTATGTGAAGGCCTGGATTGGACTAATTGGCTAATGTGGTCAGAATGCTGGAAATTTTTGTGCGATTGGTGCATTCGTCGCGGGGATCTACACTACGTAGGCATGATTGGCATGCTCGAGTATACCATGTAGCGTTTCGATAAGTTCCTGGGACAGTGGCTAACGGTAAGCTTTCTCGAATGATGAATGAAGGGACTGAACACATTGCGGGGCTTCAGTGGATAGCCCAACAGATTGTCGGATTAATGACTTCAACATCTGAACGGAGTCTTGCTTTGAAGTATCGTTGAAGTCAAAGAAGTAGTATGCGATCAGTCTGCCAGGATCATCTTTATATTGCGGTTGAAGGTCCTGAGTGATTGTTAAAGTCAAAACAGTCTTTCCAGCTCCAGGAATTCCGTGTAGCCAAAGTACCGATGTATGGTCACTCTTCCATCCCATGTACTTTCGGCTGCCTGTGAACCAGTGGCCTGTCCCCTCTTGCCGCAGATCGAGGGCTTTCTGATAATTGGGAAATAGATCTGGTGCAACAAACCACTTGCAGATCTTTGACTTTTTATGATCTGGTATTAAAACTCAACTAAGGCTCTCGCGGGAAAATAAAGAGGTAAATATGTTCATACCTGCTGTAGCCCTCCGTGTGGACGACGCCGTGAAGTAAAATGTCAAAGTGCTAATATGATGATGCAAAGTGTCTCCAATGTTTTCAACTTTCGAATCCTGCGGCAAGCTCAGGAGAGCTTTCTTGAACCGTTTCGCCCTCCCATCATCTACTTCCGGAAGTTATCTTGCAACAATGATATGGAGCTCAGATGTTTGGGAACTGCAGTCTTCAATAACTGATAATAGTGCTTGTTGAATACCATCTTCCAAGTCGCCTCTTTCTAGGGCATCCCTAATATTCTGGAGTACGGCACTCAGAAGAGGGCGTTCGACTCGAATATCTTGAAAAGTTTTTGGAATCTCGCCAGCTTTGTCATTAAAGATGGCCAAACGATGAAGGATTTTAGAACTGAAGTCGACGAGTGCAGTAATATTGGCAACAATACCTACTATAGCGATTGCTTCTGCCATGATGAAATGTTTTGAAAATAGGCTGATAGCGCTTGTGCGGTTCTTCACGCCTAGAAACGAGTTGTGAACAGTGGGAAGTTGACACGACAAGGCTAAAGTAGGGAAAGATAGCGGGGTGGTTAAAATTGGCCAGGGACAGGTGGTAGACCAAGACAGACAGAGGCAGCGTCAAAGGCAAAGATAGGTTGCTCACAGCTCTCTATTACAGCTGCGCATATAACTATATGAAGGTACGGCTGGTTTCCATCATTCCGCGCGAAACGCCTCAGAAGCTTGTAATAATAGACTATCCCTTCGCCAGCCTGATCAGACATTCGGAAGTTTCGGAAAGTTGCGTACTATGCTATGGTATTCGGCATCCACGCTGGCGACTAGACCAGTGAAGGCGTGGCGCAGCAATGGCCTAGCAATATCTACCTAAGTGGGCAATATTCGCGCAAATGCGCGTCAAAGAACGCGAACCTTAATGAGTTTTGACCCATGGTACTGAAAAGATTGAAAAGCATTTTGATGTGGAGCATTGAGAAGGTCTAGAGGTCGTCGAAAAAGAGTACAAATCATTCCAATATTGACCCACAAGGCTCCCGACACTTTGCCTTATACGTACTAGTGTCTTCGGGTGCCCCTAATCTGACGCCAACACAAGAGAGCGATAATACGAACATCAACAAACACAATCGGCGCATCAAAGGCGGCAAGAAGATATCAAACATGGCGAATTCAATTTTGAGTAGGAAGAAAGACCTGATCTACCTTATATTCTTCATCACCCATGTCCCAGTGATGCTTGGTAAGCCCTTCTGTTTTTCCTTGCGAACCTCTTGGCATCAAGAATCTCCTTCAAAAGACGCAGGACCGAGAACGAAGGAAATAAATGTCCTTCTATGTCCATTGATGTCTGATCTCCGTATAACCTAACCATTCAACATTATCAACAGCATGCGCGCTCTTCAGCTTCATCCATCACACAACATGTTTCCCCCCCTTAAAAACATCGATACTAACAACATTTCCTCCCAGCCTTCGACCTTACCCACTACTACCCCGCTGCCATAAAGCCAACATGGATGGATTCCGTCCGCACTTGGTATGTCGCCACCCATGGCGACCGCTTCTTCAAGCCCAATCCCCCGTAAGCCCTCCCACCTCCCCATTTCCCATCATCCCGAACTAACACTTCCCAGAGCCTGGTTCCCTCTCTACACTCTTCTTGAACTAACCCTCCACATCCCCCTCACCCTCTGGATAATTCCGCAACTCATCTCCTCTCGTCCATCTCCGCGTCTGCCGCTTGCGCTGTTTTTCTTTAGCCTAGAGGTCAGTATCACGACGGTTACTTGTATGGCGGAGATGTTGTCGTGGGAGGAGTTGACGCCACAGCAACGTGGATTGCAGGGTTTAGGAGGCATGTATGGGGGTTATCTTGCTTTGGCGGTTTTTATGGGGGTGGATGCGTGGGCGAGGCTGGATCAGGTGATTTGCAGGGCTAAGGGTGTCGAGCCGATTACTAAGAAGAAGCTTTGAGGAGAGGCGGGGACCAGGACGGACAAGGGTTGATGTAAGATGATGTTGTCTGGGTGAGAAAACAAGTCTAGAGTGGACTATTGGGCAGTATGATCTCCCATGTGATGGGGAGAGTGGTGTCAGATGAACTTGGTTGATGAGTTGTGTGTTGTAAAAGTATACACGTCTTCCGTTCTCCGTTCGAGTGGGATTATTACACTTCAAGATTTAGGGATTCATTGCTAGCATGACCCATACTTTATACACGAAGCAAAACCGGCAAATGATGGTGTTTGAACTTTGCCCCTAATTCCATTATCGGATAACCCGCCGAGACCCCAATACCGAACATCATCCTGCTTTCGTCTTCCCCGGCACTACTCCTTTCCGACAGCGAGATTCTGTTATACATGCATACTATACTTTTCCCACCATCTCGATTCCAATCGCAAAAAAATGCACCTGCAAATACGCCAAGCGCTGAGGAGAAGAAATACAAAATACGGCCATTGGAATTACAAGGATTCGGCCAATTCAATACCCACAAGAGTTCTACATGCCTTCGCCGTCGTGCGCATCTTGCGCTTAAAGTCCTCTGATTGAGCGGCGGCTAACTGATCGCACTGCTGCATCTACTTCTTGTGTGATCACTCTCGCCCTCTCTAGCCACTCTCGGTCATCTGCGTCTCTGCGATTCAGGAGATCGCTTGCAATGACGACTCGTAGGACTTCTGCGATTCCAGCAGCGTTGTCCTCACCACCGAATATCAGGCCTTCTTGGTTGCTCAGTTTGTACCATTGCTCCACGGTGTAGATGATCCACTTGACCAATGACTTGCGTGCAGCACCCTGGAACGGCCTTTCTTGAGCGTACCATAGTGCTTCCAGGGTAGAAAGGAGACCCTCAAACGCAATATCGAGATCGATAAAGACATCAATTGGCCAGGTGAAATTACTGCAGCGAATGGCCTCCCGGTTTGCGTTCAGATTCGTATTACCTTCGGGCGTATAGCTTTGGATGTAGTACTGAAGGAGCAGCTGCAGGACGATATTGACCGGAAAGATGTTCTCGTCTTTGTTTAAGCGACGGCCAATTCGGACTACGTCTGAAGCAATAACCTCCCACGGCGAAGAATGACCGAGTTCCATCGCATTATGATGCGATGCGTCTATGAAATTAGTCCAGGTTGAGCGCACATTTGATAGATCACGGTGATCTGCGGCCTGGAAGATGAGGAGAGAAATGTCGTAGTATCCGGCTTTGTCAACGAAGTCGACGTAGAGCTGTTGTTGTTAGTATTTACACTGAAAACGCGATAGATTAAGAAACATACCTTAGTCAAATCCATAATCTTTCCATTCAACTCAGTAGTCATCTCTTGTTTTCTCACCGGATCGATCCACCTCTGGTCGCTAACAAATTTTTGTAACACATCATCTTGAATATTTGCAATATCAAGATGATCATTTATGTTACGAAGTAGTTCCTGGCGCGACTGGCGGTTCCGGGCCCCGATGTCCGAGAACCCAGTCTTGCGTGTGGACGCATTTGCCTTTGCGCGCGACAAATACTCAATACGTTTCTCCAGGCTCAAAGGAAGATCGCTTGTTGCCAATTCAAATTGAACCTCAGCAGCGCTCAGGAATTCCTGGTGGATGGTGTAGTATCGCGATAGGAGGTCAGCTTGAGCCACATTAGACGAAGAGTTTTGTTGTAGGTATTCCGGCACATATGTTGAGCTACTTCCGAGGAGACGATCCTGCCAGCCCTGGGACAAATACCAATCGAAGAGGTAAAACTGGAAGACTTCGTCCTCAGACTCATTAATCTCGTTATATGCCTCGAGCTTCCGGCGACCAATCTGCGACAAGACGCCGTTCTGACTTTCGACTTGGTTAGAGGCTGCCTGCTCCACCGCCTCTATGACTTGGAAAATGAGGTCATAGTACGCGGTGCGGGCAAGATATGACTTCTCACGTGCGTCTGGGGTTGGCTTTTGCTCCTTGATCCACGATAGTGCTTTATTGCCTCGGTCGATCGCTTGAGCCGCCTTGAGAGCTAGACGAATTGCACCTAAGAGCTTGTTAGAGGAAGAAACGAGAAGCATCTGGAGAAAAAAACTTACCTGCATAAAATTGCAGTTCGATATATCTGCTCACTGCCGCGGTCAAGTTCTCCTGACCCAAACTCTTAGCAACCTGTTCGAACAGGGCCAAACTGTCGTTCAGTTGCACTCGTGCTTGGTCAACATTGCCACCAGCATCGCCAGCCTTCTTCAAGTTTTCTTGTGCTCTAAATATGATCACATCGTCGTGGCTGCAGAAGCTGCCGCACTTTCTTCGTAGACCTTCGGCGACGGTTTCAACGTTTGAACCTTTCATTATGTTTCTGTTCACGATAGCCTTGACGAGATCTTTCCCGAGATCTTTCCCTTGGTTGACACTGAAAAGTCCTTGGTAAGTGAGTTGCAATACCTTGGCTCGTGAATCCGCAGGGAGTAAAGCAAGAATGTCTTCGAGTCGCTCGTCGAATAAGACCAGCGCAAAAGCTATTCCCTCAACTATGTTGTTGATCAGTTGAACCAAACTCGTCAATGCTCGGTTTTCGCCCTGAAGTTCGACTTCAGCCTGTCGAGAACTCGCTCGTCCGAGGGCTTCTGGTCCACCTAAGCCATCAATGAATTGCTTGTTTTCGTGAAGGAATCGCTGCAAATTCACTAAAGCTCGCTGTATCTCTTGCAGTTTCGCGGTTGAATGATTTTGCTCCAGGACCGATCCATTCGGTGTTTTGTTCTCCTTGATTATTGGAGAATCCCAAATCGAACGTACTAAACGGGTGATGTACATGGCGATACCATCATGTCGGGGAGATGCGATCACATTATCCACGGTAATTCCCTCCATGGGGACATTTTCGCTCAGCGTAGCTTTGCCGCCAAAATCCGTAAATGTCTTTCGAGCATACTCCAAGACATCCGGATCGCTAATCTTGGCAACACGTGAGTCCGGTCCTATATCAGAGCCTTGTCCACAGGCGACGGCAAGAGCTGCTGAGGTCAATTCCCTCATGCCGTATTGATGACTCAACTTGCGTATGTCACCCTCGATGCCTTCCGATCCACCTCCATACTTAATGATGGCAGCGAAGGTATCAACCAAGCGACGTCGACGCACCGTTTCGATACCGTTGTGTGTCATGATGGCAAATTCAGCCTGTGGCTTATCAAATTGAACCGCAAGCTCGTTCCCGAAACCAAGTGGTTTATCTGCCGCCGCGAATGGCGCCGACACCAGCCCAACATCTTGTACAATACCACCGAGTGCAACAGTTTGAGCAGTCTCGAAAAACCTTGCACTACCAGAATAATCTTGGTTGATTTTACCAATGTGTGGTGCTGAAGCGAACAAGATATCATTGCCTTGATCATTCGATGCCTTGACAAAACAAAAGAACGACCCCGGGGCATACCTATACGCACTCGTAGTGGTAGTAAGGTTCCGTGAGTCGTAGTCAACTTCTGCCGAGGTCTGGTATGGTTGAAGTTGGTTCGAAGGGGTCTGAGTCTGTTGCACTCTGCGCCCCTCTGGTGGAGGAAATCGGATGTGTTTTACTTGCATGCTGTTAGGTTCCGATGGGCTATCGATATGGTAGCCACCGGAAGTGGTCGTGCTGAGGAAGATTCTAAGGCCGGTGGACGTGGTTGCCAACAACGAAAGTTGGCCAGCTTCAGTCGCGGAGATTGGCGTTATACTAGTGATCTTCATGTTTGTTCCGAGAAGCTCAGATTGATGCACAAAATGAATGCACATGCTCCTTATCTGGTGGATCGTCTTCGCAATGACTAGATCAAGTTTTGTCACTGTCCGGATATAAAAGACCCGGATGGTACTGTCGGAAGAGAGTGTGTAGAGAACATTGCGTGTGTCGTCGACCTCCATCTGCACGATGTAATCCCGCTTTGGTGTGCTGAAAAACGGTGCTAGTGAAACATTGATTGAACGTTTGACGTGATTGGTTTTACTGCATTTGCTGGAGAACCATTTCTCTTCTGGCTGGTAGTTTAATTCGTAGACGTCTTCGGAATCGCGACCATCACCGAAGAAGATGCGGCCTGTCTTATCAGATCCAGCGATGGTGGATACGGTCAGTCCTCTGATAGAGCATTGGAAGCCCGTCCGATACAGCTGTATCGTATGTACTCCCTCAGGGCCCCTCTGAGTTTCGACACCAATTAGGAAGATTTCCGAGACGGTCGCGATGACTAGCAAGTGGGAGATCGTCTTCAGGAAGACATTCTTTCGCGGCTTGACCAGCTTCACACTCGCAATTACATGCGGCTGCTCCTCAAAACCAACAAGCTGCGGATTTGGAGCTGTGTAGTCCCAAAGATATAGCTGGTTATCCACTGCTACCCACGCATGATTGATCTCGGCGAATAATCCCATACTAGTGCTGATGTTTACTTGATTGACCTGCTCAAAAATGCGCTCCGGAATTTCATACGTCCTAAGCTTTTGGAAAGGTGTCCAGGCTTGATGTTCGGCAATGTCATACTCGCCCGACATTCCCTCTGCTTCGCGCGTTAGTGCTCTGTCGCATTTCAAAGTCAATCTTCTACATTACTTACGACCCATCACAGACTCCACATCTCGAAATCGCCTGTCCTTTTCCAGCATCTCATTTATGGTCCTTGCTGCGCGTTCTATGGGCGTGTACGAAGGTGCTGTGACGGCCGGCGCAGCGGGCGCAATTTGCTGGCCTTGCATGGAAACATTTCGATTGAGGCCGGGCCTGTTCGGCGCAGGAGTATTTACAAACGCGCCAGGGCCAGCGCGCTGCGGTGTAGTGGGAGGTAGACTCATGGTTTGAGACCAATGAGAGTGGTTGAGAGGAACAATCGCGGTCGTCTGTCGGCGAGGAAGATGTTTAGGATGGGGGTGAGGACGCGCCGCGAGGCAAACACAGGCATTAAGTAGGGGTATCGCAGGCCGGCCGTGAAGTGCAAGCGAGTGCGCAAGTAAGTGAGAACAAAAGAAACAGAAAACCCAATCTCAGCGATGGAGTTCGAGCGAGCAGCAAAGGGGAGCTACGGCTTTGCAGGCGGACAACAAGCTGTTCGACGTGCAACAAAAGACGGATGGCTAGTCTGCCAAGCATGTGGTGACAGGGATGTGAGCTTTGGCCAGGGGCATCCCCAAGCGAGGATTTCTGAGATCGGCGCTTTATAACTACGTGCTGGGAAGAATTTCTGGTTCCCTGTAAGCTCAACGACAACCTCATATTCATGCCATTGTGTTATCAATTGCCCCGTAAATGAAATTAATTTCCATCTCATAATAATTGGACCTATCTCGCCACATAACACCCGCTCGCATCAAACAATTGGTCCTATTCCAAGCTACTTTCCTTATTCTTAGCTCTCGCGGGTCATCCGATTAGACTATACCGAAACCCCAAATATCTCCAATTAATACGGCCTATAACGATATAAACAAGTAGGCCGCATCAGGATATTCCCCTGCCAACCATGTCTCTCTTTCGAACCCTCCGGCCCCGGATTCTCTCCAGTTTCCAACCTATTGTCCTCCGCACTTTCATCACCAGCGCACCCCTCCGCTCCGACACCCCCACCTCACCAATCCTCTCCCGCTTACGCACCGATCTCAAAAATGCCATGCGCTCCAAGGACACGCCCCGTCTCAATGTTCTTCGTGCCCTCCTCGCCGAAATCACCAACGCATCCAAAACTTCTAAGCCAATCGAGAACGACGCACTTCTCTATGGGCTTCTCAACAAACAAATCGCTTCATCTGAAAAGGCAGTTGAAGAGTTTGCGAACGCAAAACGTGAAGATCTAGTAGAGAAGGAGCAAAATCAAATGAATGTGTTGAAGGGTTTGAAAGAGGAGATACCGAGTCTGAGCCGAGAAGAGACAGATCGGATTATCGCGAGTATAGTGGAGGTGTTGAAAACAGAGGGGAACTTGAATCAAGGCAGGGTGATGAAAGGTGTCTTTGAACAACTAAGTGGTAAGGTGTACGATAGCAAGTACGTTGCCGAAAAAGTCAAGGAGCTGGCAAAAGCAGAGTCATAGAAGTGGACGCTTAGATGATTATGTATGATATTATCAAAACAGGGACTGTATATTATTGTATAAGACATGTATAGCATGTTCAGTGTGTACAGTATTTACGTATACAATAACTTCTCGCAAAACATCCCCCAATCTCTAATGACCGTCCGTTCTTCATTACACATTATCTTCATAGGCAATGACCAAAACCCAATGCCCATGGATAGTTCCCTAACTGTTGACCAAGACCTAATAGTTCGGATACATCAGTTATGTGTGCTATACAGCCTTCAAATGGCCAGCAAGGTAGAGACACAACTCTATCAAGCGGTATGAGGGGGCGGAGTCTTCTTGGGACACGCAGTGACAGTCACAGTCACAGTCTTAATCTTGTCATGCTTGCCCTTGCTCTTGTCTTTGCCTTTGCCTTTGTCTTTGCCTTTACCCTTGCCTTTACCCTTGTCCTTGTGCTTCTTTTCGTCTTTATCTTTGCCCTTGTCCTTATGCTTCTTTTCGTCTTTATCCTTGCTCTTGTCCTTGTTCTTATTGTTGGTGTCTCGATAGGAAAGGATATGGGGAACAGCATCAACATCACTGGATGAAGATGCTGTCAGTAATTAATGCTGAAACACTTTGCAGTGACGAGACTCACATAGCCGAAGGGGCATCGGGAATCCTGCATGGAACAATATTAGTGATATAATTCAATAAACCACCTTGTGTATTGACTCACGAGGGTAAAGTAGAACCTTGCTCTATTGGTTTCTCAAAGACTGCCGCCGAGGCTGCGAGGCCAAGGGCCATGAGGCTGCATTGATATTTCATTGTCGTTGGTGTTGTTGTCTTGAGTCGGTCAATGGGTCAAAAGTGAATGTCACAGCAAATTCAGAGAATTTTCTCCTTTTTATATAGCAATAACCACCAGTGAGTACTGCTACGCAATGTATTTCACGCTCATATCCGAAAGGAAAGTATTGTTGAGAATAAATTCAAGGCAGGTCGTAAGAGGGAATCTCAAGCGCGGAAAGTATAAATATCTTCCCAACCATGAGATTGGAATATCCATACCAATTTTGAGAGCCAATTATAATGTATAGCTTTGGGCATGAGAAGATGCCAAAGTGTCTCCTACGACAGACCGCTTTTCAAAGCGTGATAGAGTATATCGTTTTAGGTAGTGTTCAGAGTAACACGCCCCAGTCATTCGACAAGTATGATACCTTCAGACACATGTCAGTATCAGACAAGAGGTCTAGAGCTCTTCATAACCATGGTCTCGCAGGTTCGGGGTTCTTTCGTGAAATGTCTCTTTCTCAACTGCTGCTCTTCTGGGCTTCGAAGTCCGGACAGCTCTATCTACAACAGGCGATATATTTGTTATAAAACTTTGAGCGGTTGTCGTACGTATTACTTTTGTAAACAACTTTGTTAGCTTCGACATCTCTCTTGCCTCTTATATAGTTAAAACTTCAAATATTGTGCTGGTAAATCGGAGAAAGGTAACCCAGAACAGCGTAGGCAGATGGCTACGCTCGCGTCTTTATCTCAAGGCACAATACAGTAGAGTTAGATCACATGCTCTGAACGGAGTGAGTATGGTCCTAGGCGGTACTTCCATGCATCCATGGAAAAAGGCTGTGATGTTCAGGGGAGAGAAACGAAGCAGTCTGGTGCATTGGTGGGGTTGCAGCTGCCCCCGGGCTAGTGGTCCCTTCAACCAATAGGAAAACAAATTGAGCGCCACCTTCGTCATTGCTTTGCAACCACGCCCATGCATCTCGTCTCTTTCGTTGCGGTCAGACGACAGAAAGAAGGGATATCCTAAGCAGATGAGGTGAACAATAGGTCCCTGCAATGCGCTTCTCCCAAGTCCCCATGTCTGAGGAGTCTGGGAGCTTACGATGCTCTTGGTTCTTTGCCCAAAGGAACTGCAGTGTCTCCGCCGCCAAACAGTGCTCAAAAAGCCCAACGTCCGCGCCCAAGCGGATTCAGATTCGAAGCGGACAGTTTCAGAACAAAAATGAATGTGCAAAGCTGGAGAGGACCATGTATGACAAGGGATAACCCACGGCTTGAGTACGCACCCGCCAGTAATCGCCCGAGCCTGGCGCCGAAGCCAATGCAGGGCAGTACGATGCGGCGCCGATGACGAAGCTGCTCAAGAAGTTGGCTGCAATACCACCCACACCACCAAGCCCTTGAACCTATTTCTTGAAGACGAAACCTAACCCGCCGGCTCCTGGCGCGATCCATCTTCCCATCTCGCCCTTAAAGTCCTCTGCCGTCTACCCGCTTCGTTGCTAATCCCCTTCCATCCTTATATTCCACTCTCCCCCTCAATCCGCAAACCCCGCTTCCCTCAACCCCCATCGTCGACATCACCAAGCACCTGCGTCCATTTTTCCCTGGAACGGACAGCCCAACAATCCCCACTGCGTCTCGCAACCATGTATCGATCGTCTACCGGCGATCTTGGTTTCCACGATGAACCTCCCCGCAGAGGTCCTCCAGGCGGGGGAAGTATCGGAGGCGGGAGCAGCATCGGAGGAGGAGGCCCTGGCGGCGGCGAGCGATGGGACCGCGATAGGTTTGAGCGCATGCGCGGCGGCCGAGATGAACACGACCATTATCGCTTTACAGAGCACGATCGGTTCCCTGGAGGCCATCGCGACATTGATGTTCACAAAGATATCGACCGTCGCGGCCCCCGTGTTGCAGAGCGCGAGCGTTTCTATGAGGATGAGCGCTTCGACCGACCATCGCGGCGCCGAACCGAGTTATTTGAAGAACCCACTCCTGCTGAAATAGCCAATCGTGCACTTGCCCCCTACCGACGCAAGTCAGTCGTGGAGAAGGACGTCGACCTTGCAATTCGACGACCTGCACGCCCTCAGTATATTCGCCGCCAATCCTCCTTGGATACGTTCGATCGTCGCCCGACTCAACGTTATGGAGAATACGACCGACGAGAGTATGACCGACGAGAATACGATCGACGAGAACTTGACAGGGAATCTGAATGGAGACCTCCAACCAATACTCCCATTCCTCTGCCCATTCGCGAGCGCCGACGATCTCCTTCACGCCCTGCCTATCGAGATGACGATTTCGAAGAAATCAGATATGAACGTGAACAACGCGAACCAAGGGGGGCCGAGAGGGAAGAATACCGTGAAGTGGAAGTCCGTCGATCAAAGAGCAAGAGGGCGCGAAGTCGTAGCCGAGCTGCACGAAGCATTGCCGCAACTTCCGTTCGTAGCTCTTCAGCCTCCAGCTTCGAGGAGATAGAGCCTGTTCGGGCCAACGTTGGGAGGAGAGGCAAGACTAGGTTGCCAAAACGCCTCGCAAAGGTACAAGCCATCATTGAGCTTGGATATCCCTATGAGGATGAGGTACGTTTGGACGTTCAAGATATATAATACTCTTGCTAATCAGTGTAGGGTGATTTCATTATCGTCAAGCGCGCTCTCGAAAAGGAGCATATCGACGAAATTATTAAGATTAGTGAGAACTATAAAGAGGGTAATGTTGGCCCAAACTTGTTCTGCACACATTCTAATTCAGATGACAGAACGAACAACATATGTATACGAAGAAAAACAGGAGATTGTAGACATTCCTCCACCACCTCCCCCGCCAATCCAGGAATTTGTTGCACCACCGCCGCCGCCTCAAAGTGTACATTATGCCCACTCCGTCGTTGCTGCGCCGCCGCCGCCACCGCAGAGCGTACATTATGCTCAGTCTGTCCTTGTTGCGCCACCACCACCTCAGAGCGTACACTACGCCCAGTCTGTTCGCAGTGTCTCTCCGTCGCGTCACGGGCACGAGGTATATGAAGAGCGTATTGAGGAGTCAAATCACATCGGGGGTCCTTTGACGGTACTTGTCCCTGAAGAACGGCGCGAAGAGCGCCGCTTAGTTCACCGAGAGCGTGATTATCGGTCAGAGCGAGAAATTAAGGATGAAATCCGTGCCTTGGAGACAGAACGGCGCATGCTCAAATATGAGCGAGAAAGCGATTACGAAGTCATTGAAAGACGGGAACCTCGCAGAGAGGTTGTTCGCGTCGAAAAGGACCGAAAGGGTAGGTTAGCCCTTGTCCGCTCGGCGCATTAAGAATGGACGTTGATATTCTGGACAGTGAGACGAGAAGCCAATCCCAAGCTTGTCGCCGCCATGATGGCAACCCTTTCCTGAGCAATTTCTCTGGATTCGATTTTCGATCAACGTACATAAACGGGCGGCCTATATTGCATACATTCTGGGATTCTCTACACTCCATGACTCTGGGAGCATGGCTATCTTCGAGTTTTCTTCAGTAAAGTTTTCAGATTCTAGGAGGATTTTTTTGCGAGTTACGATGTGTTTCTATGAATTTTTTTGGGACATGACAGAATGCTGTGTTAGATCAACAGGCTATGAATTTCACGATTTGACGGACATGACTATGTATTGGAATCAAAATTTTCTAAACCATATTTACATAATTGAAAACGTGTGAAGTGTGATAAATGCAGACATCTCCCTGTGGTCTTGGCGCGTTCACACTTCCCGAAGCTATCATCCATTTGAATATCGACCTCAGGATCGTCCGCTTTGCACCCCACCACCATTCGCAGTTCCTCAATGCTAATCTGCATAGAATGTCGCGCCCCCGTGAAGTCGCGCTACACTGAATACAGCAAAGCCGATGACCGGTCGCTGGGCAAAGGTGTGCGCCTAACACAATGTTCACACTGCAAGCGGTTCGCGGACAAGTACGTCGAACACGATTTTGTGGTCCTGTTCATCGACCTCGTGTTGATCAAGCCACAGGTAATTATGCAACGAGCACACCAAGACGCCCGCCATGGTCATTGACGTAGCCAGGTGTATAGACATTTACTCTTCAATCGTCTCGGTCGCGACGATGACAAATTCGATCGCTCTGTTGTCCGTCTTGGGATCCTACTCCTGCTATTTGACGTCTATCTAACGTGGGCGCGAATCGAGAAACTCTCTCTACCCCAAGACTCCACCAACCCGCACTCATCTCCCCAAAGTGCTCAAGGCAACACGAATGCAGCGATCCTTCAGGCCCAACCCCTAATCCTCCAATACTTCTTCTTCCTCCTCCTAGTCCTCGGCAGTACTCTAGCCTTCCACCTCCCGATCCGCCTCCTCTGCTCGCTGTCGCCGAACAGGATCCCTTCCACCTTCTGGCGCAATACGTACTCGCTCCTCGTTCCTTACTACCCACATCCGACGCCTCTCAGCACAGCGTTGCTGGTCAGCTCCTGCACGAAGCTATTTCCGATCTTGCTCATAATATGGGACTATGATTTGCCGTCCAGCGCGACAGCGGTGTCGTGGGCAGTCATCGTGAATAATATTGCCGCGTTGGAGATCTTGATGGATTGCGGGTATGTGAGGGCGGCGATATTGGTGGGTGTTGGTGCTGGGTTGCGGAGCGCTGTGGCTACTGTCGTGCTGAAAGGCGCGGGTCTGGGTACGGGTCTGGGTACGGGTCTAGGGGCCCTGGAGGGGATGGTGGATGTGGTGAGCAAGCTGCTGGGAACAAGTGGGTGAAGGCTACAGATCTGGTACAGCCTATGAGATTCAGTTGTCACATCTGTTGATGATGCCCTGAGAAGATTGTGGAACCACTGAGTGTGTGCACTACTTTCTTCCTAGTCCTTCTCAGACCCTATCGGCAATCAAAGCAGTAATCGATACGTCGATTCATCGTCATGCCTGCATTCGGGACGTGAGCGGTGGAATCGTGCCGCACCGGTTCATTAGCGGTACTAGACAAAGTCTTGTCCTCGTGGTGTTCAGTATTAAATCGAACCTCTTACATGGACCGCGGAATGGCCATGCAAGGGCGCACTCCTCAAGTCGAATAATTTGGGGATCCTTCTGCGCTTGCCTGTTCAGTCCCTATCGGTAGGTAAAGTATGGTAGAATCGCGCGATCATATGTCATGGTGTAACAGACACCATGAGGTTCAACCGAAACATAGTGTATATTCTCTATGATAAACACATGTCTAGATGACTGATGTTGAATACATCAGTTAAGGTCGATGCTTGCACTGCCATTATGATAATTCTCCATTTATATGTACACTGTTACAAATAGTAAACGCCGATTTCCCAGATTCAGAATACAATGATCACCCCCCGTCGGGCTCAACATACTTGACGTAAGCGTGGTAGACACTATTTGGGCCCCAGACCTCATCCATAGGTTCGCGTAGGGAGCTCTTCCTAGCAGCAAAGTCTTCGCTGCCTTGACATCGGTTCCTGTTATTATTTGACCATCCACCTAGTGTCCTGGTTGTTCGGGTCGAAGGTTGTTTCGAATTGGCGAGATGAGAGGATGTAGTTGTGCAAGGAATGTTATTACTGTTGCTCGATGGTCAGCGAACGCTCATGGTCTTGTACTTATGATAGGGATGAGGCGTAGATGCTGCGAGAAAGCTGTGGTGAATAAGGTAAGAATACTACTCACCCCACATGAGGTACATAGAGACTGCAGATAGCAGTAGCGTTGACCGCCAGATACTAGCATTATATTGTCAGCAATCATGTTTTAAGATTTCTTAGCATAGACGCGTGGTCAAATATGCGACCATGCTAGATCTCGCGGCTAGCTGTCCAAGTGGTTCTGTTCCACAACGAGCGATTATGAAGTAGACATACGTTTGATTCTCGCCCTTAGGTGAGCCGAACCATGCTGCTGCGCAAAAGGCGGCTACTACAATGAGGCCGATGAAAGGCGCCCAACTAGGAGAGATGATTAGCTACAGGAAGCCCTCAGAGCGGAGAGCAGCTGCCTACCCATTCGCCATCCTTTACGATGTCGGAATCGTGTATGGATCTAGAAGAGAAGGTATCTCGTGCGATCGAAAAGGTGCTGAGTGATTCCTGGGATTCCTGGTCGGGCTTGGGATGAACAACGTGAAGCTTGAAGCTCGAGGTTGCGACATGACGATGGCCGTGGATGTCTCAATGCTTGGCGCTCTAGTCCCTAATCTAACTAGCCCTGATATTCCAGGCGGAAAATGATCCAAAGATATGGACCCGGAACCAACTCAATTGGACCGCACCAACTTAATTCAACCTCATCCACTATGCATCTAGAAGCGTTCACGCTTCGTCTTCACTGATCTGGCTCTGGATGTGAAAATCAGTTTTAAACAATCTCTCCGGTACACAAATCGACTGATACTTCTTCCTGCCAATTGTCTACCTAGGTATGTTTGCCTCATTGCCTCGCTGCTTCATTTTCAGGCCGCTTCGCCGAAAGAAGATGCCGATCACCTGCGAGGCTACGCTATCGGCGACAAGATAGGAAGTATAAACGGTGTATTGTTCCCCTTTATATTAGTCATGCCAGCCCCTATGTCCATCACATATAACCTGCTACCAGCCTCGGATCTTCATCAAATTTTATACTTTTTGCTCCTCACTTTTTTGCTAATGAAGCTTTCCCAACAACGATGACCCTGCATTTCAGGATCTCGGCCTTATAACCGATTGGTGACAATGTCGTCAGTCCTAATCAAAGATGCACATTTCCGATGCACCGCCAATTCAGCTAGCCAACCCCATCTCTCCCAACTTGAGCGCGGTTTTGCCTCTAGCAAACTGGTCTTTACGAGTTCTACCGTCGCTCGATAAATCAAACCTGGGGCTCAAAGAGATAGTCATCCAGATGGACACAAATCAGGGTACCTTTTGTCTTCCAATTTGAGAGCGTCAGGATTTAGATCCTGTCAGCTCAGGCAGTTCTACATTTCCTATGCTCTCACCAGGCTCCATTCTCTCAAATCACATTTCTAGGGCTAGCGGCCGGATATCCTAATTCGTTCTCGGCATAGTGCGTGTCTCATGCGAGACCTGCATCTATCCACACCGCAATTTCCACGATTGACATGGGTTCATCGTTGAGCTGCACCTTTGTACACAAATAATCCAGATAGGATGATGTCAAACATCTGCGGTCTCCCGAGCACTTCAGGCCCAATCTCAAATGCGATTATGCCAGTTTCGCGCTCATAAGCAACTCTATACTGTTCAATTCGAACCTGCTGTAAATATAGGTGCCGTTAGACTCTCGCGTTATGGCCTAGTTCAACTTATCAACATTGATACTCTGGATTCTGTGATTATACTATTTATGTCCCTTTTCCCGGGGTTTGTCTGTTGTGCTATGCATTGCTACTAGACTCAACTGGGCACGGCCTTGGCCAACTCATGCCCTATCGTCCATACATAACTCGAGTTGTTCTGCGGGTGCATTCTTGTCCTTGCTTTCCTCCGCACATGAATAAATAACATCGCTAGGTTAAGCAGAGATGACGCACTGTTGACACTTGTGCACACGCCCATCCCGTGTCACAGCACTAATCGCGGTTTTGCCTCACTATTTTCCCATGAGCAAATCGATGGGTCAACAAACCGGCTCACGGTGGAATAATATCGAATCCTAACTTTAAGCTTATCATTATCACCTACATTGCATCGCTATCTTAAGTACGCAGCAGTGGAGTTTACCGATAAGTTCCTAGAATTTTACGGCCCTTTCTGTCTCGCTTTATGAGTATGTTCATTGCGAAGATCAGCTCATCGTACGCCTCACATTTGGCGTTCGGGACCCAGCTACCTACATTAACATTCATGGGAAAAACGCTTCAGCAAGCACAGTCGAAATCGCCATGCGTTGACTCGCAGCCCTGTGCTAGACAATGTACATGATGCCACTGCCGAAGGAAGGGTGTATTTGCTCTCTGCTGCCTGGAACCTTTTCCGATTACGCTATCATCATTCCAATCAAGAGTTTTTCGGTATCATAGTGGTTGCCCTGGATTGGATCTGGAGTCGAGTCTTGCCCTTCTAAGCACACCTACGGCTTGGCTTTCAAGCCCACGGATCCACTAGCCTTTGAGGACCATAGGGAGGAGACGTGCCTTTGATGCTGTGCACTGCCAGCGAGATGAGACCTGTGCCCTTGTTGGTCACCAACCAACAAGGGTAAATTCTAGGCGCTAACACTGTGCCTCGTACGTGGCCATTCCCAAGGAATATTGAAAGATTTCAACGTTCATTGCACCGTTGCTGCCTCATTCTCAACCTTGGAACATAGAATCCTGCACTTCAGGTCCTCGGTGAACCACGACACAATCCGCAAATCTTACTTGCTGCCTTGAACTTTCTTGTGCCTCCTCAACTAGAGAAGTCCTGCAGATGCCGCTTTCCCATGTTCATCAACTATAAGACCTCCCAATCTTGCAGCACAAGGCTTCCATCTATCAACTTCTTATCTTGATCTTCTCGTGTCTTTGAGAAAGTCCAACATAGACGAAATGGACGATGACTACGTTTCTATTTATGGGGAAGGGATTATGAGAACTAGCACTGAATCATCGACTGATGCTGCCATTTCGACTTCATCCTCCCCCATTTTACCACTGCCAGCACATGTAGATGGCCCGCCACCTTCGTTATCTGGAATGCCACCGTTTGGATGTTATCCGAGGGCAAATCTTTCGGGATTCCAGGACATGACCACTCTATCACTCAGAACACGAGGAGACTCTGCACCTATCTGTTCCAGTCATGAGTTATCATTTGGGAATACCGATGTCCCAAAACCCACAAGTTGTCATTGCACCCATGCAGGGGACCTTCCATTTGAAAACTTGAGGATAGAGCATGCTATTACTGTTCCGCCAACAACTTCGAGCCAGATTCCTCCGATGGCAATTCGAGCTCCTCCACACCCGCTCTCGATGTGTATTGCACCACCTCCTCCAATGTCGATTCCGCCGCCGCCGCCGCCTCCACCACCACCTCCTCCTCCACCTTCAATGTCTCCGATTTCAATTACTCCACCTTCGATACCAACTCGTGTAATGAGCTATGGTGCACCCCCTCCGCCAGTAAGTTCTCTCATGCCACTCTGTACATTGGTATTCTGACCTTTCACAGCCTCCACCTCCACCACCACCACCACCACCACCCGTAAGTGCTAAAGTTGGGTTGTTGGGAACTATTTTGATTAACGAATTTCTGCAGACAGGACCTCCAATCTTTTTGCCTAAAGTTAGTATATTCCACAGCCATGACTCAAGTTGTAGATTAACGAACAATCTTCAGGAGTTGACTTCTCTTCCCCCTCCTGTGAGTGATCAATTCATTGCGATTTGTATATTTGTATATGACAGTTCCTAACTTACTTCATTCATCAGCCACCGCCTCCCCGTCTACTATCGCCTTTATCGCCTTTACCGCCTCCTCCGCCTCCGCCTCCACCTCCACCACCTCCACCCTCGTACTTAGTGAGTTCGGTTTGTGATACCTCGTTACTATATCTGATATGTATACAGCTACCGCCCGTACCAGTCTCAACTGCCGCCGAATTTATCCCACCACAATGTTCCAACCTTGGCATGTTTGCCTCCGATCGGATGATCAGACTCGGATCGTGTGTCATGCTGCGTGAGCACCACCAAGCGGAGATTGCCGACTTTGAGGAATTTAGATGGATTATACAGTACGGTGATACTGACGTATGGTACAAAAAGCCCAGCAGGATGCGATTAAGGCAAATGGCAAGGCAAGAGCGAGCTGGACGTGAGCCAGAGGATTTGCCAGTGCACGAGGATTTCGTGGCACCGCTCATTATCGAAGTCCCCAGAGTATGGGCTTCTGCGGCGTTGACAACATCCGTTGATGACGATATCACCGAGTGCAAATCTAGTCACACTATTAGTCCGGACTCAGACGTTTGCGAGGCCTGCACGGAAGAGAAGATTGAGGCACTAAGCTCCACTCCTCTTCAGTATTGCGTTGTCGTTTCAGCATGGCAGGCTGGGAAAACAACTGCTTGCGGCAAGTTTTACCACATTGGTGCCTGCGCATACCGGATAATCAGGTGTGGAAGCCGTGAAGCTGCGATATCCAACGCCATGCATGTGGCACGATTTGGATGGAACGTTGTTTTCTCCTGCGTCTTACGTCTGGGAGAGACATCAGATGAGCGTTCTGGGCCATTCGAGCGGGTAGACGAACTCTGGAATCTTGCTGAGGAGGTCGAGGACGAAAGCACCATTCGCATATTCTACTAGGAAAATTCTATTCTGGGGTAGTGATTTCTTGCTTTTACCCCCTCCCACCAAATTGCTACATTCACAACACAATTGCAGACTGTACTACGTTGCTAATCGATCCATCATCAATTCTACAGAGTTTGCAATGCCAATACCAACACCAATACCAACATGCCTCACTATTTCGTAAGCCTTATTTTTGCCGCAGCAACCGCTATCGAATAGTTCTACAAATCTGCAGCGAAAACACATGCATGCATGTGACCGATAACTGCAACCGAGTTCCATCTATCTGCACGTAATTTTCCAAGTCCCGGGACTCAATTCTTCCCTACACCCTCTCGAGTCTTCTCGCAACAGTTTCTAGTGCTCGATACATTTTTTTGATATTGCACTTGCTCCTATCAGCTTGTTCGGGTTCATCCAATTATGTTCAAACACGTCGGTACGCGACTACCCTTGTCACATAGTGCCAAATCTCACTAGATCTGGTCCCCAAGATAAGCTTGTTTTATAGTTCTAGTCTTGCATTGCATGGGTGACGGAGCTGGGCGCTTCTTCGGGTACGACGTTGGATGGGAGGGAGTAGGGATTAGAATTCTGGGGGAACAGGGTGGTGAGGATCGAAGCGAACAGTAATCTACGCTGTAGTCCTTTTCAATGCCTGGGTTGGTTTTATTTGGGATAGATGATAATGCTTGGGTGAAGTGGCTTACAGCTATTAGCATACAAAACGAAATTCAGTTAAAGTTTGTATCGTTTGGAAGTGTCCACCATTTGCTCGATATAAACGTTCATCTAGTCCCGAGTACAATATATCAAAGCTAAAATCTTCAAAGTGACGAGTGTCTTGCTTGACTCTTGCAGTGCTTTGAAATGTATACAATTCCCACAGCGTTTTGATGTATTCGTTATGACAGCATTTAATTATTTACATAACGTTTTCTCTTCTGTATTCTACTTCCGTAAAGCTTCTGTGAGGAGTATATCATGTTCTTCTGCTTTTAAATCTTCTCCTTTGCCCTCTGTGAAAATCTGTCGAGGCAAAGTTCCGGAGAATCCTGCCTCGCGAAAGGCATGAGTGTATTGAAAGCATTGTATGTTAGTGGATTTCTTGTCTTGCAACACTGTGTGCTAACAAGGTCACATGAAACGAGAAGACAAGGTATGATCGTAACTTATGTTGTGGGCTACCAAATTTCCACACAATAAGTAGATCATTCAATATCGTAACTCATGTTGCAAGTAGCCATTGCTGTGTCCTCCGACATTTCCAATGCCGTAGGGTATATTCCTCCTATCTCCCGCTCCGCCTCTCCTCGATATTACAATTTACTCCATTCTCTCCCTGCCGCCTTCAACCCCTCCTCTCCGTCCACCAAAACGCACCATCCCTCACCTCCTCTCCCGCCCTCTCCCGCAATCGCCGCCTTGAACTCTTTACGCGCATATTCCAGCACCTCGTCATCAAACGAGCCTGGCTGTAACCATACCGCAGGAATTCCGGCCTCTTTGGCCTCCTGGAGAAGCTTCTTTGTTACAGTTGGCGGTGTTATAACAGACAAGCTAAAGGACGAAGAGTTCGGAAGCGCGGACGGAGATGCGGTGGTGGTGTAGTCATTTGAGGCGACAGATATGGAGGGAGAGCGTGGATTGAGAGGGGTTACGGGAAGGGAATGTGCGAGGTACCATGAGAAGACTACATTTTGTTCATGGTTAGTTATATTTATTCGGAGCATGGGAGGTATGTAGCTACCTTTGTGACCGTACTTGGTAGGATCAGAACTTGCGCCTGCGACGGCGAAGCGGGGCGAGGAAAAGAATATTTTAAGTGCTTCAGTCATCTCTGCGGCTCTTTTCTGGTTGCGTGTGGTCGCGGGCATAGGGAGAGCTTTCGTGTAATTGTTGTTGGAAATGGGATGGTGGGGTGGCTGTAGTCCATTAGTACCGAGGCTGTTTGTCGCGTCACGCAATTTAGCGATGGGGACGCGTGCTTGATTGTCTACTTCGTATTGTCTACACTCTCTCATTTCATGTATTATACCACGAAGATCTTCATTATCAATTCACGAATTTCCACTCAATGCGTATATCTCGAGTTGTCATGGTAGTTGTAATTGATAATCATTATCGTGCACCCGGAGACATCACGCGGACAGGTTCTGGTTCCCTTCATTGCGACTGACCTGCAGGTATTATCTCGTGTATTATTCGAGCGATTGACCCCGTCATTTGAGTTCCCTCACCATGGTATTTGGCTCCCGTCGAATTTGTAAAACTTTCCGCTGTCTTCGGACCTCAATGCCCCAACAACATCTAACATTCCTTCAATACTAACACGCGGTTCGATCATTGCGCCTTTGCCACCCATACGTGTCTTTACCCATCCTGGATCCATACAGATGACGACTGCACGATGACTCCTCTTCAGTTCCTTTGCTTGATGAAGCGTCAGCATATTCAATGCTGCCTTACTGATAGAATATGTGCAACATTTGGTAACTTCCGTCGCCACCGTGAGACTTGCGAGACCACTAGTCAAATTCATGACAACAGCCTCCCGTGCCAGATAGGGTTTCAATGCTTCAACAATTTTCGCGGGTCCTAGCACGTTGGTGTTGATGTGGTTTTGTAAAGAGATTGGGTCGATCGATAAAGCGGTATCAGAAGAGGTCGCATTGATACCCGCAATGTTGAAGAGATAATTCAGGTTTTCGCCAGATTTGGAAAGAATTTCTGCGACCCGAAACGAGAGACTGGATATTGAGTCGGTGGAAGAGACATCGCATTCGATTATGTGTACATTGCCTTTGGCGCCAAGAGACTGGAGCTCTGTCAAATCAGATTTCTTTGAACGTACGCCAGCGATGATGGTATTGGAAGGAGATTGAGAGATCTGGCGAACAAACTCGAGCCCAATCCCACGATTGCCACCAGTTAGGAAAATAGTTGGCATTTTTGCAGAGAACAGGTGTAGTAGGCGTGGCAGGTGTTTCGTTTCTTAGTTTCGTTTCGTTTCGAGTCAGGCGACCGTTCCTTTTCCTTAACGATGTTCAACCTTCCAATACGCGCTGTGTCTGGTATTGATTGATACTCAGAGGTACTTCCATTTTATCTTATATGTTCTTTTTTGCAAACTGTCTTCTGGCTCTTCGCGCACGCGACATCGTGCCAGGTGAAACCGGTTATTTAGCGCATATCATGGATACTGCATGATCTACAACGAATCGCTGGTCAAATTCATGCACGTCTTTTTTTCTTACTCAAAACGCACAACAACCTCATGCACATCGTCGCCGGGGTTTCGGATGTCTTGCAGATGTCTCTGTACGCGCTGCAGGGGTAGCAGTATTGGAGCATCGTTTGGGTGTCGACCCCGAGATCTTGTGAGGATGGTGTTTCACGTCCCATGATATCCGATGTGTATTTGACTTCTTCACTCTCAAACTGATAGCTGACTTACTCTTAGAACGGATGATAGAATCCTGATCTGTATCCCATATCAGATGTGGAACACGGAGTTCTGTATTGATTATGTATTAGGGTGTAGACTTATCAGCAATATTATGCCCCACAGATTTGGTTGAGACACACATAGAGACAAGACATCCAATTGGGCATCACGTACCGGGTCGCGGGGATAGTTGTTCAATTGGCGTCTTCATTGGCTCGTATCAAACGAATGCATGTTTTCGCTAAGCCCACACTTCCGAGGCAACTTGAAAGTCATTATTAGACTTTTTGGACGCCATGAGAACTGCTGAAGAATTTACTGGTTTATTACAACTATCTTATTCAAGATCATCTAATGGATATGGCTCGTTATAGCTCGAATGCCATCTGGGCTATCAGTCACGTATATGATCTAGACCTTGCCATTTCCCTTCCCGTCACGTTTCTCCTTCCTGTACACCGAGCGAACCGCTAGATGGGTGTCTCCCAGCAGTGTTTCCACCACTACCTTGAAGCTACTGGGTTCAATAAATCGAGAATCAATGCCCCGGTCGAACTGTGCACACATGCTTTCATACATGTATGTCGGATTCATATCAGGATTCAAGTGCGTTCAACCCCGATGCATAGCCAACAATATTGGATCGTGA